>JAYESA010000083.1:0-607500 GCA_036927795.1 Iris macrosiphon
TCCTCTACTAATATAAACAAAAATGCATATCCTTTTTTTAACACTTTCAAACAATGTTCGTCTAGGCCTACCTCTAGTCTAGTGACTCCATAAAACTATTATATTATCGCTCCTTACGGGAGCAATCTACTGGTACGCTTTTTCCGCATGTCCAAATCACCTAAGTCTATTTTCTCTCATCTTATCCTCAATTAACACCATCTTTTAACTTCTCACTGATACACTCAGTTCTTATCCTATCCTCTAATTTCTAATTAGTCTCCCTCACAATATAACTAAAAATATACACTTTTGCCTCCTTGTCCTTTAGTTATGATTGTCTGAAATGTGAAAAAACCTTTTATAATGACAATAATCAAATCCAGGAAAAGCATTGTTCAGCATCATGGACGCAACACTAGGTATAGATTAAATGTCATTCACATTGGCGCCATTGTCTCGATTAATTCTTGATACTTGTTTGAGATTTTCTTGACAAAGGAAAGTCATCATGATACTGAAATGTTTTGATATTGGTTTATTACCATTATGAGTGTGTATTTTCTAAATACTCGTATATGTTTGTGTATTTTTCTAGATACTTTGTAGTTAAAGGCAATGACAAAAGTGTATTTTTCTAGTCATCCCATTATGTAAAATTAGTATTAGAGGAGTTGTTCGTTATAATAAAATATGGAAGGGGTCCAAAAAGTAATATTGAATAACCTTTAGGGAGGTCTACGGTATTTACTCCATTTACTATAAGTCTATGTTGATTCTTTATTAATCATTTCTTTGAAGACATTGAAAAATTGAGCAACACACCGTCATTAGATACCAAGACCTACTTGTCTTAAAGGTTTTTCTTGTAATGCTAGCTTTTATCCATTTATTTGAATTAGGATTCACATAAACTGATAAATAGATAAAATATAGAATAACTTTTTTCCCCCTTCGCCCTTTCCAAGAAATCCCTATGCAACAAATAACATGAGATGCATGTTGCCGAGGAGCAGGCAACAAAAGTCTGGGTTTTTACTCCTCCATGTAACAAGATTTCTGCCAAAATAGGTGCAGAGATCACTCGTTGAGGGGCAATAATCCTGATTATCATGTTTTGGAAAAGTAGGAGAGAGAGAGGTTGGAGAGAAATCATGCCCTGATATCATGTTGAGAAGTTGGCTCACCTAGAAGGACTTGATCAGTTAGGATATGAGAAACAATATATATAGGCAAGAGAGTGACTTATCCTTTGTATTTTTTTTTGATATGGGACTAAAACTAGAATATATACAAAGGTTCAAATAATTATCTTCCATGTTTTGTTTTAGTGTAACCCTAAACATGTAACTTGTACCCTACTCTAACCCATTAAACCCATACTTGTACTTTATCCTAACACAATCTTTAAAACCCTACTTTCTCAATTCTCCCTCCACCCTCATTCGTCCATTAATAATCACATTCCAATTCTCTAGCCATTTATTGGTAACCCTCCTCCATCAACTTCTAACAATGTCAACTTTTATAACATGTCTGTCAAGGGGTTTCAACTTATTCTTTGTAATTTGTTTTCCTAAATTTCTTTTCTTTTGTAATTTGTTTTTTCTAAATTTCCTTCTTTTCTAGTTTATTTCCTGTTTTATTTTTGAGAAATTTGCATTTCATTTGTTTTTTCTTCCTCCACCAATGAAATTCCGCTTGCAAAGTCTAGTAACCTTCTCAAGTGAGGTTTTTTATTTTTTGCAATTTTTTTATTTTGAATTACTTCACAATTCTTCAGCTTCTTTTTTTTCATGTGTTTACACATCAAACTGTTCGCTGCCACAAATCCTCCTCTGCAGATGACCCATTGTTGTGTCCTACAACCCTCCTCGGGTGAGGTTTTTTTTTTTTTGCACTAAATTTCTGAATTATTTTTCCAATTGTGTTTTTCTTTTAATCTGATACAATAAAACTGTTGCTTTAAGATATTCTTCATCAATTTTTATTGTAGTTTTTTAGAGTTCTTTAAAATAACTTTAGAAAATGAGCGTGTCACTTCAATGACGCCCATGACTGCTGCTGGTCTCTCTTCCTCCCTATGTATTTATTTTTGTTGGTTTTTGGCTGTGCTGGGTTTTTCACTTTGTGGTTCAAGTCAAAACAACATTTAGTGGTCAGATGTGTTCATTCTCAGCTTTCTTGAGCTTTATTTTTGTCTGGATTATTGATTTATCTTCTTTTCACTTCACCTCTCTCATCTCTTCTCTGCTTTTCAGGCATCATTTTTTTCTTCATGCAGTTTCTGACTTTTCTTTGGTTTCAATATGGTATCTTTCCCAACCATTGACCACATAGAGAGTGCAATTGAGAGAGGGTGAGATATGAAGTTCATGGAAAAAGTGATGCCGAGCTTCCTGCTGTCCTAAATTATTTTTTTCCTGCGACATGTTCCCTGTTAAATTACTGGAAGAATAATCCCATTTTTATTACCAGTTTTATAGATTAGTGCTAAAACAAAAACATAACAGTTCAAAGAATAAATTTGTAAGTGCTCGATGATGCCACATTACTACAGGCTTGAAGAGTAGTATTCAGTTTCTTGACTTTCTACCTTTTTTCTTACATAGGGTTGAGGGAACTTGGCTTGGAAAAGTGTGATATTGTTTTGAGTGGACAGTATATTTAGTCCTTAAAACAAGGGGCACTTTTTATCTTTAATATACATATCGCATCCCAAATTTACGTCTAGAGATGAGTAGTATATCAATATATTAAATGGTTACTACATCGTTGTCGCAGGACGAGGTGGACCTTGACTAAATGTGCTCATGGTTTGGTTTTGTGGAGTAGTATGGATTAGTCTCTTGTAGGATTAGCAGATGCTGGATCTTTTATCTATAAAAAAATAACAGGAGTATTGTTTTTTATTTTATTTTACTGATTCACAAGCTTGTGGCCAATAGTCATAACCCTAAAGAAACTTGTGATGCTGAAATGATTTCAGGACCAAGTTTTCCTTCTTGTATTGTGTAAGCTGCATGATTTGATTGATGTTCCTCAAGATTTTGTTGGTACTGAAATTATGATTTTTCCTAAACTTGTAAAAAAGGATTTTGATCCTCGTATCTGTGGAAGTAGGAAAACCGTGAGCACAATAAAGTTTATTATTCTGTGACAATTTGAATAGTTTCACTTTTTTCTTTTATTGTTTCTATAATTTTGGCCTTTGAAGAATGAATGATGATTTCAGCAAGCCTCCTTAGAATCTGACCCAAAAACTTTGTGATGGTCTAATTTTTAGCTTTTCATCTGTGTTTGTATGTTATTTCTTTTCTCGAGCTGCGGTCAGATGGAAATCATCAGAATGTGCCTGAACCATTCCTTGTTGTAGTTGTCCCGTAAGCTTGAACTGATATGTGTGTTTTGCTCTTGATCAGTTGTTACATTCATGTTGCCTAGTCTGGTGCTTAATCTTCCTCGAGTCATTTCTCCTGAGATTTTGTTGGGCAAAAATGTTCAATAGCTATTGGCATTGCAAAACAGGTCTTATGATAGAGGAGCTTTTCCTCAAAGTTACCTAAAATTAGGTCTAGAGAGCAAAGTTTGTAAAATTTGAAGCAAGAACAAAAAATGTCCATTATAAGGACGTATTGAATGAAAAACAGTAATTAAAAAAATTTTAATCGATGAACTACGTTCATCAAAATGGTGTGTATTTATGCAAAAAAAAAAAACCTTCTTCTGATTAGTGTATCCCTTGACGGCATATTAAAAAAAAGAAAATTATACGTCCATTGGAAGGACGTATATGAAAAATATTCTTTTAATGAATGTTTTTTTTTTAAACAAGCACGACGAAGTTTGTATATATGAAAGTTGTTGCATGAATGAAACTATCATCTACAGGCGACCCACAAATCTATGCAATTGCAAAAAAATTTAATTCATGCAACTAGCCAGACATGCAACGCTCCAAATATGCAATAAATAATTTACGTCCAACTAAAAATTATTATGTTAAGAAAACTTTCTTCCTAATGACGTTTTTCCTACCCAAAAAAAAAAAAATACACCATTTGGATAGGTGTTTTTTTTTTCACAGAAAATGTTGATTGGATGAGCGTTTTGGTATTGGGTAATTAGGAGGGGTGGAAAAATTAACAAAGGTTTTTTTTTTTACATTTTTATATCAACTGCAATCATACGTACTTCCAAAAGACATTTTGATGTGCTTATCATAATTTTGTTAAATTTTTGTTCTCTTAGCCTAATTTTTGAGAAATTTTGAAGATGTATACAAATTTTTGGTTTGGTTTTTTCACTCCATCTGGATCTTGCATCACTTGTGAGCATATATGTGCAAAATTATGCTATGCTCCCAATATGATATGTGTCTTCCTTGGTTTTCTACATATGTCTCAAAAAGGTCGAAGAAGGAGACGGGTCTAGGTAGCTACAAACAAGCCAAGTTCATCTTTTGCAAAGGTCAAGGACACTACAACAATTACTAGAAAATGACACACTTTTGATAGTTTTTAGGATTGTCAAAATTTTTACGGTTAATGTACATGTTCTAAAAAAATATAACTGCCAAATTTGGTAGTCCTTTATAAAAATTATGAGTGCCAATTTTCTGGAGTCTTAAAATAGCAAGGACTGCAAAAAAAAAAAAAAAGTAGTTCTGGATTCGTATTAGGACTGTAAAAAATATGTTATTTCTAGTCATTTTTGTAGTGTTCTTAACATTTGTCTTAATCTTTTCTTCTCTTCAGTTCTATTTCATTTAATTCAACGAAAATTAAGTTCACTTGACTCTTATGAACTGGTTGGGTTTTTCTTCTTTTTCTTTTGTGTGTGTGTGACAATTACGATTACAAACTGATTCATAGCCAGTGTAGTAGCCACACATATGGTGCCGAGGAGTGGCTGCGCCTCCCTCAGATTACACACACACAGGTTTACACCTCCGTGCGGGTGGGGTGGGTTGGAGGAGAGAGGGGGAGGGGTGTTACGTCGCGGACATCCGACGGAGATTTTTTTTTTTTTTACTTTATGTGTCCTACCTGCGTGTGTGTGTGTGTATTATATATATAATATATAATATATTATATATATTATATATATCATATATATATATATAATATATTATTCGAACCCGTGTCCTTTCGGTCGGGAGACCCACGTTGTAACCACTAGGCTACAACGACTATATATATATATATATGGATCATGGATACAGAAGAATAATACTCCCTTATGACAACTCTGCAATGGCAGATAAGTGAGATATTTTATTTAAGGAACAATTTTAACATAAGAACATAAACGAATCATAGCAGGTATACATCCGAGAACATGTCTATTATGAACAGAATTCTATATAGGGATAAAAAAGCTTCTAAGTATGTTGATTATTCGGAGATTTACCTTAGTATCGTATGGAATGAAAAGAGACTTGGTAAAGCAGTATATACAATCACTAAAAGAATAAAGTTCATACGAATTGATTTTCTAGTGTCACATTGGTTAATTTTGACTAAACTGATACTCGAGATGTGTATGTAACACGAATCTCCTTATGTGGTCCATCTTGAAATATTAAAAATTTTATACTGATATCTGCAGCTTTAAGATGTGTAACTAAGTCAATATTCAAATACAAATAAGTTTATTGAAATTTTTATTATAATTGATTATAGTGAGAACATATTCTTTGCTTTGCCTAATCTCTTTCATGCATCTCTCTCTCTCTCTCTCACACTATATTACCTACCCCATGTGCATACTCCATATCTCCTCAATATGAATGCTGCTGCTGCTGCAGCTTCTTCAATATGGTCCAACATCCATGTCACATGCTCGGTCCCCCTCACTCTAATCTCGATATAGAAACTCTCTTTCAAATCTCACTTTGGTTTTTCTAAATCCCCACCCACCCATCTCGATCGATCTTCCTGGTTGTTGGAATATGTGCGAGTGACATTTCTCCCAACTCCAGTCCAGAGTGGTTAGATTCCCAACACCATAATAAACAAATGAATGGAGTCAACAATGTAGTAATAGAAGTTGAAATACGTACACCAATGTTTTGAAATATTTGTTCTACTCATTTGGCTACATTCAGGTTATATATATTAGTATATATATTTTATATTGTTTAAAAAAAAAATTTGTTTTAAAGAACAAATAATAATTCTTTAATTTCATTATAGGTTAAAACATAAGT
Source organism: Iris macrosiphon (assembly GCA_036927795.1). Classification (NCBI taxonomy): domain Eukaryota; kingdom Viridiplantae; phylum Streptophyta; class Magnoliopsida; order Asparagales; family Iridaceae; genus Iris; species Iris macrosiphon. Next base: position 6,191 of record JAYESA010000083.1, read on the forward strand.
CTCGTGGGTTCCTATGCCTATTTTGCATGCATGCTTTGTTAACTATCATTTTCTAAGAGCATCTCCAACCCTATTGTCTTGTTTTGTGTTGTGATTCTTATGTGACATGAGGCACACGACAATGTCTTTTCTATGTGGCAAGATTATATTCACACAAGGCAATGAGATATAAAAAGTGTTCTCCAATGCAAAAGTATTGAGAAGACAAAATCTACTATTTTTTTCAACTTCCAAGACTACTTTTCCATTTTTTTCTTTTTTTTTATAAATATTTTTTATTTATAATTGATGATGTGAAAGTAAAGTATTGTGAAGCCATTGTCTAGATCTAGACAACCAACTTCACATTGTCTTTGACATGTCATTGCCATGTCAACTTCACAATTTATTTCACATTTGTATTGGAGAAGAAAATTTGAAATAAGAAGTTGTGATTCCTATATAGCAACTATTTTTTTCAAACTCACAACATGGTTGGAGATGCTCTAAATTACCTAATTTACATGCACGTTTTTACTATCTCTTGTCTCTTGGGCTCATGTGCCTGTTTTTGCATGTATGTTTTTATTAACTATCATTCTCAAGCTTCCTACTTTGCATGCATGCATACATTTAGTACATATTTTATTAATATTTTTAATTATCCATATACCCTTATTAATTTTAATGCATATTGAATGGTATTTTTTGGAAAGAAAAACGTTCACAATGAAACCTACTTTTCGTATTATATATATATATATTATATATATATATATATATATTATATATATAATATATAATAATATATATGGGTACACGGAATATTAGCCATAATGTTCATTTTTTCTATATGAGTCATGTATATGTGGACCAATAAAAATAGAGTGTACTAGTGCACATGGGTGCACATGAGATGTAAAAATCTATTACTATTAGTCCACATGTGCATGACTCATTTAGAAAAATGAGCACTACGACTCATATTCCGTTTACCATAATATATTATATATATATATATATAATATATATATTAATATAGAGAGAGAGAGAGAGGGGGGGGGGGGTAAAAGGGATATCAGCTATAGTGTTCATATTTTTATATGAGCTTATGCACATTGTGGACCAATAGAAATAGACTTATACATCACATGTGCACCAGTACACTCTATTCCTATTGGTCCACATGTGCATGACTCGTTTAGAAAAAATGAGCACTATGGCCCATATCTCGTTTTACCATATATATATATATTATATTATATATATATATTATACTATATAATATATATATATAGGGTAAAACGGGATAATGAGCCATAGGCTCATATTCCTACATGAGCCAATGCACACGTGGACCAATAGGAATGGATTCCTACAATCCCATGTGCAACTAGTACACTCAATTCCTATTGGTCCACAAGTGCATTGGCTCATGTAGGAATAATGAGCCTATGGCTCATATCCCTTTTTTCCATATATAATATATATTAATATTATAAATATTTAATATATATAATATATATATATATAATATATATATATATTATGCATGATGTAGTAATCCATTCATATTGGTCCAAGCAATCTATATATATAGGTAAAACGGGACATGAGTCATATGCTCATATTCGTACATGAGGCATGCATATGTGGACCAATAGAAATTAATTATACTAGTACACTTGTGCATGTGGAGTCCATTCATATTGGTCTACATGTGCATGACTATATAAGGTGTGAGACATCTTTTCTTTTTGTTGTGGATTCGAGTCACGAGAGAAGGGTAGGTACTGCGGTGCGGGACTCCATACCGTGATGTGACCTTCGATCTAAGATGTTCCATTTGGACCGAATCTGTAGGTTTTCGAATTAGGGGTATGTATTAATTACCATAAGATAGCATATATATAATATATAAATATCTAATATAATATATTATATATATATATATAATATATATATTAATATATATATATATATACCACACACACGAGATATTGTACCAAGACTTATTGTATCATTATTACACCAAGCAATTTCAGCCACAATATTTTTTTGAAATGTTGTGGTTATGAAGTATGCTAGCGTAGGCAACAATTTTTATGTGATAATTTTATAACTACATTTAAAAAAATTTGTGGTTGAGATTCCTTGGTACAAATATTTGGCATAATATTTCGTCCTATATAATATGATTTATAACCATATATGTGCGTATGTGTCAAAGTCTTTTAGTTCTAATGGTTAGCAAGTGAAGACATAATACATCATCGTTGGGTGAGTTTTGATCCTATGAAAAAATAAATTATCTTGTACCGTCGGCAAACCCCCAAAAAATTGCAAGATCACCAGGAATGTGAGAAAATTTTTTATTGATAGGAAAACTAAATTACATCTTTACCCCTCAGCAAATCCAAAACTATTTTACGTGAAAAACTAATATTTAAAAAAAAATACTATAAGAGGTTATTATGAAAAAAAAAAAAACGGAAACTGGGTTTTATCCTAATTTTGGTGCCCTATGGATTGGCGTACAACTTCATTTACTGTAGCAAATGTTGAAATCCGTGCACATCTTTTCTAAAGTTATTACAGCTTTCTCTTTAATGTGTATCATCTAAAATATTTATTTTCATATATTTAAGATTACATACATACAACCCTCGAAAAAGAATTTCTTTTTACATAAAATCTCTTATCATCGGCATCCACCGACATTTATTTTTAAAGTAGGTCTTCGTGACACTTCATACATCTCACACCTCTTTTAAACGACAATGATATCTACGCAAAAAGGAATCGTCTTTTTGAATGATTCATAGGGACATACATGCAAATATGAATATTTTAGAGGCGTTACATGAAAGAAAAAACAGGGCTTTTTATTCTTCATGAAAAAAAAAGGAGTGGCTCAACCATTTTTTTATGTTGACACTCTGTCTGCCTTTGGCAATGGGAAGCTAAGAGCATCTCCAACACTCTCGTTTGTTTGAAAAAAAAAATAGTTGCCATATGAAAAATTATAACTTCTTATTTGGAAAAAAAAAAATTAATGCAAATATAAAAATAAATTATATAAAATTTTAACTTATTATCTACTTTTTAATAGCATATTTAAGGGGTACACCACACAATTATTTTTTTATAATGTATATGTTCTTCCATTTTTGACGGAATTCGTCCAAAAGTAACGGTCAATCCATTTGACAAAAAAAAATTGGATGAAAATACTCTCGTCTTCTCCCTCTTTCCTCTCAACCCCTTCCTCCCTCTCCCCACTGCAACCGTCGTTGTCGCCCCCCACCGTTCCCCCTTTTCCGCCACCGACCTTGCTTCACCCCTTCCACCGCCCCCTCGCTCCCTAGCAGCAAACAGCAACGCGCGTCCGACAGCGGCGAGCGAGAGGTTGCTGCGCGTGAACAGTGGCAGCCCATGTTGTTGTTGTTGTTGTTGCTGCTGCTGCTGCTGCTGCTGGCTATGGAAAGCCGGAGGCGGGGAGGGGGGAGCGGGGAAGTGGGGGAGTGGAGGCTTGTGGCGGGGAGGGGGAGAGCACGGTCGGTGGCGGGGAGGGGTGTGAGAGGGGTCGACGGCAGCGGTCGCGGTAGGGAGAGGGGGGGGAGGGGGTGAGAGGAAAGGGAAAAAGACGAGTGTATTTTTGGTACAATTTTTTTTATCAAATGGGTTGAACGTTACTTTTTGAACAGATTCCCGTCAAAAGTGGAAGAACATGTACATTATGGAAAATAATGTGTGGTGCACTCTTTAAATATGGTAAAAAAAAGTGGGAGGTAAGTCAAAAAAAATTCAATAAATTATAAAGTTGACATGACAATGATATGTCAAAGACAATGTAAAGTTAGTTGTCTATATCTAGACAATGGACTTTACAATACTTTACTTCCACATCATCAATTATGAATAAAAAATATTTATAAAAAATAAAAAAGTTGTCTCGGAAGTTGGAAAAAAAGTAATTTTTTATTGTCTTCTCAATAATTTTGCAATGATTAACACTTTTCTATTCCATTATCTTGTGTGGATTATAATCTTGTCATATAGGAATAAGACATTGCTTTGTGTCTCATGCCACATAGAAATCACAACACAAAAACAAGATAATATGAGTGGAGATGCTCTACGATATATATATATATAATATTATATAATAATATATATATATATTAATAATTATATTATATAATATATATATATATACTAGACGAGAGAGAGAGAGAGAAGAGAGAGAGAGAGAGAGAGAGAGTATTTCGCTGCCCAATTTATGAATAAAAACGGCCAAAAAAAATCAACCAAAATTTTTGTTCCGTGGAACTTTTTAACACTCAAATGGAGAAAATAAAAACATTAAATAATGTGGTAAATTTAAAAGTCCTTGTAATTAACGAGACTTTACAACATTCAATTGAAGAAGTATAAAGAGTAAATAATGAGGCAAAAAATTGTTGCAGTTAGATGTGTGAGAATTGAAATATTTTGTTAACATGTGTCCTAAAAAATATATGTTAAAGATAATTAGTACATAATTTTTTACTTTAGAAATTATCATTTATATCTAATAAACATTAAACGAGTAATTTTTTGCTTTGGAACTAATAAACTTAAAAAGAGTTTTTTTTGTTTTTGTTTTGAAAAGTATCAACAATATTCAATAAAATAATTTTTTAAAATAATCTCTTAAATAATTTATTGTTTATTGGATATAGATAACATTTTTTTAAAGTAAAAAAAAATTGTATATCAATTATTTTTAACATGTGCTCTTATGACACATGTTAACAAAATTCGTGATAATTTTGATCAAAACAAAATATATAAAATGAAGGAAATCCAATAATTTTTGTTGCATTAATTAACATTAATCATATCAAACTAAAAACATCCTCTTGGAAAAAGAGCTTAGCTTACTTAGAGCTCAAGTCTCATCACAAATCTGATTTGTTAGTGTGAATAAAGACTAAAGAGTTTGAAAGATGTCAAACATTTATGAATCAAGTGAGTGTGACCCACCATGCATGCTTCATCCTCCCATCGTAATACTATACGGTAAAAAAAAAATTTCAAATTTTGGTTCTATGTTAGGGAGGTTTTTTTTTTTTTTTCCCCCTCTACTTGGAGGTGAAATAATTTGGTCTAATTAAAAAAAAAAAATTTGTATGTAGTTTAAATGTAACTAGAGCTTCACAACTAATTAAAGGCTCGGGAAACAAAAAAAAACTGTAGAATGCTTTTTTTTTTTTGCATTCCAACCTCTAATGGGAGGTAAAAATTATTGTAATTAGTAGAAAATTCAAGACTTTTTCTTTCTATCCAACACTGATGATATAAAAATTTGAAAAGAAAAGAAACGCGAAGAAAGAAAGAAAAAAATCGAAAGAGAACAAAAAAAATGATAGTTTATACACAATCTTTTTTAGATCAATGTATTTTATTGTTTTTGACTTTGTAGGCTTGTGATGGTAAGAAGAGTTGTTTATGATATATTATGTAATTTCTTTGACTTGTATGATGCAACCTAGAAATATGACTTTTACTTAATTTTTAATGAAGTTATTTTGATATAAATTAATTCAGTTCAAAGTTGTCATATATAGATTTTTCACCTAGTGTTTACGAAATATTTGTTATTCCCGAGACTTCGTCAAAAGATGGTAGAACGGGCCATAAACAGAGGTTCCAATAAACTTAAACAGTTTATCCTCTGTTTAATCCTGAAGTTGTAGTTGAGACTCAGAAGTTCCAGCAAACAAGTTTGTCCTCTGAATCCTCGATTCCAACAAAGAACTATAATATATCAATTTCTAATTACAACTTGCAGAAGATTACAATTAATCAGAAACGATCTTCGTTCTTCCTTACAAAACGCAGTTACAATTGAGACAGAACGATTTACAAAGAGATAAGTGGAAGGAAGAAGATGAATCTATGCATACTAGGGTGATGAAGATCACCGTTGCTCAAAGCAAGATTTGTCCCACCATGATCTGCTCTCAGGAGAACCAGCAAGTTCTCGAAGAACTTCTAAAACGCTAGTTGTCACCTCCTTTCTGGACTCGCACGAATTCCTCTGGACTCCAATGACGGGACCAGCAATAAACTCTCTTCGTCTCTCAATTTTGAAGTAAGTTCTGCACGAAGAGAGTAATTTATAGGCATAGGACGGAAACTCTAATCCTCAACCTGGTCACCAACTGAATTATGAAAAGAAAGGAATGAATTAAATTCAAAATCCCACAAAAAAATGGATCTGAATTTAACAGCCCAATCTTTCCATAATAGATCAAATCCCGCAATCAGTTGGGACTATGCACCAACCGCGCTCTCTGAGCATATGCGCACAAACAGCTCAGCAGAACTGCTCCTGCGCACATAAGCCAGCAGTGCAGCGGCCCTTTGCGCTCATACGCGCAGCAGTGCAACAATGCATACTTGTAGACACGAAAAGTTGTGCATAGTCGTCGCATAACCGCGCTTAGCCTGCGCCAAGCCAGCGTCTAGCCCGCGCATAGGCTCGCGCATGCGCCCACACATGCAATTAATGCGCACAACCGCCATACGATAATGCTTACGTGCTAATTTTAAAGTGCACCAACAAAGCGCCACTTTGCGCCCTTGAGCTCGAGTCCGAGTTCGTGTCGCTAAGCCCCTTTGGGACTTAGCTCCCAAAGAAAATTTTCCTATGAGAGTGACAAAAACTATAAAATACTTTCTTTTGAGGAGTTAGTCCTTTTTTTCTCTTAGGAAAATACCCCCATATGATACCCACGTGTGCCCCACCACACCCTATGTGCATACCTCAAAACAAGCAAAGCATTATATTGAGATACACCACCTGTGCACGCGTGGTTTCGACTCATGTATTTTGGGCGTCTACAAGTTTTACCCTAAAGAGACGGGTTGTAATCTCTTTTCATACACTCTATGTGATTTCTTTTATAGAGTCATGGTATGAAGCCTTTACACTTTCGTACGGTACTATACCGCTATGACATGGCCCAAAGTTTGAGGCTACACCTCATTATGATGTCATCCTGCTGTAGCATGAGTTTTCCAGTATCTTTGTAGTGCCATACTACCCAGCATGAAGCATTCGCTTCCTTGCGGTATTACGTTCGTTGTAACATGTCTCGCGTAGCCGAGGCTTTACATCTTTTACCCTCTTAGTGGGGTCACACCACTGTAACATGAGGTCTGGCCTCTTTGTAGTGCTTGTCTACCACTCTTTATTCTACAACATTAGGCTACCTGCCCTATATACGGTGCTACTACGCAGTGACATGGCCCAAAGTCGTGGCTTTACCCTCTCGAGGTACCTCTTGTGGCGTCACTGTGAGACTCGTCTCACTATTCTAGAATACGCACCCGAGATACGCATATTATACGTGTATAAACTTGCTTTATGTTTTAAATTGCTTACTTTATGCTTTATGTCATTCATGCATTATTTAGGTTATTTTTGTAAAAAAAATCTTTAGTTGTATGCTTTGGATCGTTGGCCCCTTGGTTTTCTTATGTGTAGTTGTGATGAACCCGGGTGAGGAGCATGAATTATTAACCAATGGCCTAAAATCCTAACTTTTTTATATAAACTCAACCCTTCCCCTTCTTTCACTTTTCTTTTCCTTTCATTTCTCTTTCCTTCTTCACTTCTTCCCCAGCCGAGAGCAGCAGCCGAGCTTGGCCTTGGTCGTGGGTGGCCTTGGTAGTGTTGGTATTATGCTAAAGCTTGACCGTAGGCAAGTACATCTTGCCAACTGAGTGAATCCATGATTGGGAGCTTCTTGATAAACCTAAGTTTATATTTATTTGCGAGCTTAGTTATTTCATATCTTTAGTAGCTTAGAACTGTGTTGTAGAATCTTTTGTAACCTTGATATTTTGTTGCTCTTGTATTTGATCTTGAACGAAAAAGTTGAGAACAACAAAGTCTGAGAACAAAGTGTGTTGGCTGGAGAAGAATGAGAAATTCTACAAAAAGTACACATGAGATCCTTGAAAACTTGAGCGCATTGTGTGTTGTCTCATAAAAATGCTTGCGTTCAGCATAGCATTCAAATGCTTGAAAATGCTTGCGTTCAGCATAGCATTCAAATCCTTAAAAAATGCTTGCGTTCAACATAGCTTTCAAATCCTTGTAAAATATGCCATGAGACCACTTTGGAACTATGGTCGTACTTACTCCTCATGCGTACATTTTATACGAATATCATCTAACCAAAACCTTACAAAAATGCGTCAATGCTATCAGAAACTTGGGCCCACTTTTGAGAAAAATTCTTGGCAGCGCACATTTGATTGTTCAACCTCGTCAATCAAGAGAAAGTGTGCCAAGCCTCTGCTAGCGCACTAAATCCTTTCTTTGAGTATTCTTGATGGGCGAGCCTTGAATTTGGCGTCACCTCGACTGTCGTGTTCTCAAATATCGTATCTCGACTGCTGTGCTATACTTGAGACTTGTGTTTTATCTTTTAGTAGACCTTCCCACACATGATTGTGCGCCAAACATAAACTGCTGGCATACTTGGTGAAAGTGTGCCAAGTTCATAGCTTGTGTACTTTCATTATTATGCGTCAATGATAATTTGGCATCTATGTGCTGTCACACCCGATTCCAGATTTGGTATTTCTTGAATTTCTAGAATTTAATTTTTTTCTGATAATGTATTTCTGTTATTGAGAGAGACTACCCGAGACCAGTAGAATACCCATTGGCATTGCCATAGACCCAATTTTAGAACCCGCATGTAGAATGGTCACTTGGTTCAGTTTATTTGATTGAACCCATGACTAAACCATCTTCCTCTCCTCTTAGTATATATATGAGTATTTTTCTCTCCCCTCACACATTTTCTTATTTTACTCTTCTTGCTTCCTTCTTCCTCCTTTCCTTCAAACTCCATCTAGCCAACCCTAGCCCTAGGGAGAAGTTGATGTGACTTGGACCGTGAGAGGTAGAGGATAGGAGCCACCCAAGGCAAGTACATCTTGCTCAATGGTGAAGCATTAATTTTCGGATATATATATATATATATATATATATATATATGTGTGTGTGTGTGTGTGTGTGTGTGTGTGTGTGTGTTGTTTAAAAAATGTATTTGATGGAAAATGTTCTCATTGAGTTGTTGATCATATTTAGTTCTTGGAGTTTTGGATTTTGATGAGTATATTTGAGTAGATCTGAATTTGAAGTTTAGGATTTTCATGGGTTCCATGTGCTTTTCGTAGTTTTGATCTACTAAAATATGGTATTTTAGAAAAAAACAAAATAGTTTTTGTGGTAGATGGAGAACTTCATTTCGGGCATTTTAGATTTTGATTCACTTGATTCGGGGTTAAAATAAAGCTTTTATGAAGAAAATAATTTTTGAATTTTTTTTGGAGTTTCCGCCATGGTTGAACCTGCTGTTTGGAGAAGACAAAGTTTTCATGCGGCCAACATCATATGCTGTTGGGATTTCCATGCGGCATGACCTCTATGCAGCCAGAACCCTTTGCCGCATAGCCAACCATCATGCGTCCATCTTGTTGGATGCATGACTGTTTATTACACAAAGTGTTCTAGAACTAAGTCCTTGAACTCCTTGTGTATTCACTCGCTGAACGAATGAAAAATTTACTAAGTCCAAAGAAAACACCCATGCGGCCGAGAGAGCATGTGGCAAGCGGACTTATGCGGTAGTGCCCCTATGCGCCTCTTTTTTTTGTGGACGCATAACTCTGGTTCGCCTTTGCACATATTTTTATGATTCTTGTCTTATTCTCCCTGACACATTTTTATGGAATATCACATCAATCATCTTTAGTCTATTCTCTCTGACACGCATTAATGACCCATCACTCAACACTTGGGTGCATGCGTCCAGTGAGTCCATGCGGCCAGTGGGCGCATGCGATCAGGAATTCTTGTGCTCATTTTGTGTTCCTTTTAATTATGTCAATTTAGTAACTTCTTTTAATGATTATTGCTGTGTGCTTTCTAATGTTGATATGAGTTTATGTTACCAGACAAGTTTTTCTTGTAGTTCACGAGACAAGTTTATGTACATGTTAATAATCCTCACGACACCATGGAAATATTTGTGTATGAAAATTCATTGCATTTGGAATCGGGTAATCGAGTATGAGTATTGCCCAATGCATCGCGTGTCGCAAATACGATAACTCGTGAAAAGATCGTACTCGTGACTCGCCATTCTAGGGAAGTTCTCAAGTGTCAACGACTCGAGAACTTAAAATAATTTAGTAATGATTAAACAAGATAAGATTTACCTAGATTATTGGTAGGGAAGAATATTGCGCTACTGGCTACCCCGATCTTTAAGGGCCCCATGCAGCATGGAACAACCCTTCTAGGCAAGGGCTCCATGACTGACCTAGTTTACGTATACTGCGACACTTACAAGACAAATTTATATACAAGTTTATGTTACAAGATAAGTTAATGTTTATAAAGCAAGTTTATGATCACAAGTTTAAGTTTATGCTTATAAGTTCAATTTCTGTTTATGACAAAGTAACAAGTTATGTTGTAGTGATATTAATGTGCATTTAAAGTTTACTCGATAAGTGTACCCTTGGCCATCTAGGTTGACTGCAGTGTCTGTAGTAGCAATATTCTTCAAGTATGCATTTTTTAGTAGCTAGGTTTATGATAACCCTCGTTAGTTAATTATAGCAAGTCGTAGGCATGGTTGGCCGTGCAATGAATGTTTGTCTATTCGTAAGCTCGCCCCTTTTAATTCACTCTTTCGACGTGTGATTAGGGTGCTAAGTTTTTCTCGGGTAAAGGTATGCAACTCCGGTCTTTATTTGGTTTAAGGGTTGTGGTCCCGATCTAGAGTAGTTTCTATGCCCTCTTGCCGCTCGTCGCCTTACTTTCCTTTATAGCACTTGTTATTAGTTCTTTCAGCTATATTCTTGAGACAAGTACATTGGTACCATACAAGTCTCGATCCGTATTTATTTTTATGTCTCTTTTATGCTGTATGTTGTGATGAGTTTGGTCTATCACCTTGAGCTCATTTGTGGTACTTGTTGCTTGGGGTTCTTACCCTACTGGTTTTGTATGGCTAGATTACCCCGAGGAGAACCAGGGTCCCCCGCACTTCCAACAAGATGGCTAGCACTCGTAGGACTGCGGCCGAAGCTCGCGAGTGGGTTTTCTTCTTCCACCCCTCGTAGTGTTATTTCTTTTCTGTGGTATTTTAGCAAGAGGCAGTGTTAGCCCCTTATTTTGAGATCACTTCTCTGACTTCGGTCAACATGATGTATGTATTAGACCATGGTTGGTAAATTTGATCATGTATAATTGTTCTCTGCTAGTACATCATTTTGTATTCACTAGCTTCATGATCATATGTGGTATATAATTTGGGATACCTTTTTTTACTTTAATATATGATATACTCTTGTACTTGATGTTAATTGATTAAGATACTAGGATTTGTCTGCCTTTAGGACTGACGTCATAGCATGCTAGAGTCCACCCATATGTCTTCTAGACAACCTTAGCACATTGTAGCTTACTTCGGTATTCTATAAGGTGTGGTTGGCCATGTCAGTCCTCATATTTACATAGTATTCTAGGAGCGACGCGTGACAAGGTTTTAGTGGTGGCCCAAGCAGGTCTCAATTTTTAGACTTATGGGAGGACTCACCTTATTAGAATCTCAATCCTCTATTTTACTTCGATTGAAATCCACTTGTAACCTGTACTTCTCGCTCTCCATGAATTGCAAGTTTTCTTAACATGATTGTTCCATTATATTCCCTTGTTGATATTCTTGTGTCCTTCGGAGGGTTTCGTTGTACCGATAATTCCAGCAGACCCAGAAGTAGGCCAGGGCCAGATTCTGTTATTGAACCAAGGGCAAGCGTTAATAGCTTTTCATCAGCCAGCTCTACAAGTTACGCATACCCGACCAGCACAATCAGCTCCATCAGTTTTGTCGGGACGGCCAGTTCAGCCCGCTCTGCCGTTTATACTAGCCCAGCCAACCCAGACAATACCACCAGTTCTTCCAGTACAACCAGGAAATGCAGGCTCGCAGGCCATGTTAGAGATGATTCAAGCTATGATGATGGTACAGCAACAACAATAACAACAATAACTCCAGCTTCAGCAACAATTGGTCCAATTTACCAGCAGTTTCAACAAGAAAAAGAATAGACCAACACTACTCTTTGCCAGGGAGTTAGAGTAGCACTCGAGAACAGTGGGTGTTATATTCATAACTTGGCATACATTGTTAGTCGCATGCTCCCAACCCAGTTCCTCGGCACGAAAGATGCAGTTTCAATAGATTCTTGGCTCCAGGACTTTGAGGCCATCCTAGATGCAACTAAGACCCCAGAAGATGAGAAGGTAGCAGTCGTAAAGCTACAACTGTTAGATCTTGTCCGAGATTGGTGGGCAGCACCAGAAATAACGCTTTCGAAGCTCATTGATTGAAGGATGTTCAAGGAGTATTTTCAGGAGAAGTATTTCCACACCACTGTCAAGTTATAGCTCCAACAGCAGTTCATCAACCTCCGCCAGAACACAAGATCGGTCGACCAGTATGCAGCCGAGTTTTGCTGAATCAGCTAATTTTCTCTCCATATGGTAGCTTCCAAAGAGGAACGAGCCAAGAGATTTGATCAAGGCTTACATCTTGAGCTTTAGCAGTTTACGGTGGGCCATAATTATACCATCTTTGATGCGGTTCTCAGAGCAGCTAGGTCCCAAGAACTTGCCGGCCAGAGATTAGTAGCAAGGACCAGAGGCCAGAAGATGTCACACTCATCCATGAGAGGCATCAGTATTCATTCATCACCTCCACCACCAGCAATCATAACTCTTCGCCCTCTAGAACCTCCAATCTCTATAGTAACCTCAGTGCAATCCACCAGATAGTCTGTATCAGCAGGATGCATCCACTCCATAAACCAGGGCATACCAGAGATCAGTGTAGGAGGGCCAACGACCAGTATCTCAGATGTGGGGCATTTGACCACATGATTGGTTCATGCCCGCTTCTATGCCCTGAGGCTTCTTTAGTCCGATTTTGTCATGCCCCAGTCCCAAAATATCGAGGGACTAGACACGTGACAATGGCCAGCAGCACATACCGATGGTCAAATCCAATTTAATGGACCCATCAGGGTGTACTTAAGCTATAAAATAATAGTAAGGGTCTATAATACTAATCTCATCCACAGAAGATAAATACAATCAATATCAGATTTATCAAGATGAAATAATAATCAACAAATCTCAATAAATATCTCGGGGAACAACCCGATAATAAGTTCGATACAACAGTCAATAGACAAGAAATAAAGAGTATAACAACAGCAAAGAATGAGTATAGATAAAGCAGATACTCAGGAGAAATCCTCGACGATCACCTCGTCCTCGAGTTCTGGTACTGCTCCAATGTCTGCTCCTGTCCTGTATACTTCGGGGTAGATCTCCTCTGCTAAACCTGGGGACATAATCCGGATTCCAGGTCCTCAGGGGACATAGCAAGGTACAAGAATAACTCAAGCCAAAATAATGCAGTACAATAATAATTAAATCAATAGGATAATCTATGTAACCAGCTAAGTGATATACAAATGAGAGCACCACTATGACTCAGGCTGAGACTACTACAAGCTCTGTGTCGGAGAGCCGGTAGCAGTTATACTATGTAGTTATACTATGTAGTGGGCCTACGGCACCGTAATAAATATATATATAATTAGCTTGCAGCCTGTGTGTCTCTCTCCCACCCAATGTAATCACATGTCTCATGTCCATGACACGCAAGATCAAGCTAATGCAGTGAGTCATAATGATAGCTATGAATATGTAATATCTATGTCATAAATTCTGTAGCCTATACAGAATCACCATGAATAACTCAAAAGATTTTGTCAATGAACAGTGTCAAGTGTCCTATGGTATGACGTACTTGATATTGCAAGCACGACGATATATAGGCTCACGATATCAATCTCTAGGTGACGTTACACAACTTCGCATACAGCGTTGACACCCTAATATTATTCGGAAGCTAAGCAATGTCACACGGTCCTAGGTTGAACCGATACATCATATAAATAATTCAAGAAAATAATATAATACAATTGCTGCAAGTATGGTAAGGTACACTTGCCTGGGATTTGGTTTCCAACTGTTGCTCTAGTATCCGTGGGATCTGTAGGTACTCCTCCGATTGCTGAAATAATCATTACCATCATGCTCAGAAGATATGAATTAGCTAGAATTGCCTGTCCATAAGTCTAATTTGGACACAGGAGCAAAATTGACAGTTTTTGGTCAAAGCGGGGTCTACATGTGGCCCACTTCGCACCAAAAAATGTGTCAGATACAAAGTTCTCCAAATTCGTCAAACTTAGTGTCTACAAGTCCATAACGATGATACGAACCCAACATAATATCCAGAACTGGATTTCGATGAACCGATCACAAAATCGCCTGTCACGTGGAGCCGTGGGGCCCACGATACGGGGTTTTGTCAACGTTCTCAGAATCGAACCAAACTTGGGTCACAGGACCAGCGTATCGCTAAGAGTACGATGACGTAAGTTTCATTTCGATACGACGAGTGTACACGAAGTTACAACGAGTTTTAGAATATTGCCGATACGCGGTGTTGTCGACGGATACGTGTTGATTTCGGTGTGCACGCACATCCAAATCAACTTTCGCGAAATCCCACACGTATGTATTGACGGTGCGCACCTTTTAGTGAAGTTCGTATACGACCAAGTTGCCTCGTTTAGCGGGGCGCCCCCAGTTCCGAAAAAATTAGGATTTTAAAGACCAAGCTTTTTAGTCATTTTTACCCTTAAATAAAATACAATCTAAAACATGATAAATTGAACTAATACAGGATTTTAAAACTAGGTTATACGGTCTAAATTATTGTTCAAGCAAATTTTGAAAATATTTAGCAAGTTGGTCATAAAACGGTCGTGAACCGGGGAGTTCGGAACAAATTTTGAATTTTCAGAAATTGGGAATTATTTTCCTGTTTTTGCATTACGGTTTGCGATCGACACATGACACGCTACCCCTGGCTAATAGCACAGGGTTCGAGAGGGTCACGCAAGGAATGGGTTGCAACAGCCTATTCGAACATCGGCGAGACGAGGAGAGAGAAATCCTTACCTGAACAGGACGCTGGAATCGACTATACGTCATGTACACGCGACGCGGCGCGGCGGAGCTCGCTGCTGTGGCAGTTCTCGTCGGTGATGGCTGCGACCGGACACGACGGTCGGCGACGGGTTAGCGTCTGAGGTCGCCGGAGAAGCTCGGGCGGAGGTCGGCAGGAGGCTCGGTGGCCGGGGGTCGACGGAGAGGCGGTGGTGGATGGTGATTTGGTATTGGCGGTGGCGATGGTTTAAATATACTAGGGTTTCGGCCGTTGGGGGAGGCGATGCGGCGAGAAGGCGAGTAGTCTCGGCGGGTCACCCGTCGGGGAGACGAGGCAGCGGCGGATCGGAAAGACGGAGCGGCGGGAAACTGAAGAGGCGGCCGATGAACGGCGGAAGGAAGTCGGGGGGGGGGGGGTTTGGGGGATCACTGTAGCAATTAAGATTCGGGTCACGTCGGGTTGCGGGTTGGCGGGTCGGATATGGATCCGACCCGACCCGCTAGGGTTTGGGTCTGGTTCAGTATGGGTTGCTTTGGTTTATTTAGGGTGGGTTTAAACCGGTTCAGATTGGTTTAACTAACAACTATATTTTTAGGTCTTTTAAAAATAGTTCTGTGGTCCAATAAATTCCAGAAAAATTACACTATGTCTAATTATTTATTTTACACCCAAAAATATTATTTTTATAATATTTTAATATTTAATTTAATACTTAAAAAATATTTAATTCAGGAGAACATTTATTTTAATTATTTAAAAATCCCAGAAAAATCCTGAAAATTTGTTTTTAAATTCTGAAAAAATCTGGAGGTTTACAGATTTTGCCAGCTCTGCCTCGGACAACGATTGAAGGCCCATGAGGACCAGCATTAGCAGTTCAACCACTAGCCTAGCGTCCTCTCCCGACGTAGACCCAGCAGTTCCAACAACAACGTCCGGTACAGTATGCATAAGTCCAGCAAGCCCAACAAGCAAAGCAGAACCAGCAGCAAGTTAGAGCCGCAGCCCCAAGACATTGGCCTGACGAAATATTTGGCAACCTAGAGAAGTTTTTAGCTGAAGACGCTACGATCGTGGGTGAGATTTTTGAGCTCTCATTATCTTGTCTAATTCTTGGGTTCTTGTCGAACGATCTTGTGTTCTGACACACTTAAAATACGATAGTCGTTTCGATTCTTTCGTTGAGCAAATACGAGTTCTCTACCCCGCTCTTTTGCCTCTGTATCTCGTGGTACGTGATGTCTATCATACGACCCGACTGTGAAGGAAAGTCCTGGATCAGATTCATGTCCTTGATAAGATCGTTGGTACTGACTTACCCAAGGCTTGGCTCTTATCCATTTTTTTGAGTCAGTATAAGGCAAGCGAGAACGAATTTCTAACTGAATGACTCAAGGGTATATATATCCATATGTCTCCATTTTTCCTGTATGCTGCTTCTGTGCATTTATTAATTAATTAATTTTGTAATTATCTTTTATTTCAGTTACTTGCTTAGTATGATCCTTTGATTAGTGACATATGATTTCTTGATCTTTCTCGTGTGTTCCAGCTCGACTAGCCTTGGTAAAATTCTGAGGACGAAATATTTTTAAGAAGGGTAGAGATGTCACACTCGATTCCAGATTTGGTATTTCTTAAATTTCTAGAATTTACTTTTTTTTATAATGTATTTCTGTTATTGAGAGAGGCTATATGAGACCAGTAGAATACCCATTAGCATTGCCATAGATCTGGTTTAGGACCAACATATAGAATGGACACTTGGTTTCAGTTTATTTGATTGAACCCATGACTAAACTATCTTCCTCTGCTCTTAGTATATATATGAGTATTTTTCACTCTCCTCACTCATTTTCATATTTTACTCTTCTTTCTTTCTTTCTTCTTCCTCCTCTTCTTCAAACTCCCTCTAGCCAACCCTAGCCCTATGGAGAAGTTATTGTGACTTGGACCGTGAGAGGTAGAGGCTAGGAGCCACCCAAGGCAAATATATATATATATATATATATATATATATATATATGGGGGTGTGTGGGTGTGTGTGTATGTGTGTGTGTGTGTGTGTGTGTGTGTGTGTGTGTGTGTGTGTGTGTTATTTAAAAAAAAATATTTGATGGAAAATGTTCATATTGATTTGTTGATCTTTTTAGTTCTTGGAGTTTTAGATTTTGATAAGTATATTTGAGTAGATCTGAATTTGAAGTTTAGGAATTTCATGGATTCCATGTACTTTTTATAGTTTTAATCTACTAAAACATGGTATTTTAGAAAAAATATTTTTTTGGTGGATGGAGCACTTCATTTCGAGCATTTTGGCTTTTGATTCACTTGATTATGAGTTAAAATAAAGTTTTTATGAAGAAAATAATTTTTAGTTTTTTTGGAGTTTCCGCCATGGCTGAACCTGCTGTTTGGAGAAGACAAAGTTCTCATGCAGCCAACATCATATGTGGCCAAGATTTTCATGCGGCTTGACCTCTATGCGGCCTGGACTCTTTGTCGCATAGCCAACCAGCATGCGTCCATCTTATTGGATGCATGACTGTTTATTACACAAAGTATTCTGGAACTAAGTCCTTGAACTCCTTGTGTATTCACTCGTTGAACGAATGATAAATTCGCTAAGTCCAAAGAAAACACCCATGCTGCTGAGAGAGCATGCGGTAAGCGGACTTATGCGACAATGCCCCTATACATCTTTTCTTTGTGGGCGCATAACTCTGGTTCGCCCTTGTACATCTTTTTATAATTCTTGTCTTATTATCCCTGACACATTTTTTATGGAATGTCACATAAATCATCTCTAGTCTATTCTCTCTGATACACATTTATGACCCATCACTCATCACTTGGGTACATACGGTCAGTGAGTCCATGCGGCTAGTGGGTCCATGCGGCCAGTGGGCGCATGCGGCCAGGAATTCTTGTGCGTATTTTGTGTTCCTTTTAATTATGTCCATTTAATAACTCTTTTTAGTGATTATTGCTGTGTGCTTTCTTATGTTGATACAAGTTTATATTACCAGACAAGTTTTGCTTGTAGTTCACGAGACAAGTTTATGTACAAGTTCACAATCCTCACGATACCGTAGAAATGTTTGTGTATAAAAATCCATTATATTTGGCATTGGACAATCGAGTGTGAGTATTTTCCAATTTATCGTGCGTTGCGAATACGATAACTCGTAAAAAGCTCATACATGTGACTCGTCATTCTAGGGAAGTTCTCAAGTGTCCACGATTCGAGAACTTAAAATAATTTAGTAATGATTAAACAAGATATGATTTACCTAGATCATTGGTAGGAAAGAATATTGCGCTAATGACTTTTTCGATCTCTAAGGGCCCTATACAGCATGGAATAACCCTGTTAGGCAAGGGCTCCATGACTGACCAAGTTTACGAATGATGCGGCACTTACAAGACAAGTTTATATACAAGTTTATGTTACAAGACAAATTTATGTTTATAAAGTAAGTTTTTGATCACAAGTTTAAGTTTATGCTTATAAGTTTAATTTTTGTTTATGACAAAGTAACAAATTATATTGTAGTGATGTTAATGTGCATTTAAAGTTTACTCGACAAGCGTATCCTTGCTCATCCGGGTTGACTGCAATGCCGGTGGTAGCAATATTCTTCAAAGCATACATTTGTTAGTAACTTGGTTTGTGATAACCCTAGTTAGTTAATTATAGCAAGTCGTAGGTATGTTTGGCCGTGTAATGAATGTTTGTCTATTCGTTAAGCTCGCCTTTTTAATTCACTCATTCGACGCGTGGTTAGGGTGCTAAGTTCTGCTCGGGTGAATGTCTGCAACCCTGGTCCTTGTTTGGTTTAAGGGTTGTGGTCCCGATCTAGAGTAGTTCTTATGCCATCGTGCCGTTCGTCGCCTTACTTTCCTTTATAGCACTTTTTATCAGTTCTTTCAGCTATATTCTTGAGACAAGTACATTAGTACCGTACAAATATCGATCCACATTTATTTTTATGTCTCTTTTCTGATGTATGTTATGATGAGTTTGGTCTATCACCTTGAGATCCTTTGTGGTACTTATTGCTTGGGTTTCTGACCCCACTGGTTTTGTATGGCCAGATTACCCCGAGGAGAACCAGGGTCCATCGTACTTTTAACAAGATGGCTCGCACTCGTAGGACTGCAGCCGAAGCTCACGAGTGGATTTCTTTGCTCCACCCCTCATAGTGTTATTTCTTTCCTGTGGTATTTTAGCAAGAGGCAGTGTTAGCCCCTTATTTTAAGATTATTTCTCTAACTTCGGTCAACATGATGTATGTATTAGACCATGGCTGGTATATTTGATCATGTATAATTATACTCTGCTAGTGCAGCATTTTGTATTCACTAGCTTCATGATCATATGTGGTATGTAATTTGGGGCACTTTTTTTACTTTAATATATGATATACTCTTGTACTTGATGTTGATAGATTGAGATACTAGGATTTGTCGGCCTTTAGGACTGACATCATAGCATGCTAAAGTCCACTCATATGTCTTCTAGACAACCTTAGCATATTGCGGCTTACTTCGATATTCTGCAAGGTGTGGTTGGCCATGTCATTCCTTGTATTTATCCAGTATTCTGAGAGTTGTCGTGAAATAGGCCAACCCTCCTTTTTGGCATACTTGGTGATGGACGCCAAGCTTTTGGCTCGCGCACTTCTATCATTGTGTGCCAAGGTTCTAGAACTGCGATTTAGTATCATTTGTGCACCATCTTTTTCTTGGAACACTTTTGGTATCAAAGTACACCAGAACTGCCTGTACTAGTGATTTGTGCGCCAAATGCTATTTTCGGCCATTTGTGCAGTTACCCTCACTTTTCCAAATAGGAATAATTTAGTAATTTGGTCTAGCTATTTATTTTAGGATTATTATATAATTTAGTGTGCTATACATGTTTATTAGTGCTTGGTATTAATTAATATTAATTGTGGTGCTATATAATTATTTGTGACTTGTATTCATTAATTATAGTTAATGGACCTAGCCTATTAGTTAGACCTTACATAGTGGACCCAATTACATTTGTCATGACAACTTTTGAGCCCATTAGACTAGGCCCAAGTTAGACCCAATTCCTTTAGACTAATTAAGAGGATTAGCCTAATTTGTATTAGTTAGATGACTACCCATTGTATACCTCCTTAATGACTATTCATAATTAGCCAAGAGGGGGCAACTTGGAAATTGCCAAGTGACTTGGAGAGGGGGAAACCTGGACAGCCTCATAAGGAGAGGTTTCTCTCTCCCTCTCTCATCCTCTTTTGCATTCAATTTGAGATCCCCAATTCATTAGATCCCCAATCTACTTTATCCCCTTCACAAATTTAGCCCAAATTCTTTCATTCCCTCTCATTCCATCAATAGAATAGCACTTGGAGCTTGGAGAAGCAAGGATCACAAGGAGAAAGAGCTTTGGTGGAGAGATCATGTCTGGATCGTGTCATGGAGCTCTTTCATTGGGATCCATCTTCCAATAGGTAAAATTTTGAATTTATCTCCATTGTAGGTTCCAAATCATGCATTTAACCATTAAGGACCACCCTATGGCATAGGGATACCCATAGGAACACGTTCTAGGCCAATTGGTTGTGTATTGAGAATTCTATATATGTTTTTGTGTGTATTTTGGGAGAATTCCGAGATTGACACACCAAGTGTGTGTCATGACATTAATTTAGTTATATTGGACTTAGATCGGGATTGGAACACTAGCTACGTGTCCACAATTGGATGTGATTGGGCCGTATCATGATACGGTGCGATACCATACGATACAGAGCTCTATTTTGGGTATTTTGTGCAATTACTCTTTAATTCTCCTTGTAGCAAGTTAATTTAGTCACAATGTTGTGAATTTGATGTGTTTATATGAGTATTGATAAAGAATTAGGATTTTGGCTTCTCAATCAAATGTATATCATAGTGTACTAAGAGAGTGCATCTATAGTATTTAATTTTATGCCAAGTATATATGTTATATATATATAGTTTACTGCACATTAGTGTCTATAATCAGTTCTATATACTTGACAATGATAATTGTGATGATGTTGATGGTTGATACTCAAGAGCAATTGGCTAAGAGGTTACCTATATGGATTAGTGCAACTACGCATGAATGTGTGTGTGTGTATGTGTGTAAATATGACTGTGACAGTGTTCGTAGATTATGTGTGTGAGTATGGATTAAGTGAACCCTGTGACCGAGACTTGAGAGTATTTTTATACAGATACAAGTATCAGTGAAACATCTGTGAGTGTTTTGGTTCCATTATGTGAGTGTGTATTGAGTGCTAATACATGTGTATGAGTGTGGGTTGATGTGGTGACTAAGAATCCTAGTTGAGGGTGAGTCTGCAGTAAAGTTGAGTGCAAGAAGGATTTGATAGGAGCAGTACAACAAGTGTACTAGGTGCACTGGCTTTGGAAGGGGGAAATGATGCATACTAGTGAGAGTGTTGGGTTAGACTACCGTTCTAGATGAAACCTGGGTTAACAGAGAAAAGACATAGCAGTGTATAGGAGGAGACCAGTTGCAAAAATTAGCATTCAATAGAGTTATCGGGGGGGGGGTCTGATTCAGTTTAGGGTGCATTCATGCTCGAGTGCAAACTAAGGTGCAAGCAGTAGGCAATATTGCATGAAGCTGCAGTGGATGCTTGTAATTAAGGTGCAGATGTATCATGGCTAATGTAGATAAGTGTGTGGGAGTGTTAATGTGATAGTTTTAAGGCTTGCAGTGTATCAGTAAGAAAGTGGTTCAGGTTCTGATACCTAAATGTATCAGTCAAGTGAGTCTAGAAGGAGTCATCAGGTGCTTGGGAGCTCAGTCTTTAGAAGTGTTCAGTATTTAGCATAGTGTCCAAGTGTAAGTAGTGTTTGAGTTAAGTCAATTTCTATACTAAGGTATTATATATTATCATAGCTATCAGTTAGTTATGTTGTTATGAGGAGATGTTGTTATCAGTTTAAGTATTCTAGATTAGGTGTGTCTAGTTAAGTTATACATTAGTAAGGTTAGAGTGTTGAATGTGTCAGTTGGTAACAATTAAGTAGTAGTATGAATCTAGTTTGAACCTAGAAAACTAGAATTGACTAGTATTGGCCTAGAAGCATGCATTTTACTCATTATCTCTCATTAAACCCAAATTGACTTGACATTCCTCTATAGGGTTGTGTGACACCAGCTCGGACCCCGAGTTATCCTTTTTGCTCCAGACCAGAGGCGAGTACATCTCTCTGTTAGTTTTTATTACATGTCAGTTTATATATTACTTGTTCTAGAACTATGATACTTGACTCCGACACTTTGATACACATACTAGTACCCAATGGATCCTGTCATAAGATGTTATCCCCTTACCATATAGAAACTATCTCATGTGCTTCATGTATACACACTACTCATGTGCAGTGTGTTTATATTACAATTATATATGTAACGTGTCGTGATTGGATCCATGAGTATTGGTTGGGGGCAGGGGAGTAGAAGTTGGTTATGTGATCAAATTCTATTAGTGTAATCATGTGTATGTCGATTATACACTTCATGTATAATCGAGTTACCGTAGAATAATCATGTGCAACCCAAGCCGATCATATAATGAACTTGTTCTCTAATCACATTGCTAGTATTCATGTTCTCTTATTCATAGTACATTTCATATTCCTGAATTTATTTCCAGTTCTTAGTATGATTATTGCATGTTCTCCTGTATTTCCATTTTTCAGTACTTGTGCATCTTGTATTCCTTTCTATTACTCGTCATATATTCTCTACCATGTATTTGGAACTGCTTTCAGATATTTGTACTTCGATCCAATCTTGATTGGATATATTTTCAGATGACTAGCTAGAGGAGCAGTGTCCCACTTATTATGGGTCGCAGGACGGCGAGCCATTAGAGGATATTTCCCTAGAGCATGAGGACTTAGTGACAGTGGTCGAGGAGGCCTAGTTATACATTTTGGACTTTATATTGGACTCTTATTAAGACTTTTGGCATGTATTCTATATTAGATTTGTATTGTGCTTAGTCTCATATTGTGGACTTGTGATTTTATTATGATTCCTATTTCATCTTTCTTATTCCATATCGTGCTTATCTTCCTCAGTTTGATATTGTGATTGAGTATGGATATCATTATCATGTAATTATATTTGTTCCTCCATTTGGAGTTGAGATGGCATTGACATGTACCCTTATATTGTGCGGAATGTATAGATAATATTGATTGACCTTAACAGCACACAACGTCGTTGTTACGACGTAGGCTGGACGTGGTTCACTAGTCGTGCTCCTATTCCGGGTGCGGGTCGTAACACGTGCGCCAATAATAGTTTTGGCCATTTGTGCACCAATAATGATTTTTGGCCCATTATGTGCAGATATTTTATTTTCTTGCCTGATTATGCGCCAACCCTAAATTGTTGATTTATGCGCCTATATGCCATTATTCTTTTTTTAGTAATGCTTAAAACTTTATGTTTCCCTGGTTCTCTTTTATCCAATTATTTTTAGTTAATCCTGGTTATTTTATGAATATGACATTCTTGATATGGATCTTGATTTTCTGACATGAACTAAGTGAATGTACATTATAAATGAACTCCTGAATATTGACCCGGAACTGATAACCCTGATACTCTTGATCTTGATACTCCTGATAGTGGCTCGACGTAGCGCATTCATGACTCAAAAATTCTTGTAACTATCATGATCAAGGCTATTAGTAATACCTGTATTTTAAGTCACGTATTTCCGTGATTGATTTTGATTGTACTTACCAAGCTCATGTCCTGTCTTGCATCATGTCTAAGGCTAAATTCTTGAGCACCACGGTCAGGAATTCTTGATAACTTTTCCAGTCTAATAACTAGAATAATAATCTAGAAAGCATTTAGAGAGATTCATGGCTACATGCAATCCCGGTATTCCAGCGACACTTGATAGATTTGGAGCTATCCGTCGAGAGGGGCATACTTCCAGCACATTGTCGAGTGTTACATTTACCAAAAAATGATTATACCTGATAAACCTATATTATGTACCCGTTCTTCTGGATAACCCGGATAATCTGCAGGGCATGTGCTTGTAAGGAACCTCAAACATCATGTGTTAGTAACTAGGACTGTGATAATCCTAGTTAGCTGATGATAGCAAGTCGTAGGGCATGATTGGTCATGATTGCTTAATTTTTAGTCTAGTCCTGTCCTAATTTAATTAACAGCTGATCTGAAAATGGTAACCAGAGTACTAATTTCAGATATCCTTATTTAATTACTCCAAAACTGTTTAACTGTTATTTTACTTGCTATTCTTACTGATTTGTCTGCATGCTGGTTTTTAGTTCATAAGTTTGGCTCCCTTGTGGTACTTGCTGTTTGGGGGTGACCCCACTGGTTTTGTATGGCCAGATTTTAGAGCAGGGCCACAGGATCTCCCGTTTTTTCCTCCTTAAGATGTTGAACACGAGGAGCACCCGATGATATAAGTAGATTTCTTCTTCCTCACCCACTTGATCTTGAACATTACACTTTCGAGGCGTTTAGCCACCGAGCACATGATTCCCGCCTAGCGGGAACGGCCGATTTGCCTGCGGGAGATCGGGGCGTGACAGGTTGGTATCAGAGCCTGGCTTCTACGCCTTTGGACTTCGATTCGATATCTCTGTTTCGAAAGCTCGTTCGTGGGTTATGTGCACGCTCTCTCTCAATGCCTCGATGGGATGTTCCAACAATAAGTCTAAATACTTTCAAAATACGTTTTGAATGATATGCTTGTTTGTCTGGTTGTATGCTGCGAGTGGCCTTTGTGCCAACCTGTACGAACCTTTGAGAGTATCGCTAGTAGCTTGTCCGATTATCACTAACCCTGAGTTTGGTTGAATGTATCTATTCGAGGGACGCCTTGAACTAGTGCACCATCCAAGACTTAAGAAAAGGTGAAACTCGAGTGCTGAGACTTCGCTATCACTGAGCTGGTTGACGTGTTCACGCTAGAGGGGCCCTTCGAAAGTGCGCACGATCCAGTCTAAGCGGTATGCTGATTTTGAAGCTTGTGCAAGTGAATATCCAAATGAAATAAGTACAAACGACTTGTCTAGGATTGCCTCAAAACCCTAGAACACTGCTTGTCCTTAGTAAGTCTCGAGGACGAGACTTTTCCTAAGTTGGGTAGGATGTAACACCCCGTTCCGCTCAAGCGGACTGCCGTCTCAATCGGCAATCGTGCAGTTGTCCCGACCTGCTTTGCCTCAAATGAGAAACAAAGGATATCCAGACTTGTCCCTACAGGAATCCGGCTTAGGCTTTCAGAGGCTCGCTCAGACGTATCGCTCTACCGAGGCGAATCATCGCTAAGGTGGGTGGCTACGGTGAACTTGTCTTTGCTTAGCCAGCACACATAAAATCTGGAATGTTTATGCTAGTCGCTAGGTGAATCACCCCCTGCATGCTAATAAATCCAACGCACCTAGCTAAGGGAATAATCCCAACTCATATTGCTTGCTAGAACATGGAAAAAGGAAATACTGCTTATATTCAGACCCTCGCATGCTAAGTCCCTTAACGGTTTCATCTCTCGGACTACCTTCGGGCCCGAGCAACGTGCCTGCTTATGTTCCTAGAAACGCATGCTTGTCTGCTTGATAGTTACCGTATTTTCATCCAAACTCCGGGAGACTACTCAGTAGTCGTTCCGTGTATGATTGACCCTGCAAGTATCCAGGACCGTTAGGTCACCAGGCAGCCCCGAACCAGGGGAATGCATCAAGACAAGATATTCACTGTACAAAATCATGATTCAAGTATCCCGTGTACTCGTGTACTCGTGTTCCCGTGCACTCGTGTTCTCGTGTTCTCTTGTTCTAGTG
This sequence comes from Iris macrosiphon, assembly GCA_036927795.1. Classification (NCBI taxonomy): domain Eukaryota; kingdom Viridiplantae; phylum Streptophyta; class Magnoliopsida; order Asparagales; family Iridaceae; genus Iris; species Iris macrosiphon. Next base: position 32,245 of record JAYESA010000083.1, read on the forward strand.
CACGCGTGTTCTCGTGTATCTCATGATAATTGGAAAGACCCAATGCTTGTATGTCGCGGACAACTCGGACCCGAGGTAAGTTCCACGGACGGTCACCGGGGCACTGGGGCCTATCCGGTCCGGATGGAGCTCCTGTGTAGTCTTCGTGTTCGGGACTGGGTAGCTTGCAGCTCATTGTGTACTCTTGTAGCAAGCTATCCTTGTCCCCGGCTACGTCCATAATGGCTTTGCCAGCGACCGTGTTCATATAGATAAGTCATCCTCGCTTAGCGGCTATCCGCGTGCGAGTCACTGCATCGCATCAAGAATAACTAAACACCTGAACGATCATGTTAAAACGACCCTCCTGTTTGCATATGCTTGCCTCCTGAATGTTTATACATGCCTCTGCTCGAATTTATACTGTTTGCCTAAATGGTTGCCTTGGATAGGGAAGGAGATGGTAAGTTGGTAAGTCTCGCCGTGTTTCCTCTAACATCGCACAGCGCACTGCCCGACACGTTAGGCTATTCAATGTTTGCATAAAACTGATCCTAAGGCAACTAGAAAGACAACTTAATAGTTGTGCACGGAACCTGTATTACGTGTTTGGATTTGTCGAGCGGGCGAGTAGCTTCCCCACCAGTGCATTCAATGTACTGATAATCCACCAGTTTGATATGCAGGGTGCGGGAGAACCTCGTTCGGTGCGGACGCCTCCTTCGTGCGTGCTAAGGCCAGGAGTTCCCTCTGAAGCCTTGCAACGGTACGTCCGGGACTGAAGCGCTTATACAGGACATAAGTTATGAACATCGCCTGACCATCGCCTGTAAAATCATTCCACAGTTGTAGCCACTTGGCACGCTTTTACTGTTTTAGAGAGAGAGACTTGAGCGACTTGTAATCTCGGCTATATGCCGCCTGTAACACAAGTTTCATATCAATAAAGAGATTAATTTACTTGTTTCAATGCTTCCGCTATATTGTCGACTCAGTGAACCTGTTACCGATCGCCTATGCGTTCATGACTCCGCTGCACTCGGACAATCTGTGCGACTCTGTGGCTTAGAACTCTTGCCGCCAGCCAATGAACCATGGCCTTGCACGGGCGTGGACCACGCTCGTGTGGCATCACGCCCGGATAGGTTAAGCGATCGTTCCGCGGGAGCGCTGGCGAGGGTGATTCCCGCCTAGCGGGAACGGCCGATTTGCCTGCGGAAGATCGGGGCGTGACACCCGATGCCCAGTAAACCCTTGAGGTTCAACCTCAGAATTCCGAGGCCGGGTCCAGAATAACTAAAAATGAGGAACCCCAGGTTTAGTTGGAGCCTCCAGTTGTACGAGTAGTAGCAATTCCGTCAGTGCCCCAGAATACAAAAGAAGGTACCCACGCACTGATGGGGATCATCTGACAATTATTAATATCATAAGAACGATGGGGTGATGCTCTCACTTAGTTAGTACAGAAGGCTTTGGAAAGAGGCGGGCATCGTACCAACAACTCAGTAAGCAACTTCAAGCGCCTCAAACCCTATTATTTTTATGGCATCGAGGATGCGATTACATCAGACGCTTGGCTTCAGGACACTGAAGCTATTCTAGAGGCAGTTGGAGTTCCGACTAGAGAGCAAGTCTCGGTGGTTCGGCTGTATAACGACACATTCCGCTCAGGCGGACTGCCGATTCAAACGACAAAAGTGGAATGACCCGACCCACTCTGCTCAGTAAGAATACTCATTTAAGACAAAGGATTGCCAGACTTGGCCCTTCAGAAGTTCCGGCTTAGGCTTTCAGAAGTTCGCTCGGAGTATCGCTCGACCGAGGCGAATCATCGCTAAGGGGGGTGGCTACGATGAACTTGTCTTTGCTTAGCTAGCACACTTAAAATATGGACGATACATGCTAGTCGCTAGGTGAATCACCCCCTGCATGCTAATAAGAAATACAACGCACCTTGTAGAAGCATGAAAAATACGTCGGATGGCTATATGCAGCATATTGATGCAGAGCAGCGTAAACAGAGGCCTTCAGAGCCATCAGGCGTGCAACAAAGCTTTTTCTGCTAAACACAGTGTGAAATAATATAAGCTCAAAAGACCATCCGTGTAAAGGCAGTACGTCCAAGCCGCTTCAGTGTAAACAGGGTTCTTCGTCGCCTCCTGGGCGTAAAGCCCATCCTCTTTCAACGCAACATTGAAGTGTACGGGAGACGCTTCGTATTCTCCGAAGTAAACCTGTCAGATCCTGCAATGAACCTGTCAGATCCTGCAATGAACCTGACGTCTGGACTTCTGACAAAGGAATACTGCACGGCTACCCAGACGACGGCTATAATGATGGCACAGCACTGTAACCCAGGCTGTCATTTACCGCCATCTCCTTTGCGTAAACTGCTTTTACGTGCACAAAGGGATACGCTGTCTTATTTTACACAGGCAGACATGAGCTGTTTACGCTCTGCAGTAGACAAACCGCCTGCCACATCAAAAGCTGTACTTCGTACGGGGCTCGAGGCACGTCTGTACGTCCAATGCACAGAGCAATGGCAGTTGCTCGAGGCACGTCTCTACGTCTAATGCACAGAGCGATGACAGTTGCTCGAGGCACGTCTCTACTTCTAATGCACAAAGCGGTGACAGTTTCTCGAGGCACGTCCCTGCGACTGATGCACAGAAGGGCTGCAGACCTTCAAAAACACGCATCCGCATTTAATGCACAGGATGGTGGCAAATCTCGGCATTTAATGCAAGAGATTTGATTATATCTTCAAAAGCCGTAATTCCGGCTAAGACGTCCACATCAGCACTCTGGCACGGTACGCAGCGGCTTCTATGCCCATTCAGCTCCGGTGCTCACTCGGCTTCTACCCCCATTTGGCTTCTACGTCCACTCGGCCTCTATGACCACTCGGCTTCTACGCCTATTTTGGCTTCTATGCCTACTTGTCTTCTACGCCATGGTGACAGACATTGGCTTCTACGCCCACCTCTTCTACACGAGGGATACCTACCTACGTGGCTTCTACGTCGTGATCTTCGTAGCGATTATACGCATTTTATCCCTTAGTTGGACCCGCGTCACACGCTCATTCAAAGGATTATCTATACGCAGGCATTGGTTATTTTAACCGTTGTGTAAAAGGGTGTTGTACTTTCCACTCCTCGGTTTCTATACCGACGGAGTGGTCACTGTCACCAAAACTCTATAAATAGAGACCTCTATCAATGAGGAACAAGGTCGGGAAATTGGTCAAGAAAACCAATATCAGATCCACGGTCAAAGAAATTGAGGGTCGAAAATTGGTCAAGAAAATCAATATCAGATCCAAGGTCGAACTTCCAAGAAAGATCGAACCAGAGGTCAAGAGAGAGAGAGAGAGAGAGAGAGAGAATCCAGAGCTTAGGCAAAGAGTAGGGATCGACGACTTTGGCATCGTGCATCCACCCTCTTTTGCAATCTTCGAAGCTGCTACCTGTCTTCCACGACACTTCTTCAACATCGTGTGGTCCAAGGGCTAAAGTGATCGACTGCAGATCAGACACCTATAGCAATATTTACCCAGATTAAATAAATTGTACTCCCACATCCTCGTGTAGGATCAAATTGTACAAGTTTGTTTGTAAACCAAAGAAGGCGGATTTCGTGTAAACCCCATCTTGAATACATTTTCATTCTTTCGTTTTCCACCACAAACAAGATGGCGACTCTGCTGGGGACATCTTTCTTTTCTGATGAGAAAGTAATTGCTCAACACGATGCGGTATCTGTAGGAACCGTAAAGAAGACACTGGTCGTCCAATTCGACCAGTCTGCCTACGAAGACATGCTTCGAACCGGGGGTAGCTCTCACCCTCTCTCCGTCTAAGACAACAGGAAGCTGCGCAAGGTCTGGATGCCCAAGACATCCTCTACCATTCCCGTGGACTCTCCGATCTCTCTGATCTCTCCGACCAATGAGGTTGTAGCATTGCTTCCTCCGTGCCCCGTACGTAAAATTCAGTCTCCCACTACGCGCGGTACAGACAAAACTTCGGGCAAAGCCTCAGCGCTAACCCAGAAGTATCCACTACGCTCTACGCATAGAAACTAGTCTTCCGCTACGCGCGGTACAGACAAAACTTCGGGCAAAGCCTCAGCGCTAACCCAGAAGTATCCACTGCGCTCTACGCGTAGAAACCAGTCTCCTGCTACGCGCGGTACAGACAAAACTTCTGACGATGCCTCAGCGCCAAATCGGAAGTACAAATCATGCTCCGTACGCAAGACAATATCTGACCTCTATGGGGAACCAGATGAGCGTTGTGATCTCTGCAAGGGGAAGCAAGCGGCAGAGTACTCAACTTCTCGGCCTTTATGCCAGCGAGGGAGCAATCTGCCTACCTTCCGGATTACGTGGGAAGCCGATGGCCGACTGAGGACCTCTTCAGCTTTACGCTAGTCTAAGCAAATCTCCAAGTTATGCCAGGCGAAGTCCCACGGCGTAAAGCAAGCTCAGGTTGCGGAAAGACACCCTCCCCGGGGATTATTCGCCACCCAGATGGCCAACCTGTTGTACACAGGTGGCACAAGGAAGACTATGGTCCCCATCATCCGCATACCTACCACGGCGAACCGAAAGAACGAACAGTCTTCTTCATCTTCTTCTGTAAATTCTCTTGGCCTACGGGATTATCTAATCCAGAAACGCAAGAACAAGAGTCATAAACGGACTTCAGTTCCCCTAACAGTCAAACGGGGGGAGATCTTATGGGAGATACGTCAACGTCTAATGTCGTCATAACAGGTGGACTACAGGAAGATTCTATCTTTATTATATTTCCACAAACAAGATGGCGACTCTGCTGGGGACATCTTTCTCTTCTGATAAGGAAGTAATTGCTCAACACGATGCGGTATCTGTAGGAACCGTGAAGAAGACACTAGTCGTCCAATTCGACCAGTCTGCCTACGAAGACATGCTTCGAACCGGGGATAGCTTTCACCCTCTCTCCGTCCAAGACAACAGGAAGCTGCGCAAGGTCTGGATGCCCAAGACATCCTCTACCATTTCTGTGGACTCTCCGATCTCTCCGACCAATAAGGTTGTAGCATTGCTCCCTTCGTGCCCCGCACGTAAAATTCAGTCTCCCGCTACGCGCGGTACAGACAAAACTTCGGGCAAAGCCTCAGCGCTAACCCAGAAGTATCCACTATGCTCTACGCGTAGAAACCAGTCTCCCGCTACGCACGGTACAGACAAAACTTCGGGCAAAGCCTCAGCGCTAACCCAGAAGTATCCACTGCGCTCTACACGTAGAAACCAGTCTCCTGCTACGCGCAGTACAGACAAAACTTCTGACGATGTCTCAGCGCCAAATCGGAAGTACAAATCATACTCCGTGCGTAAGACAACATCTGACCTCTACGGGAAACCAGATGAGTGCTGTGATCTCCGCAAGGGAAAGCAAGCGGCAGAGTACTCAACTTCTCGGCCTTTACGCCAGCGAGGGAGCAATCTGCCTACCCTCCGGATTACGTGGGAAGCCGATGGCCGACTGAGGACCTCTTCAGCTTTACGCCAGTCTGAGCAAATCTCCAAATTACGCCAGGCGAAGTCCCACGGCGTAAAGCAAGCTCAGGTTACGGAAAGACACCCTCCCCGGGGATTATCCGCCACCCAGATGGCCAACCTGTTGTACACAGGTGGCACAAGGAAGACTATGGTCCCTATCGTCCGCATACCTACCATGGCGAACCAAAAGAACGAACAGTCTTCTTCGTCTTCTTCTGTAAATTCTCCTGGCCTACGGGATTATCTAATCCAGAAATGCAAGAACAAGAGTCATAAACAGACTTAGTTTCCCTAACAGTCAAACGCGGGGAGATCTTATGGGAAGATACATCAACGTCTAATATCGTCATAACAGGTAGACCACAGGAAGATTCCATCTTTATTATCCTACCAACTTGCAACGATCAGCATCCAATAATCTTCGGTTGCAAACGGGATACCCCGATCATACAGGAAGAATCTCGCGAGTCTGAAACTGGCAGGATACAAACCCACCGGTATAGCCCGCAAGCATTAAGTATTATGCGAAGCATGGGCTATGACTTGAAGCGGAAGCCAGGCCTCAACTACGGAAGAGGCAGACGAACGCCGCTGTGCGGCAATCCCCGCTATCAACAATCTCGTTTCGGGTTGGGGTATGCCACCTCCCTTACGACTTCCAAATCGGACGAAGATATCTTCTCTTCTCAGAACGGCTCGTCGCCCTCCGACTCACCTGATGCTCTCGAACAAACATTATCAGTGAATATGGTAGTGACAGATTCCTTCGAATCAGACGAACAAGAATCTGAACTATTTGAGAATGACTCTTGGGCCCAACAAATAGATACGCAGTGGGAATTCTGCTTCGAGCAAAGGGAACCTCCCACCAAAGATGAAGTTATCCAGGTTGATGTTGGGGGTAAACTTTCGCCAAAGCCGATATTTATCAGTAATAATCTTTCCCCAGCTGAAAGGGAAGAAGTTATCCAGTTGATAAAAGAGTATATCGACATCTTTGTATGGGATTATAAGGACATGTCGGGCCTTGACCCAAAGGTGGCTACTCACAATCTTAACATATTGACCGATTCAAAGCCTGTGAAGCAGCACCAACGCCGGTTCCGCCCGGATATGATGGACGCCATCGAAGCTGAAGTCAAGAAGTTGATAGCCTGCAGTTTCATCCGGGAAGAACAACATCACGACTGGGTCGCCAACGTTGTCCCAGTCATGAAGAAAAATGGGAAAATACGTATCTGCATCGATTACCGAGATCTGAATGCAGCCTGCCCCTAGGATGAGTTCCCTCTTCCCATCACGGACATCATGATCGACAACACCTGCGGTTTTGAACGCATGTCTTTCATGGACGGATTCTCAGGATACAATCAGATCAAGATGCATCCTGAAGACGAGAAGCACACAGCCTTCCGGACCCCGTTGGGGGTATATTGCTATACGGTCATGCCCTTCGGATTGAAGAACGCCGGGGCTATATACCAACGGGCTATGAGTAACATATTCCATGAGCATTTACGCAAAACAGTAGAATATTACGTGGACGACATAGCCGTCAAGAGCCGCCTCAAAGATGATCACATTCAAGACTTGAGGACGGTATTCGAGTTAATGCGCCAACATCAACTCAAGATGAACCCTACGAAGTCCTTTCTGGGTGTATCTAGTGGCAAATTCCTGGGATTTATCATCACCGCCAAAGGCATCCAAGTGGACCCTGACAAAGTCCAGGCCATCGTAGAAATACGACCACCCCGCAATCTGAGAAAACTCCGGGGATTTCAAGGCCGTCTGGCTTATATCCGGAGGTTCATATCCAACCTCTCGGGGAAATGTCAGCCCTTTTCTCATCTCATAAAGAAAAGTGTATCCTTCATCTGGGATGAAACCTGTCAGCAAGCGTTCGGGGATATCAAACGCTACCTCACTAGTCCGCCAGTTCTGGTGCCTCCCGTCATGGGAAGACCGTTCTTGCTATACGTTCGAGCGATGGATCATTCGCTAGGAGCTCTTCTTGCACAGAAGAACGATATGGGGCATGAACAGGCTATCTACTACCTCAGCAGGATGATGGTCGGAGCCGAACACCGGTACAACCCAGTGGAGAAAGAATGCTTGGCTCTGATGTTCGCTATCAAGAAGATGCGGCACTATGTCACCGGCCAGACTATTCATATCATCTCTAGGATCAACCCTCTTCGAGTACTGATGATCAAGCCAAGTGCTCTTAATTCTCGACTCGCGACTTAGGCGATGCTGTTAACACCATATGACATGGTATACGTCCCGCAGAAGTCCATCAAAGGCCAAGCGCTGGCCGACTTCCTAGCTGCTCATCCGATCCCGAAGGCCTCTGAATTATACGAGGACATTCTCGACGAAGTTGCAGAATATAATTCTACAATAGAAAGTGACACATGGCAACTGTGCTTCGACGGCGCCTCCAGGACTAGTCCGAAGGGAAACGTGGTTTCAGGGGTAGGAATCGTCCTGGTCATTCCTGATAAACTCGTCATCTACCGAGCATATTCTCTTAACGAGCCATGCTCCAACAATGTGGCAGAGTACAATGCTCTGCTAATCGGGCTCCAAGTCGCCAAAGAGCTGGGGGTCGAGTCCCTGGAAGCTTTCGGTGATTCTCTGCTTATAGTCAATCAAGTCAGGAGAGTATATGAAGTCCGGAATCCAGACCTCATCCCCTATCACTAAGCAACGGTCGAGATAGCCATGACATTCAAAGGGTTCTTCCTAGAGCATGTACCTCGATCTCAGAATCTGGAAGCTGATGCCCTAGCCAGTCTAGCTGCGGATTTAGCCACTCCTATAAGAAGGCAAGATTCGGTAATCCTTCTTAACAGAGATTTATTCTGTGTAAAGAACAACTTTCACATAGAACGCAGCTACGCTGTGAACACAGATCCCCCTAGAAGAGACTGGAGAAGTCCCTTCATAGATTTTGTCGCATACGGAATCTTGCCGGAGGACCCCAAAGAAGCAGTATCCGTCAAAAGACGATCATTACGCTTCTACTTCGATGCATCTTCACAATGCCTATATCGCCGAACCTACGACGGACTGCTATTGAGATATCTCTCTGACGACGAAGCACAGCAGATTATCCGAGAAGCTCACGATTGCGTGTGCGGAGCGCATCAGCCCGGTCCTAAGCTACAGGATCGTATCAGGAGAATGGGCTATTACTGGCCCACTATGATCGCAGACGCGATCAACTATGCAAGATAATGTAGAGCCTGTCAGGTTCATGCAGACTTCATACATTAACCGTCTGAATATCTACATCCTACAGTTGCATCCTGGCCTTTCGAAGCATGGGGTATGGATATCATTGGTCCTATTCACCCGTCTTCTTCCAGAGGTCACCGGTTCATACTGGCCATCACGGATTACTTATCCAAATGGGCAGAGGCGATCCCTCTTGCTGAGGTAAAAGCGTCTAATGTAATCAGCTTCATCAAGCATCACGTCATTTATCGCTTCGGGGTACCCCGAAGGATAATTCACGACAATGGGCCTCAGTTTATCAGCCAAGCGTTTCATCGATTTTGCGATAAAAATCGGATACACAATATTGCCTCTACGGCATACTATCCAGCTGCTAATGGTTTGGCGAAAGCTTTCAACAAAACCATTATCAAACTCTTGAAGAAGTTTGTCTCTTCAAACAAGAGAGATTGGAATAAGAAGCTGGGCGAATGTCTCTGGGCATACCGCACAACGGTACGAACACCGACAGGTTGTACCCCATTTTTACTGGTCTACGGGAGCGAAGCAGTTCTCCCCATTGAAATTCAGATCCCGTCACTCAGGATAGCCGTGACTAATGAGCTGACTCAAGAAAAGAATGACCTGTTAAGGCTTCAAGAGCTAGAAGGATTAGACGAGAAACGCCTCCAAGCTCAACAGCGCATCGCGCTCTACCAAGCACGCATTTCCAGAGCTTTCAATCATAAAGTAAAGGAAAGGGTGTTCAAAGTCGGCGAGCTAGTTTTAGCCGTAAGAAGGCCGATGATCCTTACTCACAGGAGTAAAGGCAAATTTCAGCCCAAGTGGGAAGGCCCTTATGTGATCGAGACAACGTTCTCAAACGGCGCTTACAGGTTAGCCCAGCCTAATGGAGACCTGTTAATGGCTCCTATCAACGGTAAATTCCTGAAAAGGTACTATGCTTAACCTCCTCTGCTCAAGTAGAATATAGCGAGAATCTTAATTCTGACAAAACTACTTCCAGAACGAAACTAGTTGGGTCATATTCTATCATGTCCGTATGACCTCTGAATAGATATATCCTGCTAAAAGTTTATCGAGAGTCTATCACGTCCATACTACCTCTGATATCACTCCCGCCCAAACCTGTCATTTACATTCCGAAATGATGGGTCCACAGAGTCAGAAAAGATTTGCTTTATTTATTCCCAAAAAGAGCAGAATTATATTTGGGAAGCAAAAAGAAGAAAGGGTACATCATTGTGGGGGAGCGATCAGATCGCGAATCAGCTATACCAGTGCAGCTATCCTCTCATTCCTGGAAACCAAGGCATCAGCGCGGGCCCACTCCAGCCGTGCCTCGAGATTGTTCATAAAGGACAGTTCGGCCCTTGTCCGAAGAGAGCCAGCACGGGCAGCTTCTGCACGCTCCAGATCCCGTCGTGCTGTGCTCAGTCGACCAGTCGCTACATCTAGACCTGCCAACGACTGAGAAGCCTACTCCTCTGCTAGAGCGAGTTTTTCCTTCAACTTGCGGGCCCTCGCTATGTTCCCTTCATGCTCAGATTGGCACTTCGTCTGAAGAGCAAGAGCCTCCTCCACGATAGCTTTTCTTTCATCCATCTCCAGCTTATGTGCTTTGATGGAGTTATCTAGGCTTTCCAGCTGTTTAGTAAGCCACGCAGTCATGAGGTCGTATCTGGCCTGGACCTCAGCTTCAAGGCTGCCCTGAGCCAGCTGCAAGTATTCGTTAATAGGTTGCTCCAAACCATTAACCATCGCCTCCAGGGCGTCAGCTATCCCAGAATCGCCGAACTCCCTGACCACCCCGATCGAAAACTGAGAAGCCTTCTTCAGACGCTCGAAGTCTAGATTCTTTGCCAACACCATTGATATCAGCATTTTCAAACTGGTGTAAAAGAGGCTGGTATATTGCTCGATCAGTGCAACTAGATCCAATTGGACGTCAGGAGTGGCCGCGATATTGGCAAGTCCCCCTCCAGGAATGATTGCAGACGAGGTGGCCACAGCCGCCGCCTCGACGTGTGGTACGACCGAAGGAGGTGCGACAACGACGGTCGAAGTCATCGGCATACTCGCGAGAGGCGAGGTCACGATAACGGGTTCGTCCTCCTCTTGAGATGACGAAATCACTCCGGGCGAGCTGGCCTCCGAAGATATTTCCTCCTCGAAGTCGGGCACCTCCGTATCATCGCCAGGAGCCCGAGCAGAGCCAGAAGGTGCTTCAACGCTATACTCCCCGTGGACGCCGTCCCCTGAGAAGAGGACAAGAAAGTTGATATCAATATGATTGTAATCTTTCTAAGAGGAGACATAAAGATGACATTTACCCGTAGCCAACGGTATATATGTTGCATCTGCAGTCGATGTAGCTAAATCACTCCTTAATGACGCAATGCGAACTGTCATACCTGGAGAAGGGGGTGGGCCCACCGATATCGCCAGATGCTCTACCGAGCCCTCGCCAAGACGCAGTCGAGGTTCGTCAGCTGGAATCTCGCCAGGCATGCTCACGGACACGGCAGGAGTTTCATCCGTTGCTGGTCTAGGGAAAGATTCTCTCATTTGCCTCAGCCACGCAGGCGATTTTGTTCTACTACCGGAGGCGGTGGCAGCAACGGCAGACTCAAGCAGGGGTTCTCCGGCACCGCCAACCGAAACTAAGGGTCCCTCTCCGAAAGGCGAGGAACCTCCAATCAAAGAGACATCCCCAACAGGGGAGACAGCAGGATCCTCTCTAGGAGCCTCAATACCAGGAATCCGGAGAGAACGATTAACCGTCTTCTTCTTCCTCTTGCGAGGGAAAGTCTGCTTCGAAGCAGGAGCCATTCGCTTCCCAGAGACTGCCAAAGCCCCCGCAGGCGGAGGCACTTCACACCTCGGTACCGACACCAGAGGCTCATCCAGAGTGACGGACTCCTCACCCTCGTCAGAAAAAACCGAGGGGACTTCGACTCTTCCCCCAGTCTTGGGAGAAGGCACCCTAAAGCTTCCACGCATGTCAAAATCGTGATGGAAGGTATTGATCGCCACGTAGAACTGGGCATACGAATGGAGGATACGCAGCTCCATGGAGAGTGTGACGACCGGCACGATAAAGATTGCTCCCGTGCAACCCATGATAAAATATCGCCATCCTCTGGCTCCATCAATGAGTCTGCCCCTGGACCTGAAGCTGGTGACGGCATTGCCCACGTGCAACTAATCGTACCCAAACTGTCTGGCAAACCGACTAGGCAAGTAGGGCTCGAAGAAGCAATGATCTTCGCTCATGTACAGCAAATGGGAGGGTCTAATGCAGACCAACCAATTAAAAGCTTCCGAAGAAAGATTGGTCTTCTCTCCACCTAAATCCTCAAGCCTAATCTCCGACTGATTGCGATGTACAGAGGGGACAGTGCAGAGGAGCTTCCAGCCGTGACTGAGGCTCAGCACCAGCCGACAGTCTAAAACTGTGTTCACGTTCCAGGGAGAGTCCTTGTAGTTCAGCAAGAAACTACCCCCCGAGCTACTACCAGGGCCGAAAGACATCACCCGGGGGTTGTGAAGAATTAAACATCCCATCAAGTACAGGTATGGTAATTCTACCCTGGGAAAGCTATCACGCCGAGCTTCATCGACGAGCAGTCCATCAGTCATGGCTCTCAGGCCAGCCTGTATACGGCACACCATGGCAGGGAGCAAGCCCAGTCTTGCCCCGAACACCAGACGCACGGCAGGCCACAGGATATTCCGGTGAATGTGGTCCGTGGACGCGATACCAGGCACCACTACTCGACGCAGCCATATGGAGAGAAAGTCAGCCAGCCGGACTTTCTTAGACAGAGGCCTGCGGCAGCGCCTCAAGTAACTGTAGGCCTTAGTGCCTTCAGGATACTTTCCTACCCCGTCATTGAGAATCTGATATGGAGCTTTAGCATCCTCCATAAGATCCTCGACGACCTGGGCACTGAGCATGCCCAAACAGTTCACGGGCTCATTCTTGCCCCCCGAAACTTTCTCCGACTTGGCAATCCTGGCCCGGTGGAAGAAGAGGTAGGACATCAACTTAGTGGTGTGAGCCAAATCAGAAGGCTCATCATAAAAAGCGATGCACGCAAAGTAGTGGCACATCAGCTCTTGATATACCTCCACAACCCGAGGGTCCGAGTCCTCCAACTCCCGGTTGGTGGGAACATACTCTTCATATGGGGTATCCCCCATCGGCAGTCTCGAGATCACTGCCATCTCATGGAGGGCCAACCCCAACTCCACCAGTGGAGCGGCGAAGGTCCCGGTGAGCGGAATGTATCGCTCCATCAGTGCCAAAAATAGGTTAGGGTTGGGAGGCAACCCGACACTCGTCGCACTCACAGCAGCATACAGTCCAATGCCCTCCAGTTCTCTCCGAAAATGCTTCAAGGCCTAGTCAACTAGGCAAGCCCATCGGAGGTTTGTTGGGGTGATCCACCCATTGCACCGAAGATTCTCTTTGGGGTATACACCCCCTCGCCCTATGAAGTCATTGCAGAAAGTCGACAATTAGACCGGCTGGATCACTGAACTGTCTTTGTTCGGGACGCTGCCCGGGCACAGTCCCTTGAACATTGTCACGACGCCGGAGGGGCGGCTGACAAACGACCCATGGTCAGCTCCTTTCAGATGAAAGATCTTCCCCGGCTTGCCATGAAGATTGGGAGTCAGCGTCCACGACATCCTCCTGGGATGTGTAGCATGGGAAATGTAGCGCCCCGTTCTTCCGGTGCGGAGAGCGCGGCTAAGAAACACAAGACGGTATCGTTCGATCGGGATAGATTGAATTAAGAACTCGTCCTCGTTATGGATTTGTTTCTTCGGAATCGATTCCCATATTCAGTGGACTGCGCCCCAAGGATCGGCTTAGCGGCAGAGTCAGGAGGGACCTCTCCGCTACAATCTTTTATTGCCTCGGTTTTCGATGTCGCTTGTTGCTTTCGTGCTTTGAGTTAATTTTGGAATTTGCTTGTTTTCCTTGAACGGTTTCGATAGTTTTCATTGTTTTCGTTCATTGACTTGCACTTCTATTCCAAGATTGGAAAGAGAGGAAGAAGTATTAATCGAGTTGTTCGTGCGCAGGTGAACGAGCAGTAGGCGGCTTGCGAGCGGAGTCGTGAAGCACCTCTTTTCTTCTCCTTCCATCAATCTAAGTGAGTGGCTACCAACCCGATTAGCTAGCCCTGCTTCCAAGCTTCATATATAATAAATCTGTACTCTTCTATGCCCCGATCAAACGATACCAAGTAATAATAAAAGAAACCAAGATAAAAGAGAATAGACTTGGTTCTTATGCTTATCAATCAAATATGTGAACTGTTATCATACTGTATGCTAGTTCGTTTATAACTGTTCTATGAATCGTGCTAAGTATGGAACACCTTGTATGCAGTAAACTGTTCAATGAGGCTATGTTAAATGAATCATGCAATACCGACTGTCCCGTACTACTGTTTGCCTTAACTGCATGAACTGTTAACTTAGCAACGTACTGTTCGATCACGGACAACTTGTGCACAAGGTAACTGGTTCCTGCGGACGGTCGCTGGGGCACTGGTACCGATCCGGTCCGGACGGAACCCTACTGTATAGTCAACTGTACTGGACGGAATGGCTTGGAGCAACCACTGTACTTTCGCTGCAAACCATTCTCGTCTATGACTAGTGTCCTTATTGGCATACGCCAGTGATCCATTGTATATTTAAACCTGTTGCAAACTAACTTGTGTCTTCGTGGCAGGGAAGGCATGGTAAGTATTGTGCAGGTAATTCAGACGGGCAGATAAAATCCACCGAACGGTGGCACGTTTATTTCAGTAAAAATTCTATATGCTGCTTACATGTAAATGAACTAAGGCAAGATAGAAACCCACAAATATGCATGCTTCATTAAAACAACGTGTTGATTGGTATAGTTCGGCTAGCTCACCTTCACCAGCATGTTTCGATATGCTGACCCTCGTTGAAACAGGTTCTCCGTACTAAGGCGAACCGAGCGAGGAGCCGAAGTCGTCTACCCGATCTAGTCCAGCTGTTGGCGCATCTTCCCCGCGCCCCTGAAGCCTTTTGAAGTCCGAAGTTGCAACTCTTCATACACAAATGCAGCTCCGTGGCAAAGCTATCCTCCAGCTTGGAGGTCTTTATCATTTTGAGTTTATAAAGGGATGTAATGTACAGGACTGCTATCTTATTTTGAGTTATCTCTTTTGTAAGCCGTTCGGCATATTAGCTGACTCGTTCAAGAGTTTGTAATAGATGTTCATTATCAATAAAGAGAACTTTTCTATGTTTTAAATCTGTGTTTCAATTTATCTGCGTACTCTGAATATGTGCTTGCTATGCAAATCATTAAAGCCTTGTGCGGGCGCAACCCCAGGCCCGCACGGCGGTCACGATTCGGGGGACGCCTCAACGATTCTACGGAATCGGGTCGTGACATAGTGGTATCAGAGCACAGATTCAAGTTCCTTAGACTTTGTGCTGGAAAAGTTCCTTTAACGATCAAATTCCTGTGCGAACTCTTGAACTCGCTAGGCCAAAATGAGATACGTTCATGCAATAAGTCCGTAATACATTATGATCCTAATGTAATTTACCTTCTTTTGAAGGAATGGCTCCAGCACAATCTGCAGCGCAAACACCGGACGAAACGCAAGGCCAAGAAAGTAGTTCGGATACTTCGGGAAGTTCAAGGAGCCAGCGAGCCGCGCCAAGCATCGATCCCATCCAGCAAATGTTGCGGATGTTGGAGGAAAACCAACAAAGGGACGAGGCTCGCTATGAACGGGCCGAGAAGCGGGCGGAGGAGAGTCAGCTCAAGTTTCAAGACAATATAGAAGCACGATTCTCAGTCCAACAGAAGCAGGTATATACCCTACAGCAGATCGTTCAGACTTTGGCATCCAACCAGTTCGCGGCAACGCCAGCGACTCCGGTGGAACAGCCCGTGCTTGAAGTAGAGATGCCGCAAATTCCAAGGACGAGGGACGTGACTGCCTTCGACTTTGGCCACTTCAAGAAAGTCTGCAACACCCCATTCAACGGGACTGAGGACCCAGTCGTAGCTCTAGATTGGTTGGCTGAACTTGAAGATCACTTCGCTCTGCTAGAGGTCCCCGAAGAGAAGCGCGTCGTCTGTGCGCAACTACAGCTCCGTCTCAACGCACACGATTGGTGGGACGTGCATCGACGATCTCTTCAATTTGATCACGGAGAGGAGGCAATCTCGTGGACGACTTTTCGTGCCGCGTTCGAAGAGGAGTTTGTACCCCCTCCAGTACAACGTCAAATGGAAAACGAGTTCGTGCAACTGAGGCAGGGCAGCATGACTGTTAAGCAGTACTCCGCCGAATTCAACCGTCTCTCCAAATTGGTTAGGGCCTATTTACCTGATGCAGCGAGTCGAGCAAGAAGGTTTGAAGGTGGACTACGCCCTGCCATCCATTCGCACGTAGCCGTTCATCAATATCATACAATGCGTGAAGTAATGAATCATGCCCTATCTCTCGAACCACTCTATCCTCACGTTCCTGCCGGCGCTGTGTATACCTACAATCACAAACGCCAAAGCAACGACAGAGGAAACAATGCTACAAAGCGTTCGAACAACGGTGGCAAGCATGGAGAAAAGTTAGACAAAGTATGCCATTTCTGTAGGCTGCCGGGGCACGCAATAGATAAGTGCCGCCTGACACTTGGGTTATATTTAGTTTGCGGTGAAGCAAACCATACCGTTCGTGACTGTCCACTGAGCCGTCTTAATCGTCGCCCGCAACGAAATGCTCCCTAACGGTAGGTCCTATTCCTAAGTTTCGGGACGAAACTTCCAATTAGTTGGGTAGGATGTAGCGCCCCGTTCTTCCGGTGCGGAGAGCGTGGCTAAGAAACACAAGACGGTATCGTTCGATCGGGATAGATTGAATTAAGAACTCGTCCTCGTTATGGATTTGTTTCTTCAGAATCGATTCCCATATTCAGTGGACTGCGCCCCAAGGATCGACTTAGCGGCAGAGTCAGGAGGGACCTCTCCGCTGTTATCTTTTATTGCCTCGGTTTTCGATGTCGCTTGTTGCTTTCGTGCTTTGAGTTGGTTTTGGGATTTGCTTGTTTTCCTTGAACGGTTTCGATGGTTTTCATTATTTTCGTTCATTGACTTGCACTTCTATTTCGAGATTGGAAAGAGAGGAAGAAGTATTAATCGAGCTGTTCGTGCGCAGGTGAACGAGCAGTAGGCGGCTTGTGAGCGGAGTCATGAAGCGCCTCTTTCCTTCTCCTTCCATCAATCTAAGTGAGTGGCTACCAACCCGATTAGCTAGCCCTACTTCTAAGCTTCACATATAATAAATCTGCACTCTTCTATGCCCCGATCAAACGATACCAAGTAATAATAAAAGAAACCAAGATAAAAGAGAATAGACTTGGTTCTTATGCTTGTCAATCAAATATGTGAACTGTTATCATACTGTATGCTAGTTCGTTTATAACTGTTCTATGAATCGTGCTAAGTATGGAACACCTTGTATGCACTAAACTGTTCAATGAGGCTATGTTAAATGAATCATGCAATACCGACTGTCCCGTACTACTGTTTGCCTTAACTGCATGAACTGTTAACTTAGCAACGTACTGTTCGATCACGGACAACTTGTGCACAAGGTAACTGGTTCCTGCGGACGATCGCTGGGGCACTGGTACCGATCCGGTCCGGACGGAACCCTATTGTATAGTCAACTGTACTGGACGGAATGGCTTGGAGCAACCATTGTACTTTCGCTGCAAACCATTCTCGTCTATGACTAGTGTCCTTATTGGCATACGCCAGTGATCCATTGTATATTTAAACCTATTGCAAACTAACTTGTGTCTTCGTGGCAGGGAAGGCATGGTAAGTATTGTGCAGGTAATTCAGACGGGCAGGTAAAATCCACCGAACGGTGGCACATTCATTTCAGTAAAAATTCTATATGCTGCTTACATATAAATAAACTAAGACAAGATAGAAACCCACAAATATGCATGCTTCATTAAAACAACGTGTTGATTGGTATAGTTCGTCTAGCTCGCCTTCACCAGCATGTTTCGATATGCTGACCCTCGTTGAAACAGGTTCTCCGCACTAAGGCGAACCGAGCGAGGAGCCGAAGTCGTCTATCCGATCCAGTCCAGCTGTTGGCGCATCTTCCCCGCGCCCCCTGAAGCCTTTTGAAGTCCGAAGTTGCAACTCTTCATACACAAATGCAGCTCCGTGGCAAAGCTATCCTCCAGCCTGGAGGTCTTTATCATTTTGAGTTTATAAAGGGATGTAATGTACATGACTGCTATCTTATTTTGAGTCATCTCTTTTGTAAGCCGTTCGGCATATTAGCTGACTCGTTCAAGAGTTTGTAATAGATGTTCATTATCAATAAAGAGAACTTTTCTATGTTTCAAATCTATGTTTCAATTTATCTGCGTACTCTGAATATGTGCTTGCTATGCAAATCATTAAAGCCTTGTGCGGGCGCAACCCCAGGCCCGTACGGCGGTCACGATTCGGGGGATGCCTCAACGATTCTACGGAATCGGGTTGTGACAGGAAAAAGCCAAGATGGGATAATCTCTCGACATCGTTGGCAGATACAAGACCACACTCTCGGCGGGGAAAACCCAGGGCTCTCTCTTGGGCTTCGTCTGGGACTGTTTGTCAATCATGTCCCCAAAGAGAAAAGCTGACTTGATATACTGGTCCTCGTCTATGTACGTCAGGGGCTCTTCGATAATCATGTTCAGCAACGTCCGCTCGCCCTGAGCCGATATCAAGATCTTCCTTCCTTCAGGATACTGGGGTCCGGAGATAGGAAATATCACGTGGGACAGATCCTCCAGATAGTTTGAGTGCAGCATCCCGGCAGCGGAACCCATCACCTCGGCCAGTGGAGACTCATGCAAGTTAACTGCAAAAGTGCAAGAAAAATACGTTATTACAAATCTTGCAACATAAAGACCAAGAAACGACAGTCTGTGCTTTACGCCAAGACTGCACAAAATTTGGTCATTTTACGCCGGAAGTCACATCCAGAAGCGTAATTGGCGGTATACAGTCCGTGCTTTACGCCAGACTGCCAAAATTCTAGTTATTATGCCGAAGGTCCCATCCACAAGCGTAAAACTAAAATTTTATAGTATACATCAAGTTTTTCGGCAGTCAGAGCTTTTACGCTCAAAACTGCGAAAACATGGAGTTTCTACGCTGGTACATTAGAAATGTGTGCGTAAAAGATGAAAACGTCTCCGTGCGTCATCTTCCTCAAAGAGGCTATCAGCACAGAAGATGACCTAGCGCGGTCACGTTCAACGTGTACGAAGAATTTTTCGTCATTCTTTGTCATCCCAAAGGCTCTACCTCTAAGGCCGGGTGCGCTACTCGTCGGCGAAATACTTTGCTCAGAAGAACGTTCACCTTGCCCGACCGAAGACTCTCTCGCTGGGCATAAGAACGAGAAGAAGAACCTATACTCTTTTCCTTAGTAGAGAGGATTTATTTTGGTGCCATTTCTGAAAACTCGGAGTGCTCGTAGAAAGAACGAGAGGAAAAACTCACACAGTCGAAGGCACTCTTTCGCAGAAGACGGATGAAAAGTTTTTCTCTCAAAAACTTAGGATATATATAGAGTTCGGGTCGACTCCTCGAATCCTCGGACGGGCTCCTCGAAACCCGAACCAAATCTCCTAATTAATATTCGGTTATGATTGGGTCCTACGTCAGCCTATTATTCAGAAAAGGCAGACAGTCAGCGAATTCGAAAAGTTTTTCGCGCAAAACAGGTCAGCGGTTCCTACGCTAAGGAGCTTTCTACGCTCGACAGCAGCAGATCTACGGTTTTACGCTCGCAAGCTATAAGTCAAAAGTGTGGGGGGTTTACCAATGTGTTTTAGATGTCTCAAAGTTTAGGGATACCTACCTACGTGGCTTCTACGCCGTGATCTTCGTAGCGATTATACGCGTTTTGTCCCTTAGTTGGACCCGCGTCACACGCTCATTCAAAGGATCATCTATACGCAGGCATTGGTTATTTTAACCGTTGTGTAAAAGGGTGTTGTACTTTCCACTCATCGGTTTCTACACCGACGGAGTGGTCACTGTCACCAAAACTTTATAAATAGAGACCTCTATCAATGAGGAACCAGGTCGAGAAATTGGTCAAGAAAACCAATATCAGATCCAAGGTCGAACTTCCAAGAAAGATCGAACCAGAGGTCAAGAGAGAGAGAGAGAGAGAGAGAGAATCCGGAGCTTAGGCAAAGAGTAGGGATCGACGACTTTGGCATCGTGCATCCACCCTCTTTTGCAACCTTCGAAGCTGCAACCTGTCTTCCACGGCACTTCTTTAACATCGTGTGGTCCAAGGGCTAAAGTGATCGACTGCAGATCAGACACCTATAGCAATATTTACCCAGATTAAATAAATTTTACTCCCACATCCTCGTGTAGGATCAAATTATATAAGTTTGTTTGTAAACCAAAACAGGCGGGTTTCGTGTAAACCCCATCTTGAATACATTTTCATTCTTTCGTTTTTTACCACAAACACACCTAGCTAAGGGAATAATCCTAACTTGTATTATTTGTGTTAGAACATAGAAATGAAACTTTGCTTATATTGGACCATCGTATGCTACCTTTGCCTTGTGCAACTAGACTCCGCTATGCCTCGAGTAGAATATTATACTCTTCGTAGTGCACTGCTTTACTTGCTACACTGCACGACCCTAGATGATGTCGCTCAGTATGTTACTTTACGGTTTTACTCTTCAGTTCACCCTTAGACCGAGCCATCGTAAATTCTTATGTGTCCATAAAATGCATGCTTGCTTGCTTATATGTACATTTGTACTCATTGTCACATTTTAATATTTGCTACACTAAATCATGCCACAATCAAGTAATGCTATCCGTATCGTGCATGCATCTAGTTAGCCAGGAGACTATTAAATAGCTCTTATGTGCAAGTATGAACCTAAAAATATCTGGGACCGTTGGGTCTCCAAGGCAGTTCCTGTACCAGGGGAATACATCAAGGCAAGTTTATATCAGAACAAAAATCATGTCAAGTTTACATCTGAATGATAATCATGTCAAGTTTATATCTGAACGAGAATCATGTCAAGTAAAGAATGAATCACATCTCATGGAGCAAATGCTCGGTTCAGAACAAAAAATCATGGATTATCATATCAAGTTATGAATTTGGAAGACCAAGACTTGCATGTTACAGGACAACTTGTGCACAAGAAGGATTACAATATCCCGTTTCACGGACGGTCGTCGGGGCCGATCCTGTCTAGACGGAACCTATCGGTAGTCATTTGCGTTGAGCAAAATGTGTGTACAATGCCCCTTATTCTTGCTTGCACACCACTCCGACATGAGACTACACTGTCCAACTATGGTGCTGTGCCAGTGACCTCCTGTTCATATAAATAAGTCATCCTCACTTAGCGGCTATCCGCATGCGAATAATTATATCGCATCAAGAATATCTGAACACCTGAACGATCTTGAGTATAATACTTGTACATATAGAACAATTGAACATCCTCTGCAACACTTCTGGAAAACCTGTATGCTCGTGCAACCAAAATAGAATCTCGCACTAAAACACTTGTGTTTGCATATGCTATTGCCCCTGTATTTCATTATATATGCTCGTGCTTGAATTAACTTGGTTTGCCTTGGACAGAGAAGGACAAATGGTAAGTTGGTAAGTTTTGCCGTATTACCTCTTATATTGCATGGCGCACTGCTACACGAGTTAGGCTTTTCATATATGCCATAAAACTAATCCTAAGGCAAGACTAGAAAGATAACTTAATAGTTGGTGCACGAAATCTATTGAACGTGTTTGGATTTGTCGAGCGGGCGAGTATCCTCCCCACCAGTATATTCATGTACTGATAACCCACCAGATTACTTGCAAGGTGTGGGAGAACCTCGTTCAGTATGGATGCCTCCTTCGTGCGTGCTAAGGCATGGAGTTTACTCTGGAGCCTTGGAGCGTTGCGTTCAGAACTGAAGCACATATACAAGACATAATGTTGGAACATCGCCTATGTATCATTCCACAAATATAGCCACTTGGCACGCTTTTACTGTTTTAGAGAGAGAGGCTTGAGCGACTTATAATCTCGGCCAAGCGCCGCCTGTAACACTGGTTCAACTTTAATAAAGAGTTTGCTTTACTTATATACTTATGTTATTCAATGCTTACGCTATCGACGACTCTGTGAACTTGTTACCAATCGCCTATGCATTTATAATTCTGCTGCATTCGGATAATCTGTGCGACTCTATGGCTTAGACCTTTTACCGCCAGCATGAACCATGGCCTTGCATGGGCATGGCTTACGCTCGTACGGCATCACGCCCAGATGGGTCAAGCGATCGTCCCGCGGGAGCGCTGGCGAGGTAATTCTCGACTAGCGGAGACGGTCGATTAGCCTGCGGGAGATCGGGGCATGACAAATTGGTATCAGAGCATGGCTATACGCCTTTGGACATCATTTTGATTTTCACAGTTTCGAAAGCTCGTTCGTGGGTTATGTGCACGCTCTCTCTCGTTGACCCAAAGGGATATTCCAAACAATAAGTCTAAATACTTTCAAAATGTTTATGTGAATGATGTGATTGCTTGTACAAAATTGTGATGCCAAGGCCTTTGTGTCGACCTGTGCTAGACCCTTTGGGAATAGACTCGTACTAGAATTGTGACTTATGTGCAAATTCGAAATGCCTATATGTGATTATCCAACTGGTTAGTGTACAAAATCAAATATTGCTCGAATGGTTAGCTATGCATACAGCCTTTCGGCTAAGTTGTGTAGAGTATCGCGCGGTAAGACCCTTTGGTGCTAGCAAGTTACAAACGAGAAAGGGATATCGTTCAGGAAAAAGGACAAGTCAGACTTAGAATGCCAACCGATAAAAACATTATCAAATTATCGCTTAGGTGAACATAGAGCATCATGTTTGGATTTTGGAAAATAGCTCGAACGATATTTCGTGTCGGAAGATATAAAAAAAAAGGTTTACTTGGATGACTATCAATAGGAATATATACGAGACTCAGATTTTATCAGGCGATGCTAAGTATCGTGCAAGAATTTTCAAAAAAGACTTGGTGAATATGCTAGCGTTTGATGCGAACACACGATTGAGGATTTGATTGGGTGACTCAATTCCGAGTAGTGTATGAATCATTTAAAAATGTCCAAACTGATTCATAGGTCTCGTACGATATTTGAATTAAATAATTTGAGGATGTCTTGAATAAAAATGATAAGGCTTATATCGAATAGGGATTCACAGAAATGGAAATCGATATCTCAGTTAGGAAAACTTGTTGGAAACTTAAAGGATCATGCGAGCAATTTTGGATTGAAATAAATGGATTGAACTTGAATACAATATCGTTCGAATAGAAGTTAGCCAAGAATAAATATTGTGGTTCGATGAAAGAGATAAACGATAACGGATTTGGCTTGGAGTTTTGAAGAACGATCTTGAAATCAAGTTCGAAAATATAAGATTCAAAATCAGTCCTAACGAGAACGATTATCCCGCGGAAGCGCCAACGTGATAATTTCACGTACGACGGGGATAATCGAACTCAAGGGAACATGTTCGGTGATTATTCCAAACGAACTCGATGAATAGAACGTATCAAAAGATAAAATATACTTGGGCTTGAATATTTGAAACGTAGTTGCTTGAGGAATGCAAGAAAGTAGACTATGGGTTTACCGAACGGTAACATTAAAGTTGGATGATTTTGCTAGACGAATTATAGTTACTGTATGAGCGGACTTGACTTGATAGATTATATATATATAAGTTGGATGGAGCAAAAGTAAAATGATAAGTCTCGATTGTGCCAAAGATAACCATAACGTTCAAACGTTCTTGTCTTGTGCGAGCGTAACTCTATGCTTGTACATGCGTCATGTCCGGATTAGGACGATTATCCAGCGGAAGCGTTTGTCACGACCCGCACCCAGAAAATCGGGCATGAGTCATGGGTACGTCCAGCCTACGCCGCAGCATCGGCGGTAGAACGCTGTCTAGGTCAACTATCTAGATAATAATTTCACACAAAAATTGGCCATGACCTCTCCAAAAGGAGGGCAACCACACAATCAATATATAAACCTGTCAAGATCTCAACTCCAAACGGAGGAGCAAATATCATAATGATAATCTCAAGTACTCAATCATGAATCTAAGCATGATAAGATAACAAAGAAGACTAACAACTATAAAGTCTAACCAACAACAACTACTACAATAACCACAACATCAATAATAATAATACATCATCCAAAAATAATATACAAACAAGGTCTCAATCCAAAACCGGAGACAAATCCGGTGCTAAAAGCTAATAAAAACAACAACAAGGTCCCAGTGATCCCGGCTACCAACCCGGAAATCACCCATAAACTAGAGGGTCCCTGTCTGCACCATCGACAGGCTCAGGTCCATAAAACGTCGGACACCACTCCTCCGGATACTCTGAAAAATATGTCCAGTCAGGACTGGAGCAAGTACATCTCTAACAGCAGTTCCATTTAAATGATAAAAACTATAAAGCAGTTATAGCAAGTAGCAAGAAGAATGAAGCAAGTATGAAATAAGAAATATATAAACCACTGGTGCATAAAGGTAAAGATGCATGGATATCAGAGCAAGATAGTAATAACTGCAAGATACAAGAAATCTAAGCTAAGATCAAGTCTGTGCACATGAACGTGTAGTGAGTCCAGCATAAAAAATATGTAGTGAGTCAAGTCCAGAAATATGTAAGTGAGACAAGTCAAGAAATGCATGAGAGTCCAGACTATAAAGAATGAACTCGGTGTCTTTGAAATACTTGTTTCGACATGTAAACGGCTAGGGGTAAGTACGGCTCACCGCGTACTGGGTGCGCGGCTGCTATCATTCCAGATTAGACCAGAGGGAGTGATTCCTGATGATTCCAGATAGGAATGTTTACATGTCTACTTGAGTATTTCCCCGCCCCGACTAATACAAGTGGATCCAAGATCCGACACACAAATCAAGATGAGTCCAGCCTGAACATGAATGATGCCTGTAGTGATGCCAGTAGTGATTCCAGAATAGAGGCCAGAAATATGAAATGTACATATCGCAAGTAAATGAATCCAGAAATACCAGTCAGTGTCCCGTGTTGTGCCAGAATAATCAGATGATACTATACTAGAAGCTGAATCATAATAATCATCAGATAATGAAAACTATCAGAGAATGTACTCACCTGATGTCCTGAGCAACTAGCGATCCGAACTGGTATCGCAAGGACCTATTACGAAAAGCAAGGTTAAACAGGGTTCTAATGAGTTAAACAGATATAAAATAACTAAAAATAGGCTTCTAGGGTCGTTCTAGGTCGAACGGGTCAAACCGGTAAAATTTGGTCAAAAAGTCAACTCTGGGTCCAAAAAGTCAACTCTGGGTCAAAACTAGGTCAAAAGTTGACTTTGGCGGTCAACCGAGTCAACTACGGTCAAGTCTAGGTCAAACTAGGGTGCTCCTGAAATTCTAGGTCAAACCGAGGTCATTAAGCTAGAAAACTCTCAAACTCACCTCTTTGAGATACCGGGATACCCTCGGTATCCGATACCTCAACCTACGCTATATACCCCGCCTATACCCGCTAAAACCTATGCTAGCACGCGTAATTATATACACATAAGCATATAAAAATCACTCCAATACTATTCCTAGGCTATTGCTCAAATACCCCGCTCGAAACTCAATACCTTGGTTATCTTAAGGTATTGAGGTACCTCGGTATCTCAAAGTATTGAGATACCTCTCTAAACTCGACCCGACTACCCCTCTAGCTAACTTACTATGCATAAACATATATATCTAGCTATAATCTAGGCTAAAAAATATATATCTAATACATATAGGCATATACCTATATATCTTCATATATACACATATACCTTACATATATACCTTACCTTACACATACCTTACACATACCTTACATATATATATATATATATATATATATATATATATATATATATATATATATATATATATATATATATATATATATATATATACCTAGATATCTAACTATCTATCTAGCTATGTATATATCTATATATATATCTATGCATATAGATATAGATATCTAATTATCTATCTAATATCTAGCTATCTATCAATCAATCTATCTAACTATCTATCTATCTAACTATCTAATACCTATCTATCTATATTTCTATGTACTGAAAGCTGCTGCTGCACTTACCTGTGCTTGCTGCTGCTGCTAGCTGTGCTTCAACCTGCTGCTACAGCTGCTCTAGAACCTGCTGCTGCTGCCCCTTTGTTCTGCTGCTGCAGCTGCTGTCTTGTGCAGCATGGCTGCTGCAGTGCAGCAGCAGAGCTGCTGCTGCTTGCTGTCCAGGTCCAGCTGGTCCCTCCCCCTCTCTCAAACACACACACCTATATACATACACACATATATATATCACTATATATATATATATATACATACATATATATACATATATATAACTCTATAGATATATATACACACACTAACTTATATATATCTAACACTCACACACACTCAAACACATATCAACACACACACACATAATTATATACACAAACACATATCTATATATTTACACACATATATCTATATATATATATATACATATACACACTCACACACTTAAACATATATATATATATCTATATATCCTCACTCACATACACTCACTCTCACACACCCTCACACACACACTCTCACACACACTAGCACACACTCTCACAAACACACAACCTCACACACAAACACTCATACATATATATATATATATATATATATATATATATATATATATATATATATATATATATATATATATAAATATATACATATATACACACAAACTCAAACTCATATATATATATATATATATATATATATATATATATATATATATATATATATATAAACACATACACATATATATATATATATATATATACATATCAACACACTCACACACACTCTTACACATCTACATATATATATATATATATATATATATATATATATATATATATATATATATACACATAGGCATATACATACACAAGCACATTGATATAAATACACACACATATATATATAAAAATATATATACATAAACACACATACATATATATATAATATATATACATATATAGACACTTATAAATATATATAGAGAGACACAACACCACTCAACCACAACACACAACAACACGCCCCACTCACGCCCAACGACCCCGACACTCACCAACACTCTAAAATATATAAAATATAACTCAAAAACTCTAGCACACACTCCCTGAAGCTAACCCTACGCGCGCACAAGCCCGAAACAAGGAAACTAAGTCGAAATGGCCGTTCGGTCATTTCGACGAACACGCGATACGCGGTTCGGAAAACCTCCTGAAACGCACACCAAACGAACTCGAAATCGGCCCAAAATTTACCTACGCACTCTAAACGATGCCTAGATCCTAGAAAAAGTACTCCCGTGTCAATTCTAGGTCCGTGACGGAAACGCGCACGCACTTAGAATCGGCGACGACGAAAAGCTCTAAATTCGCCCGAAACGCCCGTTTCTCTGCGATACGGCTTCCCGTGCCCAAACGGAGACACACACTCACCCTTAAGATACTCGACAACATCTACCTAGGTTCATCTAACCTAGGGCATCACCCAAAATTGGGCCAAATTCGGATTTCACCCAAAATTGACACAAAACCTAATGTCAAAGTCTCCAAACACTACCCAACTAGTTCCAAC
Source organism: Iris macrosiphon (assembly GCA_036927795.1). Lineage (NCBI taxonomy): Eukaryota > Viridiplantae > Streptophyta > Magnoliopsida > Asparagales > Iridaceae > Iris > Iris macrosiphon. Next base: position 59,914 of record JAYESA010000083.1, read on the forward strand.
TTTCTCCCACGGGTAGCCTAAGGGTCTAGGAAGGTTCTAAACTATTAATTACACTATATAAAAATAATTACAAGGGGGAAAATTAGGGTTTACCTCTTGGGAGTTGGAATCCCAAGCCAAAATCTCCAAAATGCTCCAAATCCACCAACCCAAGCTTCCAAGCTCCCAAATCTAGCTCCAACACCAAATCCAAGCTTTACCCACCTAGGTTGGAGAAGAATGCAAAGTTAGGGTTAACAACCATGGAGAATAGAAGAAGAAAGAAGAGGAAAAGGATCCTTACTTGAAGTTGGGAGAAGAAAATAAGTAGAAATGGAGAGTGGAGAAGAAGAAGAAGAAGAAGTGATAAAGAAATGAGGTGAGGAGGGGCTGCTCCTGCTGTTTGGTCGGGTGTGGGCTGGGAATGATCGGCCAAAGCAATAATAAAGGGGTTGCCAAGTTGGGAAATTATCAAAATGTCCTTCCGTAACTCGGTTTTGGGTTTCGGGTTCCAAAAGCACTCAAACTAACTCCAAATCTCTCCAACTAACCCACTAAAAATATAATAAATATTCTCAAACCCAAAATAGGTCTCACAGGGGTGTGGACTGGGTCGGACATGGGTCCACTAGGGTCTGACATAGGTCCAGGCTAGCCAAAATCCTAAAATAATCAATATAAAAATAATACAATCATTAATTAAATATAAATATAATTAATTAAAAATAATGCACAATTAATTAAATTAAAAATAAAAAATATCCGGCTCTGGAAATGGGGTAGTGACAAGCCTATCCTCCTTAGAAAATTTTGTCCTCGAAGTTTAAAGTCAATCACACTCCCTCTAGGTCAAACCCCCAACAATCACAGTCAAGAAATTCTACCTAAACAACATACAAGATCATGGTCCTACTGGTCGTGTTATCACAGTCTCAATCAGGGTCACTACACTATCTACCACAGCACAAAGAAAGTCTATCAGGTACTAATGAAGCACACCACAAGGAATGAAAAAGGACAGGAAGAAGAACAAAGAGACAAACCTGCTAACCCGACACCCGTAGCATCGGCCTCCTCGACCGTCAACGCATAAGCCCTGCCCTGCTGGGGTATATCCCTCTGCTGGTACGGGGCATGATGCTGTGCCACAGGTGGCCTAGCTCCAACTCTCTGATCCTGTGCTCCACCCAATAGAGGTGCAGTGGGGCAATCTCGCATCTGGTGAGCAGCGGATCCACAGAACAAACACACCTTCAACCTCCTCCTACAAACATCCCAAGTGTGTCCTGCCTTCCTGCAGTAGGCACAAGTGGGCACCCTCTGATCCTGACCCTGCTGCGCTGCCTTCTGCACATAGGGACGCTTAGCTGGTCCCGCACTGCCACTCGCACTGCCTGAATCATCCCTGCCTCTCTTGGACTTGAGCTCCAAGTCATCCTCTGCTCTCTGAGCATCTCCTACTATTTGCTCGAAAGTTGCCTCGCGGTCGCTCCTGGTCAAAGACTTGACCGCCATAACCAAACCCTTGCGAAACTTCCTCGCCTTAGCTGCCTCACTCAAGCCCTCCACAAATCTGTCCAGACGGCAAAACTCCGCTGTGTACTCGTCCACCGTCATGCTCCCCTGGACGAGTGCCTCGAACTGGCTCTCCAAAGCACTGAGTGCCACATCTGGGAAAAACTTCTCCTTAAAAAGCCTCTTAAAAGCCTCCCAAGTAAGCCCTGGCGCTGCGATCCTCGTATCAGTGCAATACCACGTCAAAGCGAGGTCGAACATCTGACTGCCCGCTGCCTCTATCTGCATGCTGTCTGGAATCTGCGCCAGCCTGAAGATCCCCTCGATCTGCTCTATCCAGTCATCCGCGTACATGATCCCTTCTGTACCACGGAACTCCTTGGGTCGCATCCTCGGAAAGTCGATAATACTGCCCGGCCTCGGATGCTGAACCTCATCTGCCTGTGGCTGAATCTGTGCCACCCTATCCACTATTGTCATGGCCACCTGGTGGGCGTTCTCAATGCCCAGTCTCATCACATCCACCTGACGGTGCTGTGCGTCCATCATCTCCCTGAAGAACGCAAACAACTGCGCGGCATCTACTGGAGCAGGAAGTGGTGGAGGAACCACCGGAACGACTGGGGTAGTCCTCGGATCGACAGGTGAAGGAGGATCCCCGAGAGAAGCAGATGCTCCCTCAACCGCAAGAGTGGTGAGTAGAGCGGTAGCAGCTGCCTGAATACGAGCTGGATGAGAGGTAGCAGACCTCTCAGTGGCAACTGCTGGAACGGTACGATGGGATCGTATCTTTTGAGGCATCCTGAACACAGATCAAAAGAAGTCAATACGGCGCAAGATACGATATCATCAAAGAAGGACAGTAATATTTCAAAAGAAGCAATTTCAGAATAATTAGATTGGAATTGTTTCTAGTCGTGATTGAGTACTCTCATCCTAGATCCTAGATCCTATAGCAGGCTCGCAGCAGTACAACTAAATTATTGTACCACCACGACATCGCACTAATTGCGAATCGAGACCTGCATGGGCCGCCACCAAAAACGTGTCACGACCCGCACCCGAAAAATCGGGCATGAGTCGTGGGTACGTCCAGTCTATGCCGCAGCATCGGCGGTAGACCGCTGTCTAGGTCAACTATCTAGATAATAATTTCACACAAAAATCGGCCATGACCTCTCCAAAAGGAGGGCAACCACACAATCAATATATAAATCTGTCAAGATCTCAACTCCAAACGGAGGAGCAAATATCATAATGATAATCTCAAGTACTCAATCACGAATCTAAGCACGATAAGATAACAAAGAAGACTAACAACTATAAAGTCTAACCAACAACAACTACTACAACAACCACAACATCAATAATAATAATACATCATCCAAAAATAATATACAAACAAGGTCTAAATCCAAAACCGAAGACAAATCCGGTGCTAAAAGCTAATAAAAACAACAACAAGGTCCCAGTGATCCCGGCTACCAACCCGGAAATTACCCCTAAACTAGAGGGTCCCTGTCTGCACCATCGACAGGCTCAGGTCCATAAAACGTCGGACACCAATCCTCCGGATACTCTGAAAAATATGTCCAGTCAGGACTGGAGCAAGTACATCTCTAACAGCAGTTCCATTTAAATAATAAAAACTATAAAGCAGTTATAGCAAGTAGCAAGAAGAATGAAGCAAGTATGAAATAAGAAATATATAAATCACTGGTGTATAAAGGTAAAGATGCATGGATATCAGAGCAAGATAGTAATAACTGCAAGATACAAGAAATCTAAGCTAAGATCAAGTCCGTGCACATGAACGTGTAGTGAGTCCAGCATAAAAAATATGTAGTGAGTCAAGTCCAGAAACATGTAAGTGAGACAAGTCAAGAAATGCATGAGAGTCCAGACTATAAAGAATGAACTCGGTGTCTTTGAAATACTTGTTTCGACATATAAACGGCTAGGGGTAAGTACGGCTCACCGCGCACTGGGTGCGCGACTGCTATCATTCCAGATTAGACCAGAGGGAGTAATTTCTGATAATTCCAGATGGAAATGTTTACATGTCTACTCGAGTATTTCTCCGCCCCGACTAATACAAGTGGATCCAAGACCCGACACGCAAATCAAGATGAGTCCAGCCTGAACATGAATGATGACTGTAGTGATGCCTGTAGGTGATGCCAGTAGTGATTCCAGAATAGAGGCCAGAAACATGAAATGTACGTGTCGCAAGTAAATGAATCCAAAAATACCAGTTAGTGTCCCGTGTTGTGCCAGAATAATCAGATGATACTATACTAGAAGCTGAATTATAATAATCATCAGATAATGAAAACTATCAGAGAATGTACTCGCCTGATGTCCTAAGCAACTGGCGATCCGAACTGGTATCGCAAGGACCTATTACGAAAAGCAAGGTTAAACAGGGTTCTAATGAGTTAAACAGATATAAAATAACTAAAAATAGGCTTCTAGGGTCGTTCTAGGTCGAACGGGTCAAACCGGTAAAATTTGGTCAAAAAGTCAACTCTGGGTCCAAAAAGTCAACTCTGGGTCAAAACTAGGTCAAAAATTGACTTTGGCGGTCAACCGAGTCAACTACGGTCAAGTCTAGGTCAAACTAGGGTGCTCCTGAAATTCTAGGTCAAACCGAGGTCATTAAGCTAGAAAACTCTCAAACTTACCTCTTTGAGATACCGGGATACCCTCGATATCCGATACCTCAACCTACGCTATATACCCCGCCTATACCCGCTAAAACCTATGCTAGCACGCGTAATTATATACATATAAGCATATAAAAATCACTCCAATACTATTCCTAGGCTATTGCTCAAATACCCCGCTCGAAACTCAATACCTTGGTTATCTTAAGGTATTGAGGTACCTCGGTATCTCAAGGTATTGAGGTACCTCGGTATCTCAAGGTATTGAGATACCTCTCTAAACTCGACCCGACTACCCCTCTAGCTAACTTACTATGCATAAACATATATATCTAGCTATAATCTAGGCTAAAATATATATATCTAATACATATAGGCATATACCTATATATCTTTATATATACACATATACCTTACATATATACCTTACCTTACACATACCTTACATATATATATATCTATACCTAGATATCTAACTATCTATCTAGCTATGTATATATCTATATATATATCTATGCATATAGATATAGATATCTAATTATCTATCTAATATCTAGCTATCTATCAATCTATCTAACTATCTAATACCTATCTATCTATATTTCTATATACTGAAAGCTGCTGCTGCTCTTACCTGTTGTCACGTCCCAGTCCCAAAATACGTAGGACTAGGACACGTAACACGCCAGCCGTATGTATACGAACTCCAATATATGGAAACCATATACACACGTACGCTGTACATGAATATCAATCCACAAGTGGTATGAAATGTAATACAAGTCACAAGGTAAAATCTAAATCTCATCCACAAAAATCAAATATAAATAAATAACCAGCATCTATAAAACTAGACCTCAATATAGGTATCTAAGGATGATAGTTGGATGGAAACAAATCCACTACCAACTCGAATATAAGAGCAAATACAATATGAGTACAATACCACAACACAATATAAGAATACCAACTATCCATCGTAGCTCGAAGAGAAGATATCCTCGGATCACATGTAACCATCCAAATCTGCGCTCCTACAAATACTCAAGAAAAGATACACCTGGCAGCGGACTAGGTCCTCAGAGGGACGTAACAAGATACAGAAAATACGAGCCAATTTGAATACAGTAAACATGCATATGGTTTGAAAATAAATAAGTACGCTGTACAAGACAATCTATATGAATGCAAATGAGGACAATTTTTTGACGTATGGGCAAGGGTAGGCTACTCGATCTATCTCACAACTCACACACACGTCAATGGACATCAGAAATCGACATACCGCGGGGGTAGCGACCAGCGAGACTCCAGAAATCGACATACCGCGGGGGTATCGACCAACGCGACATACGCCCGTAGTGCGAGCTATATACTACGGTTTACCAGAGTGGTTAAAAGCCCATACGCCTAATGATTATCCTCTATGATACTAGGTGCCATGTGTGTGTCAACATATCTAATACATAGTAATGACTGGAGAAAAACTACACATGCAAGAACTATACAGAAATGAAATAATAAACAGAAATATAAATAGCATGCAAAGTACTGTAAATAATTTGGCAAGGTATCTTGCCTGGGGTCCTGCTGCTGGTATGAATCAGAGTCCAAGTCACAGTCCAAATAGCCTATGTATTACAAATTTATCACGTCAAAAGATAATTTATTTTAATTTATTTAATTCTGGAATAATTACTCTAAAATCCTATTTTAATCTTATTATTCTGATTTTTATGTTAATTCCTAAATTTTGTCCAAAGAAACTGAATTTTATCAACTCGAGACTCATGGCACACAAATCGAGGCGATCTGTTGACCGAAAAGTCAACCGATACAAACTCGACTTTTATGTATGATTTCTTGTAGATTTCAGCATCAAAAACATACTAGAATTTACGGCTCGTCCGAATTCAAATTCGTTTGGGAATTATGGCACATACAAATTTTGTATTGTGCACCGATGGTTAAATTCTAACCTAGAAGTTTTACAGAATTAACAGTATATAAATACTTCGAAATAAATTCTGAGAAAAATATATGTCGATGATCTCGACATTAGCTTTCCGAAACTTTAAACGATTCAGGATTTTGATCCCTGGTTCTCCCGAAATCGCGAAAATATCGAAACACATCTATTTTTGGACATATTGTGCTCTATAAATTTTCCATAATTTAATACTCATAATTTAGAAAAAAAAATTATATAATCAGAAATCTAACCTCATTATCGTTCTAACAAAAAAAACTTGAGCGCATTTGGAGTCCGGAGCTAGGAGATATCGTCTTTTTAATTCGTCATAACTAGTAGAAAATGAGGCTGAATTTATGACGAATTTTGACTATTTTTTTGGACAAAAAAAAGAGGAATTTGGGGAAGAAAAATATGAAAGATGAGGTATTTATAATGGTGGACACTACTTAATTAAATACGACTAGGATTGGTTAATTTGGATAGGATTATGATGAATTTAAATAAGGATAGGATATGCATGAAGTTGATTTCCTAGTAGGTTCAGGATTTGAATTAATTTAAAATAATGTTTGAATTTATCTCAATAATTTATAATCTTAAATAATTAAAGATAATACAAATAATTTATAAAATCTTATTAATATCTATTAACACTAAATTAGCATCTATCTAATATTAAGACTATATATATCCAAATAAATCCTAAATAATTTTAAAATCTAAATAAATTTCTTAAAATTCTAAATAAATTACAAAAATATAATTAAATATTTTAAACTAAAATAAATATTTGGTAGGAACGACATGCAAGTATGGTCGTATAGTAAATCATAGAAGTCCTAAAAATTTATGTTTTCTAAGTTTTAATTACCAAAAATTCTAGAAAAATCTCCAAAAATCTAAAATAACCTAAAATAATTCTAAATGAATATTTATATAAGTAAATATACTAAAAATTTTATTTTCTAATTAACTAAGAAAATATTCTAAATAAATTCAATATCTATAATAAATATAATAATATAAAATATACATAAAATATCTATTTTGGGTGAGGGAGTTTACAATCTACCCAACTTAAAACAATTTCGTCCTCAAAATTAAAATAAAGCATAATTTGTTAAATCCTTCACATTCATACATAAGGTACGTCAATCGCAATCTCTTCCAAAATTTAAATAACAAAATCTATTCAAATCTATCGCGATCACTTCAAAATTAAGATAACTACTGTTTAAATCAAAATTGAACCTGTCGTAATCTCTTCTCGATTTTTTTTTTAATCAACATTCAAATCTAACTCAAGTCTATATGACATCCCACATCAAAATTTATATCACCATTTCCAACTATCATAATCTCCTCTAGACTTTGAGCAATAAACAATTCTAATCAAATCTTATTCCTATTCTTAAATTAAGAATTTTGTACTCTTCAAATATTTAAACTCAATTTACATCCTCAATATTTTAAATAGGTGACCCAACAATCAAAATTAAACTTTTAATTCAAATCATCAAATTGTAAAATTTAAATCTAATTCATCAGTTGTTCAAGTCTAAAATTCTATATTTATCCTAAAAATTTAAATCGATGATATATCCTTCAATATTCAAAATTTAAATCATGTGCTCAAAGTATAAATATTGGGTCCTCAATATCAAGATTTTTAAAATTCATTAAACCATCATTATCTTAATCCTTCTTTTAAAATTCTCCATATTTAAAAGGACTTAATCTCTCAATCTAATCCTACTTGATCACAATCTAAAAGAATTCTTCTCAAGTTTAATAATGCAATTTCTACCCAACTTAGAATTTATCCATCTATCACATAAGGCTCTACACTTAAGAAAAATATTCCTCAATTTATTTTCTCATGTCATTCAATCCTCAAAACTTTAACACCAACTATACCATATGTGATATGCCCTTAATCAATTATGAAAGATAGTCACCAAATAATGTGATTGGCCTATGGGGTATATCTTGTACTATCCGTGTATCACTTATATCCAAGCACGAGATTTCGTCTTTCCGAAACAAGGGAAGACGGAAAGCAACGGAAAAGAGTTCAAGGAGGGGTAATAGAATGGAAGTATGGGAATCAAAGCGTTTAAAGAATTCAAATGGGAATTGTCAAGACAGTTGTGGATTGAAATCTTAATTTGGTAATTTTCTATTCGCATGCTCACATCGGTGCAGTTATATACTTGATATGATATGCTTTGTCGTATCTAGAGGGTAAGTATATTTGTCTACTGGTCCACTATACATCTCAATCCACGTAAAATACTATTGCGAAGGGCGAATCAAGCGCATTATGGCTAGCTAGACCATAATACACTGATTCTGATTAGACAATTTGTATTAGTGTGGTTGATCAGGCCCCAATAACACATATGTCATGAACAAGCTCGATATAAGATTAAGCTTGCAAAAACTAGGCTATAATAGCAGCATAATTCAAGGTAGCACAGAAAATATAACGCTGGATTATGATGAGAGAATGTACAAAATAATTCAAGTTCGCAAAAGCAAAAATAACATAAGCAATAATAATAAAAGACTCTACAATCTCTACAGTTATCATACAACCTCCTTATCTAAGTCGCTAGTCGACCAAATAGGGCAAGGACCTCTAAATTCTATGGTCTGAATAAACACTGTCGTCTTTTGCTAGCATGCGATAAATATCATTCGGTTACACTTCAATTAATAGGTCAAAAGACTATGTGATACTAGGTGTCAAACATTATGGTAAAACTTCTAACTAACTCTAGTAGTGTCTATACTACTCTCAAGTCTTCTTAATACATCAAGGGGTAATAGTATAACAATCTAAAGATAAGGAATTCTAGGTTCACTAGATATTCTAAACTTAGTGGTGTGTCTATATTCTCGTTGTATTCTTAATAGGTGTGCTACTCTAATTATCATCCTAATAACAGGGGTTCCTATATTCTAGCAGAAGACTATACTCAAGGAATTATTAGGGAAGCACATGAATCAAGCAGGATACAATTGTTTAAAATAGAACAGATAGGAGGAGATGAATCACAGTCAATTGTGGATGAGATCCTATACTCTAGTCCTAGGTGCAGGCTTGTTCGGTACAGTAACGTAACTGAGACAATATGCTCTCGACCTGCATGGGCCACCACAAAAACATGTCACGTCCCAGTCCCAAAATACGTAGGACTAGGACACGTAATACGCCAGCCGTATGTATACGAACTCCAATATATGGAAACCATATACACACGTACGCTGTACATGAATATCAATCCACAAGTGGTATGAAATGTAATACAAGTCACAGGGTAAAATCTAAATCTCATCCACAAAAATCAAATATAAATAAATAACCAGCATCTATGAAACTAGACCTCAATATAGGTATCTAAGGATGATAGTTGGATGGAAACAAATCCACTACCAACTCGAATATAAGAGCAAATACAATATGAGTACAACACCATAACACAATATAAGAATACCAACTATCCATCACAGCTCGAAGATAAGACATCCTCGGATCACATGTAACCATCCAAATCTGCGCTCCTGCAAATACTCAAGAAAAGATACACCTGGCAGCGGACTAGGTCCTCAGAGGGACGTAACAAGATACAGAAAATACGAGCCAATTTGAATACAGTAAACATGCATATGGTTTAAAAATAAATAAGTACGCTGTACAAGACAATCTATATGAATGCAAATGAGGACAACTTTTTGATGTATGGGCAAGGGTAGGCTACTCGATCTATCTCATAACTCACACACACGTCAATGGACATCAGAAATCGACATACCGCGGGGGTAGCGACCAGCGAGACTCCAGAAATCGACATACCGCGGGGGTAGCGACCAGTGTGACATACATCCGTAGTGCGAGCTATATACTACGGTTTACCAGAGTGGTTAAAAGCCCATATGCCTAATGATTGTCCTCTATGATACTAGGTGCCATGTGTGTGTCAACATATCTAATACATAGTAATGACTGGAGAAAAACTACACATGCAAGAACTATACAGAAATGAAATAATAAACAGAAATATAAATAGCATGCAAAGTACTGTAAACAATTTGGCAAGGTATCTTGCCTGGGGTCCTGCTGCTGGTATGAATCAGAGTCCAAGTCACAGTCCAAATAGCCTATGTATTACAAATTTATCACGTCAAAAGATAATTTATTTTAATTTATTTAATTCTGGAATAATTACTCTAAAATCCTATTTTAATCTTATTATTCTGATTTTTATGTTAATTCCTAAATTTTGTCCAAAGAAACTGAATTTTATCAACTCGAGACTCATGGCACACAAATCGAGGCGATCTGTTGACCGAAAAGTCAACCGATACAAACTCGACTTTTATGCATGATTTCCTGTAGATTTCAGTATCAAAAACATACTGGAATTTACGGCTCATCCGAATTCAAATTCATTTGGGAATTATGGCACATACAAATTTTGTATTGTGCACTGATGGTTAAATTCTAACCTAGAAGTTCTACAGAATTAATAGTATGTAAATATTTCGAAATAAATTCTGAGAAAAATATATGTCGATGATCTCGATATTAGCTTTTCGAAACTTTAAACGGTTCATGATTCTGATTCCTGGTTCTCCCGGAATCACGAAAATATCGAAACACATCTATTTTCGGACATGCTGTACTCTATGAATTTTTTAGAATTTAATACTCATAATTTAGAAAAAAAAATTATATAATCAGAAAGCTAACCTCATTATCGTTCTAACAAAAAAAACTTGAGCACGTTTGGAGTCCGGAGCTAGGAGATATTGTCTTTTTAATTCGTCATAACTAGTAGAAAATGAGGCTGAATTTATGACGAATTTTGACTATTTTTTTGGACGAAAAAGAGAGGAATTTGGGGAAGAAAAATATGAAGGATGAGGTATTTATAATGGTGGACACTACTTAATTAAATACAACTAGGATTGGTTAATTTGGATAGGATTATGATGAATTTAAATAAGGATAGGATATGCATGAAGTTGATTTCCTAGTAGGTTCAGGATTTGAATTAATTTAAAATAGAGTTTGAATTTATCTCAATAATTTATAATCTTAAATATAATTAAAGATAATACAAATAATTTATAAAATCTTATTAATATCTATTAATACTAAATTAGCATCTATCTAATATTAAGACTATATATATCCAAATAAATCCTAAATAATTTTAAAATCTAAATAAATTTCTTAAAATTCTAAATAAATTACAAAAATATAATTAAATATTTTAAACTAAAATAAATATTTGGTAGGAACGACATGCAAGTATGGTCGTATAGTAAATCATAGAAGTCCTAAAAATTTATGTTTTCTAAGTTTTAATTACCAAAAATTCTAGAAAAATCTCCAAAAATTTAAAATAACCTAAAATAATTCTAAATGAATATTTATATAAGTAAATATACTAAAAAATTTATTTTCTAATTAACTAAGAGAATATTCTAAATAAATTCAACATCTATAATAAATATAATAATATAAAATATACACAAAATACCTATTTTGGGTGAGGGAGTTTACACCTGTGCTTGCTGCTGCTGCTAGCTGTGCTTCAACCTGCTGCTACTGCTGCCCTTGAACCTGCTGCTGTTGCCCCCTTTGTTTTGCTACTGCAGCTGCTGTCTTGTGCAGCATGGCTGCTGTAGTACAGCAGCAGAGCTACTGCTGCTTGCTGTCCAGGTCCAGCTGGTCCCTCCCCCTCTCTCAAACACACACACACAGACACACACACACACACCTATATACATACACACACACACACACACACACACATATATATATATATATATATATATATATATATATATATATATATATATATATATATACATATATATAACTCTATAGATGTATATATACACACTAACTTATATATATCTAACACTCACACACACTCAAACATATATCAACACACACACACATAATTATATACACAAACACATATCTATATATTTACACACATATATCTATATATATATTTACATATACACACTCACACACTTAAACATATATATATATATATATCTATATATCCTCACTCACACACACTCACTCTCACACACCCTCACACACACACTCTCACACACTCTCACAAACACACAACCTCACACACAAACACTCATACATATATATATAAATATATACATATATACACACAAACTCAAACTTATATATATATATATATATATATATATATATATATATATATATATATATATATATATATATATATATATATATATATATATATAACACATACACACACATATATATATATATATATATATATATATATATATATATATATATATATATATATATATATATATATATATATATATATATATATACATATCAACACACTCACACACACTCTTACACATCTACATATATATATATATATACACATAGACATATACATACACAAGCACATAGATATAAATACACACATATATATATAAAAAAAATATATACATAAACACACATACATATATATATATAATATATATACATATATAGACACTTATAAATATATATAGAGAGACACAACACCACTCAACCACAACACACAACAACATGCCCCACTCACGCCCAACGACCCCGACACTCACCAATACCCTAAAATACATAAAATATAACTCAAAAACTCTAGCACACACTCTCCAAAGCTAACCTAACGCACGCACAAGCCCGAAACAAGAAAACTAAGTCGAAATGGCCGTTCGGTCATTTCGATGAACACGCGGTGCGCGGTTCGAAAAATCTCCTAAAACGCACACCAAACGAACTCGAAATCGGCCCAAAATTTACCCACGTGCTCTAAACGATGCCTAGATCCTAGAAAAAGTACTCTCGTGTCGATTCTAGGTTCGTGGCGGAAACGCACACGCACTTAGAATCGGCGACGACGAAAAGCCCCAAATTCGTCCGAAACGCCCGTTTCTCCGCGACACGGCTTTCCGTGCCCAAACGGAGACACGCACTCACCCTCAAGACACCCTACAACGTCTATCTAGGTCCATCTAACCTAGGGCATCACCCAAAATTGGGCCAAATTCGGATTTCACCCGAAATTGACACAAAATCTAATGTCAAAGTCTCCAAACACTACCCAACTAGTTCCAACTTCCTCCCACGGGTAGCCTAAGGGTCTAGAAAGATTCTAAACTATTAATTACACTATATAAAAATAATTACAAGGGGGAAAATTAGGGTTTACCTCTTGGGAGTTGGAATCCCAAGCCAAAATCTCCAAAATGCTCCAAATCCACCAACCCAAGCTTCCAAGCTCCCAAATCTAGCTCCAACACCAAATCCAAGCTCTACCCACCTAAGTTGGGGAAGAATGCAAGGTTAGAATTAACAACCATGGAGAATAGAAGAAGAAAGAAGAGGAAAAGGATGCTTACTTGAAGTTGGGAGAAGGAAATATGTAGAAATGGAGAGTGGAGAAGAAGAAGAAGAAGAAGTAATGAAGAAATGAGGTGGGGAGGGGCTGCTCCTGCTGTTTGGTTGGGTATGGGCTGGGAATGATCGGCCAAAGCAATAATAAAGGGGTTGCCAAGTTGGGAAATTACCAAAATGCCCTTCCGTAACTCGGTTTTGGATTTCGGGTTCCAAAAGCACTCAAACTAACTCCAAATCTCTCCAACTAACCCACTAAAAATATAATAAATATTCTAAAACCCAAAATAGGTCTCACAGGGGTGTGGGCTAGGTCGGACATGGGTCCACTAGGGTCTGACATGGGTCCAGGCTAGCCAAAATCCTAAAATAATCAATATAAAAATAATACAATCATTAATTAAATATAAATATAATTAATTAAAAATAATGCACAATTAATTAAATTAAAAATAAAAAAAATACCCGGCTCTGGAAATGGGGTAGTGACAGCGTTGGTGTGGTGATCTCACGTCCAACGAGGGTGATCGAACTTGCGGGAGACCGGAGCATGAAAACTAATAGATCGTCTTGACTTGTGGTTCGACACGATAAGATAAATTTAGAAATGCAAGTGAATTATAAGTGTTTCATGGATAAGTTAGCCTAGAAGCTGGAATAAATCATGCTTGATGGTTTCGTGAACAGGTACATGAATCAGGTTGGATGACTTTGAGTTATAATAAAAAAAGTTTAGAACTTAATCTTGGCTTGGTGGTCTAGACTTGAAATGGATATATGGATTCTATCTAAATATGTTTGGAGAGATAGACTATGCAAATCACTAGGCTTGTCCTGTAACTTGGATATTGTGGATTTTATTGAACAGACTCGAACCTCATATAAACGAACATGTTATTGAGAGTAGGATGATCCGTGCTCGATGTTTAAAAATCTGAGGAAAACAAGCTTGGGTAGAATACCCCATACAAATGAACAATAATTTGACCCTAGGAATTGGGGCGAGCATCGTGTGACAAATTTGCACAATGTATCATGTGCTTGAACTTGTACCTATAATCTTGTGAGCTGACCTAGTCATTAGGCAAACGATCCTGTGCCGAGTGAACGAACCAGTGTGATCGACTTTACTATATTGCTTGAACAAGCTATAGAACTAAGGCAGCAAGACTTAGGGTTAGACTTGGGACGATAATGTGTGCTATGTTTGACCCAAACGGATGAACACTAGTCAGTAAAAATTGAATATATCGTGCTTAACGGTAGTGTAAATACTTAGTTTGGTTGGAATGGAAATGACTTGAAATTTGATTGACCATGTCGGAGTATCCTTATGATTTGTAAAACGAGAACCCTTAAGATTTTCGCAAGTAGCTTGTCCGATTTCACTATCTCTAAGTTTGGTTGAATGCATATGTTTGAGGGACGCCTTGAACATGTGCACGATCCAAGACTAAATGATATATGAAACTTGAGTGCTAAGACTTTGCTATTGCTAAGTTGGTTGACATGCATATGTTTGAAGGACGTTTTGAATATTTGCACGATCCAGACTCGCGATATGCTGATCTCGCATGCTAGTGCAAATAAATATCCGTACGGACAAGTATAACGACTTGTATAAGTTTGCCTCGGCCATAGATCACTTAATCAAGATAGATTGTAATGGACCCCACGTTAAGCAATATGTTCGCGCTAAGGCGCAAATGAGACTGACCCAGCATACACGCAACATGGTGTAAGGAACGAGTAGGAGATTGTGAACAAATCAAATTCAGTGGTACCGATTGCTACGCTTGGGATAGATTCGATAATGCGATAGAACGGCTTGCCCTCAGAAAGTCTCGAGGACGAGACTTTTCCTGAGTAATGTATAATGTAACGACCCGTTCCGCTCAGGCGGACTGCCAATTCAAACGATAAAAGTAGAATGACCTAACCCGCTCTGCTCAGCGAGAATACTAATTTGAGACAAAGGATTGCCAGACTTGGCCCTTCAGGAGTTCTGGCTTAGGCTTTCAGAGGCTCGCTCGGAGTATCGCTCGACCGAGGCAAATCATCGCTAAGGTGGGTGGCTACGATAAACTTGGATTTGCTTAGCCAGCACAGTTAAAATATGGACGATACATGCTAGCCGCTAGGTGAATCACTCCATGCATGCGAATAAGAAATACGACGCACCTAGCTAAGGGAATAATCCCAACTTGTATTGCTTGTGTTAGAACATGAAAATAAAATTTTGCTTATATTGGACCCTCGTATGCTACCTTTGCCTTGTGCAACTAGACCCTGCTATGATTCGAGTAGAATATTATACTCTTCGTAGTGCACTTCTTTACTTGCTATACTGCACAACCCTAGATGATGTCGCTCAGTATGTTCCCTTACGGTTTTACTTCTTAGATCACCCTTAGACCGAGCCAACGTAAATGCTTATATTTCCATAAAATGCATGCTTGCCTGCTTATATATACATTTATACTCATTGTCTCATTTCAATATTTGCTATACGAAATCATGCCACAATCAAGTAACGCTATCCGTATCATGCATGCATCTAGTTAGCCAGGAGACTATCAAATAGCTCTTTTGTGCAAGTGTGAACCTGAAAGTATCCGGGACCGTTGGGTCACCAAGGCAGTCCCTGCACCAGGGGAATGCATCAAGGCAAGTTTATATCTAAATAAAAATTATGTCAAGTTTATATCTGAATGATAATCATGTCAAGTTACATTTGAACAAGAATCATGTCAAGTAAAGAATGAATCACAGCTCGTAGAGCAAATGCTCGATTCAGAACAAAGAATCATGGATTATCATATCAAGTTATGAATTTGGAAGACCAAGACTTGTATTTCACAGGACAACTTGTGCAAAAAGGGGATTACAGCATCCCGTTCTGCGGATGATCGTCGAGGCGCTGGGGCCGATCCAGTCTAGACGAAACCTATCGGTAGTCGTTTGCGTCGAGTGGAATGTGTAACGCCCCACAACCGTACGGTGCGTTACGCTGAGTCAGAATGAATGAGGCAATAGCTGGTTACATTTTAATTTGTTGGATTTGGGAACGAGTATTGATTTAAGTTGGTTTCATGTGCAGATGGCTAACGGAGTTCGATGGGAATTAGGTGTTCGTTCAGAGCAGTACTGAGATAGCTGGATTGGAGCGATAATGCCGTCTTCCTTAGTCCGATCATTCAGATGATTTGGAGAGCACGGCCTGCTCGTACGGTCATACCAGTTGAGTAGATCGTGCTTTGCATCGGACCACGGGTTCAAGAAATCGGCCGTATCGGCAGGACATGATGCTTAATGGAATTAAACATTGTAAGTGGGCTCTGTCCCTTCTCTTCTACTCCTTCATGCCTAATAATATGAAAAACACGTAAAGGCTTGAACACTTGGACTAAAACTTGGGAATCACTACATTGAGACATGCATAGAGTGTACGTCGTTTGCTTGGATAGGATTGTGGCTTGAATTGATTTGCACGTATGGATAGTTGGAGCTAGAGTTGGATTATACACTTGGGGCAGTTGGTTGAATAATTAGAATTATGCTTGGACAGTTGGAATTATACATCTTGGTTGGAACATCGGGAATTCGGGCGAGCGAGCGTGCATCCGTGCACGAGTATCACTTGGGCGCTTTGTTAAGCAAAGCGTGTAGTTGTGGTTCAAAACTGAACAACTGTATCGGCGAGGGCATTGTGCCACTGTTGCGGCATTGTGCCACAGGATTGTTCTGAGCGTGGGGTGTTGCACCAATTGGAACACTATATTGAGAAGCGGTATTGTGCCTATGGGAAAAACTTGAGATTTGGTGCCTTGGGCTATATGTTGAAAGAATGGTTATGGATATTTTGGTTAGATATTTGGTTAAATGAGTCTAGGATCGCTTGGTGGGGCGAGAATGTTTGATCCTCTCGTCATACCTACTTGGTGTCTGCATGTCACGGACAACCTGTGTTGCACAGGGTTTCGTTTCCTCGAATGGGATGGACTCCGGGGAACCGGGTCCGTTCGGCCATGGAGGAGATAAGGGTAACGCGTCTTGGGCGCAGTGCCGGTAGTTCGATACGAACCAGAGGGGGGATAGCTGTCCATTGCTGGATCGGGTAGGACTGCCTATTGATTAGTCCGATCAATGTCCTTTATGGCTTGGCCAGTGACTTCATATAGATGAGTGTTGGCTTGCTTTTCTTTGGTTGGTTTGTGCTTCGTGTAGGCGCGGCCACCTTGCCTCGGCAAGAGTGTGCAATTTGAGATTGGATTGTAAGTTTTAGTTGAGGATGGATATTGAGGCTTGGTTGATGGTTCGATGGTTTCTCGTGTTGCTTGGGCTTTGAGTAGGATGATTTGCATGCTAGAATCCTTTGGATTGGTTATTTATTGCTTGTCAATTGGATTGAGTTGAATGCTTGCATGCTTAAACTGCTTTATAGCTTTCCTTAACATGTTATCTCTATGCCATGAAATGAATCTAGGATTCAACTAGAAAGATCACCATATAACTGTTTGCATTCACTATTTTACTTAGTGTCGACTTAGACGAGTGTGTTACCCCGCTCACCAGTACGGCTGTGTACTGACCCACGTTTGTGGACATTATTTCAGGTACGCAGGTGTAGTGGCGCTGCTTGGATATACGGGACATGATCTATAAACTGTAAGTACCTTTGTGGGCTAGAGAAAGAGCAAAAGTATTACATCGCCTTTATGGCATTTCATTTGGAACCTATCGAGAGCTTCGCCGCGTATACTCTAATGTGTGCTTGGTACACAATACTTGACTTTTGTTGCAACTTGGTCGTTTCGATGATAACTTTGGTGTTTGACAACATCGCCTTGTACGAGCATAACTCCAGGCTCGTACGACATCATGTCCCGATGAAAACGATTATCCTGCGGGAGAGCTGCAACGTGGTGATTCACGTTCAGCGGGGACTATTGAGCTTGCGGGAGATTGGGGCATGACATATTGGTATTAGTGCGCCTGGTTCATTTTCTCGGACTTGGTCCTTCGCTTTATCACAAACTCTAAATAGCTTCCGCGTGTCGTTAAGCTCTTGGCTCTACTCGGTGCCGTATTGGATGTTTAATGCAATAAGTCTATATATTGCTGGTTGTGGCTGCATGTTGTTCTTCGTTGTGTTACTTTTGTTGGTTTTCGTTATATTGCTTAGCATCGTTAGGCGTTGTTGCATTCGTACAGCAAGTTGGGTGGCATTATTGTATTTATGCAACAAGTTGAGAGCTGTCGTTAGGTTGGCTTGGCTTGTCGTTCAGGGAGTTTCTGATTGCATCAGTGGATCAGTTGGTTGGCATACGAGATTGGTTATGCGGTATATTGTGAGTAGAAGCATTAGATTTGAGAATGGATCGTTGCACGAGTTGCTCGTGTAGCAAAATTATTGGACGAAGTTTAAATTTTGGCTGGGTGTATCACAGAGGGCGTTGCACGAGTTGCTCGTATGGCGCATCGGTTGAGCATGTTTGAGTTTGGCTTGGGAATATAAGAATAGTGTTGCACGAGTTGCTCGTACAACAAATGTGTGGAACAGTTGGGTATTGGGTTGGACTGCTTGGAAGAGATCGTTGCACGGGTTGCTCGTGTAGCGAAAGTATCAGACGGTGAGAATAGCTGGAAGTATTGAGAACGGGATATGGCATGAGTTGCATCGCGAGATTAATGGGAATAGTTGGATAATTCAGGCATTGGCTGAGTTTAGTGTCAGACTTGAGTTAGGGATGGCAGGATCACACATAAGGGATGGTTTAAACAAATTTTGGATTAGTGCAAAGGAATCATAATACGAGTAGCGACTTGATTCAGAGTGGTATATGGGATACCACATAGTGGGCAAGGCATTGAAATATTTTGGTTAGACATTAATGGGAATTGCCTCAACGGACTCGGGTAACAGTAATATAAGTTGGTTGGTGCACATCGGCTGAGTTGGAAAGAATAAAAAATGGAGCAAGCGATTGTTGAGTTGAGCAATCAAGAACGGACTTGTGCAAATGGAAGCATCGTTGGACTTGAGAGATGGACGAGATCGAAATACACAGATGGAAAGAGTGTTTGGAAATTTGAAGGATTGAGGTAGACCAAGTATTGGAAACAATTGAGATTGTTTGGATAGAAAGCTATCGAATTTTGCTTGCACGATTTGGGAGTTCGGTGGACCATTCTTAGATACAAAGAGAGAGTGAGCATGTGGAACGAACAGTTGGGTTACGCTTGAGCGAAGCGATGGGTTAATTGAAGGATAGCGAGCACAGACTACAATTTTTTGGCAACATATTTGAGCTGTTGGTTGAGCAATGGAACACAATCTTGGTTTGGAGGGGCAATACGATAGTTTCATACGTACTTGAAGGATTTTGGATATTTGTGCTCGAGAAGTCGACTCAGGTTTAGCTGAAGTAGAATTTTGGGCAAAATGGTGCAACGATGGTAGACGGATTCTCCGGAAGACGTGAACTGATTGAGGCAACAACTAAAGGCAAAGATTGTGACGGATGGACTTTTGAAGATAGCTAAACGAGGGAGCAACGTCGGAGCAAATCACTATATTGTCGAGCAAGTTGGACATGCATTGTGAAGTTGGCATACAGATAAGAAATTTGAGCAAGTCTTTGGTTTCGAGAATTATTGCAATTGGTAGTGCGAGTAGACGAACATGGCAATTCAAAATTTTAATGGATTCAAGGCAGAACGATGGATTGATGGAAATATGGTTTCAACTATCACAGTTCTCGATTTGTTGGCTTGGATAAATAGAAAGACTCTAGGTGGTTAAGCGGCATTGGTTGACAGATCATCAGAGGTAGTGCATAAAGTGCTCGGATTCGGAAGTTCGTTCGGATGGAATGGTTGGATTATGGTTTGAATTTGCAGATGGGATATAGCATGGTTCATAGTAACTGTCCATTGTGATGACTTACAATTATCAAGCGTAGCTTTGGGACAGCTAATCCTAGCGACTTGACCACCAAATCAGAGATAAATATTATAGACCCATAGATCGACCCTTGCGGCAGCGCATTTGGAAATGCGTCGTGGGCAGATATGAGTAGTGTGTGTTAGAGATTTAGCTTATTGACTGAGTGTTGGGTTTGAGAGATCCTTGGGATAGTCTTCAGCTGAAGAAGCAGCCAGAAGACCGAAGCGATGGTGGATTTGGCTTAGTCAACTGATGAGATTCGGAGTCACAGATTTTTATAGATAGAATTGCCTCTGAATCGTCGTGCCCCGGAAGGGAATAACATTTATATGAATTAACGACTGTGAAACTAGCTCATAAAGTTAAAGCAGCGGCTCGTTAGATCAAATCTTTGCCAATACTGAAAGGGACAGATGTGTCTCAGATTTACAAGATGCATCGAAACTTAGTCTGGGAAGTGTGCTTGTTCAGAAGACAAAGGTGATATCCTGTGCTTCGAGGCAGTGGAAGCAGCACGAAGAACTATTCCATGCGCAACCTAGGAATTATGGCGAGTGTGTCCACGTTAAAATTATGGCGACACTATCCCTTTGGTGTGGGGGGGAAATCTTCATGGATCACACAAACCTCAATATAGATGTTCATCCAGTGAGGTATTGATATGGCAGAAAAATGTGTTGGGTTGAGCTGATCTAAGCAAAGTTTGATATTTGGGTAAGTCGTCTAGTTAGGGTAGTATCAGTTGAGATGATCGTTCGGTGCAAGAGATAATATATTTGGAGATGTTGCTAGTGCGAATTCAGAAATAGTTGGATGGATTGAGTTGGAACACGAAATGATTGAGTCGGTGGAAAATTATCATATTTGAGAATAGTGCTCAAGCCAATATGTTGAAATGGAAATCAGGATTGGTTCAATTGGGAGTAAAGCAAATAGATGCCTCGGACATAAGGATACCTTTGTAACTTGTTCAAATTCGCTATCGCAAAGCTTGGCTGAAATGTATGTATTTTAAGGATGCCTTAAATATGTGTACGATCCAAAACTAAGCGATACGAGGAATTCGTATTGAGCTGCAAGAAGGATGTGGGAATATGGAATTTGTATGAGTGTTCAGCAGAGCGAGATGTTGAGTCAGGATCGTGAGTATGCGAGTTGCATAGAGCAGAGTTATGGAATTGGATTACGGCATGCTAGTAAATGATTGATACTAGTATGGTTCAGGGACGAACCTGATTCTAAGTAGTATATTATGTAACGCCCCGCAACCGTACGGTACGTTACGCTGAGTCAGAATGAATGAGGCAATAGCTGGTTACATTTTGATTTATTGGATTTGGAAACGACTATTGATTTGAGTTGGTTTCATGTGCAAATGGCTAACGGAGTTCGATGGTAATCAGGTGTTCGTTCAGAGCAATACTGAGATAGCTGGATTGGAGCGACAATGTCGCCTTCCTTAGTTCGATCGGTCAGATGATTTGGAGAGCACGGCCTGCTCGTACGGTCATACCAGTTGAGTAGATCGTGCTTTGCATCGGACCACGGGTTCAAGGAATCAACCGTATCGGCAGGACAGGATGCTTAACGAAATCAAACATTGTGAGTGGGCTCTGTCCCTTCTCCTTTACTCCTTCATGCCTAATAATATGGAAAACACGTAAAGGCTTGAACACTTGGACTGAAACTTGGGAATCACTACACTGAGGCGTGCATAGAGTGTACGTTGTTTGCTTGGATAGGATTATGGCTTGAATTGATTTGCGCGTATGGATAGTTGGAGCTAGAGTTGGATTATACACTTAGGGCAGTTGGTTGAATAATTGGAATTATGCTTGGACAGTTGGAATTATACATCTTGGTTGGAACATCGAGAATTCGGGCGAGCGAGCGTGCATCCATGCACGAGTATCACTTGGGCGCTTTGTCAAGCAAAGCGTGCAGTTGTGGTTCGAAATCGAACAACTGCATTGGCGAGGGCATTGTGCCACTGTTGCGGCATTGTGCCACGCGATTGTTCTGAGCGTGGGGTGTTGCACCAAATAGAATACTATGTTGAGAAGCGACATTGTGCCTATGGGAATAACTTGAGATTTGGTGCCTTGGGCTATATGTTGGAAGAATGGTTATGGATATTTGGTTGAATGAGTCTAGGATCGCTTGGTGGGGCGAGAATGTTCGATCCTCTCATCATACCTACTTGGTGTCTGCATGTCATGGACAACCTGTGTTGCACAGGATTTCGTTTCCTCGAACGGGATGGACTCCGGGGCACCGGGATCGTTCGGCCATGGAGGAGACAAGGGTAACGCGTCTTGGGCGCAGTACCGATAGTTCTATACGAACCAGAGGGGGGGTAGCTGCTCATTGCTGGATCAGGTAGGACTGCCTATTGATTAGTCCGATCAATGTCCTTTATGGCTTGGCCAGTGACTTCATATAGATAAGTGTTGGCTTGCTTTTCTTTAGTTGGTTTGTGCTTCGTGTAGGCGCGACCACCTTGCCTCGGCAAGAGTGTACACTTTGAGATTGGATTGTAAGTTTTGGCTGAAGATGGATATTGAGGCTTGGTTGATGGTTCGATGGTTTCTCGTGTTGCTTGGGCTTTGAGTATGATGGTTTGCATGCTAGAATCCTTCGGGTTGGTTATTTATTGCTTGTCGATTGGATTTAGTTGAATGCTTGCATGCTTAAACTGCTTTACAGCTTTCCTTAACATGTCATCTCTATGCCATAAAATAAATCTAGGATTCAACTAGAAAGATCACCATATAACTGTTTGCATTCACTATTTTACTTAGTGTCGGCTTAGCCGAGTGGGTTACCCCGCTCACCAGTACGGCTGTGTACTGACCCACGTTTGTGGGTATTATTTTAGGTACGCAAGTGTAGTGGCGCTGCTTGGATATACGGGACATGATCTATGAACTGAAAGTACCTTTGTGGACTAGAGAAAGAGCAAGAGTATTACATCGCCTTTGTGGCATTTTATTTGGACCCTATCGAGAGCTTCACTGCGTATACTCTGATGTGTGCTTGGTACACAATACTTGACTTTCGTTGCAACTTGGTCGTTTCGATGATAACTTTGGTGTTTGACAACATCGCCTTGTACGAGCACAACTCCAGGCTCGTACGACACCACGTCCCGATGAAAATGATTGTCCTGCGGGAGAGCTGCAACATGGTAATTCACGTTCAGCGGGGACAATTGAGCTTGCGAAAGATTGGGGTATGACATAATATGTGTGCAATGCCCCCTGTTCTTGCTTGCACACCATTCCGACATGAGACTACACCCTCTAACTATGGCGTCGTGCTAGTGACCTTCTGTTCATATAGATAAGTCATCATCGCTTAGCGGCTATCCGCGTACGAGTTATTGTATCGCATCAAGAATATCTGAACACCTGAACGATCTTGAGTATAACACTTGTACATATGGAACACTTGAACAATCTCTACAACACTTATGGATAACCTGTATGCTCGTGCACTCGAAATAGAATCTCGTACTGAAATACTTGTATTTGCATATGCTATTGCCCTTGTATTTTATTATATATGCTTGTGCTTGAATTAACTTAGTTTGCCTTGGACAGGGAAGGACAAATGGTAAGTTGGTAAGTCTCGCCGTGTTACCTCTTATATCGCACGACACACTGCCACACGAGTTAGGCTTTTCATATATGCCATAAAATTGATCCTAAGGCAAGACTAGAAAGATAACTTAATAGTTGGTGCACGGAACCTATTAAACGTGTTTGGATTTATTGAGCGGACGAGTAGCCTCCCCAACAGTGTATTCATGTACTGATAATCCACTAGATTGCTTGCAGGGTGCGGGAGAAACTCGTTCGGTGAGGATGCCTCCTTCGTGCGTGCTAAGGCGTGGAGTTTACTCTGGAGCCTTAGAGTGTTGCGTCCGGAACTGAAGCACATATACAAGACATAATGTTGGAACATCGCCTGTGTATCATTCCACAAATGTAGTCACTTGGCACGCTTTTATTGTTTCAGAGAGAGAGAGGCTTGAGCGACTTGTAATCTCGGCCAAGCGCCACTTGTAACACTTGTTTAACATTAATAAAGAGTTTGCTTTACTTTTATACTTGTGTTATTCAATGCTTCAACTTTCGATGACTTTGTGAACTTGTTACCAATCGCCTATGCATTTATAATTTTGCTGCACTCAGACAATCTGTGCGACTCTGTGGCTTAGACCTCTTACCGCCAGCATGAACCACGGCTTTGCACGGGCGCGACTTACGCTTGTGCGGCATCACACCCAGATGGGTTAAGCAATCATCTCGCAGGAGCGCTGGCGCGGTAATTCTCGACTAGCGGGTACGGCAGATTAGCCTGCGGAAGATCGGGGCGTGACATGTTATAATTGCTAGATTTAGCCCGATACTGGTTGAAAGCACATATAATTTCACTAACAGTACCCGTCCCTTGGGCTGTCTACAGTGAAGGATTCTATATGAGGTATTTTGACGTGGTATCGCGTTATGATCTACAACAGAGATTTAACAAAATCAAAATTCTTGAATATTGAATAACCTAACTGCGACGAGAAATTTTGATCCACCTATTTCCTCGTTTTGTACTTGAAGCAGATGGGCCCAACTGTTGACGGTTATGCGACAGAATTCTGTAGACTCAGTCGGTTTGCTCCCACCTTGGTGGTGACTAAACTTGATAGAGCAAGGAGGTTCTAGCAGGGACTTCACTTGGAGATCATATTGGCAGTGGAACAACATGAGTTCTAGACTTTTGATGCTATGTTAAAAGTAGCGAGGAGGCACGAGTATACCTCCCAGAGAATCGTAGATAGGGCTGGAGGTCGTAAGAGAATCCATACTTCAGGCAGTTCTTATACCCAGTTTTCAGCACCAGCCCCAACAGTTAGGGCTTTAACTACCGGATCTCCGAGGAGGCCAGTTTCAACAGCCTCAGTCCAGCACATGGTACCAACCCGAACTCGGCATCAAATGACATCTTCTTCTGTAGGATATTCATATTGTGGAAAACTAGGACACATGATTTTAGAGTGTCGCAGAGCACAAGGGTTGTGCTTAGCTTGTGGAGCACCAGGCCACAGAGTGGGATCTTGCCCACGTATGGCTAGTTCATCTCCATCTTCCCCGGCAGGACCCTAGTATAGGGCCCGGTGCCGGTTCAGCAGAACCAGGGTCCAAGGCATTTGCCGACCCAATCTAAAGTATTTCAGCAGCAGAGTCCACAACAGTATGCACAGGCCCAAGCTCAAGTACAAGCCAGACAAGGAGGTCCGCAATGATAGAACGTCACGATTATTTGTTGATTATTGCACCCTCAATACAGTAACCATCAAGAACAAGTATCCCTTGCCTCAGATAGATGACTTGTTATCAACTTAGTGGAGCGACCATGTTTTCAAAAATTGATTTGCGGTCGAAATATCATCAGATAAGAGTCAGAGAGCAAGATATACCCAAGACGGCGTTCAGATCGAGATATAGCCATTGAGAGTTTTTAGTGATGCCCTTTGGAGCAACCAATATGCCAGCAGTATTTATGGATATAATGAATCATATTTTATGCCATACTTGGACACGTTCATGATAGTATTCATCGATGATATCTTGGTTTACAGTCGGAATAAAGCAGAGCACGAGCAGCATCTTCGCACAGTTCTTCAAGTCCTTAGAGAAAATAAGTTATATGCCAAGTTCAGCAAATGCGAGTTCTGGCTTGATCATATTTCATACTTAGGGCATATTATTGCAAAATGAGGAGTTGAAGTGGATTCTCAGAAGATAGAAGCCATTGAGACGTGGCCAACTCCCAAAACTGTTGCAGAAGTTCGTAGTTTCCTAGGGTTAGCAGGATATTACCGGCAATTTGTGTCAGACTCTGCTAGGATTTCCACACCCTTGATGTAGTTGACTCGTAAGGATATGCACTTTTTTGGATAAATGGATGTCAAGCTTCTTTCGAGAAACTCAAACAGAAGTTGATCACGATACCTATTTGACGCTTCCAGATGGGACATGTGGTTTCACGGTATATTGTGATGCGTCAGACAAAGGATTATAATATGTTCTCATGCAGCATGGCAAAGTTATAGCTTATACCACTCGGCAGATTCAATACCATGATAAGAATTATCCAACACACGACTTAGAATTAACAGCGATTGTATTTGCTCTCAAACTTTATAGACATTACTTGTATGGGGATCGAGTAGAGATTTTTATCGATCACAAGAGTTTGAAGTATGTCTTTACCCAGAAGGATCTCAACATGAGGCAGAGGAGATGGTTAGAGTTGATGACAAACTATGACCTTGATCTTCAGTATCATCCATGGAAGACCAACGTCATAGCAGATGCTTTAAGCCGGATAGTAGGAGCTTATTTTCTCCTGGCACACCGAGAGATTTTAGAAGATCTACAGGAAATGGACATAAAAGTAGTATTTTCTAGCAACACAGCATTGATTACAGGTCTACAAGTTCAGTCCAGCATCGTAGAACGGATCAGAGCAGCACAATCGATAGATGTCAAGCTTCAGTGACTTAGAGCAGAATATGAGGCAGGGCGTAGAGCAGAACTGAGCATTCACAATGATGGAACTATCAGTTTTGATAATCGTCTTTGTGTAACTAACAGAGAGATTCGTCGCAAGATTATGTCAGAGGCCTATAGTTCGCAGTATTCAGTGTATCCCGGAGGAACCAAGATGTATCGAGATATTCGTCAATATTTCTGGTGGAATGGTATGAGAGGGAGATAGCCTGATTTGTCTTCCGATATTTGGTTTGTCAACAAGTTAAAGATGAGCATCAGAGACCAACATAACTTATTCAACATTTATCAAATCCAGAGTGAAAATGGAAACACATTACCATAGATTTTTTGACCAGTTTTCCTATATCCCCAGCTGGCAGAGATGCAATTTGGGTAATAGTGGATCGACTCACAAATGTTGCTCACTTCCTTCCTTTAGGGTGGAATAGTCTATAGAGCAGTTGGCTCGGATGTACATGAATCAGATTGTCAGACTTTATGGAGTACCAGTCAGCATCGTATCAGATAGAGATTCTAGATTCATATCTCACTTTTGGCAGAGTCTGCAGCAGTGTTTGGGTACCCGTCTGAAATTCAGTACTGCTTATCATCCTCAGACAGATGGAAAATCCGAGCATACCATCCAGACTCTAGAAGATATGATTCGATCTTGCACCCTTGACTTTGGTGGTTCATGGAAAGACCATTTATACTTGGTGGAATTCTCCTACAATAACAGTTTCCAGGCAAGTATCCTGATGGCACCCTTCGATGCACTATATGGCAAAAAGTGCATATCACCGTTAGCTTGGGATGATGTTGGTGAGAGACAATTGCTTGGTCTTGAGATAATAGCCCAAACAGTTGAGGTAGTCAAGCAAGTCCGAAAGTATCTTAAGGTGGCTCAAGCTTGTCAACGTCATTAGGCCGATTCGCATCGGCGACCTCTTGAGTTCTCTGTCGTCGATCATGTATTTCTTCGAATTTTGCCTACCCGATCATTCATTAGATTTGGTGTGCGGAGAAAGCTTAGTCCACGGTATATTGGTCCGTTCGATATCCTCGAGCGAGTGGGAGATATTTTTTATCGCCTTGCTCTTCCGCCGTCGCTTCGTGAGATACATAATATTTTTTATGTATCCCAGTTACGATAGTATATACCAGATTTAAGCTATGTTCTAGATTATTCAGAATTGGTTGTTGGTATCGACCTTTCATATGAGGAGAGGCCTGTATCCATTTTGGACTGGAGAGAAAAGATTCTCAAGAATCAGACCATTCGGTTAGTCCGAGTTGCTTGGGGGCATAACTCACCGGACGAGTCAATTTGAAAGCGAGAGGGTGATATCCGTGCTCGATACCCGTATTTGTTTGACTCGTGAGATATACTTGTTCGTATACCTCATACCTTGATCTTGCCTTGTGCATGTTTGTCTTGTTCTATAATTGTGCTTGATTTTCATATGTTCTTGCTTACCTTGATTTCATGAAGAACTTTTCTTGTGGTACTTGTTATTTTAGGGGTTTGACCCTACTGGTTTTGTATTGGCCGGTATTTTAGCAGAGCCCAAGGATATTCTTCCATATCTCGCTTTATATAGTGACCACTAACAACACACCTGGAGCATGAGTGGGTTTCTTTCTCCCCACCGTGTACATTATGTCTATTCTTTTGAGCATTCAACCACAAATATGTGTTAGCCTGAGTTCTGGGAGGTTGTTCCTGTCTGTGAGCATCTAGTTCATGTATATAGACTGTAACTATGTTTATGGACTTATACTTGTGCATATTGCTAGCTAACTATATTTTGTACTGAAAACTTCTTGATCTTGTATATTTTAGCGTTTGGGATGCCTTACAATTATACATGCATGTGATATATCTTTTTTGTTTCTTGCTTGTGTTGGGTTGAGAATATGATCTTGTGGACCATATGAGATCGTTTATTGTAGTTAACCCCTTGTATTTACAACCATGACCACATCGTAGGGTACTAGTGTACACTATAATACGTAGCTGTTTAAGTTATGTCCCTACTCTCTATATTTTGGATCTAGGGTATGACAAGGTTTTATTGGTGTCCCATGTAGGTCTATTTTTTAGATTTGTGGATTGGAGTCTACAATCTCAATCCAATCGTCTCCTTTGATACCTTTTGCATATTTTCGTATGCTTTCCATGAACTGCTTACTACTTTGATATTTGCTCTATTCTTGTCCATATTTTGATATCTAGTGACCTTCTCTTTCAGGGACCCAGTCACCGATCAGCTTTTTGTGCCAGCCCAACATCACCATGGGAATCAAATAGGCCTTCATTAATTAGTTGGGTGATAATTCCCAAGGGCAACCAGGGTAGAGCCGTATGGGACATCGATCTTACAGTTATATATGCATGTGATGTATCTTTCTGCTTCTTGTTTGTATTGGATTGAGAATATGATCTTGTGGACCATATGAGACCGTTGGATTGTAGCTTACCCCTTTGTTTACAGTCGTGACTGTATCATAGGGTACTAGTGCACTCTGTAATACATATCTGCCTGAGTTATGTCCCTACTCTCCGTATTTTGGATCTAGGGATGACAATATTAGCCCATGTTATATGTCGCTTTGAGATCTCTTTCATGACAGATCAAAAATATATTTTTTGAGTTTTTTTCCATGTAAATTTCTCTAAGCAATCTTGGTATTTTCTCCTTATATTATAAATCTTGCTAATATTATTATAACTAATAGAAGATATGATAAAATTTAAAATTAGGTAGGCTTAACTTATATATTTTAATTTTATAAAATTATCATATTGTGAAAACAAATTTAGTTTATTAGTATTTCCAAAACTTTGATCTAAGTAGATTTTGGAGCTACCAAAGTGTATGCAACATGATGTTTCCTTGATATCTATGTATGAAAGTGACACATGAATTTACAAAACTTAAGTAGAATGAGCCTGAGAGAACATGATCATGACATGGAAAGATAATAGAGAAGTATATAAGATAAGTATTATGAGTAAAAATTAAACCACTACATGAATGGATCTTTGTAACAATTTTAATCATGATAAAAATAACTTATATATATATATATATATACATATATATATATATATATAATTAACAAAATATATTTAGGATAAATATTGCATATAAAGGGTTCTCTTAGTGGATTCAAGATTCTTTAATTTTTTATTTACGAATTAAACGTTTTTGATTTGTGAAATAACCAACACCCCCAAGAAGAAGAAGAAGAAGAAGAAGAAGAAACACTCTCGACATTGACTCTTCTCTCACAATTGGCCGTCAAGAATGATTGAAGAATGATGCTTATCCAGTCATATACTTGAATATTACTAAATGTATATATTATTTTTTATGGATAAAAATTATCTTTTTTAATCCGAGGACACCTTAGACGTCTTATTTCTATCTCAATAATAGTTAAGTCAAGTGTAACACAAACAAGTCAAAAGTTTTACTTACTCCGTCCTACATTAGATATCAACAGTAATCGAACCAAACAATGTTTTTTTTTTATTTTGCACTATTTCATATATAAACACCATGTTTTGGATTGATATCCTTCTGAGATAATTTCATGGTATATATATATATATATATATATATATATATATATATATATATATATATATATATATATAAAGATTTAGATCAAAAATTTTGTCCCGGAAGTTCCGTCAAAGTCCCGTCCCCCCTGCATCATCAGATCAGGGGATCCGCATGGGACATGTGCGGGACCTGCGTCGATCCAACGGCTAAGAATCGCAGGACTCCGTAAAAGGACTCTGGATCCGAACCACATATATATAAAGAAAAAAAAAAAAAAAGAAAGAAAGAAAGAAAGAAAGAAAGAAAAATAAAGTGAAAAGATACAGGCGCCACAAAAATGCAAAATTGAAAGGAAGCACAGGACAGGACCACCTCTCGGCACCCACGTGTAGTATAGTAAAATAACTAAAGCCAACCCCTTCTTCCAGGAAAATAATTGCTCAAAAACAAATAAACTAAATTGCAAAAAGGAAGAAGCAAGCAAAGGAAAAAAAGAAGTTCACAGCTCTTCTCATTCACATAAAGCTCTCTATCTATCTAGAGTAGTAGTAGTAGTAGTAGTAAGGAGGAGGAGGAGAAAGGTTTTGGTGCCATGGGAGGGGTGACGTCATCAATGGCTGCGAAGCTGGCCTTCTTCCCGCCGAGTCCGCCCACGTACAAGCTCCTGACGGACCCCGTCACTGGGATCACGACGCTGAGCCGCTTCCCGCACAGGGAGAACGTGGAGGTGACGGTGGTCCGGACGCGGAGGGGGAACGACATCGTCACCGTCTACGTGCGGAACCCCATGGCGCAGTCGACGCTGCTCTACTCCCACGGCAACGCCGCCGACCTCGGCCAGATGTACGAGCTCTTCCTCCAGCTCAGCATCCACCTTCGCGTCAACATCATGGGGTTAGTACTCTCTCTCTCTCTCTCTCTCTCTCTCTCTCTCTCTCTCTCTCTCTCAATTGTACTGTGCTGTTGGTGGAAAAGTGATGTCTTTGTGAAGTTGGAGTGTGATTTGGGGAGATGGGGAAATGTGCTTTCTTTTTGCGAAGCTGGAGTTGATTTGGCACTTGGGAAGTGGGTTTTTGCTCGATTGCAGTTTTGGTGTGCTGTAACTGGTTTGAATTTTTGGTGGAAATGTGATGTCTTGGGAAGTTGGAGTTTGATTTTTGGGGATGGGTTTCTGTTGTGTGCTGTGTTTTGAAGCTGGGCATTTCAAGTTTGTCGATTGGGAGCAGTTGGAGTTCGATTTGGGAGGTGGGTCTTGGAGTTTTGGTGGAAGTGAGCTGTTTTTGTGAAGTTGGTAGTGAGAGCTTGTCAAATGGGACTTGGGTTTTTGCTGGAAATGGGTTTATAGTGATGTTGGTGAAGAAGTTGGAGTTTGATTTGGGACGTGGGCTTTTTGTGGAATTGCAGGTCTGGTGCTTAGTAAGTACGAGTTCTCTTGGACTTTTTGTTCGAAATATGCTGTTTTGTAAGTTGGTCATTCCATGTTTGTCGATTGGGAGTTAGATTTTGGTTGGTGGGTTATTGTTCGATTGCAGTTTGGTCTGTTCTATGTGCAGAGAATGTGCTGTTTGTGAAGTTGGTAGTGGAAAGTTGGGAGGGAAACGGAGGAGTTGGCTTTTTTATTTTTTTAATTTAATTTTATCCTCATTGAATTCCCTTTCAGGTTGTATGAATTTGGCAGTGAAATTTGAAGAAAAGCGATTTGTTTGAGCTCTTCTTTTATAGTTTTATATGGGCGTCTAAATTTTATTCCATGACCTACTCACGCCCATAGTTATCTTAGCTAGGTATATTTGACCCAAGGGCGGATCCAGAAACTATAACTAGGGTGGGCTACCATAAATTTGGGTGGGCTAGAAGTGGACTAATCCATATAAAGAAAAAAAAAAAAAATTACATGGAAAAAAAAGTAATTTTTTTTTCTTGGCGTGGGCTCCAGCCCACCCCAATCTCTTACTGCCTCCGCCCCGATTAGACCAACTTAGTCGTAAAATTCTACTACCAGTTCTCTTATGGTGCTTTCTTATGCTCCATACTCAATCTCATTTGGATAAGAAGGCTTGGATGACGACGACAATGATGATATTGGTAACGTTAGGATTCAGACTCTGTAGCTTGTCAATCTTATAGGACAAAGTTGGACTGAAATTTTAGAACTAGAAAGGCTGGTTCTTGTTTGTTTTGTTCTTTAGGTGACTTGGGCATATTTTAGTTTGTTCCTCCTTTCTGCTGTACCTTGGTGCTCCTAGATTGAGATCTTTTGTGAATTTGGGATAGGTATTGTAGTGTTACTCATGTTCAACAAAGGAGAGCGATGGATACCAAACGGTGATCGGAGAAGTTCGAAAAAGTCGAAAACACAAGCACGACTCAAAATAAGAGCCAAAGGAGCCAACCAGCCCCAACTACTATACCGTTTTTTCCAAAGGCTAGTTTACACATAAGTGTTCACTAGACCGGTATACTGGATTTGCCACCGGGTAAACTGGGTTTTCCCGTACAGTGCTCTCAATGTGCACACTAGAGCCGACTGGAATTCTGGTTTGGGTAGTTTCAGTATGTTGAGACTGGTTTGGTAAGGTTTTCGATAGTCCATATTCACTCCAAACTTTATCAAGTTTTAGGAGAGCATATTTAAGGGTTTTCCTAACCCTAAGTAGGTGTGCTTGAAAAAAACGAAGGTGTGGCTTGTTTCCAGAGGCCAGTTGCCATCACACTCAGGAAAAATAATTGCCACCTGTCTTTCATCATAAGATGTCGGCAAAGATTCGCTTTTGCTTTTGGAAAAGTAAAGTGATAAGGACGTCCACTGAGTAAAGAAGGATACTGCTAAATAAACTGGTACAGTCACCAACATGCAATAGTTGAGTGGATAACCCACTAACAAAAGTTGTAAAAAGTCATCCTCATAGCATGTGATAAAAGGAGGATGGGACCTATCCATATCAATCGTTATTTGTCGTCATTGATGGGATCAATAATTGCCTGATAAAATTCATCAGCAGACATGTCATCCAGGTTCGTATCCGAAGTTGTGCTGAAAATGTCCATGTCGAAGTTAGCATCAAATTGTGCTTTCAGAACGAAGCATCCAGAGGCCAGCTGCCATCGCACTCAGGAAAAGTAATTGCCACCTGTCTTTCACCATAAGCTGTCGGCAAAGATTCGTTTTTGCTTTTGGAAAAGTAAAGTGATAAAGACGTCCACTGAGTAAAGAAGGATACTGCCAAATAAACTGGTGCAGTCACCAACATACAACAGTTGAATGGATAATCCACTAACAAAAGTTGCAAAAAGTCATCCTCATAGCATGTGATAAAAGGAGGATGGGGCCTATCCACATCAATCGTTATTTGTCGTCATTGATGGGATCAATAATTGCCTGATAAAATTCATCAGCAGACATGTCATCCAGGTTCGTATATGAAGTTGTACTGGAAATGTCCATGTCGAAGTTAACATCAAATTGTGCTTTCAAGAACTGGAGGCACTTCTTCTTTAATTCTTCTGTTGATATTTTAGGATTTTTTCTGATCAGAGAATCCTTCAGTTTGGTGATCGTATTATCATCGAAGAGTTCATTTTGGACACGTTTGTCCATCTTACTTTCATTATCCTTGATGGATGCCATAACTTCCATCAATTTATCCTTTACATCAATTCTTTGCCACCATTTCACAAGAAATTTTCGTGACATGATGGAAATATTGTTGGAATTAAGTTCACAGTCAACTGTCCAACGAAATATGTATGAGATCTGGAATTGTACATAAAAATATAGTATACTTTTCCCCCCAAAAAGATGATCATCCTGGCATCGTGGATAAGATAAAATCTACTGAAAGAATTGTTCTTGAATTGTTGAAGGAATAATGTCTAGAGTAGCTCCAAGCTTCAACCACCAGTCGAAAAATCAGGAGGGTATTTCGTTCTGAAGAATTTCAGGACAAATACGAATAAACCACGAATGGGTTCTCTTGGAATTTTTATAGTATAAAAAGTTATAAAATGCCTGGATATAATCCCAATAATTATAACTGCAGACAACCACTTTGTCCTTGGAGAGCTGTTGTTCTCTGTTAGGATGAAGCCCCCAAGTTTGTGGAGTAAGAATATTTTTGATGATTACCTTGCTGTAAGCCGTCTCGAAAGAGTTCGGTTTAGCAGAATGCACAACTGTAATAGACTTTGTGGTAATCAGAATACCCTCATAAATATTCACAGGTTTACCCATAACTGGAATAAAGCTGCTTTCAAGATATCTTTTATGAAGTTTCCATGGATCCTTCATAAGAGAAATATCACATTTTTCAAGTTTAATGATTTCCTCGGAATTGGTTTTTTCAAAGAAGATGGACTCAACTTCCATTGCTTCTTTATAAGAAATAGTATTAGCATCAGCAGAAATTACTGGCTGCTTTCCCCTGATATCTGAGCTGGATCCAGCTTCAGTGGGTGGTGGCTTTCGGCCGATGTCCTTTTGAAAACCAAAAGAGTCCTGGGGATGTAACGTCCCTTTGGACTTGTCTCGTCCTCTATCACTGCTTGACATCTTGCTGCAAAAATTCACGTGTTTGAAAATCAGAAAGAAAATTATTTTTGCCATTATTAAATTCAATGTCAAAATAAAAAATAGCAAGTTCTGCTTGCCATCTAGCAAAAATTTGTTTAGAGGCTAGATTCTTAACATCTTTCTGGAGTATAGATTTTGCAGAACTGCAATCTATACGAAGTAAGAATTTCTTATTTAATAAATCATCTTGAAATTTATGAATACATTTTATAATAGAAAGAAGTTCTTTCTTAATCGTAGAATAATTAATTTGAGTATTGCCCCATTTACCAGAATGGTATTTAACAAGGATAGCATGATCTTTATTATTGGGATCTATTTGTTTGAGTATACCACCATAACCAATATTACTGGCATCTATTTCAACAACTTTAGACCAGTCAGGGTTGGCAAGGTGTAAGCTAGGTAGGCATTTAACCTTTTGCTTAATAAGCTGAAAAGCTTTAGTGTGATTGATACTCCAAGGAGTATGATTTTTCTTCAATCTTTGATACATAATTTTAGTATCCATAGCAATATTTTTATAAAAATCAGAAACATAATTAAGAGCACCCAGAAATCTCTGAAGTTGCTTAATGTCAGTAATTTCATCAGAAAATTTCAAAGCAAATTCGATACTCTTGTCAATGGATATAATAGTGTTATTAACAATGTTATGACCAAGAAATCTTATTTCTGTCTGAAATAACTTTATTTTAGGAGCAAAAATAACAAGACCATTTTTAATAGTTAAATGTTAAAAACATTTAAATGCTTAAAATGCTCTTCAATGGTATTAGAGAATATAAGTAGAATATTGAATAAATATCTCATTCATAATATTCTGAAATTCAGAAGGAGCATTTTTAAGGCCAAATGACATAACATTCCATTCATAGTGTCCAAATGAAACTGTGAATGCAGTTTTATATTTATCTTTTTCTTCAATTTGAATCTGCCAGTAACCTGACTTTAAATCAAATTTAGAAAAGATTTTTGCATTAACAATTCTGTTAAGCAAGTCTCTTTTATTAGGAATATGATATCTTATCCATTTAAGGACTTTGTTAAGAGGTTACCGTAGAACACCTCTTTCTTTTTCAGCATTATTATTAACATAAAATGCTATACAACTCCATGGAGAATAGGATTTTCGAATTAAGATTGACTGGTGGCAAATGATTGATGAAAATGATAAATTGATGGAAGTTATGGCATCCATCAAGGATAATAAAAGTAAGATGGACAAACGTGTCCAAAATGAACTCTTCGGTGATAATACGATCACCAAACTGAAGGATTCTCTGATCAGAAAGAATCCTAAAATATCAGCAGAAGAATTAAAGAAGTGCCTTCAGTTCTTGAAAGCACAATTTGATGCTAACTTCGACATGGACATTTCCAGCACAACTTCAGATACGAACCTGGATGACATGTCTGCTGATGAATTCTATCAGGCAATTATTGATCCCATCAATGACGACAAATAACGATAGATGTGGATATGCCCCATCCTCCTTTTATCACATGCTATGAGGATGACTTTTTGCAATTTTTGTTAGTGGATTATCCACTCAACTGTTGCATGTTGGTGACTGCACCAGTTTATTTGGCAGTTTTCTTCTTTACTCAGCGGACGTCCTTATCACTTTACTTTTCCAAAAGCAAAAGCGAATATTTGCCGACAGCTTTTGGTGAAAGACAAGTGGCAATTACTTTTCCTGAGTGCGATGACAGCTGGCCTCAGAATGCTTCGTTCTGAAGCTTTTAATTTTGTATCAAAAATAATTATAGTGGAGGAAACATCGTTTAGGCAAAAATGATATTATCTTCTCTTCTTTTTCGAATTTTGTATAGAAATCTTATTTCTGTCTGAAAAATCAGATAAACTTTATTAAAGAAGAGAATTTTCAGCTATCTATTAAAGAACAGCTTGAAAAATATGAAATAAAAAATAGAATAAAACAAGTTAATGATGAATTTATTCGTCAAATTTGTAGGAATATCCCAAATGCTTTTTGGGATAGAAAGTATCATATTGTCTCTCTTCCATATGAAGAATCCTTTAATAAAAGAGATGTTCCGACAAAGGCTCGACCTTGTCAAATGAACAATAATTACCTTGAATTATGCAAAAAAGAGATCAATGATCTTCATTATCCTTGATGGATGCCATAACTTTCATCAATTTATCATTTTCATCAATCCTTTGCCACCATTTCACAAGAAATTTTCGTGACATGATAGAAATATTGTAGGAATTAAGTTCACAGTCAACTGTCCAACGAAATATGTATGAGATCTGGAATTGTACATAAAAATATAGTGTATTCCCCCCCCCCCCCCCCAAAAAAAAAGATGATCATCCTGGCATCGTAGATAAGATAAAATCCACTGAGAGAATTGTTCTTGAATTGTTGAAGGAATAATGTCCAGAGTAGCTCTAAGCTTCAACCACCAGTCGAAAAATCAGGAGGGTATTTCGTTTCAGGACAAATACGAATAAACCACGAATGGGTTCTCTTGAAATTTTTATAGTATAAAAAGTTATAAAATGCCTGGATATAATCCTAATAATTATAACTGCAGACAACCACTTTGTCCTTGGAGATTTGTTGTTCTCTGTTAGGATGAAGCCCCCAAGTTTGTGAAGTAAGAATATTTTTGATGATTACCTTGCTATAAGCCGTCTCCAAAGAGTTCGGTTTAGCAGAATGCTCAACTGTAATAGACTTTGTGGTAATCAGAATACCCTCATAAATATTCACAGGTTTACCCATAACTGGAATAAAGCTACTTTCAAGATATCTTTTATGAAGTTTCCATGGATCCTTCATAAGAGAAATATCACATTTTTCAAGTTTAATGATTTCCTCGGAATTGGTTTTTTCAAAGAAGGTGGACTCAACTTCCATTGCTTCTTTAAAAGAAATAGTATTAGCATCAGCAGAAATTGCTGGCTGCTTTCCCCTGATATCTTAGCTGGATCTTGCTTCAGTGGGTGGTGGCTATCGGCCGATGACCTTTTGAAAACCAAAAGAGTCCTGGGGATGTAGACATCTTGCTGCAAAAATTCAAAATAATTATAGTGGAGGAAACATCAATGGATGTATTATATGAAGAGATTATTTAAGAGAATATAGTGAAGGCACAACATTGGAGGAAGCCCTAAGAAAACTATGAGAATTGAGAAAAGAAGAGATCTTGTAAGGGAGGGTTCATGCAATATGATAATCTTGTATGGCCTTTTGTAAAGTTTTCGCTTGATTCAATAAAATAATTCTCTCCTTGTCACGTAGAAGTAGGCCAATTTTTGGCCGAATCCCGTTATATCTTGTGTTCTTCATTGTGCTATTGTGTTTTTGAATACTTTGTTTATTCGTCCTACTCATTGCATGAATTGGTAAGAACAAGAAATCAAAACTTCTCGATGTGGAGAAGTTTATAAATAAAACTTCTCAACGTGCCATAGAAAGTTTAAGCAATCCGTGTAAAAGATGGATTATTCAAGGTCATTGACGGTAAGGACAAGAAACATGTCGACACGACAGATGATGCATGGAATGACATGGATCAAGAGACACGATGCATGTTAGAGCTTTGACTCACAGATAAGGTGATGTACAACATCAACATCATGACATGAACTTCTACGTCAAGTTTATGGGTGAAGGTAGAGAACTTGTATATGACAAAGTCGTTGTCAAACAAATTGTATCTCAATAAACAACTCTACAATTTACGCATAATGGAAGGGACCCAAATTCTACCATATCTAAACAACTTAAGTTGTAAGTGATCTACTGTGTCTTGAGGTAAAGTTAGAGGAGGAGGACCAAGTGATTTTGCTCCTGTCCTCACTCCATCATATTATGACCACTTAGTAACAACAATTCTTTATAGAAAGGAGACACTCGAGAGATGGAGGAGGTTACATCGACACTTCTCCATAACGAGATTATGAGAAGGACAAATCCATCAGAGGAGTCTCAGGGTTGATTGCCAGTGAAAGGGGAGGTCGAAGAATAAAAATGGAGGGAAGAGCAACATGAGAAAATCCAAATCATCAACACATGATGGCGGTGCATGCTAATTTTGGAGCAGTCAGGTCACATGAAGAAACAATGTTCAAAGTACAAGCAATGGTTAGAAAAGAAGGGTAAAGAAGTCAGTTCAAGCAATTCGAGTTGAGCAAATTTTGTAACAAAAGCTGAGTTACTGTGTGATGCACTATCAGTGCATAGTGGGAAGGATGTTTTTCCTTCTGAAGCTTGGATTCTTTTCTCAGAATGTTCATACAATAACAACGAGTAGTTTAGCACCTATAAAGAGTTCGACGGTGTTGTTCTTATGGGAAACAGGAAACAATGTGGCCATGCACAACCATTGGTGTAGGGAACATCAAAGCTCGTATGTGTGGTGCGGATACTCGTATGCGTGAGACACATTCTAGAATTGAAGAAGAAACTTGCGTTGGATGCGACAAGATGCAAGTTTGTAGGTCATGATGTCATGCTATGCATACAAAATATACCAATATCTCGAATACAATCATGACAGTACTCTAGATTTTGGGGTAACTCTAGCAAACAAACATTCATCCTATTGGCCTATAGACAAACCTTAGTTCTCAATAATATCATCCCAAAATACAAGAGCAATATACGTTGAAATGCACTAAGGCGTCCTAAATCGCACTTCATTACAACGAAGACTAGAATCCATAAACAGAATGCTAACAATTTTCCATCACTGAACTAACAATTTTCTTTTTATCAAAATTCGAAGGGGGGTGAGGCAGTCTGCAGAAAGTCTAACTTTAGGGGGAAGACCTCTAAATATAGTGTACGTTAAAGGGATTTCCTGTAATTTCTTTTAATAAACCAATTCATAACAAACTAAAACAAATTAACCAAAATTAACAAAATGTCTAAAGAACCCAATGTTCCAAATCCGTCCCAACTAGAATCAAACTGGAATCGGATTAAATGTGAATGATCTGGTCCATCATCAACTTGATGGTTATATAATCTGTAGAAAGTACGAGATGAAGAATACTTCGCTGGTTATATAATCCTTAGATATTTCTTTTCAAATGTCAATTTCACATGATAAGACGGAAGGCTGAATTTTGATTTTCTCAACAATTGAAATTGCAAATGATCTGTTGGGATACTTGGACTTACAAAATGTAGAATCTCTACATGATCAGTTTTCTAGTTCTCTTCTTCCTGAAACATAGTATTGTATTGAGTGAGAAGGTTTTAGTTAGGGCACCAATATGCCATTTTTGTCATGGATTCAGATGACAGTGAACATTTTGAAAACTAAAGTGTATATCCAATGCTGATCTCGATGTGAATGCCGTGATGTAGTTATATTGCTGTTGTTTTTGAATTATATTTTATAATTGACCAATCCTTAATACTCGTGCAGGTATGATTATTCTGGTTATGGGCAATCATCTGGAAAGGTTTGTTGCTGTCTTGCTCGACTTATGCTCGACGATAATTTGATTGCACCTAATATATGTAAAGTATAGCATGTTGGTAATTATTTCTTCCTTTTTATATGTGGTAGCCAACCGAACACAATACTTATGCTGATATTGAGGCTGTTTATAAGTGCCTTGGAGAAAACTATGGTGCGAAAGAAGAAGACATTATTCTCTATGGTCAATCTGTTGGAAGTGGGCCAACTTTAGATCTGGCTACCCGTCTACCTCGTTTGCGTGCCATTGTTCTGCATAGCCCTATACTTTCTGGATTAAGAGTGATGTACCCTGTGAAACGCACATATTGGTTTGATATCTACAAGGTTAATATTTATTATACGTCTTTTGTTTTCTCTATTATGTATTATTTTACTTTATCATTGTTGTTTCATTACAAAAGAATAACAAGTTCTTTTTGTTTCTATTCCCAGAATATAGACAAAATTCCATTGGTCAATTGTCCTGTCCTAGTAATTCATGTAAGTATCTATGCTCATTCTCAGACTACATTTACCTTGATAGTGATGTAACATATAAACTTTTTCATCATTTAAGTTTATATTTCTATATTTCTATTGAAAACAACAGAATGCATAAACTTTTCCACCATTTAAGTTTATATTTACATATTTTTAATGAAAACAGAATGCATGAACAACACAAGAACTTACTTTGTTATTTGAGAAGTTCCTCTGTGAACTTCCTTTTGAATTCCTACCAAGTAGATTTTTCTTTTAATACTTTGTGCAAACCAAATGTTAAACCATTGCTTACCACAAACAGAGAATAATTTTGTTCTCAACTTTCTTTATCTCAATATATTTCCGTATTATCATGTTATTTTGTTTCCAAATTGTGTGGCTAATGATGCATGGATACAAATACGATACGACATGATACAAACATGGAGATGTGGTCACTGCATTAACTTTGGCTTGTCCTATTGCTTTTGGAGTTAGGGTCGTGTCTGGTATCTGACACTGACATGATATGACATGGCGCCAATTTTATAGTAACCATGCTTCCTAGTTGAGCGGCTATCTAGTGGAGCTGTTTCTTATTGTCCATCATGCAAACTTCAACTTTAGGTTGAAATCCAGTTACTCTGATCAGAATACTTCTAACCAATTTCTTTCATCTTTCTGGGATTTGTATTGTGATTATTGCTTTTGCTACTTTTCAACATAGCTTATTTCTTCAAAATCTTCTATTAATACTTGTGTGGTCTTTTTCAATCTTCCTTTCAAGTGCAGACTCTTGAAAAAAAAACTAGAAAATGTCCTCCTTAACA
The DNA here is from genome assembly GCA_036927795.1 of Iris macrosiphon. NCBI lineage: Eukaryota > Viridiplantae > Streptophyta > Magnoliopsida > Asparagales > Iridaceae > Iris > Iris macrosiphon. The sequence continues at coordinate 101,917 of JAYESA010000083.1, forward strand.
TAGAACGTAAAATGTTAAGATTGGCTCAAGTTTATTTAAAATGATTGGGTCAATCTAACTCTTAAATAGATTAAGATTAGTTTCTTAATGTTTAAGAAATATTGAGTGACTAGGATTTGCTTTAAGGTTTAGGTTTTAGGCAATAAAAATAGGTGCCTCTTTTGAGTGACGTTTGATATTCAATGCGCGGTAATTGTTTGCCAATGATGAGTGAAGGAGTTCCGAAGGTGATGATGGAAAATGTGACCACAATCGTCCAAAGGTCCCCAACGACGACAACTGTTTTCTAAGATGGAAGAAGAGAGAAGGAAAAAGGTATTCGAGTTTTGTTGTTGGTGGAGCGGCTTGAATTTTTTTTGTTTTTGGTAGTTATTGCTATGTGATCACTGTTCATGGAGACTATGGTGATCCTAGATTTCGTGATTTTGGTGTTTGCTTATTATGGTAAAGTTTTGGGTGATTATGATTTTGGAGTTTGGTGATTATGTTGTAAGTATGCCTAGGAGAGGGACGACTGTAGTGGTCTGAGTTTAGCATGGATCTGCTAAGGGATGCAATTAAAGTGAGACACTCTAAGATTGAGAGTAACACTTGGGGTCTATTTTCTGAATGTACCAGATCAACATTGATACAAAGATTCGGTCCAACTAACTTATAGTGATTTATGTGAGACTATTACCAGAATCTCCATTAGCAAAATCACCATTAGCCCCACATAGCAATAATCACCAAAAAAAAAAGAGGAGAAAATGAGCCCGCTCGTAACTATATCGAACGATTCCGACAGACAGCACTAAGACTGCCTCCTGGCAATCCCGAAGCGACGCTAATGGAAATGTGCCAGAGGAACCTACTTCCGGCAGTCAACCTCTGGATGGATGACGACCAGTTTAAAGATTGGACGACATTCATCGTAAGCGCTGTCAATGCTAAGAAGAAGCTGAAGAACGCCCGAAACTTGAGAATCCATATCCCTACCACTGAGGACAAGGAGAAACGTCCCAACCCCAACAACAACAACAGTAACGACGGCAATAACAGCCGCAATGGAAAGGGAAAACAGGCTTTGGTCGCTACCTTGACTAAGAAGCCTGAGCAAAAGCAGGTAGAGGCTCCAAAACCAAAGGAGACTTACTCTTTCGAAGATAGTGATGTCAAACCCATCTTCGACATGCTGATGCAGGGAGGCAAAATCCGGCTCCTCGACGTCAGACGTCAGTCCGAAGTGGCGGAAATGGACAACCCAAAGTATTGTCACTTCCACTGATACGTCCACCACCTGACGCAGGAGTGCTATACCCTGAAGCGGTACATCCAACACATGATCGATACCAATGTCCTTTCCCTGGACTTCGACGACGTGACGGTTGCCGCCAACATGGTATCCCTCCAATTCGGTAAATTTTCCGCAACGAAAACCCAGGACGGAGTCACATCGATCCCAAGGGCAACAATGGCGGTAGTCAATCTTCCCCCATCTCGCGACCAAGCAGCCGAGCTGACACCTCTTATTACGCCTCGGGGTGAAATCATGTGGGTCTACCCGGATCTTGTCCCAAACTTGACGCTGCAAGTAGCGCCTTCCGCCGTCAGGCCTAAAACACGAAAAGCTAAGTCCTGCCACGTGGTTTCTCCCACCACTGAGGAGGCCTGGGCAGGAGAAACTAGGTCGGACCTTACATACCGGCGGGATTCCGAGGCGCCTGACGTTAAAGCGCCTTTAACGACCAGGTCAAAGTGAAAGCAATGCAGGCCGGTCCGCATGATCCTTTCCTCAGAAAACACAAATGGTAGACTTCGGATGCTCACCGCAGCTCAACAAGTCTCCTTGTACATAAAAGCTAAGTTTCGCATGACTCATCCGCAATGGCGCACGATAGACAGCGTTCCATTGTACCCATCCGAGCTGGCCTTCAGCGCAAGAACGTATCCACACCTCATGTGCACACGATAGTACTTCTGTTCGTAACAAAGCCTTATGGGGAACATGCAGTGTTCCCCTGCGCGATATACAAAAATGCACGACAAGCGGTGGTCCTCGGCGTGGTAGACAATCGTGCGCACGCGACAGTGATCCTACGCGCACAACTCAGCTAACTCTCTCGTGTATACGTGGCCGTGTTCCTGTGCACCGTGCTTCTCATTCTGCACAAGCTAAGTCATTGACAATATTCAACGCAACAAATGATGAGCTGCCACAATTCCATCATTACAGTCAACAATCACTCTGTCTTATGCAGAAGATGGGATATGACCTCCAAAAAGCTGAAGGTCTGAACTTTGGTAAAGAACGATGTATTCCTTTACAATTCGACATTTATTACACCAGCACTCGCAGAGGGCTAGGATATGGAGATGCTAGTACGTCCCATGACTCACAAGACGGTCGGCAAATTTTAACCTAAATGGGAGGGCCCGTTTATTGTGGAAACCGTGTTTTTCAACGGCGCATACCGGCTAGTGAAATCCAACGGCGACTTGCTCATGATACCTATCAACAACAAGTTCCTGAAAAAATACTACGTTTAAACTTGACTTGTACTCCCCTCATCCCCAACGGGACAACCCAGATGCACATTTCTACACTCTGGGTTCTTCATCCACAGCAAGTGCCTACTAGCAACATTTTTTCTTTCGTTACAAATTCTTGTAAAAGTCATCATCTGTATCTAGGAGTCCCCATCTGTATCTAGGAGTCCTGGATACGCAACGGATGAAGGAACCCCAAAAGTCTCCCCAGCGGAGTACTCCCCAGGTCCACTTGCACACTCCCGCAGTGACCACTCAAAAATCAATCTCGTTGGACGCTAGCCATGTCATATTGCCTCTGAGCTATCATCCCAGCAATCTTCCCAGCGGAGCAGTCCTCAGGTCTATCTTTATTTTCGGATAGATCACACTCAGTAAACCACTCAGTGTATTTTTTTCGGACATTGGTTCACGTCCATATTACCTCTGAACTACTGTCCTAACACTTTTTTTCGGCTGAGTTTGCCATGCCCATACTACCTCTGAGCAAACCTTCCGGGTCTTGACTATCGATCATCACGTCCATATTACCTCTGATATCGGTTGTCATCCCCACTTATCACCCGTACTCACCAAGGTACACCAGCGGTGTTAAGTCCACGAAAACTGCCACGTCCATATTACCTCTGGCAGGGCTTGTCTCAAACTTATTACTTGCACTTACATGCGCAAAAGTAATGGGTCCACAAAACCTATCACGTCCATATTGCCTCTGATAGGATTTGTTTCAAATTTACTACTCGCACCCCAAGTGCGCATGAGGGTAATAGGTCCACCAAAGATCCCCAGCGGGATATCCTTATTATCCACAAAATCTACCACGTCCATATTACCTCTGATAGGGATTGTTTTCGAATTTATTATTTGCACTCAACGTGCGCAACAAATAATAGGTCCACCAAAAGTCCCCTAGTGGATTTTCCTCAATGGAAGCAAACAACCACGTCCATACTACCTCTGGCGTGCTTCCTTCTCCTTCCACAAAAATAGCAGGGTCGTACCTAACCTCTCGGTATGGCTATTGATCAGCTCACGTCTACGTCACCTCTGAGTTATCATTCTCACCTCCTCCCCAGTAGGGTTTGCCATGTCCTTCGCACCTCTGAGCAAACCTTCCGGGTTTGGCTATCGATCATCACGTCCACAGTACCTCTGATATCGATTGCCGTCTAAACTTATCACCTGTACTTAAATTTAAGTGCACCAATGGTGTTAAGTCCACCAAACTTGCCACCTCTGGCAAGACCTGTTTCGAACTTATTACTTGCACTCTCGCGTGCAAGAAGTAATAAGTCCACAAAAGATCCTCCAGCAAGATGTCCTCAACACAAAGAAAACAACCATGTCCATATTACCTCTGGCTCGTTTCCTTTTTCTTCCATCAAAAATACCGGGATCATACCTAACCTCTTGGTATGACTATCGATCAGTTCACGTCCATACTACCTCTGAACTACGTATCTCCACTTTCCCCAGCAGAGTTTGCAAGAGAACGGTCGCCTCTGTCCTGTTTTTCTTTATCCCCATAAAGTCATATATTACCACGTCCACATTACCTCGGAGTAAGATATTTTCAGAACTTTTCCATGTCCATATTACCTTTGAGTAAAGTTCTTCTCTTCGACTTCCTGCTATCACGTTCGCATAACCCCTGATAGTGCTAGTCGTTTTAGCTTATCTTCGACTTCCTGCTATCACGTTCGCATAACCCCTGATAGTGCTAGTCGTTTTAGCTTATTATCCGTACTTACACAATGGGTAATAAGTCCACAACCCAAGAGTTTGCCATGTCCATATTACCTCTGAGCAAACATTCTTGTCCAATGACTTTCTAGCACTACATCCATAATACCTCTGATGGTGTTAGTCGTTCCAACTTATCATCTGTACTAAACCCTAGGTACGCCAAGGATGCTGAGTCCACAAAAAATTCCACAGCGAAATTATCTTAAAAAATAATTATGTCCATCTTACATCTGAATTGTTTTTCCACAAAAATTCCAGTCCCACAGAAGTTTATTTTACCATGTCTACGTCACCTCTGAGTAAGATACCTCTACCAGAATTTCAAGTTTGCCACGTCCATGTTACTTCTGAGCAAACATCCCTCCAAACAGTCTTCTATCACGTCATTCTAGATCACTGATAGTGTCAGCTATTTCAACTTATTATCCGTACCCAGTCTTAGGTACGTAATGGTTAATAAGTCTACCAAAATTCTCCAGTGGAATGTCCTGAGAGAATGCAATGTCCTACTATGCCCACATTACCTCTAGTAGAATGTTCGCCTTCTTGACCAAGTCAAAACTCTCTTCCATGCTTTTTTTCAAAGTATTTTAAAACTTGTTCTAGTTTTAAAAACTTTGAAGGGGGTCTTGTAGAAGCATGAAAAATCTGAGTCCATGCGCCAGAAGATACGACCTTAAAACCTGCCTCTAGTCATGCTACAGAGAAGCTACGCGGCCAAGGGACTCGTTTAGATCCCCAAAACAAGTCTGCAAGTGCATCCATGCGGCCAGACTACAAGCCGCATACAGACAAGATCTATGCGTCATCGTCCTCATGAAGCCAAAGTGTCCATCAGACCAAAGGCCGGACGAAAGCACATATGCGGCATCGATTCTATGCGTCCTCGTCATCATGCGGCTACATTGTCCATCCGACCAAGGCCAAACGAGAGCAGATATGCGGCTACGTACCCATGCAACCTCGTCATCATGTGGCCACAGTGTCCATTCGACCAAGATCAGACGAGAGCACGTATGCGACAACGGCCCTATGCGACAGTCAGTTTGCAAGATCGTGTCGTTACAATCGAAACTATCTTCACACAATCAGTGTGGACTACGTGTCCAGTTGACCAATTCATGCACACAACGGGTTGAGAAAAATCTCGAGATTTTATCAACCGCATATCCCAACCGAGGTTACGTGACAGCCCACTTGTGATATGCGTCCACAGTTGCTATCACGCCCCGATTCCGTGGAATCGATAGTCGTCCCCCGGGCGTGACCGCCGTGCGGGCCTAGGTTGCGCACTGCACAAGGCTAAGTTATTTTATTTCGCATAGCGAGCACATATTCAGAGTACGCAGATAAATTGAAACACAGATTTGAAAATAGGAAAAGTTCTCTTTTTATTGATATATGAACATCTATTACAAACTCCTGAACTGAGTCATAAGGTTGCCACACGGGCTTACAAAAGTGTTGACACAAAATGAGATAGCAGTCCTGTACATTACATCCTTTACTAAAACTTCAAAATGTAAAGACCTCCTGGTGGAATGATGGTCTTTCCTCGGAGCTGCATTTGAGTCTTTAAGTAGCTAGCTCATTTTCTTCTTCAGAATACTTCAAAAGATGGCACGAATCAAGGCGTGCCTACAGCTGGACTGGATTGGGGGATTGGCTTCTACTCCTCGCTCGGCTCTCCCTAGTGCGGGGAACCTGTTTCAACGAGGGTCAGTACATCGAAACGTACTGGTGAAGGCAAGTTAACTCAACTATACCAATCAACACGTTGTTTAGATGAAGCATGCATATTATTTGTGGTCTTTCTATCTTGTCTTAGTTCATTTTACAAGTAGCAGTATATATATAAACTACTGAATGAACTTGCCATCGTTCGGTGACATTTACCTGTCCGTCTGAAATACCTGCACAATACTTACCATGTCCTTCCCTGCCACGAAGACACAAGTTAGCATGCACAGGTTTAAATACACGTGGTGATCACTGGCTTGATGCCATAATGGACTAGTCCAGGACAAGGATAGCATGCAACGAGAGCACACGATGCGCTGCAAGCCATTCCGTCCCGCACACGATGACTACACACGAAGTTCCGCACGGATCGGATCAGTGATAGTGCCCCAGCGACCGTCCGCAGAACTTTTATACCCTTGTGCATAAGTTGTCCGTGATCAAATCGGAGTCTATATCAAGTTAACCATTCAAGCAGTTTAGGCAACACGGGTACAAGACAAGTAGCGTTTGCATGATTCATTTGCATAACAAGGTGTGTTCTACGCATAGCACAATTTATAGAAGAAGTATGCATTCTAACTAAAATTGAAGCATATGATGAACATTTGAATGAACTAGCATGCAATAGATAACCGTTCACAAGTTTAGTTGACAAGCATAATAGTTCAAGTCTATTCCCATTTTATCTTGACATCTTTTAGTTATTACTTGGTATCGTTTGATCGGGACAAACAAGAATGCAAGATTTTTAGGTGTGAAGGCTTGGAAAAAGGGCCAACTGAATCGAATATAAGCCAATCACTTAGTTGGTTGGAAGTGAGAAGGAAAGCGGTGCTTCAGGACTCCGCTCGCGTGTTGCCTACTGTCCGTTCACCTGCATTGCCACGAACAGCTGATCAATACCTCTTCCACTCTTTCCCATATCGGAATTGAAGTGCAGTTCAACGAACGAAAACAATAAAATCCATCGAAACCGTTCAAGAAAACACAAGCAAATCCGAAAACCAACTCAAGGCACGAAAGCATCAAACAACAGCGAAAACTGAGACAACAAAAGATACAGCGGAGAGGTCCCTCCTGACTCTGCCGCTAAGTCGATCCTGGGGGCACTGTCCACTGACTATGGGAATCGATTCCGAAGAAGCAAATCCATAAAGAGGATGGGTTCTTGTTTCAATCTATCCCGATCGAACGATACCGTCTTGTATTTCTTAGCCGCGCTTCCCGAATAGGGGGAACGGGGTGCCACAGTTGCAACCATCAGCATGATGACTATAAATAGGAGGAACTTGGACGTTCCCAAGGAGGGACCCCATTATTGGGAGACCGCGGACGAGAGCCCATATGCGGCATCGACTCTATGCGTCCTAATCCTCATGAAGCCAAGCGTCCATCAGACCAAGGCCGGACGAGAGCACACATGCGACCTCGACTCTATGCGTCCTCTTCCTAATGAAGCCAAAGTGTCTATCAAATCAAAGGCGTACGAGAGCACGTATGCGACTACAAGACCCATGCCGTCTCGCCAACATGCGGCCAGTGTCCATTCGACCAAGGCCCAAAAGAGAGCACGTATGTGGCTACAAGACCCATGCGGCCTCTCCATAATGTGGCCAAGATGTTATGCGGCCTCCAGTCCACAATATCTTTTCGTTACAATTGCAGAGATCTTCACACAGTTGGTGCTGACGACGTGTCCAGCTGACCAAGTCACGCACACAACGGGTTGAAAACAATCCCGAGATCTCTTCAACAGCATATCTCAACAATCGGCCAATGTCATGCAGCGATAGTTGCAACCGCATGCTGTTGAAGTAGCCCTATGCGGTCACCAAGCAGGAACAAATGCGGCATCCATAGCACGTCCACAGGGCGGCTATAAATAGCAATGTACCACACCCATACAAAAGACCTGGCTGGCTATTGACAAACCTATACTCGAGCAAGAGAGAAGAGCTTCTACATCAGATCGTCCACGGAGTAAAGAGAGTTGCCACACTTCTAACCCTCCATCGTCACCCCCAGAAAACAAATTTGTACTTAGATTGTCTTTTAGGACTTCTCTATACTTTTTTTAGTTTGTTAATCAAATCAAGTTCTTTTAGTTTTTCTTTTGATTTCAATGGCAAACACTGTCGACTCATATGTTAATATAGTGTGACACTTTGTTGTAATGGTTTGTTCGGCGATAATGTAATGGAACTATTGCGATTTAATATGGAAACCATTGTGGAACTTACAGTTGGAAAGTGCGATAAGGCACAATGTTGAGTTGGGCTCTGGAATACAAAAGGAATTGTGGTGTGGCTATTGAATAAGAGAAAGATAGCTTTACATTATGTTACATCACATAGTTGCCTAATTCGCCAACTCCCCCTACGTTCTACAAATTGGGACGAACGACCCCGAACGAGATGCGTTTGTGACCCGTTCGTCAAATTTAGCGATCCGGATTTTGATGGCTTTGGTTATGAACTTATGATATTTGGTTTAGTTACAAGAATATTGTCTAAGCTTTCCTTCACTTGGATTTTGATAGCTTTGGCTATGAACTTATGATATTTGATGTATACTTCTATATAATTGTATATGGTACAAAAGACGATCCAAATAAAAATGAACAACGACTCCAAATGGCGTACCGAATAAGCCTACCCCCACCGCACCGCGTACCGTACTGCGTACCCGTACCACTTACCAAAGCGACCCACGATCCTGATAACATTGTTACATCATCTTTCATTGCATTACAAGATAATATCATTTGCATAGACACAAATTTTGGACGTCATGTGCACAAGTGGGATTCGTCGATCGGTGTCAGCGGTACCGAAACTGTGTCGGTCGAAGAGGAATATGTCATGCATTTCTTCGTAAGGGGGAATGACATGGATATTACGAAACCTCTGGCTACCTATACCAGAAGGGACGTCGTATACCATTGGTTATGTCCAAGTATGATAAGAATAAATCATCGAGCAGCATTTAGTTAGGGTGCATGCTAACAAAAAATGTGTTGCAGGCTCTAAGTAGTTGTTTTGTAGAGACGTATTTGTATCCCTGAAAGACTGTTTCTAACAATTGTTTTGTAGGGATGGAACCTCTATATTATGAATTTCATGCGAAGTACTAATCTTTGTCTTGCAAGGACGGAATCCAACAACTATACACACTCACGGTTTTGGCTTATTTAGTCCAAGTCAGAATAGAATGGAATACATAAGAATATTATGAATAGAATGGAATACGTGAGGAAATTATGAACGATTTACGTTCTGTAGTAAATGAATTTATAAGAAATGAATGTTTAGGCGAAATTGTTAATAGAGTCTGAATTGGAAATGAATGTAGGAAAAGAAATAGAAATACTACTTGTATAAATGATGCTTGGGTTTTACATGGTTAATGTGTTGCATTTTAGGTGGGTTGGATTATGCAACTCACCACTACATCCTAGTGTACTGACCCTCACCCTTACAGGTGCAGGAGACGTTTCAGGAACTTGGAGGCTCGGACACGTTCATTAAAGGTGTTTTCACGTGTCTAGTATGGGGCATAATGTATGGAACAATTTCATGATAGTCCCTTGAGATGTAGTCTTGAATATTCATATTCTTTGGAATGATTCTTATGTTGAATTCCACTGCTAAGCATTGTTATTCTTTAGCTGCCTCTAAAGGTTTTCATGATCAGTGATCTAAATGATGTATTTTTGCTGCTGCATGAGATTGAATCGATTCTTAAGCTTTGCACAAGTCAAATTAGGCTTGTACGAGATCACATTCCCAAAGGACTCCATTATTGGAAATCGGGATGTGACAATTATGATTTTGGTGTTTGGTTATTATGTCGGAAGATTATACCTACGAGAGGGACAACTGTAGTGATTTGAAGTTCAACATCAATTTGCAAAGGTATGCGGTTGTAGTGAGAGGCCTGAATTTTTGAGATTATGAGTAAACATTTGATGTCTATTTTGTCGATCGGCTAGGACGATATTGATACAAAGGTGCGGTCCAACTAACATATGATGATTTATGTGAGATTATTATGAGATTTTGATGGTTGACTATTTTTTATTGGATAAACATGAGCCAAGGCGGAGATTGTTAGGATTAACTCAAGTTTATTTACAAGATTGTGTCCAAGTCTTAAATAGATGAAGATTAGTTTTTTTTTTTTTTTAACGATTTAAGAAATATTGGATGACTATGATTTGTTTTGAGGTTTAGGTTTAGGCTATACATATAGTAAAGAGAGTTGCTACACTCCTAACCCTCCATCGTCACCCCCAGAAAACAAATTTGTACTTAGATTGTCTTTTAGGACTTCTCTATACTTTTTTTAGTTTGTTAATCAAATCAAGTTCTTTTAGTTTTTCTTTTGATTTCAATGGCAAACACTGTCGACTCATATGTTAATATAGTGTGACACTTTGTTGTAATGGTTTGTTCGGCGATAATGTAATGGAACTATTGCGATTTAATATGGAAACCATTGTGGAACTTACAGTTGGAAAGTGCGATAAGGCACAATGTTGAGTTGGGCTCTGGAATACAAAAGGAATTGTGGTGTGGCTATTGAATAAGAGAAAGATAGCTTTACATTATGTTACATCATATAGTTGCCTAATTCGCCAACTCCCCCTACGTTCTACAAATTGGGACGAACGACCCCGAACGAGATGCGTTTGTGACCCGTTCGTCAAATTTAGCGATCCGGATTTTGATGGCTTTGGTTATGAACTTATGATATTTGGTTTAGTTACAAGAATATTGTCTAAGCTTTCCTTCACTTGGATTTTGATAGCTTTGGCTATGAACTTATGATATTTGGTGTATACTTCTATATAATTGTATATGGTACAAAAGACGATCCAGATAAAAATGAACAACGACTCCAAATAGCGTACCGAATAAGCCTACCCCCACCGCACCACGTACCGTACTGCGTACCCGTACCACTTACCAAAGCGACCCACGATCCTGATAACATTGTTACATCATCTTTCATTGCATTACAAGATAATATCATTTGCATAGACACAAATTTTGGACGTCATGTGCACAAGTGGGATTCGTCGATCGGTGTCAGCGGTACCGAAACTGTGTCGGTCGAAGAGGAATATGTCATGCATTTCTTCGTAAGGGGGAATGACATGGATATTACGAAACCTCTGGCTACCTATACCAGAAGGGACGTCGTATACCATTGGTTATGTCCAAGTATGATAAGAATAAATCATCGAGCAGCATTTAGTTAGGGTGCATGCTAACAAAAAATGTGTTGCAGGCTCTAAGTAGTTGTTTTGTAGAGACGTATTTGTATCCCTGAAAGACTGTTTCTAACAATTGTTTTGTAGGGATGGAACCTCTATATTATGAATTTCATGCGAAGTACTAATCTTTGTCTTGCAAGGACGGAATCCAACAACTATACACACTCACGGTTTTGGCTTATTTAGTCCAAGTCAGAATAGAATGGAATACATAAGAATATTATGAATAGAATGGAATACGTGAGGAAATTATGAACGATTTACGTTCTGTAGTAAATGAATTTATAAGAAATGAATGTTTAGGCGGAATTGTTAATAGAGTCTGAATTGGAAATGAATGTAGGAAAAGAAATAGAAATACTACTTGTATAAATGATGCTTGGGTTTTACATGGTTAATGTGTTGCATTTTAGGTGGGTTAGATTATGCAACTCACCACTACATCCTAGTGTACTGACCCTCACCCTTACAGGTGCAGGAGACGTTTCAGGAACTTGGAGGCTCGGACACGTTCATTAAAGGTGTTTTCACGTGTCTAGTATGGGGCATAATGTATGGAACAATTTCATGATAGTCCCTTGAGATGTAGTCTTGAATATTCATATTCTTTGGAATGATTCTTATGTTGAATTCCACTGCTAAGCATTGTTATTCTTTAGCTGCCTCTAAAGGTTTTCATGATCAGTGATCTAAATGATGTATTTTTGCTGCTTGTTGATATGGTATGTTGGGTGTCATATTTAAGTATAGTATAAGCACATGGGAATATCCTGAGGACATATTTGGGATGCCAGAATATGTCACAGGATATTCCATTATGAGATTATTGTCATAATGATTGAGATCATTGTATTAATGACTGTAAGGCTATATAATGCCAATGAGACAATCAATAAAATCATCAACTAATTTCAACATGGTATCAGAGCCAAGTTTTCACAAACCCTAGCCGTCACCAAGCTTCCACAAACCCACAGGAGGATTTTCTAGATCTCCTCCACCGAACTCTTCCACGCCCCCCTCCCTTCCCGCCTCGTCTACCCCCCTCCCTTCAAAAAAAAAAAAAAAAAAAAAAAAAAAAAAAAAAAATCTTCACGGCTGCTGCGACTGCTGCTGCTGCTGCGACGGCGGCTGTGACATGCGTGCTGCCGCCTCCTCCACACCAGCACTAGACATCGCCTAATAGGGATGCCTAGATCTGGAAAAAGGGGGGACATGTTCGGATCTAGGAGCGGACGACGAGGACGAGCGTGAGTCGTGGAGCGGACGTGACGTGATTGGATAGACGAAGCATCGATGGAGGAGATCATCAAGAAGCTAGATTCTGCAGAGGTGGCGACGTTGATGAAGTTGTTGACGATGTCGGCTGGTGAGAACACGACACGAACGTCGCCGGAGTTGAAGCTTCCCTCCATCGATCTGAAATTAGATGGACCAGCCACCTATCTGAGTTGGTCACGGCGGGTGAGAAGAACCCTCGCAGGAAAAAATATGGAGGGGTTCCTGACGGGCGAGACGACAGAGCCGGACGAGGGCTCGACAGGACGCGATGAGTGGAAGTCCACTCATATGGTGATCTACATCTGGCTTCTCAACTCCTTAGTCCAGTCTATTGCCGCCACAGTAGACGGTATTGAGATGGTGAAAGATGTGTGGGAGAAGTTGAGAAGGACCTATGATGGTGTGGGGAACAACTTACGGGTCTTCCAGATAAAGGGGGAGATTGATGACACCGTACAGGGAGAGAAGACGGTGCAGGAGTATGCCACGGAGTTGGAGCGTCTGTGGTTGGATTATGATCACTCCTCAGATCGGGCGAGCTGCGGGGACCCTAAGTGTAAGGAGAGACATGTGTGTCTGCAGGAGAGGACGATGAAGTTTCTCAAAGGGCTGACTGCAGCTTTCGCACAGAGGACGGCCCTACTTCTAGCCCAACCAAAGATCCCTAGCCTTGAGGAGGCTATCTCAGCCATGATCCAGGAGGAGACACGCATCAGGCTGCAAGCAGGGACATGTGGTCCCCCCGAAGCAAGGTCAGCACTAGCGATCACCAGCTCAGGTAACACACGATCTAAGGGAGAACCCTGGCAGGATAACCGGCAGTGCTACAACTGTGGGGAGATGGGTCATCATCGATATGCTTGTACCAAACCACCTAGGAAGGGAGACTCAGGTGGTGCACGAGGACCGTTCGGCGGACGAGGATATAGTGGAGGACGTGGTCGTGGTCGAGGGGGTAGACGAGGCGGCCGAGGAGGTTATCGAGCAAACCTCCTGATATCAGAAGGGAACGGAGAAGCTGATGGCACCATTACTGTGGAGGACCAGGCACTGGGAGACATGAGGAGTAGAACAGAGGAGGCGTCCACCTCATTCTTTGTTAGGGGCAACGCTGCCATATATGCCCATCCATCAAAAGGTACTGACGAATCACTTGCCCTTGCGTCTATCTCTTCCCTTAAATCATCAGACTGGATTATCGACTCGGGAGCATCTCGACATGTGACTGGGAATGCTAGTGAGTTTTCTTCCTACACTCACCTAGCATCAGCAGACAGCATTCAGACAGCTGATGGCACTTTCCAGCCAGTGGTCGGTAAGGGTACTGTTAATTGTACAGGTTCAGTAAGATTATCCAATGTTTTACATGCTCCATCCTTTCCAGTCAGTCTCTTGTCCATTAGTTCTATAATCCTCCAACTTAAATGCATTGTTTCTTTTGATATTCCTAAGGTGACCTTCCAGGAGAAAGGGACAGGACGAAGACTTGGGACTGGCACTTGGCATGAGGGACTGTGGTACCTAGATCGAGAAGGACTGGACTCAGCATTGGTATCTATGGCAGAGAAGGCTGGCATGGAAGGACTGCAGCAGAGGACTGAGGATACCTTGATGCTCCATCATCGGAGGATGGGACATTCTTCCTTTGATACTCTAAGTAAGTTATATCCAGAGATTTATGCAAAAACAAAAAAAGAGAAATTAGTATGTGATGCGTACGAGTTAGGAAAACTTACTAGGAGCTCATATGTTGGCACGGGTCATAGGAGCACTTTTGCTTTTGAGGTAGTACATTCTGATGTCTGGGGTCCATGTGCTACTAACACTATGAATGGTTATAAGTACTTTGTTTCTTTCATTGAGTGTGCCTCTCGTGTTACCTGGTTATATTTGATGAAAAATAAGAATGATGTACCTGCTTGTTTTCGGGATTTCCATAAGCATGTCCAGACTCAGTACAAAGCAGTTGTGAAGGTACTGAGGTCTGACAATGGAACGGAGTATACCAACAGGACGCTTGCAGAATACTTGTCAGCACACGGAATACAGCATCAGACCACCTGTGCATACACACCAGCACAAAATGGAGTTGCAGAAAGGAAAAACAGACACCTTCTGGAGGTCGCAAGAAGTATGATGATCGACATGAATGTCCCACAGAGTCTGTGGGGGCATGCAGTGTTGACAGCAGCTCAACTCATCAACAGGATGCCCTCGAAGGTCCTCGGATGGAAGTCCCCATGTGAGGTATTGCAAGGCAATAATAGTGGGATACTCCCACTGAAGGTGTTTGGGTGTGTGTGTTTTGTGAAGGACAACAGGCCATCAGTTGGGAAACTTGACCCTAGAGCGGTCAAATGCATCTTCGTAGGCTACTCGGCGACCCAGAAGGGGTATGTGTGCTGGAGTCCAGTAGAGAAGAAGAAGTTTGTCAGTATGGATGTCCACTTTCGGGAGCATGAGCCATACTACCACCAGGACGGAACTTCACACAACACGCCTAATACTGCCAGTATTAGGCGAGAGGGGGAGATGGAGAACTTTGTGGTAACCGATTTAGAAGTTTGGCATGGAGGCACAGAGAAGGGACAAGAAGGTGAAGGTGTTAGGCCTACGGCTCAGGGAGAGTTACTTACCTACAGCAGGAGAGAGAAGCAAACTGCAGGACCAGTACCGACAGTGCCAGTGCCAAGTCCTTTGCCTACGTTCGTCCCAACTCCTGAGGCACCGACACCAACCCCCCTTCAGGTGATACCCCCTCCTTCACAAAATATCATTCCTCCTACTTCTACTCCTCCCACACCACTATCTGTACGGAGGACCACTCGCAGCAATGCAGAAAATCCTCCAAACAGATATGGTTGGGATATTGCTCAGTTTGTTTCTTATGACCATATCTCTTCTTCTCATGGAGCATTTATAGCATCTTTGGATAGTATTACTGTACCTAACAATTGGCAGGTTGCCAAGAACGATCCAAAGTGGAAAGCGGCAATGCACGAGGAGTTGGGAGCTCTGGAGAAGAACCACACTTGGGAGCTTATGAGATTGCCAGAGGGGAAGAGAGCAGTTGGATGCAAGTGGGTCTTTACCGTGAAGCAGAACCCAGATGGACAGGTTGAGCGCTACAAAGCTCGACTAGTAGCCAAAGGATACAGTCAGACGTACGGCATCGACTATGACGAGACCTTTGCACCAGTTGCAAAGATGAGCACTGTCAGGACTCTGATTTCTCTGGCAGCGAATGGTGGATGGAAGCTACACCAACTGGATGTGAAGAATGCGTTTCTTCACGGAGATCTAGTGGAGGAGGTGTACATGGAGATACCACCAGGATTTGGCACCAATCAGACAGTAGGCAAGGTCTGCAGGTTGAAGAAGTCCATCTATGGACTGAAGCAGTCTCCTCGAGCGTGGTTTGACAGATTCAGAAGAGCGATGATAGGGATGGGATATCAGCAGATCAATGCGGATCATACTGTGTTCTTCCGTCGGAGTGGAGGCCACATCACCATGCTTGCGGTGTATGTGGACGATATGATTATCACAGGAGATGATGAGCAGGAGATCGCCCAACTCAAAGGAAAGCTTGGCAAGGAATTCGAGGTGAAGGATCTCGGCCTTCTTCGGTACTTCCTTGGGATTGAGATTGCTCGAGAAGCAGAGGGGATTGTTCTCTCTCAAAGGAAGTATGCACTGGACCTTCTCACAGAAACTGGGATGTTGGGGTGCAAACCTGCAGCGACACCAATAGATCAGAGGTTCAAGATTGATGCTGAGGCTGGAGAACCAGTTGATCGGGACAGATACCAGAGACTGGTTGGCAAGTTGATCTATTTGAGCCACACACGTCCTGATATCTGCTTTGCAGTAAGTGTGGTGAGCCGCTACATGCATGACCCACGGAAGGGTCATATGGATGCAGTGTACCAGATTCTGAGGTACATGAAAGGTGCTCCCGGGAAGGGACTAATATTCAGGAAGAACAATCACGTGAGCATCGAGGGCTACTGTGATTCTGACTGGGCTAGTTGTGCTGATGACAGGAGGTCTACCTCAGGATATTGCATATTTGTAGGAGGTAACTTGGTCTCCTGGAGGAGTAAGAAGCAGTCTGTGGTGGCCAGATCGACAGCTGAAGCAGAGTACAGAGCTATGGCCTTGGGAGTTGCAGAGCTGCTATGGTTGAAGAATATGCTGGTGGAGCTGAAGCTGGATCAAGGAGCCAAGATGAAGCTGTGGTGTGACAATCAGTCAGCTATTAGTATCGCCAACAATCCAGTACAGCATGACAGGACCAAACACATCGAGATTGATAGATTCTTCATCAAAGAGAAGTTGGATAGTGGATTACTGGAGCTTGGCCATGTTCCAACCAGGGATCAAGTAGCAGATGGACTAACCAAGGGACTCGCCTCAGTGAGCATGATTAGAGGATGTGACAAGATGGGCTTAGTGAATATCTTTCACCCATCTTGAGGGGGAGTGTTGATATGGTATGTTGGGTGTCATATTTAAGTATAGTATAAGCACATGGGAATATCCTGAGGACATATTTGGGATGCCAGAATATGTCACAGGATATTCCATTATGAGATTATTGTCATAATGATTGAGATCATTGTATTAATGATTGTAAGGCTATATAATGCCAATGAGACAATCAATAATACAATGATCTCAATCATTATGACAATAATCTCATAATGGAATATCCTGTGACATATTCTGGCATCCCAAATATGTCCTCAGGATATTCCCATGTGCTTATACTATACTTAAATAAGACACCCAACATACCATATCAACAACTCTTCCCTTTTTTCTCTTAGAATTATAGCTGAAGTTACATTTCATGTACTCTTGTTTTCGTTCTACTAATTTTAACTTTCTCATATTCTAAAGTTTTTCTCCACACTTTAGTTTCAATATTTAACCCTCACTACTCTCATTGACCAGCATAATATCATCAACAAACATCATACACTATGGAGCCTCCTCCCGGACATACATAGTAATTTTGATCCATAAGTACTGAATACATGTAAGGGACTTAATATTGATCCTTGAGGTAAGTAAATGGTAATAGAAAATGGTTTACTATCTCCTCTAATAGTTTACACGGTTGCCGTAATTCTATTATACATATCTTTAATAGTCTCAATATAGTTATAGGAACTTGTTTCTTCTCCAAAGCCTACAAAATTAGTTTCCTAGGAACTTGTTGTAAGCTTTTTACAAGTCAATAAAAATCATATATATAATTATAACTATCTAATTTTCTCTCTAAATTTTCATTTATCTTTTTAATAAGTAACGTCTTCTGTAGTAGATTTTTCTAGCATAAAATCAAACTGGTTCATTAAAATTATATTATATTTCTTAATTTTTGCTCAATTATTTTTTCTTTCTTTCATGATATGATTCATAAGCTTAATTCATCGATAGTTATTACAACTCTATATTTCTTTTTTGTTTTTATATATGTGTAATATAATACTACTTCTCTATTCATCGACATATTTTTAGTATTTAGGGTTTGGTTGAATAAATCACTAAGTTGCATCAATCCTCTCTCCTAAATATTTACAAACCTCCCAAGCAAATAAACGTGTTCATGAGTCTAATACACGAAAACATTAAGGGATTAACTCAAGGAGTACTAAAAAGGATAAAAATATCATAATGTCCTACTGCATTTCCATGCTTTTATAAAATAAAAAAAATTTAAGCATCCTTAACTTCCAACATTTTATTTTTACGACAATAACAATATGACTCGTCATAACTTAACTCTTTTATCTAAACTAAGATTTTCTAGCTTGCTCCACCTCTCTTGTAATATCATTTTCTCTTACTAATATTGTTTTTATCACTCTTGATATACTTAATATTACCTAAGTCTATCCTCCTTTCTCCACTCTTAGCAAGCCTACATATATCATGCTCTCCCTCCTTAGCTTCTAACCTTTTGTATAAATAATCATAGGCCTTAGATTTAGCATTAGTAAATTCTTTCTTAGCTGCTTCTTTTTTTGCTACCTTATGTCTTTCTAAGTTTTTCTCATTTTTACACTTTTGTCAATTTTATATGGAAAAATAATTGCCTTAATTATTCTTTGGACTTTCTCCCTCAGTTTCTAACCTCTTATTCTGATTGATCTCTCAAATTTTTGAATGTTAATTTGATTAGGTTCAGTTCTCTGTAACCCGGACTCTCCACTTTAAAGAGAAATATCCGTGTTAGATTTAGCATTAGTAAATTCTTTCTTAGCTGCTTCTTTTTTTGCTACCTTATGTCTTTCTAAGTTTTTCTCATTTTTACACTTTTGTCAATTTTATATGGAAAAATAATTGCCTTAATTATTCTTTGGACTTTCTCCCTCAGTTTCTAACCTCCTATTCTGATTGATCTCTCAAATTTTTGAATGTTAATTTGATTAGGTTCAGTTCTCTGTAACCCGGACTCTCCACTTTAAAGAGAAATATCCGTGTTATCGATCTGATAGGACATAGGTATGGGTAGAAAATCTGTATCCGATTCTCCATAGTGACAAACGGATCCTTCATTGTGACAATCGGAGACTGGTAGTGAAATAGATAGTTTATTTTAATATGGTAGTAAAGAAGATACTTTATTTTAATATAGTAGACTAGTAGTAAAGTAGTAAGAAAGTTGAAGGAATGTTCCCTTACGGACTTATTCAACTAGTTCAATAAAGTTTACTAATAGTTTATAATTACAGGTTGTCTTTTTCTGAAATCTTGCAAAATTAAATTACTGAATGTGAATTTTTATGAAATCATGCAAATTTAACTATCATTTAAATATATGAAACCATGCAAACTTAATTACAACTGTATCTTTATATGAAATTATGCAAATTTAATTAGAGATTATCCTTTTATGAAATTGTACAAATTTAATTACATGTCTTTTATGAAGTCATGCAAATTTAATTACATCTGGTATCTTTTTATGAAACCATACAAATTTAATTACATGTCTTTTATGAAACCATTTTCAAATATATTTATTTTAATAGTCATATCCTCGTACCCGTACCCAAAATTTGGATCATTTTTAGCCGAATCTGTGTGTCCTTCAATTATGAGTTTGAATGAGCCAACTCTTGGATATGTACTCGTATCCAATACCCGTATTCGAGTCCAGGTAACATAGGTTTTGTTACAGCGTGATTTGATATGATGAAATCTTGCCGTAGGAGACCAAACTCCTTGCCCAAGCAACACTAATCATCCCTTTAAATGGAGGATGGAACCACAGAGGCTAGCAAACTTTCATGTAAACTAGCAACCACGCGGTAAGAACTTTCCCTCTTTCCTTCCATTAAATGTCAGCCTGTAAATACAACCAACCAGCTGGCCGACCCCAGCTAACGAGTCTGACATAAAAAAGCAAGAGTTATTCCATATGTGAGAAACTATGGCTTTCGGTCCTTTTCCTACGGGTTTTTGTGCATGTTCTTAGCAATGTGATGTTGTTCTGGTACTCAAAGAGGAAAGCGTTCGTCAAGGGATCGTGCAATCAAAGAATTTCTCAACTCAGTTCTTGGTTGTTGCAACTTGTGTAGATATTGTTGGATGTAGAACGCATTTGTTGGTTCTATTGCATGGACAAAGTATATCAATCAATCATTAGTATAGAATAGGATTAGATTACTATCATTGTATTATAGATTAGTATTTGCTTGAGTTTTATAGATTGTTGTGCAAAAGAATAAGATTTGTATCGTCAAGGAAAGTCATCCAAGAGTTATCATTTTTTACAACATCATCAATACGTGAGACGTATCGTTGTCCTTCCGAAGTGATGCTTTGATGATGTGATATACGTTTTAACAGGTTGGTTATGGCGATCCTTGCATAACAGAGTAAATACCGAACAGTTTGATTCATACAGAGTTTACATGTCGGTGTAAGTGCAGTCGTCATGTTAAAAAGTTTTGTATTCTGCAACATCTAGTACATGTTTACTTAAGTTATGACAAAAGGTGGGACAATGAAGAAAACAAGAATAAGTTCAAAGAGAATAATTAACACCCAAACCCAAAAACCAATAATCATGAACAATACTTACAATCTCTCATAAGCCTCACCGAACACTCAAAAGCCCCAAACCCTACAACTTTCTCTCTCAAGAAAGACAACTATATGTATAGCCTAAACCTAAACCTCAAAACAAATCATAGTCATCCAATATTTCTTAAATCGTTAAAAAAAAAAAAAAAACTAATCTTCATCTATTTAAGACTTGGACACAATCTTGTAAATAAACTTGAGTTAATCCTAACAATCTCCGCCTTGGCTCATGTTTATCCAATAAAAAATAGTCAACCATCAAAATCTCATAATAATCTCACATAAATCATCATATGTTAGTTGGACCGCACCTTTGTATCAATATCGTCCTAGCCGATCGACAAAATAGACATCAAATGTTTACTCATAATCTCAAAAATTCAGGCCTCTCACTACAACCGCATACCTTTGCAAATTGATGTTGAACTTCAAATCACTACAGTTGTCCCTCTCGTAGGTATAATCTTCCGACATAATAACCAAACACCAAAATCATAATTGTCACATCCCGATTTCCAATAATGGAGTCCTTTGGGAATGTGATCTCGTACAAGCCTAATTTGACTTGTGCAAAGCTTAAGAATCGATTCAATCTCATGCAGCAGTGTTGAAATTAGTTGATGATTTTATTGATTGTCTCATTGGCATTATATAGCCTTACAGTCATTAATACAATGATCTCAATCATTATGACAATAATCTCATAATGGAATATCCTGTGACATATTCTGGCATCCCAAATATGTCCTCAGGATATTCCCATGTGCTTATACTATACTTAAATATGACACCCAACATACCATATCAACACTCCCCCTCAAGATGGGTGAAAGATATTCACTAAGCCCATCTTGTCACATCCTCTAATCATGCTCACTGAGGCGAGTCCCTTGGTTAGTCCATCTGCTACTTGATCCCTGGTTGGAACATGGCCAAGCTCCAGTAATCCACTATCCAACTTCTCTTTGATGAAGAATCTATCAATCTCGATGTGTTTGGTCCTGTCATGCTGTACTGGATTGTTGGCGATACTAATAGCTGACTGATTGTCACACCACAGCTTCATCTTGGCTCCTTGATCCAGCTTCAGTTCCACCAGCATATTCTTCAACCATAGCAGCTCTGCAACTCCCAAGGCCATAGCTCTGTACTCTGCTTCAGCTGTCGATCTGGCCACCACAGACTGCTTCTTACTCCTCCAGGAGACCAAGTTACCTCCTACAAATATGCAATATCCTGAGGTAGACCTCCTGTCATCAGCACAACTAGCCCAGTCAGAATCACAGTAGCCCTCGATGCTCACGTGATTGTTCTTCCTGAATATTAGTCCCTTCCCGGGAGCACCTTTCATGTACCTCAGAATCTGGTACACTGCATCCATATGACCCTTCCGTGGGTCATGCATGTAGCGGCTCACCACACTTACTGCAAAGCAGATATCAGGACGTGTGTGGCTCAAATAGATCAACTTGCCAACCAGTCTCTGGTATCTGTCCCGATCAACTGGTTCTCCAGCCTCAGCATCAATCTTGAACCTCTGATCTATTGGTGTCGCTGCAGGTTTGCACCCCAACATCCCAGTTTCTGTGAGAAGGTCCAGTGCATACTTCCTTTGAGAGAGAACAATCCCCTCTGCTTCTCGAGCAATCTCAATCCCAAGGAAGTACCGAAGAAGGCCGAGATCCTTCACCTCGAATTCCTTGCCAAGCTTTCCTTTGAGTTGGGCGATCTCCTGCTCATCATCTCCTGTGATAATCATATCGTCCACATACACCGCAAGCATGGTGATGTGGCCTCCACTCCGACGGAAGAACACAGTATGATCCGCATTGATCTGCTGATATCCCATCCCTATCATCGCTCTTCTGAATCTGTCAAACCACGCTCGAGGAGACTGCTTCAGTCCATAGATGGACTTCTTCAACCTGCAGACCTTGCCTACTGTCTGATTGGTGCCAAATCCTGGTGGTATCTCCATGTACACCTCCTCCACTAGATCTCCGTGAAGAAACGCATTCTTCACATCCAGTTGGTGTAGCTTCCATCCACCATTCGCTGCCAGAGAAATCAGAGTCCTGACAGTGCTCATCTTTGCAACTGGTGCAAAGGTCTCGTCATAGTCGATGCCGTACGTCTGACTGTATCCTTTGGCTACTAGTCGAGCTTTGTAGCGCTCAACCTGTCCATCTGGGTTCTGCTTCACGGTAAAGACCCACTTGCATCCAACTGCTCTCTTCCCCTCTGGCAATCTCACAAGCTCCCAAGTGTGGTTCTTCTCCAGAGCTCCCAACTCCTCGTGCATTGCTGCTTTCCACTTTGGATCGTTCTTGGCAACCTGCCAATTGTTAGGTACAGTAATACTATCCAAAGATGCTATAAATGCTCCATGAGAAGAAGAGATATGGTCATAAGAAACAAACTGAGCAATATCCCAACCATATCTGTTTGGAGGATTTCCTGCATTGCTGCGAGTGGTCCTCCGTACAGATAGTGGTGTGGGAGGAGTAGAAGTAGGAGGAATGATATTTTGTGAAGGAGGGGGTATCACCTGAAGGGGGGTTGGTGTCGGTGCCTCAGGAGTTGGGACGAACGCAGGCAAAGGACTTGGCACTGGCACTGTCGGTACTGGTCCTGCAGTTTGCTTCTCTCTCCTGCTGTAGGTAAGTAACTCTCCCTGAGCCGTAGGCCTAACACCTTCACCTTCTTGTCCCTTCTCCGTGCCTCCATGCCAAACTTCTAAATCGGTTACCACAAAGTTCTCCATCTCCCCCTCTCGCCCAATACTGGCAGTATTAGGCGTGTTGTGTGAAGTTCCGTCCTGCTGGTAGTATGGCTCATGCTCCCGAAAGTGGACATCCATACTGACAAACTTCTTCTTCTCTACTGGACTCCAGCACACATACCCCTTCTGGGTCGCCGAGTAGCCTACGAAGATGCATTTGACCGCTCTAGGGTCAAGTTTCCCAACTGATGGCCTGTTGTCCTTCACAAAACACACACACCCAAACACCTTCAGTGGGAGTATCCCACTATTATTGCCTTGCAATACCTCACATGGGGACTTCCATCCGAGGACCTTCGAGGGCATCCTGTTGATGAGTTGAGCTGCTGTCAATACTGCATGCCCCCACAGACTCTGTGGGACATTCATGTCGATCATCATACTTCTTGCGACCTCCAGAAGGTGTCTGTTTTTCCTTTCTGCAACTCCATTTTGTGCTGGTGTGTATGCACAGGTGGTCTGATGCTGTATTCCGTGTGCTGACAAGTATTCTGCAAGCGTCCTGTTGGTATACTCCGTTCCATTGTCAGACCTCAGTACCTTCACAACTGCTTTGTACTGAGTCTGGACATGCTTATGGAAATCCCGAAAACAAGCAGGTACATCATTCTTATTTTTCATCAAATATAACCAGGTAACACGAGAGGCACACTCAATGAAAGAAACAAAGTACTTATAACCATTCATAGTGTTAGTAGCACATGGACCCCAGACATCAGAATGTACTACCTCAAAAGCAAAAGTGCTCCTATGACCCGTGCCAACATATGAGCTCCTAGTAAGTTTTCCTAACTCGCACGCATCACATACTAATTTCTCTTTTTTTGTTTTTGCATAAATCTCTGGATATAACTTACTTAGAGTATCAAAGGAAGAATGTCCCATCCTCCGATGATGGAGCATCAAGGTATCCTCAGTCCTCTGCTGCAGTCCTTCCATGCCAGCCTTCTCTGCCATAGATACCAATGCTGAGTCCAGTCCTTCTCGATCTAGGTACCACAGTCCCTCATGCCAAGTGCCAGTCCCAAGTCTTCGTCCTGTCCCTCTCCTGGAAGGTCACCTTAGGAATATCAAAAGAAACAATGCATTTAAGTTGGAGGATTATAGAACTAATGGACAAGAGACTGACTGGAAAGGATGGAGCATGTAAAACATTGGATAATCTTACTGAACCTGTACAATTAACAGTACCCTTACCGACCACTGGCTGGAAAGTGCCATCAGCTGTCTGAATGCTGTCTGCTGATGCTAGGTGAGTGTAGGAAGAAAACTCACTAGCATTCCCAGTCACATGTCGAGATGCTCCCGAGTCGATAATCCAGTCTGATGATTTAAGGGAAGAGATAGACGCAAGGGCAAGTGATTCGTCAGTACCTTTTGATGGATGGGCATATATGGCAGCGTTGCCCCTAACAAAGAAAGAGGTGGACGCCTCCTCTGTTCTACTCCTCATGTCTCCCAGTGCCTGGTCCTCCACAGTAATGGTGCCATCAGCTTCTCCGTTCCCTTCTGATATCAGGAGGTTTGCTCGATAACCTCCTCGGCCGCCTCGTCTACCCCCTCGACCACGACCACGTCCTCCATTATATCCTCGTCCGCCGAACGGTCCTCGTGCACCACCTGAGTCTCCCTCCCTAGGTGGTTTGGTACAAGCATATCGATGATGACCCATCTCCCCACAGTTGTAGCACTGCCGGTTATCCTGCCAGGGTTCTCCCTTAGATCGTGTGTTACCTGAGCTGGTGATCGCTAGTGCTGACTTTGCTTCGGGGGGACCACATGTCCCTGCTTGCAGCCTGATGCGTGTCTCCTCCTGGATCATGGCTGAGATAGCCTCCTCAAGGCTAGGGATCTTTGGTTGGGCTAGAAGTAGGGCCGTCCTCTGTGCGAAAGCTGCAGTCAGCCCTTTGAGAAACTTCATCGTCCTCTCCTGCAGACACACCTGTCTCTCCTTACACTTAGGGTCCCCGCAGCTCGCCCGATCTGAGGAGTGATCATAATCCAACCACAGACGCTCCAACTCCGTGGCATACTCCTGCACCGTCTTCTCTCCCTGTACGGTGTCATCAATCTCCCCCTTTATCTGGAAGACCCGTAAGTTGTTCCCCACACCATCATAGGTCCTTCTCAACTTCTCCCACACATCTTTCACCATCTCAATACCGTCTACTGTGGCGGCAATAGACTGGACTAAGGAGTTGAGAAGCCAGATGTAGATCACCATATGAATGGACTTCCACTCATCGCGTCCTGTCGAGCCCTCGTCCGGCTCTGTCGTCTCGCCCGTCAGGAACCCCTCCATGTTTTTTCCTGCGAGGGTTCTTCTCACCCGCCGTGACCAACTCAGATAGGTGGCTGGTCCATCTAATTTCAGATCGATGGAGGGAAGCTTCAACTCCGGCGACGTTCGTGTCGTGTTCTCACCAGCCGACATCGTCAACAACTTCATCAACGTCGCCACCTCTGCAGAATCTAGCTTCTTGATGATCTCCTCCATCGATGCTTCGTCTATCCAATCACGTCACGTCCGCTCCACGACTCACGCTCGTCCTCGTCGTCCGCTCCTAGATCCGAACATGTCCCCCCTTTTTCCAGATCTAGGCATCCCTATTAGGCGATGTCTAGTGCTGGTGTGGAGGAGGCGGCAGCACGCATGTCACAGCCGCCGTCGCAGCAGCAGTCGCAGTAGCCGTGAAGTTTTTTTTTTTTTTTTTTTTTTTTTTTTTTTTTTTTTTTTTTTTTTTTTGAAGGGATGGGGGTAGACGAGGCGGGAAGGGAGGGGGGCGTGGAAGAGTTCGATGGAGGAGATCTAGAAAATCCTCCTGTGGGTTTGTGGAAGCTTGGTGACGGCTAGGGTTTGTGGAAACTTGGCTCTGATACCATGTTGAAATTAGTTGATGATATTATTGATTGTCTCATTGGCATTATATAGCCTTACAATCATTAATACAATGATCTCAATCATTATGACAATAATCTCATAATGGAATATCCTGTGACATATTCTGGCATCCCAAATATGTCCTCAGGATATTCCCATGTGCTTATACTATACTTAAATAAGACACCCAACATACCATATCAACAAGAGTTCATATTGATGGACAAGAGATATACAATGGTGATAGTTTTCGGTATATAGGGTTAGGTCATTTATTACGATGAAGATTCATTCATTACGATAAAGAGCTTGAGAATGATGTCATTAATAAAATCAAAACAAGATGGTTGAAATAGAGTAGTGCTTCAGGAGTACTTTGTGATGACATGATATCTATAATTAAAACAAGATAGTTAAAATGGAGTACTACTTGTGGATTATTTTGTGATCACATGATACCTCTGAAGTTGATTTTTTTATACAAGACTGCTATAAAGACCATCCATGCTTCATGGACTAGACTGTTGGGTAATTAAGAAACATGTTCAGAAAATTATTGTAGCCGAAATGAAAATGTTCAAATCATGATTGGAAGAACATTAAAAGTTCGGATAAGAAATGAATGCAAACGTGGGAAGTAAGAGGCGGCGACAATTAAGGACAATATGAGAGAATATCATCTTCGGTGGTTTCAGCTGTATGTTTTGACATGTGCAACATAGATCACTACATGCTCCCGTAAGGAGTAATAATATAGTAGTTAAGAAGCCTCTAGAACTAGAGGTAGACCGAGATGGACATGCTTTGAAGTTTTAAAAGAAGGATATTGCTTTTTTTAGTGTTACAGATGACACGGACCTTAACAAAGCCAAATGGAAGAAGAAGATTCAAACAACCAACCTCAATAATTTGAGATAAAAACTTTGTTGTTGTATTCATCGCGATGGAGAGATCGAAAAGGATGTTCTTCATAGAACAAAAGAGGTTGAAATGGAAGACTATTTTATCATCGCAACTGATAAAATTGAAAGAACAATTCTGAAGGACATCTCTATAAAAATAACCATGCTTTATTGATCGGAGAGATTTACAATTAAAAAACTTGTCCTAAAATGAGCGTAGCTGAAATGAGAGTAGTAAGATGGATGAGTGGTATTCACAGGAACTCCATCTGAGGATAAGATGGGAGAAGCGGTTTACCTAGGCCAATAGATGCATTGGTTAGGCAAAGCTATATGATATCCATTAAAGTAGCTGGTGGAACTAGGAGTAGGCCTAACGAAAAGGATATGGTTTTTTGTTAATGGAGCTGAATGGAAGGAATGTATTAAAGGTGCCAACCACATAAATTTAGGATAAAGGCTTTGTTGTAGGATTAATATTTCCTGATGGTCATGATCTGTGAGGCTATATAAGCAGATGCATGCAACTTAGTTTGAATTGAATTAGAGATTGTGAAATTATTCTATGTAAGCCGGGGCAATTGCTCTATTTTGATTATGTTCATCCTTTTATTCTCCATATATATATGTATATTACTTAATCATGTACCAAGTGCTTTCATCCTCGGAGCATCTTACCGTTTTGAGTAGACAAGTTGTATGCTTTCCGGTAATCTCTCTCTTAAATGATCAAGTAATGTGACCTCATTGTGGATGTCCTGACATTTACATGTCTAGCTGCCAATTATCTATACATCTTTGGTACTGTATGAAACTGGAATTCTAGTTGTTCGGAGATGTGAATTGGGAAGTAGGATTTTGTATAATGGATGAAAATGAAGGAAAACACATTGAGATTATGGTCAGAGTATATAAAAGTAGAGAAGAATTTGAGACTCATATTCAAGGGTTTATTGGCAAACTCATAAAATAGATTTCGCTTATTCTCTTTATTCCGTTAAAACAAAGGTTTATGTATCTTTATATAGCCTTACAATGCTTGGTCATTAATAAATCAATCTTATTTAAGATTACCAAACAAAACCAATACTAATTAGAACTACTAAATACAACTAATCCTAGAAATTAACCATGTGCCCCATGCACATAAATAATCCAAATGCACCCAAAAAAACTACACCTAAATAAACACCAAATAGTCTGAAATCTCAAAATTCGACCCATGTGTTGATAAGAGATTTATTTGAGTTAAAAAAAATTGCCTTCTTAGAATAAATTTCTTCTCCTCCTTTCGCAAATCATAACCCCCAAATCT
This sequence comes from Iris macrosiphon, assembly GCA_036927795.1. NCBI lineage: Eukaryota > Viridiplantae > Streptophyta > Magnoliopsida > Asparagales > Iridaceae > Iris > Iris macrosiphon. Next base: position 130,477 of record JAYESA010000083.1, read on the forward strand.
TATTAACATCCACCCAAATTCGACTTTTCTTCACGTTGCATCAAGGTTAGAATAGAATAGCCAACCAAGGATTATGAAATCCACATAAGTAAATAATAACCTATCGAAAAAGAGCAGTTATTGGTGTCAAAATTATGTGGCTCGAATGCCCACTGGCTAATGAAATAAAAGCCCATGTTGTTTGCGTGACCAGTGTCATAAATGACAAAAGTACATGAAAAAATGAGGAAGAATACCCGTAAGACTCAGAAGGCCTTTGAAATATGACATTTCACATGATAGTGCCCCCAGTTTAATACGTCGAACAAGATAATCATGTTAAGCTGATCGAAAAGAGATCCTTGTAATTAACAAATGGTGAACGAATCATTTCCTTTCAGTTTATAAATGCATGCATATACACCTTTCATGTGTCGGGTTTATTTGTCATTTTGTTGTTTGCACACTTGAAGTTTGTGTGTTTTATCCCCCTTTCCAACTTTAACTGAACCAAGACTGCTGAGTAAATTGTAACCTTGCATTATTGACCTCGTCCTTTTTATATTGTTTGGAAGATGATAATCACCAAAAAATTCTTCATTTTCCTTGACCACTTCTTTCCTTTTCTTTGCACGTTATATCTATAGTATAAAATACTGTTTTAGTTTCAAACTGATATGCGTAATAAACTGGGATGGGGTGCAATTTTATTGATTGCAGTTCTGATTATGAACTTGCATCCTGGAGAATGTGGGTTTGACTTGCTGAAGGGGGAAAGTTGTGTACATCTTGACCTTCCCCAAATCCTGCATAAGCATGAGCCTCGTGGTTCCGAGATGCCCTTTTTTAAATTCTGATTGTTACCTAGTTTATCTGTAATAATTATGCAAACCTGTTCTCCTCACAAATCATTTTGCATGTTTTAATCTTACTGCACTTCTTGTGAGCCAAATTCTGAAGGTTCAAGTTCGCTATTCATCAATTTCTCCTGTGAACTGCAGGGGACATCAGATGAAGTCGTGGACTGCTACCACGGCAAACAGCTCTGGGAACTTTGTAAGGAGAAGTATGAGCCATTATGGCTTAAAGGAGGAAACCACTGCGACTTGGAGCTTTTCCCAGAGTATATTCGACACCTTAAGAAGTTCATATCAACAGTTGAGAAATCACCTTCTGAGAAGAACACCTGGAGGAAAAGCACGGAGAGACAGGAGCCTTCCAGGAGAAGCACTGATTGTTTTGAATCATCAAGAAAGAGCACCGACAGGAGGGAGAAACCGAGGGCTAGTGTAGACCATAGGTTGAGAGGGGTTGATTTCAGGTCCGGCGATATAGAGAGGCTGGAAAAAATAAAGATGTCATTTGAATATATGGAGAAGTCCAGGAGGAGCGTTGATTGCCTCGAAAAGCCGAGGAAGCCTACCAATCATCTGGAGAAAGGGAGGAAGAGTGTTGACAGATTGGACAGAGTATGGCAGAGCTAACCTTTTCACTTCCATGTAAAAAAGTATAAAAAAAAGAAAAGGATAAAAAAAAAAAACATACATAAGCTTGGTTATGTGGGTTATTTGTCTGGCTGTGCATTTAATTATGTCTCCAATCTTGTAATTGATTTGTGAAAGTACATAAACTGAGGGGGGCAGCAAAGAAAGCCTAAGTTGGGTGGATGAAAATTTGTAGCTCTCTGATTTTAGCTTTGGACCTCTGTGACGCTTTTAAATTTATTGCATTTCTGATTTGCTACATTGGGTGATGATGTTTCATTGTGGGGTGCTCTATTCACAACCAATATTATTCCTGAAACTTGAACTGTGAAAATGCTTGCTTGCACACGAGATCAGTAAGGTCTCAAATATGCCCAAAGGCATTCAGAGCTCAAGGTTTTTGGACCTTCACCCAATTATTAAGCTTTTTTTTTTCTCATTCAAAAAAAAAACACGGTTTTGTCAGCTTGAGAAGACTGCCATGTTATGGTATTGAATAATTTCTATGGTTTGTTTTCGAAAGGTATGGTGTTGAATTTGTATTGAAGTTGAGTTTCTTCTAGTATTTGAAAGTGGTGGAATGTATTCGTACTTCATAGTTTTTGTTTTTTGTATTTGTTGACAGGAGTTAGCTGGATTTATTTGTATCCCACTGCATGCAATAATGAATGAGAACAACAAAAACTTTCAACTCTTGTTGGTAGTTCTTGGTTTCCCTCCTATGTGAACAACTCTTGCAAGGACCCCCCTCGAGGCTCGCTAGTGGTTTATCCTGAAAACAAGATACAACCTGGACCTAGTGTAACAACCATATTTTTCTTAATTTCATTGTTATAATTGTAGTAATTATTACTTGGTAAATTATTATTTTGTAACTTTTAAATTCAATTGATGTTTTTCTTATTTTCTCATTGTCCAAACTCCATTTATGTTTTTCCTATTTTCTCATTATCCAAATCCCTACTTATTATTATTTATGGATGGATGAGTCGTGCACTTTGGTAATCCCATGTCTAAATCAAAACCTATATGCCTTGAGTTTGAAAATCCATTAATAAGTTAGCTCTAGGTTTTATGAATTAGAAATTGGTTGTGCGCGCGCGCGCGTATGAGTATTACATGTATGTGTTGTTTAAGTTATCCATAACATCGAAAACTTAGAGGCTAATTTACATAGAATCTTTGAAATCATTTCCGAATTGTGTTATGTAACCTTACGACATGAATTCAAAAACTCTCTGATTTGAATTGGCAAGAGAACACTTCACCTCTGTCCGGTACTTAATTTCATGATACTTGTTTGCATCTAATCATTAATTAGGTCCAATTTATAGTTTTTGCACCATGGTTGTATCGAGTACCTCCAATGTGATTTTCAGACATTTTTTTACTTGATTTCAGGTCTCCAACCATTGTTTATAAATTATTTTAAATTGTAACTAGCGTGTATGACGTTATAATTAAGCCGTATCGGATACCTCCATGTTGGAATTTGACGTATCTTAGTGTCAGTATCGTCTAGTATTGATTTTATACTATGTCAGCCTTTGACATATAACGAGACCCATAATCATATAATTCAGCCTATAGATAGCTTATCGATATCAAAATTAATATATTGAACATAGGTAGCTTGGTATGTTAGTTCGATAACATTTAATAAGCGTGTAGGGCGTGTCGGGTCTATAAAAGGACCTACAACCTAGTTTTAAGTAATTGATTAAAAAAATTAGCATATCTCTAACTTGAATGAGTCTATGTCGGCCATTGGGAAACATTAAGTGAATATCAAACCCTAAAATAGTTTAAGTCTAATTCGAAAGAGTGTCGAGGCTTAAAAGTAGACGACTCGACCAAAATTAACTAAATTATTTAAAAATTCAACCCTACTCTCATTGTCTAATTCATTCTAATAGTCTAATAAGTAAAAAAAAAAAACTTTCTTTTGAATTTGTAGTACTTAGTACCTAAGGGTATGGTCAATCTTTGAATACAAAAATGATCCTTTCGACTAATTTTGGACGAATTTCCTTAAAAATCAACAATTACCCATGTTTAATGATTATCTATGACACCTTAGACTTAACTTAGGTGTAGCCCTAAGTATGAGTAGTCTCGTGACCTAAAATTTTACAATCTTGCATGCTTATGTGGTAACTTTGACTTTGATGATCCTTGTTATTCCATTAGCTCTTTTAATGTTATTGGAGCATTGCAATAAATGGTTTTTTCGATAATGCAAGATGAGCTTCCACGGTAATAATTATCGTCATTTTTTCTGCAATTCTTGAATTATGATACACAACTATTTGTTTTATGAATTTCGGCATGAGGATATCCAAGCGAGGGGGTTAAATTGTGAAAACTCTACGAAGACTTGCACTAGGTCAGATAATTTGCTTATGATATATTTTTCAGATCAAGAAATACAAAGAAGACTGTCGATTTTTTTTTGAAAAATACATTTTCCCAATCCAAAAATTATTAAATATAATTTCACCAAAAACTTAGGAAATTAGGGTATACAAAATTGAATTGTGCTAGGTTAGTGACAAACTCGTCATAACTCTAAAATTCGTAGGAGTTGATACTTGGACTTAGGACACGTAGGGAACAGATAGACAAACACACAGGAAAACTAAAATCTCATGTTTGATTATTCAGAATGTAAGGTTATTCACTGCGATGAGTATTCTAGTATGATGTCTTCATATCGCATCGTGCCTCCGTGCACACGAATCAAGACGCATACTTTATTCTTGAGGAAGATAATAATAGGTAGACTGTGAGTTGATAGGAATGTTTGTGGTTGCTAGATTGAACCATATGGATGGGAAGAACATTTGGGTCATACTAGATGAACTCTCTGCAATATAATTCCATAACTAAAAGTTGATCAATACTACCTTCTTAAGGCCTTGTGAAGAGAGGTTGTGAGGCTTATCTCACTTTTCTATGTTGTACTTGCTGTAGTCCTTAATCGAGCTTTTGTTAAGGAAAAGTTCTTTATTCAATCGTTCATCAATTAAGATTCTTAACTTGATCTAGCATCGATTAAGATTAATAAATTAATATGTTTTGTCTATAACCTGTCACGACCCGGTTCTGGATAACAGTTACGGAGGCATGAGTATGTCCATCCTACTACAGGTATCGACGATAGTACATTGTCTAAATCTCAATATGATTCATCATAATACAAAGCATATATCAATCTACTCAGTCACAACATATAAGGCAGATACGAGCAAAAAAAAAAATCTCAAACACACATACACACACGATCACCACAGTCCACACAGTTATAGAGTCTCCAGTCATTATTATAGGCCATACAGTTCTATCCGGAGACAAATTCGGTCAAATCTCTAAGGAAACAAACTACAGTGCAGAAAAGGAAACAAACTACAATACAGAAAAGAAAAGAAAATGAATATTATTACTAATTTCCTGCCCAAACGTTAACGTTATGCTTAAAGATAACCCAAAGCACATATTATTATAATTTATCCTAGAGCCCAAGTCCATTTATCTAAAAATGAATATTATTACCTATTGATTTGGTTAAAGCCCAAAAATTAGTAAGCCCATTTATAGCAGCTGCCAAATTTAATGTAAGCTCAATCTGATTATTTAAGGCCTAAAAGTTCAAGCAAAAGTCCAAGCCTAAGGAGTTAAATAAGAATTCCTAATATGTCTATGCATCCATCGGATTCTCATTGCTAAAATAGTAATCAAGAATTTCTTAGATGCGAAGAGAAGAAAGGAAGAAGAGGAAGGAAATCAGGGAATCACCTGAACCGAGGAAGGAAGCCCAGACCCGGCCATTGGAGTTGGTGACGTACGAATCCGACAAGGGTTGGTTGCGGCAACACCGACGAGCTGCTCGGTAGCTGCTGGTGTAGATTCAACAGTGGTTCTTGGCTCCCAAAAGAAGTCGCCGAATTTGACTACAGCTTCGAGAGATTTAGGTCACCGGTGACGGAAAGGAACACGGAGAACCGAGGAGATGGTCTGGACAAGGTGGCGCTCCACAACAGAGTTTGCTGGATACGACATACACAGTGCGAGAAAGTGTGGCGTCGTGCTCGACGGAGTACGAGACTCGTCGGAGAATCCTCAAGGCGGTCAGAGGCTCGCCATAGAAGAAAAGTAGGTGAGAAGATCGGAGAAACTCGGAGTTCGTTGGAGTGGAGAGCGGGAAAGGATGATTTCAAGTTTTTGGAATGAATTGAGCAAAGCTCTATACGAGTTTTTTGTAGTAATAATTTCGTATTGCAATTTTTTTTTTTTAATTTTGCATTTTTATTTAATCACGTGATCAATTTAGAGTTAGTTATAACTAACTATTTCTAGAGGCTTCCCAGCCCCATGCAAGCCTTATTTAGTAAATTTTAATTAATTAATTATTGCTATTTTTTGTAACCGTTTTCATGTTTAATGTTTTTGTTTATTATTTATTATTGGAATTAAATTCTATTTGAACTATTTGTTTAGAAAATAATTTGTGCTTAATATTTTCATTTAGAATTTTTATTAAAAAATTTAGTGTTCAGGGGTTAAAAATTTATACCCCTTAAATAAATTCATCCTCAGAATTTAGGGATAATGAATGCACGAAGAAAGGAATTAATGAAGGGAAAAGATGTAGTAGAGATCAAACAAATAAGGATATTTCTACTACATCTCATCCTTTCGCTCCTAGGTGGACTATCCTAGAGTGTGGTGCCTCTATGCTATACGAATTAGGGAGAATGTCTGACTACAATTAACAACATCTTCTCTCTGTGATCCAAGATCCCTACATATTTTTCGTGATAAGTGAGGTTAGGTCCAATCTCAATCACTGAATGATCCAGCACATGACTGGGATCTGCGACATATCATCTGAGTTGCAACACGTGGAACACATTATGCACTCCTTCCAATATAGGTGACAAAGCAAGTCGGTAAGCTTTCCAACTTTCTCAAGTATCCCAAATGGTCCGATGAATCTCAGACTAAGCTTTCCTCCTCTTTCAAATTGTATCTTTCCACATGTTAGAGATATCCTCAAGAATACCAAACTCCAATCTCAAACTCAAGTGGCCTCCGATGCCTCTGTCGGTCCTGTGCTACTCAGAGCCTCTCTCTGATCTGCTTTACTTTCTCTACAATATCTACTATCATCTCTGGACCTAGTAAATCCCTTTCTCCTACGTCATCCCAGGTTAATGGGGTATGACATCTCCGCCCATACAAAGCTTCAAAAGGGGACATCCCGATGCTAGCTTGATAACTGTAGTTATATGAAAATTCTACCAAGTATATATGGTCCTTACATGATCCTCCAAAATCTATATGCACAAGTCCATAGTATATCCTCGAGTGTTTGAATAGTCCTCTCTGACTGTCCATATATTTTTGGATGATATGTGTCACATCCCGATCTTCCGCTTGTTCAATCATCCCCGCTGGACGTGAAATTACTACGCCAACGCTCCCGCGGGATAATCGTCCTAATTCGGGCGTGACGCATGTACGAGCAAGGAGTTGCGCTCGCACAAACAAGAATGTCAAAAATTATGGTTATCATCGAAACGATCAAGACACCTTATCGTTACACTTCGTTTCATCCAAGTTATATATTAATCCATCAAGTTTTTTTTATCTAATAACCATTCATGCCGTGATCATAATCCACCTAGCCAAATTGTCCAACTTCAATGTTACCGTTCGATAAATCCTTAGTCTACCTCTAGCATTCCTCAAAAATTCAAGTTCAAAATCTCTATCCAAAGTCTATTCACCTTCGATACGTTCTATTTCATCGAGTTCGTCTGTGTAATCATCGAACATGTTGGCCCTGATCTTCCGCGAGTTCGATCATCCCCGCTGAACGTGAAATCACCATGCCAGCGCTCCTACCGGATAATCGTCCTCAATCTGGGCCTGATGTCGAGTGCTATCTTTCGAACTGGATTCAGGATCGTTCTTCCAAACTTAAGATCAAATACGTTATCGATTATCTCAATTATTAAACCACAACATTTCTTTACTTGTATCAATTCGTGCTATCTTCCAACTTATCGATATCGTATCAAGTCTATTAAATTTGAAACCACAATATCCATACTCAAGCTAAATTCCATCGAGCTATATCCTACTAAATTCAATTTTTTGATACGCGCTAAGTCCGATCGCATCCTAGATTATTCCATCTCAAACTAAAGTTTTAATCCATTTGATTTAATTTAAAATCGCTCGTACGATCCACTAAGTTTCCTTAAAAAAGGTATTGATTCCATTACCTTGATTCCCCATTCGATATAAGACTTATCACATGTTCAACACATTCTCAATCGTTCGAACGAATTATTGCACGAGACCTTTTGAATTCGCTACTTGCTAGGTATTACTTGTACTAAGGCTTCATACAATCACGTCGCTTGCTGATAAACTCGTTTGCTACCTCAAAATCTCCAATTCGCTCGAAAGTTCTATAAAAGCATGAAAAATATGAGTCCATGCGCCAGAAAATATGCCCTCAAAGCCTGCCTTAGTCATGCTGTAGAGAAGCTATGCGACCAAGGGACTCGTCTAATTAAATCCCCAAAGCAAGTGTCACGCCCCAGTACCAAAATACGTAGGACCGGAAACACGTAAGCATGCCAGCCGTATGTATATGGCAACTCCAATATATGGATACCATAATACACACGTACGCTGTAATATAAATATAAACTCACAGGTGGTATTAATATTGTCACAAGTCACCGATATACTAAATCTCATCCACACAACAAGTCACAAAAAGAAAATAACTAAACTAGAATAATGAGTCTGAATAATCCAAAATAATAGTCGGGTGGAGACAAATCCACTACCAATGACTATACCAATACTAAAATGAGAGAGGGATATAAAATCTCCAATATAAAATAAGGTGATGATAGAAGTATATCAGCGAAGAGATCCCTCGCTAGAGATAATCACTGATGCTCAGAAGATAAGACCTCCTCGGAAGAGATAAGTAGTAAGTCCTGATCCGTTCTCCTGCGAATAGTCATGAATATCTACACCTGGAAAGGGACCAGGTCCTCAGAGGGACGTAACAAGATACATAGAAGCAAGCCAATTTGAATACAGTAAACATGCATAATATTTAAAAATATATAAGTACGCTGTACAAGACAATCTATATGAATGCAAATGAGGACAACTTTTCGACGTATGGGCAAGGGTAGGCTACTCGATCTAAGCCTCACAACTCACACACACGTCAGGGGACATCATCAGCCGACATACCGCGGGGGTAGCGACTCTCGTGACTCCATTAATCGACATATCGCGGGGGTAGCGACAATCGGACACGACTACCATAGTGTGTGCTAGTTACTACGGTTCACCAGAGTGGTTATAGCCCATATGCCTACTGATTGTCCTCCCCTCCCATGATACTATGTGTCAAGTGTGTGTCAACATATATATATATATATATATATATATATATATATATATATATATATATATATATATATATATATAGCATATACTTATGACTGAAAGAAAATACACATGCAATGAATATACATAAATATAATAAGCATGCAAAGTACTGTAAGCAATTTGGCAAGGTATCTTGCCTGCTCTGAAAAAGAATGAAGTTCCAACTCAAGGCGTCGTCCGATCTACCCGTCACATAAATTAAACAAGTTAGGTTACAAAAGTGGGTGAATAGGTTCCTCAATTTTAATCTATTTTAATTATGAAGAAAATAACTTAAAATAGTATTTTAATCTTATTATAATATGATTTTATTGTTAAACCCTAATTTTGGTCCAACGAAAGTCAACTTTACGGATTTGTGATCCATGACACGCAAATCGAGGCAATCCGTTAACCAAAAAGTCAACTGACTCAAATCCTTGATTTGTGTGTAGAATTCTATAGGTTTCAGTGCTATATGAACACCGGAATTGACGGTTTCATAAAATCACAAGTCGGTAAAGAGTTATGTCTACAAAGGCGCACATATGACAATTTTTGGTGGTTTCCTATTTACGTATACGTTGTACGAATTTTACAGTAAATTAAAATTACATGTTAAATTCTGAAAATATTATTTTATGTAAGTTCATCATGTCAACTTTCTGAAACTTTAAACGGTTTGTAATTTCGAATTCGGGATCTCCCAAAATCTTGAAAATACGAAAATGTGTTTGATTTCGGATAACTGGCACTTTCAGAATATTCTGGAAAAATAGGTTCTAAAATTATTAAATTAATTTATATATTCAAAAAACTAACCTTGATATGGTTCTAACAAAAAAAAACTGGAGCGCGTTTGGAGTCCGGAGCTAGGAGATATCGTCTATTTAAGTCGTCATAACTACTAGAAAATGAGGCTGAATTTATGACGAATTTTGACTGTTTTTGGACGAAAATGAGGGAAATTTGGGGAAAAAAAATATGAAGGATGAGATATTTATAATGGTATACACTACTTAATTGAATACGACTAGGATTGGCTAATTTGGATAGGATTAGGATGAGTTTAAATAAGGATAGGATATGCATTAAGTTGCTTTCCTACTAGGCTCAGAATTTGAATTAATTTAAAATAGAGTTTGAATTTATCTCAATAATTTATAATCTTAAATAGAATTAAAGATAATACAAATAATTTATATATAATCTTATTAATATCTATTAACACTAAATTAGCATCTATCTAATATTAAGACTATATATATCCAAATAAATCCTAAATAATTTCAAAAATCTAAATAAATTTCTTAAAATTCTAAATAAATTTCAGAAAAATATAATTAAATATTTTAACCTAAAATAAATATTTTGTAGGAACAATATGCAAGTATGGTCTTATAGTAAATCATGGAAGTCCTAAAAATTTACGTTCCCTATGTTTTCATTACCTAAAAATTCTAGAAAAATCTTCAAAAATCTAAAATAGCCTAAAAATAATTCTAAATAAATATTTACATAAGTAAATATACTAAGAAATTTATTTTTTAATTAACTAATAGAATATTCTAAAGTAATTCAATATTTAAAATAATCTATAATAAATAAAATAATATAAAATACACACAAAATACCTATTTTGGGTGATGGGTTTTACAACAAGTCTACAAGTGCATCCATGCGACCAGACTACAAGCCGCATACATATAAGATCTATGCGTCAAGCTCTCCAAGATCCAAGTTCTCTATGCGTCAAGCTATTTATGCGTCAAGCTCTCCACGAGGACCAGACTCCATGAGCCCCATGCATCTCTGGCCACATGCGTCCCAGACTCCATGCGCCCCATGCGTCATGGATTCCATGCGTCTTATGCGACATCGACTCTATGCGTCATCGTCCTCATGAAGCCAGAGTGTTCATTAGGCTAAGGCCAGACGAGAGCACGTATACGACAACGACCCTATGCACGTATGCGACTAAGACCAAAAATATCTTTACACAATCAGAGCTGACTACGTGTCCAGTTGACCAAGTCATGGACACGATGGGTTGAGAATAACCCCAAGATTTTATCAACCGCATATCCCAATCAAGGTCACGTGGCGGCCCACCCGTGATATGCGTCCACAGTTATAACCATCAGGATAATGGCTATAAATAGGAGGAACTTCGACGTTACCAGGGGCCCCTCTTTTTAAAGATCGTGGACGAGAGCACACATGCGGCCTCACCAACGTGTGTCCATCGAACCAAGGCCAAATAAGAGCACGTATGCGGCTACAAGACCCATGCGGCCTCGCCAACATGCGGCCAAAGTGTCCATCTGACGAAGGCCAAACGAGAGCACGTATGCGGCTACAAGACCCATGCGGCCTCGCCAATATGCGGCCAGAGTGTCCATCCGACCAAAGCCAAACGAGAGCACGTATGCGGCTACAAGACCCATGCAGCCTCACCAACATGCAGCCAGAGTGACCATCGACTAAGGCTAAACGAGAGCACGTATACGTCTACAAGACCCATGCAACCTCGCCAACATGCGGCCAGAGTGTCCATCCGAACAAGGCCAAACGAGAGCACGTATGTGCCTACCAGACCCATGCGACCTCCCCATCATGCGGCTAGAGTGTCCATTCGACCAAGGCCAAACAAGAGCACGTATGCGGCTACAAGACCCATACGGCCTTGCCATCCTGCGGCCAGAGTTTTCATCCGACCAAGGCCAGACGAGAGCACATATGCGACCACAATACCATACGTCCAGAGTATCCATCTGACCAAGGCCAAACTAGAGCCCGTATGCGGCTACGACAATATGCGGCTCTCGATTTGCAGAATTATTCTGTTACAACCGAAGATGATTTCTTACGTAATTAGTGCTGACTACGTATCCAGCTGACCAAGTCACACACGCAACCACCCCGAGATCTCTTTAACAACATATATCAACCAAGGCCACATGACAATCTTTCCATGGCATGCAACTACAATTGCAACCGTATTCTGTTGAAGGAGCCTTATGCGGCCACCAAACAGAGGCATATGCAGCACCTATGCCCCATCAGTATGATGGCTATAAATATGAGCAACTTGAATATTCTAAAGGATTGCTTTTTCTGCTTCAGAGAGACTAGACCAACCCCAGGCGAGCAACAGGCACAAAAGAGAGAACAGAGAAGAGCTTCTTCGCTCCCGCATCGGATCGTCAATGGAGTAAAAGAGTCATTGCTGCACTCAATCTCCATCGTCACCCCCCAGAATCAAAAAATGTATTTAGATTGTCTGTCTAGGACCTCTTTGTACTTTCTTTAGTTTGTTGATTAAATCAAGCTCTTTTAGACCTTCAAATTTAATGGCGAACAAGGTGGTGACTCTGCAGGTGACATCCTTCTCCTCTGATGAGAAGGTGGTAATGCAGTCTGATGCGGCTAAGTTGGGTTTAACCCAAAGGATGCTAGTGGTATGCTTCGACCAACAAGCATTCGAGAACATGTTCTTCGGGGATAACGCGAGTCCTTCTCCAAGGCAATCAAAGTCTAAGAAGACCCGTAGGATATGGGTATCAAAGGCCGCTGTGCCTCACCCAACTACGGAGCATGCACTCCCCGCTTCTCTCCTTGTTGCCGCAGACGCATATCATGTGTCCACCTAGGCTGACCCTATTCATATGACAGTCGGGAAAGGCACTCAGCGCCCAAACTCTGGCAAAATAAAATATTATGATGCTAGAAATTCGGGTGCTGAGATATGTTCCATACGACAACAGTGGAAGCCGTAAAACGTATACAACAACAGGCAAAAGTCCACATATGGAAGGAACAGTAGCAGAACCTTTATTTTGACCGAATCTCACACAACTTTGATCCTATGTGCCATGCTTAGAATTGTGAAAACCCAAATTTGGACTCTTCGTATTATGCACCAATGTGTGCAAGGACGAAGAAGTCCAGGGCAGTGCAAGCTCACCAAGCTCAAGCAACTGCTCATCCGGCTGACCGTCAACAGGCATCACAAACTGTTATGCGTGCCTCGGACGAAAAGCTATACAAGAACAACCTACGTTTCTAGCCTGCAGTGGCAAGTGGATTGGGTCAATCTTAAAATTATTCCGCTGACGACTTGGAAAAAGTTCTTCCATAAACCCTGGGTCAGGGAGCAAATATAATACCTACACACCCATGTGCTCATAACAAAGGTGTAAAGGTAAATCAGCCCTCGCGTGACTTGCGCAACGTGATCAATCACAAGCGCAAAGCGAGAAAAGCAACCACGACATATGAAATGGCCCCTTCAGGGCATCAATGTGCCATCATTATCATCAATTGCTACTGTAATCAGATAACAGTACCTACAAATAGGCAATCGGCATTCTAGCGACTACAACCAAGGGCACCCAACCGATAGCAGCCCAGAGAGCAGGTGCAAGTACCAAAGAAGGAGGAGCCACCCTTTGCCTCGTGCTATTCGGCTTCGAAGGCCTCCTTCACGAAGGGAGGTAGGAAGTCCAGTACCTCCAGTCCGTCACTATCGACCAGCATGTCAAGGAGGCGGATCCAAGGAGGACAGGCAGAGGGTGTTTTCTTGGGCACCCGCTCAAAGATGAAGCTGCCAGCCACCAGGGGTAGCTCTTTCTCGGGACCCCAGATGTCTACAGAAGATGGGGGTCACAATCCCACGGAACTCTACGACAATCCCACGTTCCGAGGTGACGGTATTTTCGAAGAAATGGGTGCTGAGAATCCCTGGGGGTAGCCACCCTCATAAAGAAGATGCAGCCTCCTACGCTGGGGATAGTGTTCCATTGGAGTCCAAATGAGACACTGCACAACCAACTTTTCTTGACGACTATTCGCTGTAAGAGTCTGAGGCAGAAATTGCTACATCTACCATCCTGTCCATCTTACCACATGTGAGAACATCATACATAGCAGGGAACAAGCATGAAGGCCCTAGTGATCGGCAGCTCCTCGAAGCCCTCGAGGCCATGATGCAAACCATGAGTGAGTCAATGCAAGCCTTGACCCAAACAGTGCTAGATATCAAGGCAAGTGTAGCATCTCAACCACCAAGGGCCTCAGGTCAAGTAAACTAGGACCCTGGGACCAATGAAGATTCGAATGCAACCACGCATCCCGCTGGTGGCTATTATGCTCTACCAGGGTCCACTGCTCCTTCTGTATCATATGAAGCCCGAGAAGCAATTCGGGAGGTGCGAGAACTGAGAGCTCGTCTGGACTCGCTGGGCAATAGGGACACATTTCGCGAGATTAGGATACGACAATCATATCCCCTCGAGTGGAAAGATGTGTCGTATTCACCAAAGTACAAGCCCTTCAATCTAAACCTATTGAAGGGAAGACACCACCCCATCAATACATGAGTTACTTCGAGACGGCAACGATGCACCTACCTCACAGTGACTTCCTCCTCACTAAGCTCTTTGTGGAGGCATTATTCGGTGTAGCCTTTGACTAGTTCTGCAGTCTACAAGACAACTGTATTTCGTTGTTCGACGACCTAAAGGGTCTTTTTCTCGCCCAATTCTTTGATGGAGGAAGCGACATGATAATGTCCTCCCTAATGGATATTATGTAGAAAAAGAAGGAGCCTGTACGCACCTACATCGAATGATACATGAAAGCAGCACTGAAGTTGTCTTCTGGAGTCCACACTGATGGACATGTGCCGCAGAAATCTACTTCTAGCAGTCAGCCTCTGGATGGATGACAGTCAATTCAAAGACTGGACGGCGTTCATCATAAACGCTTTTGGCACCGAGAAGAAGGTAAAGAATGCCCGGCTCTTGGGAATATAGATCCCTGTCATATATGATAGGGGAAAACATCCTTATAAAAACAATAATAACAACAAAAATGACAACAATAGCCGTAACGGCAAAGAAAATCAGGCCCTTGTCGCTAACTTGACCAAGAAGTCCAAGCAGAAGCCGACAGAAGCTCCAAAGCCGAAAGAGACCTACTCTCTCGAAGATGACTATGTCATGGAAATCTTTGATGTGCTGATACAGGGGAACATGATTCAGCTCTCCGACGTCAAGTGCCCTGTTAAGGCAGCCGGGATGAATAATTCTAAATACTGCCACTACCATCTTTACTTCTATTATCCGACGCGGGACTGCTATACACTAAAGCGGTACATCCAGCATCTTCTCGACACCAAGGCCCTTACCTTAGACTTCGATGACAAGACAGTTGCCGCAAACATGGTATCTCTCCAGTTCGACAACTTCTCGGCGATAGAAGCCCAAGATAGAGTAATCCCAATTTCCCGGGCAACGATGGAGGTCGTCAATCTTCTGCCAGCTCGTAAACAAACATCCGGGCTGATACCTCTTACCATGTTACATGGGGCGGTTATGTGGGTTCATCCCGATCTTGCTCCAGAATTGATGCAACAGACAACACCTTCTGCCACTAAGACTAAGGGCAAGAAGTCCAAATCCTGCACATAATTTTTATCCCATCCAAAGAAGCAATCGCAGAAATAACAAGGTCAGGCCTAAAGTACCAGCGAGAGTACAACATCCCTGACGATGGTGCACTCCCAATTATCGTACCTGCAACATCTGATCTGGGTCCGTCCCAAACTCAAGCAGCGGACAAGTCCAAGCAGAAAGAAACTCGCATCGATAAACCACTGCACAAAGATTCAGCTCAAGGGCTAGAGAAGCCCTACAAGTTTGACATCTTGGCCCATCTCGCCAACACTCCAGCGAAGTTGTCACTCTTCGAGCTTCTTTGGCTCTCCAAAGACACTCAGGTTGCTTTATGTAAGGCATTGCAGAATGCCGATACCTACCTGGTGTAGGTCAAGCCGCCAGCTGAGGATCCTGCCGCATGCACCCACTGCAATAATGTGATGGAGGCAATACCCAACATCACGTTCTCATAACAAGACATGTTGATGAAGAATAATTGGCACAACCTTCCTCTGTATTACACAGGGTACATCGACGCCATCTAAGTGGACCAGATGTACATCGACCCCGGCTCATCAATTAGCATCATCCCGCGGAGTCTGCTTCCGAGCTTGGGTATCCCGATGCGTCACCTAGCAGCAACTAATATTGCCGTTAGTGGCTTTAACGCAGGGAGGAGCTACCCTCTGGGCAAGATTTGCCTGAAATATCAGATCGATGACTTGAAAACAAAGGTTACCTACTACGTCATAGACGTAGACGTATCCTACAATATTTTGTTGGGACCTTGCACCAGTGCTTAAAGTACGTGGATGATCACGACATCGTCAAGACTGAATTTGTCGATGTTGATCTATTCAAAGGGGTCGAGGCCGATTACTCTGACTCAATCCTCTACAAATAAGTCTACCAGGATGAAGATGGCAATGATGCCGACGATAAGGCAGATACCGGGACAACATCAGACGAGCCCTTGAGATCCCATCTTAAAGCACACGCTTCCGACAAAGCTCCTTCCCTCAGGGTGAAACTGCACAATAAAGCACCCGAACCTCTCATCGTTCGTCTTCGTAGACCGAATCAATCACTAAAGGAAGGTCCGACACCTGCTATAACTTTCAAACCTCTTGTGGTAAAGCTATGCAGGAAACCCCCAAAGACATCGCTCGCACTGGGGGTAGATCTCGGGAAAAATGAGCTGGAGGAGCTCGTAGCCGCCCATGCTAACGTCCCTTCTCTCGACGATATAATTTCGGAAGACAAGATACCTTATTTCATCAATAAAGGGCTATCTTTGAACTACTCGGATGTGACACATCTCAACGTATTATATTTTTTAGAACACGGTCTGGGCCTGCACTTGCATACATAGGTGACTACCACCTATGCAGTCAACCTGATTCTTGCCAGTCAGAACTCCTACTTTATATTTCCGACAAGGAAGAGGGGAGACAAACTCAACATCTTCGGCAAAGTGGAAAGTTCCCGATCCTTTATCCCAAATGAACTAGAGCAAGAGCTTGATACTGAAAAGATACTATTTTATCGGCAGAGTCCTCGGACAAAGCACCTCATCCAGAAGATAGGAAACGAGCTGAAAGCCGCTAAGGACTTGAATTACGACAAAGGCCGGCGGATGCCCCTACGACTGCGGGCTCCTGCAGGAAAGTCCGAGGACTACCATAAGAATAGACATGGCTTACGGTATGCATGCCTTCCACAACCCCCGAAGGCTCGGAAAAAGAAGGTGAGTTATACTCTCTCTCTTCAGAATCTTCCTCCTGGGACCCCGATATCAGTATCGGGGAGATTCTAACGCAAACATTGTCTGCCAACATGGTGTCAGCTGACCCTGAGGAAGACGACGGGGATACACCAGAACTCTTTGAAGTAGAACTGTGGGCCCAATGCCTAGACGCACAATGGGAGATGCGGTTCGAATAACGAGAACCTCCTACTGAGGACGAAGTCGTTCAAGTCAATCTGGGCGACGAATCCTCCCCTAAATCTATCTTCATCAATAAGAGTCTGACTGATGAGAACCAGGAATCCCTGCTATAGCTCATCAAGAAATACAATAATGTCTTTGCCTGGAGCTATAAAGATATGTTGGGACTGGACCCCCAAATTGTGGTCCACAAACTCAACACCTTGCCGAATACTAAGCCAGTCAAGCAACAACAACGGTGGTTTCGGCCGGACATCATGAACGTCATCGAAGTTAAAGTCAACAAATAGGTAGCTAGTGGCTTCGTCCGTGAAGAACAACATCCAGATTGGGTAGCCAACATCGTGCCCGTCGTAAAGAAGAATGGAAAGATCCAGATCTGCATTGACTTTCATAATCTAAATGCGACCTTTCCTAAGGACGAGTTCTTCCTTCCGATCACAAACATAATGATCGACAACACTTGTGGCTTCGAGTGTATATCCTTCATGGACAAATTCTCAGGCTACAATCAAATCAAGATATCTCTTGAAGACGAGAAGCATACATCATTCCGAATAGGGGCTTACTGCTATACGGTCATGCCATTCGGTCTGAAGAATGCGGGTGCTACATACCAGAGAGCGATGAGCACCATCTTCCGTGAGCATCTATGCAAGACGGTCGAGTGTTATGTTAATGACATCGCCGTCAAGAGTCGCTCCAAAGATGACCACCTCCGGGACTTAAAGACTGTGTTCAACTTTCTGCGTGCGTACCAGCTCAAGATAAATCCCACTAAATCTTTCCTAGGAGTCTCCATCGACAAATTCTTAGATTTTGTTATAACTTCGAAGGGTATCTACGTGGACCCTGACAAGACTAAAGCAATCATTGAAATGCGTCCATCGAAGAACCTCAGAGAACTTCGTAGCCTTCAAGGAAGACTGGCCTATATCAGGAGGTTAATATCGAACTTCTCTAGGCATTTTCAGCCATTCACCTAGATCATGAAGAAGTGAGTCTCCTTTGTTTGGAAATAAGAATGCAAGCGCGCCTTCGACGACATTAAGGAATACCTCATGAGCCCTCCAGTATTGGTAGCCTCTGTTATGGGAAAGCCCTTTCTTCTCTATGTACGAGCAATGGATCACTCTCTTGGCGCTCTACTAGCCCAGAAGAGTGATACAGGTCACGAGCAGGCCATTTATTTCCTCAACAAGATGATGGTCGATGCATAACACAGATACAGTCCCGTCGAGAAGGAGTGCCTTGCTATACTCTTTGTTATCTAAAAAACTCGGTATTATGTGGCAGGGAAAATGATCCATGTGATCTCATGGGTCAACCCTCTCAGGGTGCTCATGACCAAACCCAGGGTACTCAACTCCCGTCTGGCGAGGTGGGCAATACTATTGTCACCATAAGATATGGAGTTTGTTCCGTAAAAAGCTGTCAAGGGCCAAGCATTAGTCGACTTCCTGGCCGCCCACCCGATGCCAGAAACTTCAAAATACTACGAGGAGATCCCGACGAAGTCGTAGACTTCAGCACCATGACGAGAACAAAGGTCGTTTAGCGAATGTTCTTCGACGGTACTTCGAGAAAAGGACCCAAAGGCGATATCGTTGCTGGAGTCAGGATAGTGTTGATCTTCCCATACGACTTGGTCATCAACCGCACCTACTCTCTCATAGAGCCATGCTCCAACAATATGGCAGAGTACAATGCTCCCATCATTGGTCTCCAACTCGCCAAACAGGTGGGAGTTGATAACCTGGAAGCCTACGGCGACTCCAAACTAATAGTCAATCAAGTTCGAGGCGTGTACGAAGTCCGGAATGAAGACTTGATTCCCTACCACCGAGCCGCACTTGGAATAATCTCCACCTTTGAGTGGTTCTTCATAGAGCATGTTCCTCCGCTGCAAAATATTGAGGTTGATGCACTGGCTAGTCACACAGCCTCTTTATCTATTCTAGCCAATGCTTATGAGTTGATCAGCGTGGTCGGTCAGGAGCTGGTCAGCCCAAAAAACAACCTCTGTCTGTGCCTAAGCTACCACGTAGAGACAAGCACCGACTCTCAAGACTGGAGACTTCTATTTATCAACTACGTAGTCTATAAAATTTTTCCCAAGAATTCAAAGGAAGGTACTTCAATCAGAAGATGTTCCCTTCGGTTCTATTATAATACGACTATTAAAATGCTGTATCGCCGCTCCTATGACGGTCTTCTACTATGATACCTATTAAATGCAGAAGCAAAGCATGCTCTCTGCGAGGCCCACGATGGAGTTTGCAGTTCCCATCAGCTCAGACCCAAGCTACAGGACCGTCTCTGGAGAATGGGCTATTACTGGCCAACGATGGTAGCATATGCCGTCAACTATGCAAGGAAGTGCCAAGCATGAAAAATCCATGCAAACTTTATCCACCAACCCTCGGAGTTCCTATACCCGACCATTGCATCTTGGCCATTCGAGACATAGGGGATGGATATCATTGGACCAATTAGTCCACCTTCGTCCAAGGGACATTGGTTCATCCTAGCCATTACCAACTACTTCTCCATGTGGGCGAAAGCAGTACCACACGCAAAAGTGAAGACATCAAACATGATCTGTCATGACCAGCACCCGGTGAAGGGGCACGAGTACGTGCGTACGTCCAGCCTATGCCGCAGTATCGGCGGTAGAACGCTGTCTAGTTCAACTATAGTATCTAATCATCTCACAATAATGTATAAATCTGTCAATAATATCTCAACTCCAAGAAAGAGGAAAATATAATTAATGCAACACAATACTCAATCATAAATTTATAACATGATAAGATATCAAAGAAATCTAACATAACTATGAAGTCTAAATATTAACATCAACAACAAATAGAAACAATATCCAAGTTTCAAATATAAGCCAAAAATAAATTTGGTACCAAAATGGTAAAGAAAACTAACTATGATAACTAGTGATTCCAGCTAGACCTCCCGGTAATCACTCCTGAGTGTCAGGGCTCATGGTTGCTACCCCCCTTGTAGTCCATAGTGTGTGGGACACAAGTCCTCTAAGTCATCGTCTGAAAAATATATCTAGTCAGGATTGGAGCGAAGTACAACCCAATAGCAGTTCCAATTAATTGACAAAAACTATAAAATAGTAAAATAAAGGATGCTATATACGATGAGAATATAACTGATGATTTAAGAACAATGAAGGAACATGCAATACTAGCAACAAAACTATAAATCAATGGGTCCAAGAATGAAAGAGAGAAACTATGATGTCAAGAATAGAACAAGGTAATCTATGAACTGAAATGGAGTCTACAATATACTATGTGTTTTTGAGATACTAACTAAATATGTGATCGGCTTGGGATATTTAATAATTAGACTACTGAGAGCTAACTTAATCATACGTGTAGTGCATGATTAGTTAGTAGCCAATAATTACACTACTTGCCGATAATTCTTGATCACATATTTAATTAGTATTTCTCCCGTCCCGACTGATACGATGGATCCAACCATGACATGTTACTAGCCAATATATCCAATGTTTAACCTATAATATCCAATGTTATCCAATACCAACAAGGAGCAGTATTCGATACCATCTCGATAATCAAGGTAACATCTCATGACTGACGATCCAATAACAATACCAATCCGTGTACTATCGTGTCAAGAATCATAAGTAACATTTTTAAATACTTGAATTATAGTAGTAATCAAATAATAGAAACTATCAAAGAATGTACTCGCCTGTGGTCCAGAGAAAATAATATAAATCGATATCCGAATTGGTGTCACACAAACCTATATATGAACATCATTGTCAATTTGGTGTAATAAAGTGATAAACATACAACAATGCACTAAATATGATGTTCTAGGTCGAGACTAAGTCGGACTAAGTCAAATAGGTGTTATCTAGACTAATACCTTGATTTTGGGTCCATACCTAGCTTCTAGGTTGATTACAAGGGTATACTGGTGAATACTTGGTCTTGGTGTCCAAACTAGGTCAATAATCTATGTTAGAGTTCATAATTACCTAAAAGGTTGACCTATGGGGTCAAACTAGCTAATACTAGCTAATGCCAAGTTATCTCTAGGTACTTAGGGTCAATATCTTGAAGATAGCAACTATACTAGCTAATAAACTATATATATAACTCATATATACTAATACTATAAAGTATTTAGGCTAGAACTAATACCTCACTATCTATACACTTGGTATCATACACCATAGTTGATACTCAACTATATTCCAATACCACACTCACACCTACTGTATCATAAGGTAACCATCCAATATATAGTATCCTAAGATACTCTTTACTATATTCCTAATGTCTTAGTTAAATACCTTACCTGACACCAAATACCTTATACACTAATATCATTTTACCAATTACTGAACCAAAATGTCTATTAACTAGTGGTTACAAGTCACCACAACTAGGTATCTCACTATCTATTGGTACTCTAATAACTCAATTAAGATACCTTAAGTTAGCACCCCTAACTCAACTACCCCTCTCAAGTACCTATGTACCATGATACTAACTCTCATAGACCCTCAACACTCATATCTCACCAACACTCCACTTATGAGACACACTAGGTTCTCAACTCAGACCTCCATTGGTACACTCTTGATACCCTTTGCCCTCATTGATACATTCTAGTATCAGGTACTTACATTCTACCCTACCTTCTCTCACTAACACTTGCTACCAAATATCTAATCAATCAATATACCTACACAATTTACCTATCTATCTGCTGCTCGACTTTGTTTCATGCTACCAGGATTGACCGGTACCACTGCTGACACTTCAAGTGTCAACAACCCAGGTATCAACACACCCCTTCAACTGAACTTGTACCACTGACACTCCCAATCCAAAACCCCTTGAGCAACGTGCAGACAGGGTAAATCCCTAAAATTCTCTGCAAACATTCCCTCCTAATATGTGCTGCACAGGCCTATCAACCCCTCCATACTACACCTCATACTACTGGACACAGTCACCTTACACTCACTAAGTATGCAGTTTCTTAGGTAGAACAAGTTAACAAATCTCAAGGTAGAGCAAATCACAGAAGAACACACAGAGAGGAACATTGGTGGTTGTCAAAAAATAAGAATGCATGACCAGGAACAATATCAAAGATCTATACGTGAGAAAGTACAAATAAAAGTACTAGTAGGGACCGAAACATTACTAGAAGCAATGGTAGAAGTCTGTGTACGCGGATGGATGGATATATAGGTATCAAGATACATGCACTAGAGCATTCGTGAAGTGCATGCTCCAGAGTAAGATAGAGGCAATGACAAATAAAGTCCCAGTAGTAGGTAGAGGTAGGAGATGCAACATGATCAAAGCAGCCATGAAATGGTAAGTCGGCCAAAGGGAAGGAAGCACATGGTACTACTAGTGGCTCCGATAGAGATGGATTTTCTGGTGGTTATTTTGCACTACACACTGATACATCTGGATACACACAGAGATTTTCTCACCCTTTCTTGTGTTGCTGCCACCTGCTGCCATTGTAATTGTACTAAGAACTTCAACACCAACCAGTGTACCGCTATATTGGACTGAGCTAAACCCTTATACCATGTTGTACATCAGCCACTACTCTCCTCTCTAAACACAACACCTAGTCTATGCTACACACACACACACACACACACACACACTCTCTCTCTCTCTCTCTCTCTCTCTCTCTCTCGCCTATACATATAATCATAATACAACTCACACTCTACACTAACACTAATACACACACACACTAAGATATACACTACTCATATACATATACTTATATATACATATATAGCACCCACACCCACACAAGAGGCATTAACCCAAATACTTGGCATGCACCTATACGATACTCTATGATACACACCCAAAAGGAATGCCAAAATCCCCAATTCCATAATTATCATCTATACATATCAAATATAATTATATATAACCAATACAATTAATTACAAAGAAATTTGAGGAGAAATTGTACAAATCACCCAAAATGAGCCCCGTCTCACACTGTATCACGAAATACCATGATACGCTCTACTCGTGTCTAATTTTGGACATGTATCTATTTTTATAATCCTGATATAGGTCTAATTAGATCTAATTGGTCTCATGACACACACTTGATGCGTTAATCTCAAAATTTCCCTTAATTGGACACAAATCACCATGTAGATTCTACAATATGTCATATGAACCTAGTTCTTGATCCTATGGGTAGCTCTATGCTAAGGGTTGATTCCTAATGGTTAAATGCATGAATTAGGGTCTAAATTAAGGGATGGATTCAAAATTTATCTATTGGGAGATGGATTCCCAATAAAATGCTTAATGGACACAATCTAGACACAACTCCTTGCCAAAACCTCTCCCTCCAAGTGCTCATTATAATTCTAAGCTCCAATGCTTCTTAATTGATGAATTTAAAAGGAAAATGAGAATGATTTTAAGGGAAATTGATGGAGGGATGAATCAATTTGGGGATAAACTAAATTGGGGATCTAGAATTAAAATAAAATAAGGTGAAAAGAGAGAGAGAGAAAGAACCCACTCTATGTAGTGGTCGGCCCCTTGCCCCTCTCCCAAGCAATGTATAAAGACTAAAATGTCCCTATGGGCATGTTATGATGAATATTAATTAAGGAGGAAGCTTCTACTCCTAATGGTTGGGTTAAATAAATCACTAACTAAACAATGGTGTCTAATTATTGGGCTTAATGGGTCTAACTTAAATGTGGTCCATGACAAGTCTAGTTAGGTCCAATTAGGTCTTCTAACAACTAGTCTAACTAATGGCTAACAACTAACCATTAACTAAATATAATACATAAACATATGCAACCATACTGAATATTGAAATAATATAAGCTAAAAATATCCATACTAGTTATAATAAAATAAGATATCAATCAAACAATAATTTTTAAAATACCAATATTCACAATATTCGAAAAAGACAAAAATACTCCTCTCCGGGAAAAGTGGTAGTGACATGATCATCTTTGTCAAGCACCACGTTATATACCGCTTTGGCTTGCCACAAAAGATCATCCATGACAACAGTCCACAGTTTGCAACTTATACGTTCCACCTGTTTTGCGAAAAAAATTGAATTTAGAATGTAGCGTCGACTGCCTATAACCCAGCAGCGAATGGTTTGGCTGAGGCATTCAACAAAACCTTCATCAAGCTCCTCAAGAAGTTCGTGTCTTCTAATGAGCGTGACTGGAAAGAGAAGCTCGACGAATGTCTATGGGCCTACCGCACAACGGTCCGAACACCAACCGACAATACACCTTTCTCCTTGGTCTACGGGAGCGAAGCAGTCGTTCGCCTTGAGATCCAGATTCTCTTGCTTCGAGTGACTCTCTCCAATCAGTTAACCGTCGACAAAAATTACTGTCGAAAACTACAAGAGCTAGAAGTACTCGATGAGAAACGTCTTTTTGCTCAATAGTGCATTGAGCTATACCAAGCGCGTCTCTCAGGAGCCTTCAACAAACGGGTTAAGAAGAGGACCTACCAAGTGCGTGATCTTGTCCTGACAGTAAGGAGGACGATGGTTATGACCCACAACACGGTCGACAAGTTCCAACCCAAATGGGAAGGTCCGTTCGTCGTAGAATCCGTATTCTCCAACGACGCCTACCGAATGTCAAAATCCAACAGAGACTTGCTCGTGATGCCCATCAACGGAAAGTTCCTAAAAAAGTACTATGTCTAAGGCTAGGCTTGTACTTCTCTCTATCCCCAGCATGACAACAAAGATGTATAGGGTTTCCACTTTTTGTTGTTCTTCCCCAGCAAGTGCCTATGCACGATAAGCCATTATCGGTATTCAGGAGTCCTAGATACGCAACAGATAATGGATCCTCAAAAGTTCTCCAACGGTGCAATCCTCGGGTCCACTTGCCCATTCCCGCAGGGACCACTCAAAAACCAGTCTCGTTAGACACTAGCCATGTCTATATTACCTCTGAGCTATCGGCCTAAGAATCTCTCCAGGGGAGTAAACCTCAGGTCTATCTATATTCCCGGGTAGACCACTACCAGCAAATCACTCCTCAGTGAATTCTCGAACATTGGTTCACGTCCATATTACCTCTAAACTACTGTCCTAACAATTTTTTTCGGTCGTGTTTGCCATATCCATATTACCTCTGAGCAAACCTCCTGGGTTTGGCTATCGATTATCACATCCACAATACCTCTGATATCAGTTGTCATCTCAACTTATCACCCATACTTAACACTAAGTACACCAGCGGTGTTAAGTCCACAAAATCTATCACGTCCATATTACCTCTAATAGGGTTTCATCTCAAACTTATTATTTGTACTCTCGTGCGTAAGAAGTAATAGGTCCACAAAAAACCCCTTAGTGGGATGTCCTCAATAGAAGCAAACAGTTTATGTCTATACTACCTCTGAACTACGTCTCTCCACTTTTCCCAGCAGAGTGAATCTATCGCTATAAGAAAACAGTCATGTCCACGTTACCTCTGTCCTGTTTTTCTTTATCTCTATAGAGTCATATATTACCACATTCACATTACCTCTAAGTAAGATGTTTCATGAACTTTTTCATGTCCATATTACCTCTGAGTAAAGTTATGTTTTTTGACTTTCTACTATCACTTTCGCATAACCCCTGATAGTGCTAGTCATTTTAGCTTATTTTCCATACTTAAGGTACGCCATGGGTAATAAGTCCACAACCCAAGAGTTTGCCATGTCCATATTACCTCTGAGCAAACATTCTTGTCCATTGACTTTCTACTACCACGTCCATAATACCTCTGATGGTGTCAGTCATTCCAACTTATTATTTGTACTAAAACCTAGGTACGCCAAGGATGATGAGTCCAGAAAATTTTTACAGCAGAATTATCTCAAAATAATCATGTCCATATTATCTCTGAATTATTTTTCCACAAAAACTCCAGTCCCACAGAAGTTTATTTTACCATGTCCACATTACCTCTGACTAAGATACCTCTAACAGAATTCCAAGTTTGCCACGTCCATGTTACCACTGAGCAAACATCCCTCCAAACAGATTCCTATCACGTTGTTCTAGACCCCTGATAGTTTCAGTCATTTCAACTGATTATCCTTACCCGGTTTTAGGTACGTCATGGGTAGTAAATCTACCAAAATTCAATAGAATGTCCTGAGAGAATACAATGTCCTACAACATCCATATTACCTCTAGTAGAATTTTTGCCTTCTTGACCAAGTCAAAACTTTATTCCATGCTTCTTTTTTAAAGTATTTCAAAACTTGTTCAAGTTTTAAAAACTTTGAAGGGGGTCTTGTAGAAGCATAAAAAATTCGAGTCCAAACGCCAGAAGATATGCCCTTAAAGATTGCCTTAGTCATGCTACAGAGAAGTTATATAGCCAAGGGAATCGTCTAGATCCCCAAAGCAAGTCTGCAAGTGCATCCATGCGGCCAGACTATAAGCCGGATAGATACAAGATCTATGCGTTAAGATCTCAATGAGCTAAGTTCTCTATGCGTCAAGCTCTCTATGGGGACCAGACTCCATGCGCCCTATGCATCTCTGGCCCCATGCGTCCCCGACTCCATGCGTCCCATGCGTCCCAAATTTTATGCGTCCTATGCGGCCTCGATTCTATGCGTCATCGTCCTCAAGAAGCCAGAGTGTTCATCAGACCAAGGCTAGACGAGAGCACGTATGTGGCAACTGCCCTATACGACAGTCAGTTTGCAAGATCGTGTCATTACAACCAAAAATATCTTCACACAATCAGCGCTGACTACCTATCCAGTTGACCAAGTCACGGACATGACGGGTTGAGAACAACCCCAAGATTTTATCAATCGCATATCCCAACCGAGGCTACGTGGCAGCCCACACGTAATATGCATCCATAATTGCAACCATCAGCATGATGGATACAAATAGGAGGAACTTGGACATTCCCAGGGCCCCCTCTTTTTAGAGACCACAACGAGAGCACACATGCGACCTCGCCAATATGCGGCCAGAGTGTCCAACCGACCAAGGCCAAACAAGATCACGTATGCGGCTACAAGACCCATGTGGCCTCACCAATATGCGACTAGAGTGTTCATCCAACCAAGGCCAAACGAGAGCATATATGCGGCTACAAGACCAATGTAGCCTTGCCAATATGCAGCCATAGTGTCCATCCGACCAAGGCCAAATGAGAGCACGTATGCGACTACAAGACCTATGCGACCTTGCCAACATGCAGCCAGAGTGTCCATCCGACCAAGGCCAAACGAGAGCACGTATGCGGCTACAAGACCTATGCCGCCTCGTTATCATGCGGCCAAAGTTTTCATCCGACCATGGCCAAACGAGAGCATGTATGCGGCTATAAGATGCCTCGCCATCATGCGGCCAGAGTGTCCATCCGACCAAGGCCAGATGAGAGCCCGTATGCGACCACAATACCGTACGGCCAGAGTGTCCATCCGTCCAAGGCCAAACTAAAGCCCGTATGTGGCCACAATAATATGCGGCCAAGACGTTATGCGGCTCTCGACTTGCAAAATCTTTCTAATACAACCGAAGATAATTTCTCGTATAATCTTGCTGACTACGTATCCAGCTGACCAAGTCACACACGCAGCCACCCCGAGATCTCTTCAACAGTATATCTTAACCAAGGCCACGTGGCAATCTGCCCATGGCATACGACTATAGTTGCAACCGCATTCTGTTGAAGGAGCCTATGAGGCCACCAAACAACGACATATGCGACACCTATGGCCCATCAGCCCGATGGCTATAAATATGAGCAACTTAAACATTCTAAGGGCTAACTTTTTTTGCTTTAGAGAGACCAGACCACCCCCAGGCGAGCAACATGCACAAGAGAGAGTACAGAGAAGAGCTTTCTCGCTCCCGTATCAGAACATCAACGGAGTAAAAGAGTCATTACATCACTCAATCTCCATCAACACTCCAGAATAAGAAATTATACTTAGATTGTCTGTCTAGGACCTCTTTATAGATTATTTGTCTAGGACCTCTTTGTACTTTCTTTAGTTTGTTGATTAAATCATGCTCTTTTAGACCTTCAAATTTAATGGCAAACAAGTTCCTATGACAATCAATACACCACTCAGGGTTTGAGCTATACTCTATGAATCTTTAAAACTTATTATATCCTCAAATTGTCTATTCATTCCTGAGCTATCGCATACACCACTCAGGAATCAAGTCATCCAAACAAATCTTCGATCGTGTTCGCATTATTTACTCATATATATAATTCGTTCCTTAGAACTCCAACGCAATCCTTATACGTTGCCTCAATAAATCTTAGTCTCGTATATTCCTCTATCGATAGTCATCCACACAAACTATATTTTAAGTCATAACTTATCGACAAGAATAACTGTTTGAACTATATCTCTAAACCCAGGCACGACTCCCTAGATTCGCCTTAGCGATAGTCCGATAATGTCTCTATCGATAGCCATTCTAAGTCTGACTTATCCTTATCCCAACAATATCCCAATCTCTCTCACAAACTAGATCGCACCAAAGGATCTTGGTACACGATACTCAACACAACTTAGTCGAAAGCCTGTACGCACAACTATCCCATTCGAACGATATTCTACTCTCGCATACAAGCTCGCTAGCATTTAGGATAAGGTTTTCTGGTTCGCACATAACTTACAAATTTCAAGTATGAGTCTATTCCCACGATGTCCGACACAGTTCGGCACAAAGGCCTTTGCATCACTATCCAGTTCAATCAATTATTCATATGCACTTTTGAAAATATTTAGACTCATTGTATATAATATCCCAATGAGAAAATAAGAGAGAGGGTTTATAAATTAACCCATAAATGAGCTTTCAAAACTAAGAGAATCGATACGAAGTACAATAACGTAAAGCTGTGCCCTGATACCAATATGTCATGCTCCGATCTCCCGCAAGTTCGACCGCCCCCGCTAGACTCGAATCACCATGCCCGTACGAGCACAAGCTGCGCCCACGTAAGGCCAAGGTCCGAACAGGCGGTGAAATGACTAAGCCACAGAGTTGTACAGATAGTCTCCAATACAGCGAATATTTGAACGACACGAGTAAACGACCGTTCGATAACTAGTTCGCAAAGTTGATATAGAGAAAGTATTGAATAACACATGTATGATAAAAAAATTAGCTCTCCATTGATAATAAAATAATGTTACAAGCGGCTCTAGGCCAAGATTACAAGTCGCTCAAGCTCTCTCTCTCGAAACATTAAAAGCGTGCCAAGTCGCTTACAACATGTAATGATACATAAGCGATATTCCAACATTATGTCCTGTATGTGTTCTTCAGCTTCGAATGCAACACTCCAAGGCTCCAGAGAAAACTCTACGCCTTAGCGCACACGAGGGGATACTTTGCACCGAACGAGGTTCTCCCACAACGAACGATGTTCTCTGGCACCCTACAAGCAATCTGATGGGTTATCAGTGTATTGTATGCACTGGTGGGGAGGCTTCTTGCCCGCTCAATGAATCCAAACATGTTATGTTAGTTCTGTGCACCATCTATTAAGTTGTCCTTCTAATCTTGCCTTAGGATCAGTTTCATGGCATAAGATATAAAGCCTAACTCGTGTGGCAGTGTGCCGCACGATATAAGAGTAGCACGACAAAACTTACCAACTTACCATTCATCCTTCCCTGTCCAAAGATAAAAACAGGTTAACCAAGCACTAATATATATACATAAAATCAAGGGATCGCATAAGCGGACATATATATGATAGGAGCGTATTTCTGACTCAAGTAAATTACTTTGTTTACTCAAACGTGTTATACTCAGATTCATTCAGATGAGTTATACTTAGATTTTAGTTGAAATATGTTACTTAGTTTATCCAGATTACTTGTTTTAATGCAAAGACTCATACACGAATTACTGCAATCGAGCCAACTTAATCTATATGAACAAACAGGTCGCTGGCATCACAAGCCATTTTAGACTATCCATACGGGTATTCGTAGTGATGTTACCTATCAAGCGTGATGGCAGGTACACCCTGATAGGCTATGCAATACCAGAATTACGTCGCTTGCGTGGCCATACCCCAGGCAAGTCGCCCGTAACCCATGATTCCTCCTAGGCCGGTACGATCCCAGTACCCCAAGGCGATCGTCCGAGGAATCTTGAAATCCATATCCTCGTGCATGAGTTGTCCACGACCATTTTAAATTATTAACTTTTCTGTTCTTTTATCTTATTAGTTCAACGACGATGGTTGTAGACGCGGTAGGCCATTACCCCTACAAGCCATACCGAGCGATTCTTGGATTATCGACTGGGTTGGCGGTGCTTCATGCAGCACGGGTAGTGATTCCCCTTACATATCCCTGTCATAACCATGGATAATCTTACTTTTCTTCTTCCTTGCATTCTTACTTATCATTTCAATCTTTCATTATTTTTAATCTTTATTATCATTCCTTCAAATCTTGTATTATGCGGTTCCCGGTACGGTTAACCGCCTTGGCGACCTTATGGTCCCGAAGCCTTTCCATATTTCCATTACTTGGCTTAGAAACAACTATTTTGATAGTCTTCCTGCCTCAAGTTAGTAAACCATATTTTTGTGAAGTGTATTGAATCATGGCATGATCCGTGTAACGAGCATTCAAATTGTGTGAGACAATATACTCTGAAGAGTATGTAATGATCTACTCGAAGCATAAGCGAAGTCTACTTGCATAGCTAAGGTAACATGCGAGGGTCCAACGATAAACCAAGTTTAGTTTCCATATTTTAACACAAGAAATACAAGATGTGATTAATCCCTTAGCTAGGTGCTTTGTATTCTTTTATTATCATGCAAGGGGTTATCGCCTAGCGATATAGCATGTATCGTCCATATTTTATGTGTGCATGCTAAGCAAAAATAGGTTCATCGTAGCCACCCACCTTAGCGATGATTCGCTTCGTCCGAGAGATACTTCGAGTGCTCCTTTGAAATATCTAAGTCTGAACTCCTGAAGGGCCAATTCTTAATTCCTTTGGCTCAAGCGAGTCTTCTCATTGAGCAAAGCGAGATGGGTCATTGTACTTATGCAGTTTGAATCGGCTATCCGTATTGATGCAGAGCGGGTCGTTACAATTTATAATAGTAAACTTTAGATGAGTACCCAAACTATTTTGCAGACTCCTCCATAAATGGGATGTAAACCTACTATCTCTGCCTAAAACTTTGATGACTGGGACTCTATGTAACCTTACAATATGCTTCACATATAACTCTGCCAACTTTTCAGTAGACAATCCTACTTTAAAAGATATAAAGTGAGTTGATTTAGTTAATCTATCCATAATTATCGATATTACATCCTTTCCACCTGGTGTTCGTGGCAAGTTCGGGACCTGCATGGGCCACCCATAAAAATATATTACGACTTGCTCCCGGATAACCGAATATAGGGGCTTGAGTACATCCAGCCTACATTGCTGTATCGACGATGGTAGTCCGTTGTCTAAATCTTAATATAATTCACTACAATATAAAGCATATATCAATCTACTCAATCACAACATTTAAGGCGGATACGAGCAAGAAAATCTCATACACACATACATGATCTAAAGGACGATATGGCAACTCTCACTTCCAAAATAAGATATATTAGCGACGCCTAACAAAGTCGCTAATCTGTAAAAAAAGTTCGCTAAAATTAATTAGTGACATTTTTGTGTTATCACGTATTTCATGGTCGCTAATAGTAAAAAGTCGCTATAGCGATATTTGTTATCGACGAGTCCACGTCGCAGATTATTTTGACATTGGCGACGTTTTGCAACGTAATATTACTAAATTAGCGATGTCATATTGTGTAGCTAAACGTCGCCAAATTAGCGATACTATCAGCGATGTTTTGCTATAACAATGGTGACATAGAAAAATTTGTCATGTCAGCTTTTTAGCAATGTATTACGACGTATTAGCGATATTCTGATACATGTTAGCGATGTAATGTTATATCGTTATGCATCGCAGAACGTCGCCGAACGTCGCTAAACTGTAAAAAAATTAAAATAACAGCAAGTAGTTTGTAAAATATTTTTCAACAAAACTCTGTCTGAAGTTATAAAATCATAATTTATATAAATAGATTCAGAGCAACCCTCCGTTGAATTCCCTAGGTTTATCGACCCTTTCGGTGGAACACTCAATACCGATAAATTTACATACAGTTAATATGAATAATAAACTAAACTCACATACAAAAAAAACTATAAACTTATATTACACTAAATACGTCCCAAGAAGTAGATAAATTAATTTAAAATAAATGTCACATATGTCTCAGAAAAAAAATGTCATGAAAAATATGAAATAAATACATCAAAGATCCAAGAATGGGCCAATACACACAAACACACTAAAAATCTGGCAAGATCTCTATAATTAACTCATTCAGTCGGTTGTAGCATTCTCATGACATGTTAAAAATCTGGCTTGATGCTCAAGAGTCTTGTAACCACCTCCAACGGTGAATGATCCTCACAACCAGGATATAATGAAGTCCTTGCATTCTTCAACAACTCCATGAACTTTGCAGCATTAATATTCGGTTCCTCCTCAGCTGCATCATGATTGTCCGAATCGAAACTAGGCCCTACAGTATCGAAAGCCTTATTCACCCACTCGTCGTCATAATCAGCATGGTCATGGACATCCATATACGGCTCCACATAAGGCTCCGACTCCGATGCTAAAGGCATAAGTTCTCCGTATGAGGTCCACTAATAGTAATTCGGTGTAAAATCCCTCGAGTACAAATAAAATATCACATCCACTTCTGGATGATATTTTAAGTTGCGACATTTTACACACGGATAATTAATTTTGATGTCGTCCATGTACTAAGGGAACGCCTTGGCGAACTGCAGAAACTGTTCTATCCCTGTATGAATTTATTCCGCACATCATCAGGATGTTGGTTGTACATCCATGAACGATGCCATAGGAAGTAATTTATATCAATTTTTAGATACTTCTGCAAAGATGATTGATGAAGTTAGTTGTGGTTGAAAGAGAAAAAGTCTCATGTCATACCAATTACCTAATGCTCGATTCAAAGATAGAATTTCTTCTGAAATCTTATGATGGAAGTGAAAATATATCATATTTTCTGAATATGTACAGTTTTTCTTGAGAGAGAACACAAATAAATCAATCATCCATTGCTGCATTTAAACGATCTTTAAATGCAAAAATCGTTGACTGATTAATTTGTATTGTCTTCCAAGAAAAATGGGACAAAGTCAAAAAATATGATATGTTAGTACTTTCATCATGCGATTTTAGGAGAAATTCCATCTTTGGATCGAGCATTAGCTCATTGGTATAAAAGAAAACTAGACTTCGAAACCTAGTAGGCATGTGGACAACTCCGATTTCAAACTCCATTAATTGGACGGATTAGAATAATACCAAACCTCTATAAGCATAATTTTAGCAACAAGATACCGATTTAACAAGACGTTAGCGATAATTTGCTCTTCGAAGAAGGAGACACCGCGTAGATCGTCGAGACAAAAAATAGTAATATTTTCACAAGAGTTGATATTCTAGAAAAATTACTCAATAGTATATGTGGTGGTAAATACAAATTTTTTTTAATTTTGTTGAACTTCGGTGGCATATCAATTACTTAAGGATTTATGGATCCTTTCATATGCGATGTACCAGAGGATTCACATATCCTTAAGTAACTAATACACTACAAAAGTTGTACAAAATTAAGCAAAAAACTATATTTATCAAGACAAATAATATTGAATTTCGTCTTTCTAAAATACCAACTTTTACGATCAATCACTACCAAAATATGATAAAATAGCGACATTTTTAGCGATGTAATAATAAAATATCGCTAATATTAAATACTTGAGCGACTCAAAAAATAAACATCGCTATACGTCGCTGTTGGCGACACATAGTGCCGTTTAGCGACTGTACTTCAGTTTTTTTAAAGAATAGTCGTTATAAGCTTCTTTAATGTCTCTAAGCATTGCTGAGTTTTTCGATTTAGCGATGTTTAGCGACGTAGTTACCGACGTTATTTTTTTAATTTTTAGCGACGTCTCTAATGTCGCAAACTTTTCAATTAGTGACTTTTAGCGACGTTTATTTATGACATCGCTAAATTTTTAATTAGCGACATTTAGTGACGTCTATTGATGACGTCGCTAAATTTTTTAGTATAGGGTTCAGGATTTTATTTCCCTCCATTCTGTCGACCCCCTTCCCAAATTTTTGAAATCCCCCTCTTTCCCTCCCCTTCCGGCGAATTTCCCCCCGTTCCGGCCTCGTCCTCCTCTCCCCTCCCTACCCCCTACCGGCTCCCCCCCAGCCCCCCTCCGGCTCCCCACCCCCCGAGCGCCCCCCCTCCCGCATGGCTCCTCCCTTCCGGCTCCTTCCTTCCGGCTCGGCTCTTCTCCTCCGACGACCTTGGACTTCTCCTCCTCCTCTAGGTAAACCCTAACCCTATCTCTCTCATAGATAAAAATACGATATGACACTAACACAAATACGACACACACACAAACACAGACATGACACCCACACTGTCACAGACAAATTCTGACACAGACACAACACACACACACACTAACACATACATAACACACACATACACTGACACAGACATAACACACTGTCACAGAAATATACACTGAGACAGACATGACATACACATACTGACACACACACTGACACACACACTGACACAGACGACCTCGAGATTACTGTATCAATTGAACAAGTGAAAATTTAGGGATAGAATGATAACCTAGGCCAAAGGTAATGAGCGGATCCATAAAACAGTAACAACCGTTAATATTGTTGTTTATTATTTCTATTGGACGTGTGTGTGCGTATTGTGCCACCTTTATCACAAAAATAATAAAGATGACAGTGTAACACAAGGATAATATTCAGATCAGAAGATTGGCATCAGCCATCATCTTATTCTCAAAGAAAGTGATAAGTATCAGAATAATAGAATATTTCGATCTCTCTCAAATAGATCCCCTAGCTGCTTAGGGTTAGGGTTTGCAAAAGCACTGCAGAACTATTTGGATGGCTTGGGAAGGTGGTAATTGGTTGTCTATAAGCATTGCATAAGTTGATCTTGACAAGATTCTTGAAAGAAAATCATGGCCATAAGTTAAGCACCAATAATGAGGAAATCGTCTTCCAGAGTGTGCGTTCATGAATCAGGAACATGAGAGGGTTAGAGCCCATAGTCACGAGCCGATGGCACCAGCCCAACAGCAAGTGACATACAAGCTTCCCGGAAACTCATATGCAGATCATAGGATCATTAGCTAGCAAGGAATGAAGGGGGAAAAAATAGTAGTAGATGTTGATACAGAGATCAGGAAATGTTAAATCTCGTGCGGCTCGTTATATGCTTCTTAATATTTTACAAACGGACAAAAAATAGGATTTAAGGACAAATTTAAGGATTCAATGCTTCAAATTTTGTACAAAGTCCAGATCATGCAGAGATTCAAGTGACAAATGGAGAAAAGATTGAGCTAGATAGAGATGCTTATATCAATTGGCTATAATTAATAATTAAGAAAATATGAGGGCTAAATAATAAATACATGCATCCTTCCCTCAACTTGTAACTCTCACAAGGCTCAGGCTCAAGATCTAAACTAGAGATGGATTGAGTAAAGGCATTTGTGCCTCCACAAGAAACAAACAACAGCGATCAAGCTGACCTGGCTGAAGACGTGGGTGAATAATTGACAACTCAATCATCTTATAAATAATTATTGTACTAACAGGAACACAAACAATAAGTAGACCCACATAGAATCTCAGAGTCAAATAATGGAATGCATGAGGTTAGCAAATAGGCCCCAGGATTTGGAACTATTTATTTTAAGGTGAAGCTCTGAAGAGACATGAGTAAATTACTATAACAAAGTCTGCAAACAAAATTTAACTCATCTTTCGATGATTGAGCAAAAAAATACTTTGACTGAAAGTATAGATATTATCCTTCACTGTCATATGTCAACTGTCATAAATTGACACTGGATATCCATGACTTGACTTTTCAATTAGAAAGTCATGGCCTAAATAAATGTCAAGTATAGATATCCAGGATATAGAGTTGACACTCACTGATACACTACAATAGGAGTATTAGTGCATGTACTATATTTAAATGAAGAAGATAAATTTTTAGAAGATGATTAAAAATATCAATATAAAATCTATTTAGACTTGTGACATGTACTATAATTTAAACTATTTTCTTGAACGATATCTATTCATCTTTGCATATCTGGAGTAAGTATCATTTGGATAATATATACTACCAAATATTTACTTGAGTATATACTTGAACGATGTCTATTCATATTTACAGAAGTATCTAGAAATAGATCTGAATTACTATCTGCATCATCGTTCATGGATGTACAACCATCATCCTGATGACATGTACGATATACGAGATAAATTTATAGAGGGTGTACAACAGTTCCTGTAGTTCGCCAAGGCGTTCCCTCAGTACATGGACGATACCAAAATTAAGTATCCGTGTGTGAGATATCGCAACTTGAAATATCATCCAGAAATGGAAGTCATATATCATTTGTACTCGAAGAATTTTAGCCAAATTACTATTAGTGGACCGTGCATGGAGAACTTGAGTCTTTAGTATCGAAGTCGGAGCCTTATGTGGATCCGTATATGGATGTCCATGACCATGCTCCTTACAACGACGAGTGGGTGAACATAGTTTTTGATGCGGCAGGGCCTAGTTTCGATCCGAACAATCATGATGTTGTTGAGGAGGCACCAAATGCCAATGCAGCAAAATTCATGGAGTTGATGGAGAATACAAGGACTCCATTATATCCTGGTTGTGAGGATCATTCACCGTTGGAGGTGGTTACAAGATTGTTGAGCATAAAGTCTGATTTAAACATGTTGCAAGAATGCTACAATCGACTGATGGAGTTGATTATAGAGATCTTGCCAGAGGGTGCTAAGTTGCCTAAAGACTTCTACCAATCTAAGAGGATTGTGAGATCGCTCTGGATGAGATACAAGAAAATTGATGCATATCGCAACAGGTGCATGTTGTACTATAAAGACAACACAGATGAAGATACATGCAGATTCCGTAGTGCTGATCGCTACAAGGTCACTGGTAGAGCAATGTCTGTCGGTGCAAGGAAGGCTATCGATTCGATGCACTACTTCTATTTGACGCTGCGGTTGCAGAGGTTGTTTATGGTGAATGAGACTGCAGAAAATATGAGCTATCACAGGTGAGAACAGATCGAAGAAGTATTGGATCATCTATCTGATAGAGAATCATAGAAGCACTTTGATCGAGAGTATCCAAATTTTGCTTCGGATCCACATAATGTCAGATTGGGGCTCTCTTCCGACGGTTTTACACCATTCGGACTTTTGGACTCCCAATATTCGTGTTGGCCTGTGATCATCACTCCGTATAATCTACCGCCTTGGATGTACATGAAGACTCCATATATGTTCCTAACCGTTATTATCCTGGGTCTGAACAATCCGAAGAGGAACATCGATGTGTATTTACAGCCGTTAATAGATGAGTAGAATCAATTATGGGAAGTAGGTGCCAACACGTACGATGTTTCTAGAAAACAGAGTTTTCAGATGAGGATATCATTTTTGTGGACCATCAACGACTTTCTGGCCTATGGAATATTATCGGGATGGAGCACTCATGGTCATCTCTCATGTCCGTATTGCATGGACCGTACTAAGGCTTTCCGTTTGAAACACGGAGGCAAATCGTGTTTCTTTGATGTCATTGACAATTTATGGCGAAGAATCATCCGTACTGGAGGAACATGAATGCTTTTCATGCGAGTGTTGTGGAGAAGGCCAATCCACTGCCAAGGTGGCCCGAATACACGATATAGGAAGAGATAAAATATTTACCTAGTTTTATCGAAGTGCCTTCTAAGGGGTACAAGTGTGACATATTTGGTCGTACCCATAACTGGACGACGAGGAGTATATTCTGGGATCTGCCATATTGGAGCACCAATCTGATCAGACATAACCTTGATGTCATGCATATCGAGAAGAATGTGTTTGATAACATAATAATTAATACTGTAATAGAGGTAAAGGGGAAGACAAAAGATAATTCGAAGGATAGGTTAGACTTAGAAGAAATATGTAGACATCCTGCGTTTCATTTGATAGAAGAGAGGAATTGAAAGTTAAAGCAGCCTAAGTCAATTTTCTTACTGGAGAAGGAGGATAAAGGGAGACTTTGTAGGTGAATTCAGGGTCTAAAATTTCTAGACGGGTATGTGTCAAACATGAAAATATGCATCGACCTCAAGGAGAATAAATTGGCGAGTATAAAGAGCCACGTTTGTCGTATTCATGGAGAGGTTAATTCTGATTGAATTTCAGGAATTCTTACCATAGGTCGTTTGGGATCCATTGACAAAGCTCAGCATATTTTTCAGAGATCTTTGTTCTACTAAGTTGCTCATCGATCACCTAAAAAATCAAGAAAAGGATATTGTGGTAACACTGTGCAAGTTTAAGAAGGTATTTCCTCCTGGATTCTTTGACTCCATGGAGCATTTGTCAATTCATCTTTCCTATGAGGCATGTATTGGTGGTCCTGTCGGTTATCGGTGGATGTACCCGTTCGAGCGGCATCTGAATCACCTAAAGAGAAAGATGAAAAATAAGGCACGGATTGAGGGCTCTATTGTGAAGCTTATGTTCTCGAGGAGATTATAAACTTTTGCTCGACGTATTTCAAACCTAATGTTGCTACTAATAGAACGAGAGCTCCGAGAAACGACGACGAATATCAGGAATCTATTGATGCAATACTGAAAGTATTCAATGCGTCCAAAAATTCTTTAGGGAAAATGAAGAAGAGATATTTGAATGACGATGAGCTAAGGGCTAATCAGTTGTATATATTACTCAATTGCGATGGGGATAAAGTGGAGAAGTTAGAGGGTTAAGTAATTAATACATCAATGTTTACATTATCTCAATGTAATAGTATAAGCTAATATTATGCTACTAATCAGCGGTTGCTTCATTATTTTTCAGCACATATAATGATAAGCTGAGGTCGGTTAGACCCTACATAACAGATGAAGAAGTAGAACAAGAAATGAGATATATTATTTTTCTTCTTGGTTGAGCGCATATGTAAGGAGCTCGGTAATTACTTTTTCTGTATGCATTTGCACAATAAATAACTTATTATCGCTACTTTGGTATTAGGTCGATCGTCTAATAACATCCGAGACTGAATCTATTAGAACTCTAGTGAAGGATCAATTACCGCCGTCAAAATATGGCCAAGTTATTGTGTGAATGGGTTTAGGTTTAAGTCAACAAATACTCCGATCAGAGACAACTTTATGGATCTTGATTCCATAAAAAATAGTTATTTTCATATTAAATTTTTGAACTACAAAGACGTCAATCCAGGCAATGATTTCTTTGGCATCTTACAAGAGATTGTGGAGTTGACATATAATTATGGCAAGAACCTGCTAAAATTGTGATATTCAAGTGTGAATGTTTCAATCTGATTCAAGATCAAGGTTAGAAAATTGACAAGCATGGTCTTGTGGATATAAACTACAAGCATAGATATCAAGGCTACAAACTATTTATCCTATCAAGTCAGGCTCAGCTCGTGTACTTCACAACTTATCCTTGACGGGAGACATCTAGAAGCTTTTCATGTGTTTTTGAGTTTTCTTGGATTTTGATCTCCTAAAACTTATTATTTTCTAAAACTTGTTGTTATATGTTGTTGAGAAGTTGATTTTAAAAAGTTTAAAATTTTACTTTGCTGGATTTGGACATCATTTGAGGTTTATATGGAAGAAACAAATTTTTTTTTTGAGCTTTTGGCCTTGGCCGAAAAGCTGCTGTTGGAGGAGACGAAGGAGTGCTATATGGCACTCTGTGTTATGCGGCCTGGACTTCTCGTCTCAAGTCAACATGTGGCCAACCTTGTTGGACGCATGAGTGAATTTGCACAAGTGCCCCTTGGCCAAATGCATGAACTCGGACGAATGAAACTTCACAAGTTAATTTTTTTTTACTAAGTTCCAAAAGATTTTATGAGGCCAAGTGTGTATACGGCCAAGTGGAGTATGTGGCCTCATCGACTATGCGGCTAGGAGATATGCTTCCCTCTTCTTCTGGACGCATAACTTCTCACCGACTTGGCATGACTTTGTATGATTTTTTGTTTTTTTGACACACTTTATTGCTTGTCACATCAGTCACATCTATCACTTTATGTCACTTCTTCTGACTTGCTTTTATTTACGGTCATATTGCACATTTCTCGAAGAGTAGACTTTGATTTGCCCTTGCA
Source organism: Iris macrosiphon (assembly GCA_036927795.1). Classification (NCBI taxonomy): domain Eukaryota; kingdom Viridiplantae; phylum Streptophyta; class Magnoliopsida; order Asparagales; family Iridaceae; genus Iris; species Iris macrosiphon. Next base: position 171,275 of record JAYESA010000083.1, read on the forward strand.
TCCAAGCCAACTATTAAGTCTCATGCAACCTAGACTTCATGTGATACTCTGTCTTACGCGGCCAAGACTTCATGCGATACCCTACTTCATGCAACAACTTGCCTATGCACCTATTGTTCCTATGCGGTACCCTATTTCTTACACACGTTGGACATTTGCTTGGCTTAATTTTTTTTGTTTGATTGGATAATTATGATATTATCTGTTAAAAATAGAAATGACTTGTATGACCCATATGTGAGCATGTGCTAAATTTGACTAAGCAGCTGACATAAGCCCTGTATATGTGGCCTTATATATACTAACTTGCTAATTAAAATACTTTCCCTTGACACCCTTATTATACGTTGGATATAATAATGGGCTTAGTTCAACTCAGTAGAGGATCTGTAATTCCTGTTCTTTTTTGGTTTAAGGATTATGAATCCGATCTCGAGGGGTTCTCGCACTACTCTTATCCTCATCTATCGATATAATAAAATGACAATTAATATGACCAATGATTGACTGTCCTGTCCTGAATAACTTTCTATGTGACAACTTGTCCATGATCTTGATTCTAGAACTTGTTCCTGTCCCGACTATTGTATCCGTGATTATACACTTGATCGCACCGAAAGTGCTACTTGATAGATATAAATATGGTATCATGCCACACACTCTTGCTACGTGATATATATAATTATTTTCATGCAAGGATCTGGTATTTGGACAGTAACTTTAGTCGTGGCTAGATAGTACTGATTGTTGTATCACACTTGGGTGAATCCAGATTTAACTTTCGAGTGACAATATGAATTCATATCAAGAGTGCCCATACTTAAAGTACAACATCTAAGAAGGAATGTTTATGTGACCACGACATGGGATTCTAATTAACCTAGGGTTAATTTGGCAACTAAATTTGTAGAGCATTGGGAGGGAACGGTATCTCGAGATCGTGTATGTCGAACCACCCTAAATTAGCTGGGAGTAAAGGCTGGCCACCACGGATACTGTATATCATCCGCACTAGTGGAGTATAATATCTAATTTAATTATAAGACCGAGCTGGTATCTTTTCTACAGAAAACCTGGAACTATTACTAATTAATAATTAGCTCAGTGCCCCTGCGAGGGACTGGTGCATCACTTTACATATACACTTGCTCGTATATCATTGGTTCAGCCAGCCCTGCTCGATTATGGCACGATATGAGGATACTCATATATTTTATTACTGGGATAACCCAAAGATCATATATCAAGCCATAATACATGATTGACCGTATAATTTTCTTATATTATATGTCTAGCCAGGAAAGTGGGCTATCATGGTATGATGATTTAACCCATGTCCTTGTTTGGTTGTTGGGTTGCATCGTTATGTTACGATAATCCATACACCAAAGCCATGTTATTTCCTATATTATATCTCTGCTTGCGTATTTTGCCTTCTGTTGATTGAAATTAGGGACACACGCTGTTGTAGAATGATAGTTCAACTCATGTTCTTGTTTGGTTGTTGGGTTGCACTGTTGTGTCACGATAGGCTGTGGACTGAAACTATGACGCAAAATTATTTTTGTTTGACCATAATCAAGGGACGTATTCTATCTTGATGTGATAGGGCACTTCCTATCCTTGATTGGTGAAGGGGTATCATATCATGTCATGAATGGGACATATGCCATTGATTGTTGGCTCACGTATCTCATGTTATAGCACTGGTTTTTTTTCTTTATTTCATGCTTCCTTTGTGGTACTTGCTATTTGGGGTCTGATCCTACTGGTTTTGCAAAGCCAGGTTTAGAGCCAGCACCTGAGGATCAAGCTTACTTCTCCCTCACTGATGGCACACATCCGAAAGATGGCTGCTGAGGTTCACGAGTAGGTTTCTTGTTTCACTGCTTGTCTTTTATAAACTATATACTTTTGGGCATTTATCCAACCGACACTTGTTAGCCAGAGAATCTGGACGCTAGTTCCCTACATGACTGTATTAAAATCAGACTTCAGTTGACTCACTTTCATGTATACTTTTGATTGTGTATTTTATATATCATTCTGTATCGCTGGATCTCTAGAACATTCTGATGCGACATTTGTGTCATGCCCCAGTCCCAAAATACACAGGACCAGGCTACGTGGCTATGGCCAGCTAATACGACTCCGAAGGATTTCCTAATTTAGTAGACCCGACGAAGCATACTACGCTGTCCTAAAATACTATCAAGTCTAATATGCTATACTAACAAGTAATAAGTAAAAAACTAATCTCATCCACAAAAATAATACAATAATAACTGAAGTAAGTGCTGGTAAATAAAATATGAAGAGTCTGAATATCCATAATATATCTGGAATAGTTTGATGGGAACAAATCTATTGAAATAAAATGATGGAATAAAAGTACGAAAAGTAGTAAGATAACTAGACTAGTGCATCAACTAGCTAGATAAAGATACTCTAGCCCAAAGCAGAGGTGTACCCCAATTCAAGGGAACTCCTTTGGAAATGTCTCATAGTCCTCAGCCACGAATCCGGTCTCCACTCCTGCTCCGTAGATGGTCGGGTACAAGTGCTCGTCCGGATCTGAAAAGGAACCAAGTCCTCAGAGGGACGTAACAAGATACAAAAAGTATATGCCATAAAATAAATACTGTGTAAACTCGAGGGAGAACTAACCATCTAAGTAAAATGCACTTGAAGACAACCTTGGTACGTATGGGTAGGTAAAAGGTATAAAGCGTAGCGTCAAGCCAGAGGCTATGTATCTGGCATTAGCTGTAAACTGGATGCCAGAAGTATATACTGACTACATCACGATCATGATAGCGCGCAGCTAGTAACCTCTGCCGGATGTATCGACAATCATATACGCCCATAACCGGGTAGCACATAGCCCATAACCTAGTAACACATAGCCTACAACTGAGTAACACTGAGGCTCACTACCCCGTAGTTTACTCTGAAACTACGGTAGCCAAATGTCTATCCCATATGCCTACTAATTGTCTTTCCCGTCCAATGCCAATGTATAAGTCGTGAATACAACGTGGACATCTCTTACTATAATGCAAGTTACTAAAGAAATATAAAACTATGCTAAATATCGTCACACGTGCTGCTCATACCGATGGCCAGTCAAGTATGAAGCTCGCATCCCTACATGAACTCACTCTATGACGTTCAATGATTCGTGACAAGGCCTAGGGAGTCATAATGATAAATCCTCAACTTTAGATGCATCCACTAGATAGTAGGTCAAACACAGGTCCTAACGTCAACGCTTTCTTCGACTGCACCCGAGTCATTCTCAGATGCGCACAGTTATATAATATTAAAGAAATAAATATGTGAACTATAATAACTGAATTTAAACAGTACAACAAGACAAGGTATACTTGCTTGAAACTCTGATGTGAACGAGTAATGCTCCGGAACCCGCAGCCAAGGTAGAACCTTCCTGGGTGCCTATGAATATATAAAAATAATTATCAATCACTATATTATACTATACTAAGTATGCACAAGAGTACAACATACACAACGTCACAAGTCACGTAGAGTCTAAACCAAACAAGCGTCCTAACTAAATGGGTTGGCTAAAGTTGACTAGTCAAAGATCAATAAAGTATGCATACACTAAGTCTACTTGTCACCTAACATTTACAAGTCATTTAAATGTACAAATTCTCAAATATTATAACCAAAGTCATAACTAGGGTTTGTGTAGGTGCTAAGTTGCACTCCAACCATCAAGGTTACTTGTGTTATCCCTCTAGGCCTCCATGCACAATTATATAAAATGGCCCTCTAACATTTGTACAAAATAAGTCAAGGTTGCTAACTACATTACTAATAATGGTCTAAAACTCAAGATGTCATGTAACTCTAACCATGTGCATTAATTACTAGGTTGGGGTATCTTTTTTTTATATGTAGACCATCACCACAACCTCTAATATATATATATATGTCACGACCCGCACCCGGAATTGGGGCACGAGTACGCGGCTACGTCCAGCCTACGCCGCAGCATCGACGGTAGAACGCTGTCAAGGTCTTGATACTATCTAGCCAATCTCACACAAGCATCCAATCTCCATAAGGAGGCACGGATGACACAAATAAAATAAACACATACTCAATCACAGGACTACAGCACGATAAGATATCGAACAAAATTAAATACAACACAAGTCAAAAAGTAATAATCTAACTCAACAAATATCCAAGTCTCATAAAAAATGCCGGAGACAAATCCGGTACCAAAAAGTTTGCTAAAAGAACTAACTAGAAGATTAGTGATTCCGGCTAGACCTCCCGGAATCACAACTAAATTATCAAGCCCAAGTTGCAGCTACTCACCATATGGTCCATAAAGTGTCGGACAACGGTCCTCTAAGGCATAGTCTAGAAAAAATATTTCCAGTCAGGAAGGAGCAAAGTACAAATCTCAAATAACAGTTCTATTTAATTGATAAGGACTATAAAGCAATAAACATGTGATGCTAGCTACTGAGAAGACAGTGAAATAAATGCAATGGCAATTAAAAAGAGACAGGCAATGTAAAGAGACAGACAATAGGCAATATGATACAGTCAGTGCATGTATGAAAATAAAAAGAACAAGGAACAGTATCATATACGGGTGATGTAGTATATGATTTAAATAGAGAACTGTAATCTATTCTTAGTGTTTGAAATAGTAGTTTCAAAATGTGATCGGCTTGAGAACATGTACGATAGCTATAGGGCCTGGCTAATCATGAGTGAAGAGCATGATTAACACTTACATTGTTCTATACTGTATAAAGGGTATGATCATATTTCTTACTAACTACTTCCCCGTCCCCAACTAGTAATGTGGATCCAACCATGACACGTCACGATACACGAGCAAGTCCAATCTATCATGTACGATGTCTAATATGTCTAATATACATATCATGTACAATATCAATACGATAATTAATGTAATATCTCATGACTGCAGATCCAAGCTATACTAGTCCGTGTAGCACAGTGTCAAGGATTCAGATGTAACATTTCATGATTATTGAACTTATAGAAATTATCAAGGAATTGGAAATTATCAGAGAATGTACTTGCCTTGGGTCCTTAGCTGGTAATTATTGATGTCCTGTTCCAGAGTATCGTCTGGAAGAATCAACAGTCCTATAGACATAATACAATATCACTGGTGTCAGGTGCTACGATAACACACAGTAAAAAAAAAAACTGGTCTCAGGGCCATGCCAGGCAGGGCACTAGTCAACTAGGATCATCTGGTAGGGATATACATAATATACACATACGAATTAACGAATACATACATAGACTAATTATATATATATACTCACATGTACCAATTAAAAATACAATAATATATACTTTTTATTAAATAGATATTATAAAAATAACCCAATGTATATATATATATATATACATATATATATATATATACCAATACATTATATATTTATAACATTAAACACTAAGACACATATAATACATGTTTACCTATACCAAAATAAATTTATATATAGGTATATATATACTTACATATCAATATAACACATATATATATAAACTACTTATATATATACCAAAAATTCATATAAAATATTATTTAATATGTATACACACGTATACATCTACACACACACATATACGTATACGTATTTACATAGTCATATATATACACATACATGTACTGTTAAACATTAATTTAAATACATAATTACATATAGAATTAATTATACATACCATACAAATACGTATTTATATATATATATATATATATAGGAAGAAGAAAGAGGGAGATGAGAAGAAGAACTTACAGAGTGTTGGGGGTTGGCTGGCCGGCCGGAGAGGGAAGCCGCTGGCCTGCCGGAGTGGGGGACTGTTCGGCGGAGGGAGGAGTTGCAGAGGTGAGGGGCTCGGGGCTAGGCCGGGCCGCCGGAGTTCAGAGGGGGCCAGGGAACAGAACAGGAAGTCGGGGGGCTTGTCTGGGGCGGTGCCGGAGTAGACAGCGGGTCGGCTGATGGTGGGAGGCCGGAGGATGATGTCGGAGGAGATGGAGGGAGTTGTGGGAAATCGGGGGCCGGAGTTGGCAGCGCCGTCGGGGAACAGTAGGGAGGAGGATGAACAGTGTTCCCCCCTTTTGAATTTAAATAAAGAAAACAAGAAAGAAGAAGGAGAAAGGAAGAAAAGAAGAAGAAGAAGAAGAAGAAGAAGAGAAAAGAGAAGGAGAAGGGAAGAAGCTACGGTTTGGTGTTGAGGGAGATGGGGGCTTGTGAGATGAGGCCTACCTAGGTTTTTGGGGATTAGGGTTCTCCTAGGGAAGAGTGTGGGATGTTACTTTAAATAGGAAGAGAGGGTGTGGAATAAAGGGTTAGAATTTGCCCATAGAATGAGTGGTCCAGATTTGTCATGAGGGAAAAATAATTCATGTAGGAATGAGGGTGAGGTTTAGTTAAAAATATTAGAGATTCCTCATTGGTTTTATCAAATGGGTGTTGACACCAAAAATGTAAATTTGCAATTTAGCCCCCTTAAATTTGGGTATTTGCACAGACGCATAAAATAACAAAAATTTGGCGGGCGATTCGGTGTCTGGTGTTTTGTAGGGTCAGGGGGCGCTGTAAGTTTGGTATGGGCTCAAATAGCAGGGCACTGGAATTAAATTGGGATTTTTAGAATCGGTTAAAATAGTATCCTCAATTTAATTAGAAATAAATGTAAGTTGTGTTCAAAAATTAATTAGGAGTACATGGGGCCAAAATCAGGTCAGGTCATCAATACCAATAATGAAGAAGACTCAGAACAGAATATTACCCTAATTTGGGCCGCACGAAAAATAGGTCAAGATTGCCTCCAATTTCAATTAGAACGCACAACGATACAAAATAGGGATTTATTAAATAACGTCCGCGACAATTTTTGTGCGGCTAGAAATAATGCACAGAGAGCATAATTATGGGTTGCAAAAATAGCAGAATGGAAGGCGGGCATGTCTAGGGCAAGATTGTGAAATTTGTTGGAAGACAAAAGCTATGGTAGCGCTCCAAATATCGAAGCAAAGGCAATGCGCAATAATAAATTAAAATACGGTAATTAAATACAATCTCCAATAAATAAACTCTAGATAAAACAATTAAATACATAATTCCATAATTCAGACAGGTGTTCATCTATTGGCTTCTAGGTCAAGTCTGCTAGCTCAAAATAAATGAACACTGTATATATTTATATATTTAATTACACATCTCACATATTTATTTAAATTAAATACTTATCATGCAATTACCAAATTGTAACTACCATAATATTAAATATTATAAAAAGTCAAAAATACCCCTATTTTCGGAATGTGGTAGTGACAATATATATATATATATATATATATATATATATATATATATATATATATATATATATATATATCATCACCAATACTCTAGCACAACAAGTGCACACAAGCAATATGTCAAGTTTACATCTATTCTTAACATGGCACTCTAGAATGGTAAACTTGTGTCCTCATTCTATACATGCACTTATTTAGTTAACAAACAAGAATTAATTCTAATCATAGCAATGACACTCTCTAACATATCACTATACATATATATATCAACTAGTATAAAAATCTAGGCAATAATCACAACTAGTAGTATAACACTCATGGATCAATAATCTACACTAAACATTATTCTAACACATTAATATATTCTGAGATTAATGTTGTTATGGAGTTATTAAGGGTTAAACAAGTGAGTATGAAGGTTAGAATCATAGCAACCGTGAAGGGGTTATATACATGGTAATGGGTCATCTAATAATGATATATATATATATATATATATATACTCATTCAACATTCAAGAGATGATAAACACAATGGTGAAGGGCATGCAATGTATCTACAAAGAAAACAAGAAGATGTGGTTATGAATTTATATTAAGAAGAAGAACAAGATGAAGAAGAAGAAGAGATTGGGAGTAAGATGGAGATTATTACCTAATGAACAAGGTATAAATGAGGGGGCTTGGGAGCTCGGGTTTGGGACTGCTTGCACTGTCGGGTGTGGGGGGAGCTCTTAGTTAGGTCTGATGCAAGGGGGATCAGGTTGGCTTGTAGGGGGTTGCTCAAGCTAGGGAAGAAGAAGCAGAAGCACAACAATAGATATATCGACAACAACAGTAGAAAATACAATAGCGGCAACAGCAACAAGTAGATGAAGAAGGAACAACAACAGTTCGAGCAATGGTAGAGGGAGGTGGCTAATGGTGGAGGTCATGGGGATTGCTGCAGTCGTTGCTGGCGGTGGTCATGAACGTGGAGAGGAGTAGTGGTGAATGGTGAAGCTACTGGTGGTGGTCCTGGAGATGATGGTTATGGTGGTCGGATGGAGGAGGAAACAACAATCGCAGCAAGGTAGAGGAAGGAGGGAGTCATAGAGGCGTTGGTGCGGGTGGTGGGCTGCTACTCGAGGGAGAAGTGGTGGTGGAGGTCGACTGTAGGGAGAAGGAGGGTGAGGAAATGGAGTGGGGAGAAGATGATGAAGAGGTGATGGTAATGGTGGTTAATGGAGGTGATAGTGGCGATGGTGGTGGTTAACAGTGGTGATGGTGAGGGCTGTCATTGGTGGTGGTCGTGGAGATGATGGTGGTGGTGATGGCTGTCGGTGGTGGTGGTCGTGGAGATGATGGTGGTGGTGATGTCTGTTGCGAGGGTGGTGGTGATGGAGAGGGGTCGGGTAGAGGGAGGATAATGGTGATGGTGAGGGTGGGGATTTTATAAAAGAGGAGAGGAAGAAGGTGTAATGAAATGATAGAGATAATATATTTAATGAAGAGGGAGGGGCATTGGGATTAGGGCTGGCTGCCCATAGGGTTTCTAGGGGTGTGTGCATTGGTTGTTGGAGAGAAAGAGGGGTGGTGATTGGTTTAAATTTGAATGGAGGGTTGTGATGATGTGTAGTTGTATTTTGGTGTGTAGTGCCATACAAAAAGGGAGAGGGGGAGTACCAAGACCGGTTAAGCATTTCAAAATAGGTTTTTTTATTTGTCCCTACCAATAGGAGGTGGACACATGGCTAGTTGTTTGCACAAAGGCTTCTAATAGTTTAGGACATGCACAAAGAAGAGAAATTAGATTGGATGTGAGAAAAATCCATGTTTGGTGTGTTGTAGTGGAGAAAATTGGTGTGTGCTATATTTTGTATGAGCCATGAGGTGGTGAGTGTGGGTTTGGGTCGGTATTTGGTCTAGTTTTGGGCTAGGTTGAGTCGGTTGCTCCCAATTAAATATAAATCATGTCCTAGGTGTTCTTTAATAAATTGGAAGCGCATGGGATCTCAATTGGGAGTAACGCAAGGGTCACGAATGTTGTAGACTCAGAATAGGTTAACATCATATATTGGGTTTCATAAAATATATTGAGATTGTCTCTCCAATTTCAATTGGAACGGACATAGGTGCAAAGTGTAGGTTTAAATTAGATAATTGTGATGAATATTGTGCGATTAAAATAAAGCACAAGAGAGAGTATTTATGAGTGACACAATGGTCAGAATGGAAGACTGGCACATCTAGGATAAAGATGTAAAATTTGTTTGGAGGCAAAATCTAGAGTAGCACTCCCAACCTCGAAGCAACGGTAAGGTACACCAAGTAAATTAAATTAAAAGAGGTAAATTAATAACGCCATTAACTAATTCAAAATAATCCTAAATGAATCCTAATCCTAGATTTGGGTCAGGGGGTTTACAACTTGGGAAGCCTTACTTCTTACTCTGAAATATTCTATGTTATTGATATTTGTTTGAATGATTGAGACAATAGAAGTTCTTGACCCTAGGAGACTTGAATGTAGTATGTACCCCCTTATCTCTAGAAAATCTTAACACATTGGGGCTTGCTTAGGTATTCCGCAAGGTATTGTTGGCTGAGTCATTCTCCTGCTCTTTAGTATTCTGGTTCTGGGACATAACAATTTTGGAGGCTCACTATGTAAGATCCAACCATAGATTTCTCGATCCAACTACGTCGTTTAGCTCATAGCATGTCGCTGTTATGGCATGCTGAGTTTGGAATGACCATGCCGTTGTTTGATGGGTCAAATCGTTTTGTATCAATATATCATGTCCTAGTTATGTCTAATTACTTAATCACCTTCCAGGACCCGTATGTTCTTACTAAAATCTCCGTTTCTCGATGGTATATCGTTCCATCTATATTATCTTTAATCTATGCGATTGGATTGACCATATTCTGAACTTGCTTTGCATGCAACCCTTATCTTTATCTGCAATCCAGAATTGAAGTTTTGGACTTTATGAAAGATCCAACTGTTGAATTTTCGATCCGTTGATTCCGTTGCAACTTTTTACTATAAAATAACAAGTTTTATAAAATAATAATATAGTTTGATATATCAATCCACCCCACTTTTATATTTGTAATTTATTCGTATCATATTCATATTTTGAAATCGAGCAACAAAATTGGGATCCGTCAATTCTAGTGATCTCATATCACTGAAATTAATAAAGTGAAGATATAATTTGTCGGAATAAGTTTTAACCTTGTGGTTGACCATCTTGTCTAGATTTGCATGTTGTAGGCTTTGTTGCACGAATTACTAGAAAAAACTTGGTATATGAGTTATAAAACTTATAATTTAGAATATTAATGTATAAATATTAGTTATGAAGACTACTATGACTTAGTTCTAGATGATAAGACTAATAAATATCTTATGTGGCATAGATGATAGATGACTTAAACCAATCCCACTTTCCCAGCTTAAAGTGGTTATTTGTATTTATTGTAACATATAATTGTTTGTGATTTTGTCTAGTAGATATTCACATGGAGTATGATCCGTTGGTTTATTATTCAACTTGGCTAGACTTTGGTCTCGTAACTCAATGTCACCCTCATATTTCTAGATGAGGGTATTATTGTCATTACACAAAATATTTATATATAGTGATTATATTATTTATTATGCTACTAATTATTTATTATGTGTTGTGGTATTTAATTAATAGTTAGTGGGCTAGCCTAATTATTGGACTTGACGCTAGTAGACCCAATAGGACAAGCCATGACACATTCAACCCAACATTGGGCTAGGCCCATTAAACTCATTCTCTTTAGTTAATTAAGGAGATTATAATTAATTTTTATTAGATTAGAAGTTTTCTAATGTAGCCCTCCCTAATTAAACATCATAACTAGCTAGTAAGGGGTACATTGGACAATGTGAATTGCTTGAAGGAGGGGCTAGAGGGGGCCTGCCACTTAAAGGGTGTCTTTCTCTCTCTCCACTTCATTAATTCACTCATTTTAGATCCCCAATTGTGTTATTCCCCAATTTACTTCATCCATCCACCAAATTTATCCTAATTCACTCTCACCCCCTTCCATTTTTATCATCTAAGGAGCATTGGAGCTTAGATTATAAGGAGCATTTGGAGAAGGAGGAATTGGCAATGGGCTTGTTATCTAATTATATCCATTGGAGCAATTCATTGGGAATCCATCTCCTAATAGGTATAATTCTGAATTCCCTTCCATTTATACTCTATTTAATGTATTTGACCATTAGGAACCCTTTCATGGCTTAGGGATACCCATATGAAGAAGATTTAGGCCAATTGACCTTTATTATGACTTCTACATAGATTTTTGTGCCTAATTTAGGGGAATTCTGAGATTTCTGCACCAAGTGTTTGTTATTTGGTCAATTAGGTCTAATTAGACTTTGATTGGTAATGAGGGGCTAGCTACGTATCCACAATTGGACACGAATATGATGTATCATGATAAATTATGATACGCTATGATACAAAATTTATTTTGGGAGATTTGTGCATAGTAATATAAGTTCCCTCCAATTTCTATTTGTATTTTATATATATATATATATATATATATATATATATATATATATATATATATATATGCGATTGGTATGTGTAATTGGTATTTATGGAGGATTGTGAGTTTTGGTATCTCATTTGGGGGGGGGGGTGTTCATGAACATTATAATGAGGCATTATAGGTGTATGTTGAAATGGTCATTAGTGGGGGTTGTGTGTACACAACATTATTTATGAGGATATATATACATATATATATATATATATATATATATATATATATATATATATATATATATATATATATATATATATATATGTATTATTGTTGTTGTGTGTTGATGATGTTAACTGATATCATGAGGAGAAAGGTTGACAGTGAGGATTAGAACTCTGTGTGTGTGTGTGCCATTGGAGCAATGGGGCTCGGGTGGTGTACCTGTGTGTGTATGTGTATGTGTTAAGTGTGGTGGCAGTGGCAGGTAAGTAAAATTGTTAGTGTATCAGTCATGGAGTGACTGATACCTGGTTTCAGTAGGATATAAGGGGGACATATAAAGGTCTGATATAGACCTCAATGAGGAGAACTGCAATAGCAGTTGTATCAGTCTTGAGAGAGAATGATACCAGTAGGGGGAATGAGGAAGCTTGTGCTTCAGTAGCAGGCAATGTCAAATCACTAAAAAATGGGAAGAAGCAGTATGCTTTATTAATAGTTTAACTGGGAAGTTGCTCTTATTAGAGTGAAGTGTGGGGTTGTAGTTGAGGGGGGTAAACAAGCATGTATCAGTAGGGCTCGGGTATATTTGCTAAAGGGGTTGCATGTGTTTGGGTAGGGTGAGTAGCATTCAGGTCGCATTCAACTATGATGCTGAATAAATAACAGAGGGTAAGGGGAGTTCTGGGTTGACTGCAGCCAAGGAGTAGCAGTAGGGGTAAGGTTAGGTGTTCAGGTACCAGTTAAGCTTTAGGGTCAAGTCAAGGATACCACAGGTTAAGTATAGGTAAGGGCAAGAGTTAACATACTAAGTTATGAGGAGAGTTTATATTTATCAAGTATGGGTGCTAAGGTATAGTTAAATAATAAGTGAGATACTAGAATAGTGGTCAAGGTATTAGGTCCTAAGTTAGGGTAACACTAGATATTAGGTAGTACCACTATATGTATATACACTTAAGTTATATACATAGATATTTGATGTTTAACTTGCATATATAAGTGATATGTAAGATACTTAGTATATTAGCTAGATTACCTAATACCTCAATATATTGACCTAAAAATCTAGGTATGACCTAGTATCAAATAGTTTAACCTCGTGATCAACCTAGAAGCTAGAGTTGGACCTAAAGTGAAGGTAAACAACTAGTTTGACCTAGTTTGACTAATATGACCTAGAAATGGCCTAGAATATCATATTTAATGTATTTAAATCTTCTTATCACCTCATTACACCTAAATGACTTAATGTTTCATATATAGGTTGGGTGACACCGGCTCGGATACCGAGTCATACATTTTGCTCAGGACCATAGGCGAGTATATTCTCTGATAGTTTCCTTATTTGACAGTCTCTATGTTACATGTATTTAGTATTAAGATATTTGATTCTTGACACATTGTTACACGAATTGGTATACGTGGATCCCCGTCATGAGATGTTATTATCGTGATTACTCAGTGATCGTCAGATTACTCAGTGATCGCCGTGTCGTTCTTTATGATTACTCAATGATTATTGTGATATCTTCGTGATTATTTGGACCGTGATCATAGTGCATGATATTATAGACCGTATATCGTGGTGTACATGTTATAACATTCTATGATTGGAATCTGTGTCATGCCCCAGTTCCATAGATAAGGAACTAAGTCACGTGGCAATGGCCAGCATCACACTTCGACGGGCATCCCAATCAAAAGGGCCCGTTGGAGTGCACCTAAGCTGTAAAGTATAATGAATAACCCAACACATAACACATAAATAGTCAATCTAAATCTCATCCACAGGTAACAAATATAAGAGCACATAGAGGTAATCACAACAACTAATGTGCAGAAAGGAAAAGTCACCAGTGATGTATCAAGTACAAATACTAAAGTAGTCACACGGGAATAAACCCGCTAGTACAAAATACTGGAATGAAGTAAACAATAAGATAACTTGGAACGGCATCAGATAACTAGATAGAAATACCGTCCCAAGGAAAGAGTCACTACCAATGATCAGGCGAAGTCCTCGGGGATGACCTCGTCATCGACAGTGGGTCCTGCTGCTGGGTACGTACCCGGACCGTACTCCTCGGGGTAATCCTCGTCGCCTAAACCTGGAAGGGAACCAGGTCCTCAGAGGGACGTACCAAGGTACAAAAATATAGCATGCCAAGTATAACAGAAAGTACAAGTGCAACGACAAGGTACTCTATCATAACCAAACAAGTGTGACATAGTTTAAAGACAATGTTCGACGCGTGGGCTATCCAAAATAAAACCGTAGCTCCGGACACGAAAACACACCGAACATACCGCAGCTCCGGGCAAAGAGTCACACGGGTGATACCACTACACTAGATATATGATCACTACATAAATACTACATATACATATATAAGCGCGTGCAGAGGAGCCCAAACGTCTAGTAACTTTCTTCCCCTTCCCAAGCGGTCAACGATTGTGCGCTGAACCTGAACCTCTATCTAACAGTCTCGACACACAGAAATAACTCAACAGACGCGACCCTAAGGTCATCCTAGTCTCTGGTCATGATGTCAGTATCAGGATACATGAATCTGGCATGATCACAGTATATAAGTGTGTCCTGGGGTGTCGATATACTTAGGTACGTACATCGAGGTGTTACGAACATCTATCAATCATTCTAAGACGTTACGACGAACGTCTGCACCCGGTTGTGATCCGAAAGTGAAGTATCGATTGTAAACAAAAATACGTGCATAATGTACATAAAGAAATAATAAATATTTGTAATATGAAATACAGGGTGGCAAGGTACACTTGCCTGCGTCCGGCTGCTGATGACGGGAATCTGGTACCACGTCCAAGTCCTCACGTCCCGTAGTACCTAGAGATGAGATACAAACCCAAATCAAAATCTAACACACGACAAACAGGGATGTGACACACATCTATACATATGCTCAGTCTCAGCTACGACTCACAGGGACAAGACGCTAGGGGGTTGACCATAGTTGACTATCGGTACGATACATCAAATCAACTAGTCATCTGTACACTATCATCGAACCATCCTCAAAACACAATGAATGATTATTAACCCTTCGCATCATAACATTGTTATCAAATCATAAGGTACTACTCTAATTTAACCATCTTGAAATTTCCAGTCCCCAAATTACAGATTTGTGGTTTTACTCTACACACTAGTCCACAATCAACCACGTGTTCCTCAGTGTTCATCAACGTTCAAAATATCAGAATCTTATTTCTCCATAATTTAATCCTTATTAATTTATTTAGCACTTTTCCCACCATATAATATATCCAGGCCATTTATTAAAAATCAAAACCTAAACCTCCATGAAAATCCTTTATCATTTTTATAATTTATTTGCAAACACTAAATCTAAACCTCCATGCAAAACATTTTAAAATTATTTTAATTCATGTAATAATGAGCCCTAACCTACATTAACCCTAAAACACATTAAACCTCATCATCAACACCACAATACACCTACAAGACATAAAACCCTAGTAAAATAACTCACATGAATATAAATAAACCCTAGTAAAATAATAACACAATCTGAAATATAAACAAAGAGAGGGGGAGAGAGTCGACCTCAACGTGGCGGCGTCGATCGAGGGTTGGCCGGAGAGGTGATGGTCCAATGGTGGTGGTGGAGATCGGATGGGGTGCAATGGTAGTGGTGGTGATGGTGCAATAGTGATGAAGGTGATGGTGCAATGGAGGTGGTGGTGATCGGATGGTGCAATGGTGGCTCGGGTGGAGGAAGCTCGCCGGAGCAGCGGCTTGGCTCCGGATGGAGAATGGACGGGGGACACTGGAGGTGACTGAGAGGGTGGTGGCCTCGTCGGAGCGTGGCTGCGGTTTCGTCTGGGT
The DNA here is from genome assembly GCA_036927795.1 of Iris macrosiphon. Lineage (NCBI taxonomy): Eukaryota > Viridiplantae > Streptophyta > Magnoliopsida > Asparagales > Iridaceae > Iris > Iris macrosiphon. The sequence goes on from JAYESA010000083.1 coordinate 187,263, forward strand.
GGGGCAGTACCGGAATGTGGAGTCAAGTGTTGTAGCAGACCGGAGCCGCGGGGGGGGGGGGGGAGTTTCGATGCTGGATGCGAGGATCTCGTCAGAGGAGACGCTGACGAGGGTGGAGGAACTTGGCGGGTGGCTATACCTGAGCTGCGGGGTACAGAGGTACACAGTAGGCCGGAGCTCACTTGGCCGAAGCTAGCTATTCATGAAGAAGAAGAAAGGAAGAAGAAAAAGAAGGAAATAAATAGAGGGCTCGGTTTTCAAGGTGGAGGAGGGAGGAGAGAGAGAGAGGAGGGTGGTTTTCAATGTCCCTAGGGATTAGGGCCTGCATTGGGGAGAGGGGAGAAAAGATATTATATAGGGGGGTTGTGTGATGAATGGAGGGTGGTGATGCTTCCATTTCAAATGAAGGGTGGGGATTTTACATGAAGGGAATAGGTTTCTTCATGAAAAATAAGGGGAGGAGATGGGTTGACTACGGTCAAAGAAGAGGTAGCCTCTCCATTTGGCCTTGGCCAATGAGAGTGTGCCACATGTTGCAATAATTGTAATTTAGCCCCTTAAGTTTGGGTAATTACACAAACACATGAAATGATGGAAAAATTGTAGGGGAAATTAGTGTTTGGTGTTTTATAGGGTGAGGGGGGTGTTGTGTGTTTGGCATGGACTTAATTAAATGGGCATTGGGATTAATTAGGGATTAAAATAGGATTAGTCAAAATTGGTATCCCCGATTTAATTAGAATAAAAGTGTCCCGTGCATTTAAATTAAATGGGAGCACTTGGGGTCTAAATTTGGAAATAACACATAGGTCAAAAATGGTGTGGGTTTGGAGTCAGTCTTGGACCCTTTAGTTGGTCTGGCTCAACGGGTTAAGTTGGTATCTCAAAATTGAAGGTAACGACACAGGTGTCCGACACATAATTTAAATATGAGGTTTTGGATACGGGAAGTTGTGCAATTAATTTAGGGCACAACGGATTTGATTTTTGTGTGACGGAAAAGTCCAGTGCCTAAATTGACGAGTCAAGTCAGAAGTACAATAGTCCGATGGAATTTATGGGCTGATGTTGGGCTCCGAATAATTCAACAATGGTAGGGCACGCCAAGGGTTTAATTAATAAATAACAGACATATGCAACCCTACTCTAAACCTCAAACATCTGTTGTTAAACCAAAATTTTCCATCCCAAACCTGACTATCTATAGAATTAATCGAGGGGGTTTACATCCTTCCCAACTTAGAAAACTTTTGTCCCAGAAATTAAAAGTAAAGCATGATAATAGCTAAGAGAATTTAAAAACAAGCTAGTAATCAAATACGGTACGTAAATTCGTACCTTTCTCCTCAAATAAATACAGGAAATACTGTCGAATGGAATCCTCGCGCTCTCAGGTAGACTCGCCTGGCGAATGATGCTTCCATGCAACTCTGACCAGTCGAATAGTCTGCCCTCTCAAAGTCTTCTTACTGTGATCGAGGATCTCAACTAGTTGCTCTACGTAAGATAGACTGGGCTCGACTGTAATCTCCGAATGATCAAGCACGTGGCTAGGGTCTGTCACATATCTCCTCAACTGCGATACGTGAAATACGTTATGCACTCCCTCTATTGATGGAGGCAATGCAAGACGGTAAGCCACTTCGCCAACTCGTTCCAAGATGTCAAAAGGCCCGATGTACCTCGGACTCAGCTTGCCTCTGCCTCCGAATCTAATGGTACCACGAGTAGGCGATATCCTCAAAAATACATGGTCACCTTTCTTGAACTCCAATTGTCTGCGGTGCGCATCTGCTTAATGTTTCTGTCTGTCCTGTGCTGCACGCAGATGGCTCTGAATCTGCTTGATCTTCTCCACTGTATGTGTCACCAGCTCTGGACCAAGTATCTGACGCTCTCCTACGTCACTACAACATACTGGTGACGTATATTTCCTGCCGTACAATGCCTCATAAGGTGCCATCTGTATGTTCGTCTGATAGCTGTTATTGTAGAAGAATTCCACCAAGTGTAGATGGTCCTCCCAAGATCCTCCAAAATCAATCATGCACGCTCCCAACATATCCTCTAATATCTGTATCATGCGCTCTAACTGGCCATCAGTCTGTGGATGATATGCAGTGCTGAACTTGAGATGAGTTCCTAGGCTCTCCTGCATACTCCGTCAAAAATGCGACGTGAATCTGGAATCACGATCCGATACGATGCTGACAGGCACTCCATGTAGTCGTACTATCTGCCTCATATACATGTCAGCTAATATCTCTGTGGTCTACCCAACTCTGAAGGGCAAGAAATGTGCAGATTTGGTGAGTCTGTCTACGACAACCCAAACTGCATCCTTCCCGCTAGGGCTCCGCGGGAATCCTGTGACGAAGTCCATGGTAATGTGTTCCCACTTCCACTCGGGAATGGAAAGCTGCTGCAATAGTCCTGCAGTCCTCTGATGTTCAGCCTTGACTTGCTGACAAACTAAACATTTTGCCATAAATCTTGCAATCTCTCTTCATCCCATGCCACCAGAAATGTTGCCTCAAGTCTCGGTACATCTTCGTACCCCCGGGATGAATAGAATAAATCGAGCTATGAGCCTCGGTCATCAACTCTTGGTGTAGCTCGCCACTCGGAACGTATAGGCGATCTCTATACCTTAATGTTCCTTCTTCATGAATCCTAAGTCCCGTCCGCATGCCGGCTTCTGTCCTCTCTCGTAGACGTCGAAATCTCGCATCTGTAGGCATGGCTGCCTTGATCCTCTCTATCAACATAGACTGAACCTCGAGATTGGCCATCTGTGCATCCATGCCTGGCAATACAATCTCTATCCCAAGCTCCTGGAGATCCTCTAGCAATTGCCGCTGAGTCATCAAAAAGTATGCCATGGGCTTCCTGCTTAAGGCATCTGCTACTACATTCGCCTTCCCAGGGTGGTACTGTAACTCAATATCATAATCTGTCATCAACTCTAGCCAGCGCCTCAGTCTCATGGTGAGCTCCTTCTGCGTGTAGACGTACTTCAGACTTTTATGATCTGTGTAAATCTCAACACGCTCACCATAAAGGTAGTGTCTCCATAGCTTTAGTACAAATATCACTGCAACTAGCTCTAGATCGTGCGTCAGATAGTTCTTCTCATGAACTCTCAGCTGTCTCGATGCGTAGGCTATCACCTTGCCGTGTTTCATCAGTACACATCCTAATCCGCTCCCAAATGCATCACTGTACACAATAAATCCTCCTGATCCTGAAGGTAGTGTCAAAATCGGTGCTGATGTCAGACGCTTCTTCAGCTCATCAAAAGCTGCCTGACACTCGTCGGTCCAGATAAACTCCTTACCTTTACGCGTCAGTCGCGTCATAGGCGCAGCTATCCTCGAGAAGTTTTCCACGAACCTACGATAATATCCGGTAAGTCCGAGGAAACTCCTAACCTCTGTAACTGATGTAGGGGTAGGCCATGTCATAACTGCAACTATCTTCTCTGGGTCATCTGATAGTCCATCTTCGATGATTATGTGTCCCAGAAACTGTACTCTATCCAAGCAGAACTCACATTTGCTGAGCTTGGCGTACAGCCTTTCCTGTCTCAGCGTCTCCAACACGATCCTGAGATGTCTGTCATGCTCCTCTTGGCTCTTGGAATATACCAAGATGTCGTCGATAAATACCACCATGAACTTATCTAAGTATTGGTGGAAGACATTATTCATCAAACTCATAAATACTGCTGGCACGTTGGTTAAACCAAACGGCATGACTAAAAACTCGTAGTGGCCATACTTCATCCGAAAGGTCACCTTCGGGATGTCCTTTCTCCGTACCTTGATCTGATGATAACCGGATCTGAGATCGATCTTCTAGAATACACATGCACCACTAAGATGATCAAACAATTCATCAATGCGCGGCAGTGGATACTTGTTCTTTATCGTTACAGCATTTAGCGCCCTGTAATCGATACACAAGCGTACCGTCACGTCCTTCTTCGGTACAAATAGAATGGGTGCTCCCCATGGAGATACACTAGCCCGTATAAATCCCTTATCTAAGAGATCATCTACTTGGACTTTCAACTCAACCAACTCCTTCAGTGCTAGTCTGTAAACGGGTGAAGTAACTGGCTGGGCTCCTGGAGTCAACTCTATAGTGAACTCAATCTCTCTGTCAGGTGGCAGTCCTGGGAGATCCTCTGGAAACACATCCTCAAACTCTAATATAAAGTGAGGGTATATCGGTTCACCTTCTGCAATGTGTGTCGTTAGGGTAGGTTGGACACCATGCTCTCGGGCTCCCCGAACAAACTCAAACTCTGGGTGATCTGGGGGTCTAAAGATGACACAACCACGATGGCAATCTAGCGTTGCGTGGTATTGGCTCAACCAATCCATACCTAGGACAATGTCATAGTTCGGCATGGAGAAGACTAAAAATTGAGCACGCATCTCTCGCCCGCAGACAACTACTGAACATGATCTACAAGTGTCGCTAACATGTACTATTCTACCTCCCGTAAGAATCCTCTTAATCTTCGGAAGGGGTGCGGTGGCTATTCTATGGGTAGCCACAAAACTAGCAGCTATAAAAGAGTGTGTGGCACCAGAATCAAATAGGACTAATGCTGGTAATGAAGCTACTAAGATAGTACCTGCAATCACTTCTCCGGCTGTCTCTACCTCCTCTATAGTCATCGCATAGGCCTGACCATGTCTCGGTGCCGGTGCCCTCGGCTGATGTTGAGCCTGATGGAAGTGGTCTGCCTGTGGGGCCAAGGGTGGCCTCCTCTGATTTCCCTCTGGTGCTGGTGGTCGCTGTGCTCCAGCTCCAGCGTAAGGCGGCCTCGGTCCAGGAGGCTGCTGATAAGGCCTCGGTGCTGGCAAGGCTGGCCGATGAACCATCTGTACTGGAGCCCTCTAGTCTGGGCAATCTCGGACTACATGCTGGTCCGACCCACATCTCAAATAAGCGCCCAGTCTCCTTCGGCAGTCCCTTAATAAATGTCCCTTCTTGCCGTAGTAATGGCATATGGGAATGACAGCTCCCTGCTGGGGTGCTGCCCTCTGCTACTGCTGATGTACTAGAGGACGCTTTACAGGTCCTCCCTGCGGGGCTCGAATTGCTGATAACGACGCACAGGAGCACTTCAGGCTGGCCTCCATCTTGTTGATGCGGTCCTGTCGTCGTGCTGCTTGTAATACCTCAGAGTAAGAGGTGGGGGCTATGGACCCGATAAACCTCTGAGTCTCGAAACTCAGGCCTTTATAGAACTTCTTGGCCTTTGCCTCCTCAGTAGGGATCAGGTACGGTGCAAACCTGCTCAGGCGGAGAAACTCAGTATTGTATTCCTCTACAGTCATACTCCCCTGCCTGAGGTTCTAAAATCTGTCCCGAAGCTCTGCTCGGGCAGTGGAGGGTATATACATCTCCTGGAAAAGCCTAGAGAACTCTTCCCATGTGGCACGGTCTGGTCCCAAATGCTGCTCCTCCAAAAGCCACCAGTGATGCGCGTTGCCAGTGAGCTGCATCCTGATGACAGTCATCCATCGATGTCGGGGGAGGTCGATAGCCTCCAGCTGGTGCTGAATGCTGGTGAGCCAAGAGTGGACCTCTGTCGGCTCCTCTGTGCCAGCAAAAGGTTGCGGCATCATACGACGGAAGTCTATGACAGACCCCGTCGTCGACTGGTGTGCTGGTGGTGACGCCTGCCATAAGGCCGTCATGATACTCTCTCTTAGGGTCTCAGCCTGGCGCTGCTGGGCCTACTGCTGAGCCTGCTGCTGGACCTGCTGCTGGGCCTGCATCATCACATATACCATCTGGAACATCTGTGTCCTATCCATCGGTTTCCATGCAGGGAATGGCATATAGGGCATCTGGGGTGGGAATGGTGGAGGTGGTGGTAGCTGCTGCTCCTCCTGACTCGGGATCCTCTGATCCTCATATCCTGCCTAATGTGGAGTCTGATGCCCGTCTGAAGGCACCTCGGGCTGCCCTGATGACTGGCCCATGGGAGCTGGAGTCAACAGAAGGACCTGCTCCAGTTTCAGTTCCCCGGATGATCCTGCGTCACGGGGAATATCGCCCGGCTGTGCGACGTGTCCGCTGCGGAGATTCATAACTCTGAAAAGAAGTCATGACTGCGATAAGCATTGAGAAAATAAACAAGATATAATTCAGTAAAAGATATCGAGATAGAGGTGTCATGTGAAGGTTTCAAACTTGTAGATGAGATTCCTAATATCTATTCCTAATTTGCAGGCTCGCTTGGCATAGTCAGGTGACCAAGACAATTTAAATCGGACTTGCATGGGCCACCACAAAAACCTTGTCACGCCCCAGTTCCATAGATAAGGAACTGAGTCACGTGGCAATGGCCAGCAGCACACTTCGACGGGCATCCCAATCAAAAGGGCTCATCAGAGTGCACCTAAGCTGTAAAGTACAATGAATAACCCAACACATAACAAATAAATAGTCAATCTAAATCTTATCCACAGGCAACAGATATAAGAGCACATAGATGTAATCACAACAACTAATATACAGAAAGGAAAAGTCACCAGTGATGTATCAAGTACAAATACTAAACTAGTCACACGGGAACAAACCCGCTAATACAAAATACTGGAATAAAGTAAACAATAAGATAACTTGGAACGGCATCAGATAACTAGATAGTAATACCGTCCCAAGGAAAGAGTCACTACCAATGATCAGGCAAAGTCCTCGGGGATGACCTCGTCCTTGGAAGTGGGTCCTGCTGCTGGGTACGTACCCGGACCGTACTCCTCGGGGTAATCCTCGTCGCCTAAACCTGGAAGGGAACCAGGTCCTCAGAGGGACGTAACAAGGTATAAAAATACAGCATGCCAAGTATAACAGAAAGTACAAGTGCAACGACAGGGTACTCTATCATAACCAAACAAGTGTGACACAGTTTAAAGACAATTTTTGACGCCTGGGCTATCCAAAATAAAACTATAGCTCCGGACACGAAAACACACAGAACATACCGCAGCTTCGGGCAAAGAGTCACACGGGTGATACCACTATACTAGATACATGATCACTACATAAATACTATATATACATATATAAGCACGTGCAGAGGAACCCAAACGTCTAGTAACTGTCTTCCCCTTCCCAAGCGGTCAACGATTGTGCGCTGAACCTGAACCTCTATCTAACAGTCTCGACACACAGAAATAACTCAACAGACACGACCCTAAGGTCGTCCCAGTCTCTGGTCATGATGTCAGTATCAGGATACAGGAATCTGGCATGATCACAGTGTATGAGTGTGTCCTGGGGTGTCGATATACTCAGATATGTACATTAAGGTGTTACGAACATCTATCAATCATTCTAAGACGTTACGATGAACGTCTGCACCCGGTTGTGATCCGAACGTGAAGTATCGATCGTAAACAAAAATACGCGCACAATGTACATAAAAAAATAATAAATATCTATAATATGAAATACAGGGTGGCAAGGTACACTTGCCTGCGTCCGGCTACTGATGACGGGGATCCGATACCACGTCTAAGTCCTCAGGTCCCGTAGTACCTAAAGATGAGATAAAACCCAAATCAAAATCTAACACACGACAAACAGGGATGTGACACACATCTATACCTATGCTCAGTCTCAGCTACGACTCATAGGGACAAGACGCTAGGGTGTTGACCACAGTTGACTATCGGTACGATACATCAAATCAACTAGTCATCTGTACACTATCATCGAACCATCCTCAAAACACAATTAATGATTATTAACCCTTCGTATCATAACATTGTTACCAAATCACAAGGTACTACTCTAATTTAACCATCTTTAAATTTCCAGTCCCCAAATTACAGATTTGTGGTTTTACTCTACACACTAGTCCACAATCAACCACGTGTTCCTCAGTGTTCATCAACGTTCAAAATATCAGAATCTTATTTCTCCATAATTTAATCCTCATTAATTTATTTAGCACTTTTCCCACCATGTAATATATCCAGGCCATTTATTAAAAATCAAAACCTAAACCTCCATGAAAATCTTTTATCATTTTTATAATTTATTTGCAAACACTAAATCTAAACCTCCATGTAAAACATTTTAAAATTATTTTAATTCATTAAATAATGAGCCCTAACCTATATTAACCCTAAAATACATTAAACCTCATCATCAACACAACAATACACCTACAAGACATAAAACCCTAGTAAAATAACTCACATGAATATAAATAAACCCTAGTAAAATAATAACACAATCTGAAATATAAACAAAGAGAGGGGGAGAGAGTCGATCTTGACGTGGCGGCATCGACCGAGGGTTGGCCGGAGAGGTGATAGTCCAATGGTGGTGGTGGAGATCGGATGGGGTACAATGGTGGTGGTGGTGATTGTGCAATGGTGATGAAGGTGATGGTGCAATGGAGGTGGTGGTGATCGGATGGTGCAATGGTGGCTCGGGTGGAGGAAGCTCGCCGAAGTAGTGGCTTGGCTCCGGATGGAGAATGGCCGGGGGACACTGGAGGTGACCGAGAGGGTGGTGGCCTCGTCGGAGCGTGGCTGCAGTTTCGTCCGGGTGGGGCAGTGCCGGAATGTGGAGTCGAGGGTTATAACAGGCCGGAGCCGCGGGGGGTGGGGGGAGGGGCTCGATGCTGGATGCGGGGATCTCGTCGGAGGAGACGTCGACGAGGGTGGAGGAACTTGGTGGGGTGGCTGTACCTGAGCTGCGGGGTACAGAGGTACACAGTAGCCCGGAGCTCACTTGGCCGGAGCTAGCTATTGATGAAGAAGAAGAAAGGAAGAAGAAAAAGAAGGAAATAAATAGAGGGCTCGATTTTCAAGGTGGAGGAGGGAGGAGAGAGAGAGAGAGGAGGGTGGTTTTCAATGTCCCTAGGGATTAGGGCCTGCATTGGGGAGAGGGGATAAAAGATATTGTATAGGGGGGTTGTGTGATGAATGAAGGGTGGTGATGCTTCCATTTCAAATAAAGGGTGGGGATTTTACATGAAGGGAATATGTTTCTTCATGAAAAATAAGGGGAGGAGATAGGTTGACTACGATCAAAGAAGAGGTAGCCTCTCCATTTGGCCTTGGCCAATGAGGGTGTGCCACATGTTGCAATAATTATAATTTAGCCCCTTAAGTTTGGATAATTGCACAAACACATGAAATGATGAAAAAATTATGGAGAAATTGGTGTTTGGTATTTTGTAGGGTGAGAGGGTGTTGTGTGTTTGGAATGGACTTAATTAAATGGGTATTGGAATTAATTGGGGATTAAAATAGGATTAGTCAAAATTGGTATCCCCAATTTAATTAGAATAAAAGTGTCCTGCGCTTTTAAATTAAATGGGGGCACTTGGGGGTCTAAATTTGGAAATGACACAAAGATCAAAAATGGTGTGGGCTTGGAGTCAGTCTTGGACCCTTTAGTTGGTCCGGCTCAACGGGTTAAGTTGGTATCTCAAAATTGAAGGTAACGACACAGGTGTCCGACACAAAATTTAAATATGGGATTTTGGATACGGGAAGATGTGCAATTAATTTAGGGCACCAACGGATTTGATTTTTGTGTAACGGAAAAGTCCAGTGCCTAAATTGGCGAGTCAAGTCAGAAGTACAATAGTCCGATAGAATTTACGGGCTGATGTTGGGCTCCGAATAATTCAACAATGGTAGGGCGCGCCAAGGGTTTAATTAATAAATAACAGACATATACAACCCTACTCTAAACCTCAAACATCTGCTGCTAAACCAAAATTTTCCATCCCAAACCTGACTATCTATAGAATTAATCGAGGGGGTTTACAATCCGTGTACTATTTGGGGAAAGAACGAAGTATTAGTGGATACATAATCATACCTTATTGCCCATGATTTAGTGTAGCCCATGATAGCTAAAAGATCTTGTAACTCAGGTGTGATCACACTAGCTCCCCTTTTATTTATAGTACGTGTTAGGCCCAAGCCGATCATATATCTTACTAATATTTTAAGGCACAATTTATTATTATATTTCTTTTATTCCAGTTTAATGCATTGATGTTCCTCACCATAATATTCTTAGTTTATTTCTATTACTTTCCATGATACTCCTTGTGATATTTACTAGTTCAGTTACTTTCATCATTTATTTTTATTACTATTATATTTCGTAGTTTCTGTCAATTATTGGAACTGCTATTGGGTTGTACTTCGCTCCAATTCTGACTGAATATATTATTTAGATGATTTATTAGAGGACTGGTGCCCAATACACTATGGGCTACAGGATGGCGAGGCCGTTGAGATAGCACACATAGAGCATGTTGAGCTAGTGCCAACAGTCGAGGAGACTTAGCTAGTTTATTTATGATATTGTATTTGTCTCATGTTAGACATTATAGCATGTATTATATTTGAGATCATTGGGTTGTGCTTAGACTATTGGGCTAGACTTGGATTATATTGTGACTCTGTATTTCTTTTCCTTCTATTACATATCGTACCATTATCTACCTTTAGTTTTATATTTTTATTGAGTATTGATTATCATTATATTGTTATCTTACCCTCCATATGGAGTTAAGATATTTTTGAAACGTGCATCATATATATTTTGTAAGATGTTTAGATATTATTGTTGACCTAGATATCGTTCTACCGTCGATGCCATGATTTAGGATGGACGTACCCACGTACTCGTGCCCTCGCACCGGGTGCGGGTCGTGATACCTTTCTAGTGGTGGCCCAAGCAGGTCCAGGTAGTAGTGCATAGACTTGGGATATTACTACAAGCCTGCTATAGGATACAGGATGAGAGGATACTCAATCAAAACTAGGAATATTTTTAATCTATTGAATTTATTATCTTTATCATTACCAATAATTGCTTTCTTTGAAATATTACTGTCCTTCCTTGATGCTATCGTATTTTGTGCAATATTGATCCTTTTGTTTTGAATATATAATCAGGATGCCACTGAAGACCAGATTCTATCGCTCTGGAGCAGTTTCAGAGAGGTCGGTTACTTCTCCACCTCTGAGGCGGGTAGCAGCTACTGCTCCACCTTCTCCAGCTCAGAGGGTTGCCTCACCGGTCCAGGTGGAGGATTCAGCAGAAGCTTTTGAGGGTGCTCCACCTCAAATTCAGAGGACTGTGTCCGCAGTTTCAGAGGAGCTTCCATCACCCCAGCACCCGTCGATGTCGCACAAATGTTTATGCTATTTTAGGAGATGATGGAGGCCCAGTGGGACAAAACGGAGGCTCAGCACCGCCAGTCGGATGGATGAGGTAGGGGATAGAAAATGCCCATCATCTAGCACTTTCAGCAGTAGAGAGGGTTAACCTAGTTCAGTCACAAGTGATATTGCCTCATCCCGTCTTACAACAGCTGAGGCCGGGTACCATTATTGATATCAAGAGGATGGGGTCCAAAGACTTCAAGGGAACAGAGGGGATCTTGTACGCCGAAGATTGGATTGAAGACATTGAGAGGAACTTACGACTGCCATAGATTTCAGAGAGTCTACAGGTAGAGGCAGTGGGCAGTAAGATGTTCGACATCGCCCTGACATAGTTTCATACGAATCTGATGATTGCGGCATCTGGTTTGACTTTGGAAGCTTTTTAAGAGCTTTTCAAGGAAAAGTTATTTCCATAAGTGACCATAAGTACCCTAGAGAGCTAGTTTCAGGACCTTGTCCAGGAAAGCATGACAGTAGACGAGTACGCCGCAGAGTTCTGCAGATTGGGCAGGTTTATGGAGGGACATAATCCCCTAGGGAAGGCCAAAAAGTTCCGAAAGAGTTTGATCAGGAAGGTCAAATCCCTTACTAGGGGACACCGTATAGCTACATTTGAGGAGATCCTGATGGGTGCACAGAGGGTTGAGGGTGACTTGTCACCCTCACTTTTTTAGCTAGGGGTAATTTAGTAGTTTAGCCTAGTTATTTAATTTTAGGAATATAATATTAGTGGGCTATGAATATTTATTTAATGCTTGTATTAGTTATTTGATTATTAGAGTGTTATATATTTATTTAGAGGCTTGTAGCAATTAATTTAGTTAGTGGACTAGCCTATTAAAATTGACTTGACATTACTGGACCAAAATTAGACTTGTCATGACAAATAGTAAGCCAACATGGACTAGGCCCAATGAACCCATTTCTACTAATTAACTAAGGAGAATTAGTTTAATTGCAAGTAGTTAGGGACTTCCCAAAAAGCCCTTTCCTAATTATTCCTTATATTAGCATGTAGGGGCATAGTTGTCATTGTCAATTGCTTGGAGTAGGGGGGAATGAGGGACCGACCACATATAGAGGGTCTCCTCTCTCCTCTCAATTGTTTATTCATTTTGAGATCCCCAATTTTCCCATATTTTTCTCCATCAATTTTTCTCTCATTTCACTTCTATTTTCCCTTATTTTTTATTCCTAAAGAAGTTTTGGAGCTTGGAGAAGCAAGGAGCACAAGGAGGAGGAGCAATGGTGAAAAGATCGTGTCCACTTGAGTTTTTATTGGGAATCCATCTCCCAATTGGTAATTTCTGAATTTTTCTTATTGTAACTTCCAAATCATGCATTTGACCACTAGAAATCCACCCTTGCATTAGGGCTACCCATGGGGAGAAGCTTGGGCTTCATTGGACCCATTTAGAGACTTTTACATAGAGTTTTATGTCAATTTTGAAGAAAATCCGAGATTGGCACACAAAATATTTGCCATTTGATTAGAGGTGCCTAATTATAGTTATTAGACTATGTTTAGACTAGTTACATGTCCACAAATGGATACGAGTAAGCCGTGTCGCAAGAAATTATGATATGGGGTAATTTGAGGTTTTTTCTTTGATACGGGTACCACACATATGTGAGATTTTGACACGACACTTGGAATGATGTGTTAGCAGTTAGAATATGTTCTATTTGCTAATTAGAATATGTGGGTAGAATTTGGGTTGAGTTTGGATAGGCATGCGGTGCGTATCATGAACGTATCATAAGCGTATCATAGAGTGCACCCCACGTGTTTGTTGAAATGACAAATGGGTCATTTGTGAGTTAATATTCAGTTTTTACACTGATATTTATATATATAATTCATGATAGTTTGTATATATATATATATATATATATATATATATATATATATATATATATATATATATATATATATATATATATATATATATATATATATTTGTGTGTGTGTGTACCAATAGATATGGAGTGTCAGGTTTGTAAATTATTTGGCATGTCTTTATGTGTGGATTAGTGTTTAGGACATCAGCTTCAGTTAGTGAGAGAGGGGAGAGCATCTTAGTAAGTTAGTATAAGTGTTCGTGTGCATCACTTGGTTGGTAAGGTATCCAACTGATACCTTAGTAGGGAGGGTTGTCCATTAGTGGTGAGGTGGGCATCAGATGGAGTGGAGGCAGTAAGTGGAGTATGGGGTGATGGTGCATAGATGTGTCTGTGCACAGTAGTGTATCAGGATCTGTGGAGTGCCCACTGGGTGTAATAGCTATAGGTTTAGTAACATTGTGTATCAAGTGGGGATTGGTTGTATGCAGTGCAAGGGGGATAGATATGTGGAAGATCGAGCTTCAGACATTGAGGGGTGTTACTGCAGTTCGGAACTGCAATTGCAGTCTTTAGCAAGGGGAAATCTGGAGGTAAATTCGGGTAGTGTGTGTGTATCAATGAGGTTTGGGGGAGCTCGGTTTGGCCTGTAGTGTCAGTACCGGGTAATTATGTAAGGTGACTGTGCAGTAGGAAGGATCATATGTTTAAGGGTTGCAGCATGTATATAGTATTTTGCATCAGTGAATTTGGGGAGTTCAGGCCCTGATACTTGAAGTATCAGTAATACTTTTGAAGGAAGGATGTTTGTTAAAAGGGGAGGGTGTTTATTTTGTGCAGTGCTTATACTGCACTGAGACAGTGCATATTGGACTGCTGGTGGAGTTGCACAAGTATGGGAAGACCTGGGTAGGTCTCCAGTAGGTAGGGGGTATCCTTAGAATAGTTGTGTAGGGGTGAGTGACACGCAAGTGTGAACTAGACAGTGTATCAGCATCAATTGCTGGGAGTGTTGTGTTGCTGGGAGTGTTGTGCTCGAGTAGAGGGTGTTAGTGACTGGTAGAAGGAAATGTGCATATGAGAGGGTGTTGCCTGTGTGTGTGTGTGTATGTGTGTGTATTTGCCTGTGTGCAGGAGAATTAAATTAGGGAAAATATGTAGTGAGGTATGAATGTCCAGGATGTATAAGACACCTAGATGACAAGGGTACATAGTGCCAAGTGAGGGAATTATTGGGCCTAGGTTTGGATGACCAAGTTACCAATTGCTAGGTTAGAGGGCATCAGTAGGTAGATATGTGTGAGTGGTTTGAGAGGTCTTTGAGTTAGATGCCAGGAGTATCAGTGGGTGAGTGCTAAAGCTGGATACCAGTTAGGGTATATGTGTACCAAAATTCACTAGTACTAAAGTAACACTAGTGTGAGTGTTTAACTAAGATATTAGTTAGGGCATGTCTAACTATCAAGCAAGATATTATATATATTAACTAGGGGTACTAATAGTTAGATAAGGTATTGGATACTAGTGGGCTATTGGGCTAGGTAATAGGAATTTAGTTAAGGTAATGATTTGGTTATCAAGTTATTAGTGTGATATATCAGTATAAGCTAAGATATTATTATATATTAATACATATGAGTTCATATAGTTATTAATGATACATAGTATCTTTATATTAACTAAGTATAGCCTAGAAACCTAGGTGTAGACTAGTATTGTCTAGATTTGACTAGTTTGACCTAGCTTGACCAAGTTTGACTAGTATGGACTTAGACATGGCCTAGAAACATCATCATTAATTAATTAATCATGCATATCCTTCTTTTCACCAATTAACACTATTATTTTCTATTTAGGACCTTGTGACTCCAGGTTGATCATTGATTCTCATATAGTGCTCAGGACCACAGACGAGTACATTCTCTGATAGTTTCTATTATTTGATAATTACTATAATACAAGCATTTGGAAATATTTTATTTGATTTCGACATAGTGGTTATACGGACTGGTACTATATGGATCATGTCAGAAGATGGCATCCTATTATCGTGTACTTTGGATACTCCTTTATATGTACTTTATCGTGTGCATCGGATATTTCTTGTGCTCGTGTTCATTCGTGTACATTCGTCTTCTTCGTGTACTCATATTATATTCATGTTCGTGACGTGTCGTGATCGGATCCATGAGTATTGGTTGGGGGCAGGGGAAGTGTTAGCTAGATATGCGATCAAATCTTAGACAATGTTCAATGTTCAATGTTTAAGTTAGACAATGTTTATCCAATGTTAAGTAGACAATGTTCAACCAAAGCCGATCACATATCTGACTAGTATTTCAAATACTTAGTGTAGTTACAGTTTTTCTCTATATTCTAGTTCATTTTCTTTATTATATTTCATCGTGATCAGTTATACTATATTTCTCTAGTTTACCTGTTTCTTTCCACCATACTATGTCATATTATTTCATTATTTCTCGTCTTGTATTATATTCTTTATTTCTATTTATAGTCATTATCAATTAACTTGGAACTGCTATTGGGTTGTACTTCGCTCCAATCTAGACTGGATTTATTTTTCAGATGATTGGTTAGAGTAGATGTGTCCCACCTACTATGGGCCATAAGATGGCGAGACCGTTGAGATTACACTATAGAGCCTCTTGATATAGTACCACCTGTTGGAGAGTTTTAGATTTTTTTTGTTGATGTTGTATTGTATTGATCTTAGCTAGACTTTATGACATGTACTATATTGAGATCTTGTGTTGAGATTAGATTATTGGACTTGGACTTATGATGTATTATGATACTGTATTTTTTTTCTTCTATTCCACATCGTACCATATCTCCCTTTAGTTTTATATTGTGATTGAGTATCGAGTATACTTGAACCATTATATGGTCTACTAATTGGAGTTGAGATATTATAGGCAGGTACCTTATATATATTGTGTGAGATGTTTAGATAATATTATTGACCTAAACAACGTTCTAACACCAACGCTGCGGCGTAGGCTAGACGTACCCACATACTCGTTCCCCTACACCGGATGCGGGTCATGACACGACTTGGAGCTCAAGTACAAGAGAATGAGAGACACATCAGGGGGAGCTAGCGGGAGCGCGGGTCCAGCTAAGCAACCCCATTTCCAGCACCAGAAGACCTTCCAACCGCAAAGACATTAGTTTCATGTACCATTTTGGGCACCAGTGCAGCAGGCACACCAGGCCCCGAGACCAACACAGCAGGCCCCGTAGTGCACTCACTGTGGGAAGATTGGGCATACACAAGAGGTCTGCAAGAGAAGGCTTGGAGTATGCCTCTATTGTGGAGAGCTAGACCACCAGTTGAGGGAGTGTATATTGGCTCATATACGAGCAGCTCAGGGTGCAACACCGGCATATAGAGCACCAGTCAGGCCACCTGTGGGACAGCAGAGGGAACCTCCTTTACCGACCCAACAGCAGTAGTTCGCCGAGCACTAGCACCAGCAGAGAGGTACACAGCGAGGGCGAGCTTTCACCATGACCGTTGAGGAGGAGGAGCTGGTCGGAGATGTGATATCAGGTTCAATTCTCCTTGATTATATTCCAGCTTATTCTTTATTTAATTCTGGTGCTTCCCATAGTTTTGTATATGTGTCTTTTGCTCTTAAGCATCGTTTAGAGGCTGAAACTTTGGCTAGGACTTACAAGATCAAGACTGGGAGTGAAATTATCCTGGTCGGTAATATTTGCAAGGATCAGAGAGTTATACTGGAAGGCCGAAAGTTGAGTACGTGCTTACTTGTAATGCCACTTCCGAGTTACGACCTAGTACTCGGGATAGATTGGTTGAGTAGGCACCATGCTGGCATAGATTGTCGAGGAGGTAGGGTATTATTTCTACCACCAGGAGAGACAAAGTTTGAGATCACCAAAGGAGAAGTAGAGCAGAGCGAGGGAGCCATATGTGGAGCCATAATGGAGAATAAAGAACTGTCATATTCGTTGATAGCAGAGTTTATGGATGTTTTTTCAGAGGAGTTGCCGGGCTTGCCGTCAGACCATGATGTTGAGTTTTCTATAGACTTGGTGTGGTACCCCGTTTCCCCTATACGGGGAGTGTGGCTAAGAAATACAAGACGGTATCGTTCGATCGGGATAGATTAAAACAAGAACTCATCCTCGTTATGGATTTGCTTCTTCGAAATAGATTCCCATATTCAGTGGATCGTGCCCCCATGATCGACTTAGAGGCAGAGTCAGGAGGGACCTCTTCGCTGCATCTTTTGTTGCCTAGTTTTCGTTGTCGCTTGTTGCTTTCGTGCCTTGAGTTAGTTTTCGGATTTTCTTACATTTTCTTGAACGGTTTCGATGGATTTTATTATTTTTGTTCGTTGAACTGCACTTCAATTCCGATATTAGAAAGAGTGGAAGAGGTATTGATCAGCTGTTCGTGGCAATGCAGGTGAACGGACAGTAGACGACGCTCGAGCGTAGTCCTGAAGCACCTCTTTCTTTCTCCCATCCAACCAACTAAGTGAGTGGCTTATATTCGATTCAGTTGGCCCTTCTTCCAGTCTTCACACCTAAAAATCTTTTATTCTTGTTTGCCCCGATCAAACAATACCAAGTAACAACTAAAAGATGTCAAGATAAAAAGGGAATAGACTTGGGTTATTATGCTTGTCAACCAAACTTGTGAACGGTTACTTATTTGCATGCTTGTTCGTTTGGAATGTTCATCATATGCATAAATATAAGTTAGAATGTATACTCTTTTTTAAATTGTGCTATGTATAGTACTCATCCTGAATGAAATAAACTGAACAGGAAGACTATACAAAAGTAGATCTAGCCCTGTTACTGTCCTATGCCTGATGTTGCCCTGATTTGCCTCAACTGCTAACTTAGTGTACTACGTTTGATCATGGACAACTTGTGCATAAGGCCTTAGTTCCTACGAACGGTCGCTGGGGCACTGGCACCGGTCTGATCCAGTCCGGACGGAACTCCTAATAGTCTCCTGCATCGGACGGAATGGCCTATGACGCCCTGATCCTTGCGTTGCATGTCATTCCGGCCCAGACTAGAACCATCCCTTATGGCATCATGCCAGTGATCCCCTCGTATATTTAAACCTGTTGCAAACTAACTTGTGTCTTCGTGGCAGGAAAGGACATGGTAAGTTTTGTACAGGTGGTTCAGACGGGCAGGTAAAAGTTACCGAACGGTGGTAAGTTTATTTCAGTATTTATATATATAATTTTTGCTTGTAAATGAACTAAGGCAAGATAGAAAGACCACAAATAATATGCATGCTTCATTTAAACAACGTGTTGATTCGTATAGTTGGGTTAGCTTGCCTTCACCAGTATATTTCAATGTACTAACCCTCGTTGAAACAGGTTCCCCGTACTAAGGAGATCCGAGCGAGGAGCCGAAGTCATCCTCCAATCCAGTCCAGCTGTAGGTACGTCTTGATTCATGCCATCTTTTGAAGTACTTGCAGAAAGGAGCTAGCTACTCAAAGCTCAAATGCAGCTCCGTGGAAAGGCCATCATTCCACCAGGAGGTCTTTACATTTTGAAGTTTAGTAAATGATGTAATGTACAAGACAACTATCTCATTTTGTGTCAATATTTTATAAGCCCACGCGACAACCCTTATGACTCGTTCAAGAGTTTGTAATAGATGTTTATTATCAATAAAGAGAACTTTTTCATGTTACAACTTGTGTTTTTAATTTATCTGCATACTCTGAATATGTGCTCGCTTTGCAAAAAATATGTTAGCCTTGTGTGGTGTGCATCCTAGGCCCGTACGATGTCACGCCCGGGGGACGACTATCGATTCCATAAAATTGGGACATGACATGTTGGTATCAAAGCCCAGCTTCAAGTTCCTTGACCCTCGTACTGGAAAAGTTTCTTTAACGATCAAATCCCTGTGCGAACTCTTGAACTCGTTAGGCCAAAATGAGATATGTTCATACAATGAGTCCATAATACATTACGATCCTGATATAATTTACATTCTTTTGGAGGAATGGCGCAATCTTCAACACAAGCCTCGGGCGAGACACA
Organism: Iris macrosiphon; assembly: GCA_036927795.1. NCBI lineage: Eukaryota > Viridiplantae > Streptophyta > Magnoliopsida > Asparagales > Iridaceae > Iris > Iris macrosiphon. Next base: position 206,416 of record JAYESA010000083.1, read on the forward strand.
AGCCCAGGAAAGTAGTTCTGGCACTTCGGGAAGTTATTGGAGCCAGAGAGCCATGTCTCGTGTTGATCCCATTCAGCAAATAATGCGGATGTTGGAGGCAAACCAACAGAGGGAAGAGGCTCATTACGAATGGGCTGAGAAGCGAGCAAAAGAGAGACAGAACCAGTTTCAAGACCAAATAGAAGCCCGATTCTCAGTCCAACAAAAGCAGGTAGATACCCTGCAGCAGATTGTTCAGACCTTAGCCTCCATCCAGTCAGCGGCAACAGTGGTGACTCCGATGGAGCAACCAGTACTTGAAGTCGAAATGACTCAGACTCCAAGGAAGAAGGATGTGACTGCCTTCGACTTTGGCGACTTCAAGAAAGTCTGCAACATACCTTTCAAAGGGACTGAGGATCCGATAGCAGCTCTAGATTTGTTGGCCAAACTAGAGGATCACTTCAAACTCCTGGAGGTGCCTGAGTAGAAGCGTGTTGAGTGTGCCCAACTTCAGCTCCGTTTGAATGCGCACGACTGGTGGGACGTGCATTGACGATCTCTTCCAACAGACGATCATGATGAGATAATTGCATGGGCTACTTTTTGTGGCACATTCGAAAAGGAGTTTAGACCCCCTCCCGTACATCGTCAGAAGGAGAAAGAGTTTGTGTAACTACGCCAAGGGAGCATGACGGTAAAGTAGTATTCACCCGAATTCAATCGGCTCGCCAAATTTGCCAGTTCCTATTTACCTGATGCGGCAAGTTGTGCCAGAAGATTTGAAGGAGGCCTGCGTTCCTATTTACCTGATGCGGCGAGTTGTGCCGGTAAGTTTATACGAACTCGGCGCGCACATAGTCGTTCCCCAGTACCAGACGATACGGGAAGTCCTGACCCACGTCCTTTGTCTTGAACCGCAGTTTCCTCACGTTCCTACCGGCGCTGTGTATACCTCCAATCATAAACGCCAAAGCAATGAAAGAGGAAACAACGCTACAAAGCGTCCAAACCACGACGGGCGTCAAAGAGAAAATCAGGGGCAACATTGTTATTACTGCAACAAATGGGGGCACACCGAGAAAGACTGTCGCAAGAAGCTTGGGCTATGGTTGGTATGTGGTGATCTGAACCATACGATAAATGATTGTCCACGCTCGTCTCATCGTCCCCTACAACATCCGAATCAGGCTGCTACAACCCAGGCCAATCGAGCTGCGCCTCAGCAAGAGCGTCTATACAATGACACGAGAGGAAGCTCTGGCTTCAGACACCGTTGTGTCAGGTACTTTGCTTTTAATAATATATCTGCACGTGTGCTATTTGATTCTGGTACAACACATAGTTTTATTTCCATAAATTTTGCCGTAGAAAACAATATAGAAATAACTCCGTTGTATCTAGACCTTAGTGTTAGCACACTGTCAGGTACGAAAATACATGTCCTTTCAGTATGCCAAGGTGGTTACGACTGTATTGGAGGAAGGAAGCTATCGTTTGATGTTTTAGTTCTAGATGTTAGGGACTATGATATCATTTTGGGAATGGAGTGGCTCGACGCCTGCTCGACAACTATTGAATGTGCAAAAAAATGAGTCGTCTTCCGCCTGCCTGGAGAAGCCGAATTCTGCTACTCGAGTAGTCCAGCAAATGATGCGACCAGGGCCTGTATGGTGATTTCTGCGATATCTGCTCGACGAATGCTACACTCAGGATGCACGGGATACCTAGCGTTGGTTCGGGATACACAGTAGGACTATGCAAATGTTGAGTCTTCTTCTGTTGAGGCAGAGTTCCCTGATGTGTTTCCGAGCGAACTACCCAGCATGCCACCAGACCGAGAGATTGAATTCACCATAGACACCTTCCCGAATACCCAGCTGATCTCTAAGCCTCCGTACAGAATGGCCCTTGCTGAACTGAAATAGTTAAACTGCCAACTGTAAGAGTTACTGGATCGTGGGTTCATCTGTCCGAGCGTGTCTCCTTGGGGTGCACCTGTGCTCTTCATGAAGAAGAAGGATGGAACGCTACGCCTCTGTATCAATTATCAGGAGCTGAATAAAGTCACTATCAGAAACAAGTATCCTCTGCCAAGGATAGATAATCTCTTTGATCAGCTACAAGGAGCAACGGTGTTCTCAAAAATTGATCTTCGCTCGGGCTACCACTAGCTGAAGATTAAGCCAGAAGACATGCCAAAGACTGTATTCTGAACCTGTTACGGGCACTACGAGTTTTCTGTTATGTCGTTTGGACTGATGAATGCACCTGTGCATTCATGGACTTGATGAATCGAGTGTTCCGGCCATTCATCGATAAATTCGTGGTAGTTTTTATCGATGACATCTTAGTGTACTCGAAGAATAGGGATGAACACGCAGGACACCTGCGGATGGTGCTTCAAACCCTTCGAGACAATAAGTTATATGCCAAGCTTAGTAAATGTGAGTTCTGGTTGGACCGCATATCCTTTCTAGGGCACATTATCTCTGCACAAGGCATCTCAATTGACCCAAAGAAAGTGGAAGCTATTATGCAGTGGAAACAGCCCGAGTCAGCTAGCAATATTCAGAGTTTTCTTGGTCTGGCAGGCTACTACCGAAGATTTATACAAGATTTTGCAAAGATTGCCTCGCCTCTGACTCAGCTAACTCGGATGGGAGTAACCTTCATATGGACGGATGACTGTGAAGCTTTGTTTATGGAGTTAAAGCAGCACCTCATCTCAGCCCCAATTCTTACCCTTCCGGACGGACCTGACGACTTCAAAATATACAGTGACACGTCAGGTAAGGGATTGGAATGTGTCCTTATACAATAGGACAAAGTGATAGCCTTCACGTCGAGGCAGCTAAATCCTCACGAGAAGAACTACCCAACACATGATTTGGAACTAGCAGCTGTGGTGTTCGCGCTAAAGCTGTGGCGCCACTACCTTTACGGCGTACCGTGCGAGATCTATACAGACCATAAGAGCTTAAAATATCTCTATACACAAAAATATTTGAATCTTCGCCAATGGCGCTGGCTCGAACTTCTTAGCAATTTTGACTTAATGATCAAATACACCCCAGGCAAAGGGAATGTAGTAGCTGATGCACTGAGTCGAGTGTTCGTTGGGAGTTTGGCTATTGATGACAAACTACGCCGAGATCTTGAATCATTAGGCATTACACTTATAATCAGATATAAAAAGGGGGCACAAGTGGCTCAACTGTGCCTCGAGCCTGACTTGTTACAAAAAGTCAAGATCGCCCAGAAGGATAACCTGTTCCTGCAAAAGATGCAAGCTCTCATCTCAGCGGGAAAGGCAACCGACTTTACGGTAGGCACGGACGGGATGATTCGAGTGAAGGAAAGACTGTGCGTTCCAGATGATGCGGCCCTCAGAAAGGAGATACTCACTGAAGCTCATTATGCTAGTTATACTTCTCATCCGGGTAGTACCAAGATGTATCGAGATCTCTATACGATATTTTGCTGGCACGGCTTGTAACAAGATGTGGTGCAGTTCGTGTCGTATTGCATGGCTTGTCAGAGGGTAAAGGTCGAACACCAGAAGCCGGGAGGAGAGATGCAGAATCTCACTATTCTGGAGTGGAAATGGGAACATATAACAATGGATTTCATTGTTGGCTTGCCAAAGACGCAACAGAGAAATGATGTCGTCTGGGTCATTGTTGATCGCCTCACTAAGTCGGCTCACTTTTTGCCTATCAAGTCTACTTGGAGTGCCGACCGCTTGGCTCAGATCTACCTCAACAAAATCGTTCGGCTCCACGACGTGCATGTATCTATAGTCTCCGATAGAGATGGTCGATTCATATCGCGTTTATGGGAAAGCCTGCAGTCAGCAAAGGGGACGAAGTTGAAGTTTAGCTCCAACTACCATCCACAGACCGACGGCCAAACAGAACGTGTCAACCAAATCCTCGAAGACATGCTACGACTCTGCACCTTGGACTTGAAGACGAGTTGGGACTTGCATCTACCGTTAACTTAATTTGCATACAACAATAGCTTCCAATCCAACATTCAGATGGCTTCATATAAGGCATTGTATGGGCAAAACTGCAGATCTCCGATCTTTTGGGACGAAGTTGGAGAACGACAGATCCTTGGCCCTGAGCTTGTGGAACAGACTGTCCAAAAGATTCGTTTGATTCGAGAAAGACTAAAGGTAGCTCAGAGTCGCCAAAAGAGCTACGTTGATACGCATCGACGGCTACTTGAGTTTCTAGAAGGAGACCAGGTATTTCTCAAAGTCTTGCCCATGCGAGGAGTCACCAGATTCGGAGCAAAGGGAAAGCTAAGTCCAAGATTCGTCGGTCCATTCGAAATACTAAAGCGAGTTGCCTCAGTTGCATATCAGATTGCCCTATCACCATCACTGTCCGAAGTACACGATGTCTTCCATGTTTATCAACTTAGGAAGTATGTGTACGACCCAAGCTATATGGTAGATCTTGATCAACTGGATCTTAAGGCAGACTTGACGTATGCCAAACAACCTGTGCAAATTATGGATCGTAAGAAAAGCTGCTTCGAAGTCGCTCGATTCCTTTAGTGTGCGTGCTTTGGTGAAATCACTCGGTTGAAGAATCCCCTTGGGAGCTTGAATCTGAGATGAGGGATAGGTTCCCTTTAATGTTTCCTAGTGGTAGTGTAAAACCCCCTTCCTAGAAAATCGTATATACCGTTTATTTATTAATTATTAATTAAATAGTAGTAATTAGGGGCTAAATAGGAGAAATAGATTTTTAATAATTTTTATTTTAGGTGTTCGGGCACTTAGAGGACTTATGGGACCATCAGGAATTTTTCAGAATTTATTCCATGTAGGAGACCCCTTGAACAGTTGCTAGCCTAATGGTGTGCATTATTCTAATCCATGAATTTTCTTATGAGTATATATATAATATATATGTATACACAAATATATATATGTATATATATATTTAGAAAGGAAAAGAAAAGAAAGTATAAGAATAATTAAATAAGAAATTTACTAATAATAATAATAATAATACTATTCCTATTCCTTAGCAACTTTGCTCCATTCCCTAACAAATTGCTCCAGACCCGCCTAATAACATAACACTTATTCCCTTCAGCAAACTTGCTGTGACCATTCCGCTTCAGCAACTTAGCAAAAGTTGCTAAGACAAACCCGACCCCTTCAGCGGCTTGGTTCCCAGACCCCTTTGGCCGAACCAAACACCCTCTCTCTTCCTATTTCATATATATATATATATATATATATATATATATATATATATATATATATATATATATATATATATATTTCAAAAATCCTAACCTAAATCTCCAGACCTCCTCTTCCCATCTAGAGCCGTCACCGCAGCCAGAGAAGCCCCGCCAAGCCATCCAAACCATCCCGACGACTCCGACCTCGCGCACTGCAGATTCTCACACGAGGCACCTTCGCTCCGGAATTGTTTTCTGTCGACTCGCTCAACCAAACGCCGTTCCGTCTTTACCGGTATGCTCACCCCTTAACCCTCTTCCATATTTGTATTATAGCCAACCTCGAAAAATGTGTACCCCTAGGCGGAAAACAGCGTCCAAAGTGGGCGCGAGCAGACCCAATTCTGGGATCGCAGAAAACTGCGGTGACCACCCATATTACCGAGTTCGTATCTCCCACCACAAAGATCCGAATTTGGTGATTCTTTTTGATACATGTAGAACACTTGACCTAGTTTGTTTTCTGTTAAATAACCCTATGTTATTAACTGTTGTGGACATAGTTAAATTCGTCACAAAATTGTGCGAACCCACTTTTTCCAGATTCCCAAAAGTTGGAAAATGGAGCGCGCCCTGCCAAACGGGACCGCCCCGCCGTGTATCAAGTGTACCGAATAGTGCACACAGCATAACCGGATACGTGAAAATTTGTGGGGACTGATTCGGACGCGTGTGCGCGCCGAAATCAGGTCGTATCCCCGGACACACCCCGTGTCGCAACTTTTGTGGAACTCACGCGTATTTTGTGCACGCTTGTCAGATTGTGACAAAACTTGCGCCACTGGACTCGTGGTAACACGCTGGTCCTATGACCCAATTTTCACGCAATTCTGAGATGGTTGACCAAATCGCCAATTGGCGGGCCCCACAGTTGACTTTTTGGACAAAATTTTGTTCGGCTCATCGGAATCCACATTTGGACATACCGTTGGGTTCGTATTGACATTTAGAATTGTTTGACCTATAGTTTATCCCATTTAGAGACTGTTACCCTCGGCACGCTTTTTGGTGCAAAGTGGGCCATACGTGGACCCCACTTTTGCCCGAAATTACCGTTTTGCTCCTGTGTCCAAATTGGACGAAAGGGATGTGCTTTTTAGCTATTTTGCTTATTCCAAAAATGTTGGTGATGTTTATTTCAGCATCCGGAGACGTTTGTTCGGAGTCCTTAGTTCCAGGTTCCGTGTCCTTGACATTTGGGCGCGTACACTTTACAGATTTCTTGCCAGGCAAGTATACCTTACCATTGTACTGTATTTACATTCCATATGAGGCATGCATGTTTATTTTCTGTTTATTTAGTTCATTTATTTTAACTGCTATATAAACTACGCGTCCAAGGAAACTTGGGTGCAACGACGGTGTCGTCGTACTATATTTTTATTTATGTATATGCATTAGACCTACTTTATGAGACTACCCCATCTTCATGATGCATTTATGTTTCATTGGCCATGACACTATTCTTACACGAGTGTGAGTCACATGTAGGACACGGACTTGCGTACTCGGCTGGCCACTGGTACGTATAGGTCGTGCGACGGATAGGGATAACTGCCAATAGAAACTTTGCATGCTAGTAGACCTGGCGGTTATTAGAGGTTTATCGTGTCATGGACATGACATGCTTAGAGCATTGGGTGGGGAGAATAACAAGTACCGTATTTGAGCTCCTTTACACTTTTTCTATTGTGCGCCCGGATTCTCCGCCGGAGATACGGGTGGTGATGACCACTATATATTATATTATTATCAGGCGGGCCTCCGGCGTTCGAAAGTCGTCGTGCCTTTTTAGGCCCCTGGATCTCCAATAGAGAACCATGCCAAATCCCAGTTTTTCAGCCAGATAGCTCACTTGTGGGGAAATGTGTTCTTAACTGCATTCACTTAGACGGTTAGGCTACCCCAATGGATATTTATTTTCAGTACTTTATTGGCCTGTGCTTTTTGTATCTTGTTACGTCCCTCTGAGGACCTGGTCCCTTCCAGATATAGGTGAGCAGGAGTACCCGCAGGAGTATGGACCTGGACCTGACGCTACCTATCAGTCTGAGGCGATCTTACCTTCTGATTATATGTGATTCATTGCAGCTGTTTAGAGATTTAGTTGCTATTCTTTTCGAGACATTTATTCTTATATTAGAGTTTATTCTCTTCTCTCTTTAGTAGTTTATTATAGTCGATTTGCAGTGGATTTGTTTCCACCCGACTATCGCACTTTGAGATTACTATTTGAGACTGCTTCTTTGATATTCAGTTATTGATTTCCATTTATCCATTATTTGTGCTGTGGATGAGATATAGAACTGCGTGTGATTTGTTGTGACATATATTACCACTGTGGATTGGATATTCATGTACAGCGTACGTGTGTATATGGTTTCCATATATTGGAGTTCGTACACATACGGTTGGCGTATTACGTATTCCTAGTCCTACGTATTTTGGTACTGGGGCATGACATGTTTTTGTGGTGGCCTATGCAGGTCAAGAATATATTATCTCGGTTACATAACTGTACCGAACAAGCCTGCGTATAGGAATAGAGTATAAGGATCTCATCCACGCTTGACTGAAATTCATCCTTCCTATTTAATACTTGCATCCTGTTTGATTCATGTACTTTTTCTAATCGTTTCGTACATCAACTGCAGAGAGATGGATATGCAAAATGGATGTACTGCCGTCGATGGCGACACAACTTCTGGAGTCAATGGTCAGACTCAAGGAGGGACCCCAACGATTCCTAGGCTTCCGGGGCCAGATGGACAGACTCACACCCCAGTTCCATCTGATCTTCCCGCTTCACCTATTGGGAACCTTCCACCTGTCCCAGTACCGCAAGATGGCCAAGCGCAGATGTTCCAATTCTTTCAGATGATGATACAGGAACATAGGCAGCAGGCAGCCGAGCAGAGGCAAGAATTTTTGGCAGCACTGGAGAGGATGGCTGCACAGGCTACTGTACCAGCCCAAGCACTAGCTCCAGTACCTCGAGCTAGGGTTGGATCAGTAAAGGATTTTGTTCAGATGGGTGCAAGGCAGTACAAGGGCACTGAGAGCCCGGAGGAGACTACCAACTGGATCACTCACACGCAGAAGCTACTGGAGGCATCGCAGTTACCCACGGACCTATGGATGACAGGTGTACGGATACTTCTAGATGGTAATGCTCATCACTGGTGGGAATCCATGGAGCGCCAGTTGGGTACTTACCAGACTTGGAAGCAGTTCTTGGAGTGCTTTGAGGGAAAGTACTTCCCGGACACTGTCAGGGACACCTTGTATGATCAGTTTCTTCACTTAGAGCAAGGGAACCGAACCGTGGACGAGTATGATGCCGAGTTTAGTCGACTCAGCAAATATGGCGCTGCTTTGATACCAAATAACTTGGCTAAGGCTAAGAGATTTTATCGAGGACTGACCCAGGAGCTACAATATTATACAAGCTCGCAGTCCCGAGTCTCTTACGCTGAACTACTGACAGAGGCCAGATTTCAGGAAACCATTAGCAGAGGAAAAGGAGGTCAGCTGAGGACACAACAAGGATCAGCAAGGATACAGCAGGGACCAGCCAGGACACAACAGGGGGGACCTATCAGACGTCCTTTTGCACAACATCATCAGCAACACCGAGCAGCACCGTACCAGAATCTGAGGAAGCCCTATTGCAGTTATTGTGGAAGAAACGGACATATTTTGAGAGATTGTCAGACTCGCTTGGGTCAGTGTATGAGATGTGGCTCTGGACAGCACCTGGCGAGAGACTGCCCAATGCAGCAGACACTTCCACCTCCAGCTCAGAGATTAGCGCTTCCTGTACCGAAGCCAACCCAGCAGATGACTGGACCGGGAGCACCTCGACCCCCGGCAGCAGGAGGATTTCAGAGAGGACCACCGCTACCTACTCAGGAGGAGCAGTATATGAGGACTGGACATGGACAGCCACAGAGGAACGGGCGAGCTTTTGCATTGGAGGTAGATGACATGGATCATGAGGTGGATGTCATAGCAGGTATTACCCTTGCTTTTACTTTTTTTGCTGTGACATTATTTGATACGGGAGCCACCCACTCATTCATATCATCTAGTTTTATTGCCAAACACAACATTGCTTCTATACCATTATCTAGTTGTGTTAGAATTTTTACCGGAGGAGGAGTTGTACCAGTTAGTCGAGTTTGTAGACCGGGCCCTATAGTGATACGTGGCAGAGAGATGAATGCCCAACTCTTGGTCCTTCCTATGCCATCTTTTGATATTGTGCTTGGAATGGACTGGCTATGCAAGTACCATGCTTTCTTCGACTGCTTTGGAGGAATCATTCTTTTTAAGGTACCAGGCCAGCCTGAACTTGAGTTTGTCCGAGGATCCACAGAAATCCTTGATGGTATGCAGCTCGCAATGGACGATGTTGTCTATCACCCTATTATTTCAGAATTTCTAGACGTCTTTCCAGAGGATTTGCCAGGACTACCCCCAGACAGAGACGTAGAGTTTTCAATTGAACTAGCACCCGGAGCAGCACATATAGCATCGCATGTTTACAGACTAGCGAAGAAGGAGATGGACAAGCTGAAGGCACAGTTAAAGGAGCTAGAGGAGAAAGGTTTCATCCGACCGAGTGCATCACCCTGGGGAGCACCAGTGTTGTTTGTACCCAAGAAGGATGGGTCAGTGCGTATGTGCATTGACTATAGAGCCTTGAATGCAGTGACAGTGAAGAACAAATATCCATTGCCACGCATTGATGACCTGTTTGATCAACTCAGTGGAGCTAAGGTATTCTCGAAGATAGATTTGAGATCGGGATATCACCAAGTGAAGGTACGGAAGCAGGACATTTCGAAGACCGCATTCAGAATAAGATATGGATACTACGAGTTTTTGGTCATGCCATTTGGTTTGACCAATGCTCCAGCAATCTTCATGGACTTGATGAATCGAGTCTTCCACCAGTACTTGGACCAGTTCATGGTCGTCTTCATAGATGATATACTTGTCTATTCGAAGAGCCACGAGGAGCACCTGCGGATTGTTCTAGAGACTTTGAGGAGAGAGCAGTTATATGCTAAACTCAGCAAATGTGAGTTCTTCTTGGACAGAGTTTCATTTTTTGGACATGTTGTTACAGGATGGTATTTCTGTTGATCCAGAGAAGATCTCAGCAGTTGAGACATGGCCTGTTCCTAAATCAGCAGCAGAGGTGAGAAGTTTTCTTGGACTTGCGGGATATTACCGACGGTTCGTGGAAAATTTCTCAAGAATAGGCCTATGACTCGCTTGACTTGTAAGGACCAAGAATTTATATGGACTGACGAGTGTCAAGCAGCCTTTGAAGAGTTGAAGAAACGACTGACTACAGCACCAGTATTGATGATTCCGTCAGGATCAGGAGGATATGTGATCTACAGTGACGCATAAAGAAAAGGCTTAGGATGCGTATTGATGCAGCATGGCAAGGTGATTGCATATACATCTAGGCAGTTACGAGTACATGAGAAGAATTATCCGACTCATGACTTGGAACTTGCAGCCGTTGTATTTGCCCTGAAGCTATGGAGACATTACTTGTAAACCCCCTGATTTTTTAAAATTTTAAAAAACTGGATTTTTCATAATTTTCTGGATTTTTCTGGGATTTTTCTGTAATTTAAAAATAGGGTTTTAATTATTCAATGATTTTTTAATTGATAATAAATGATATTAAAATATTATGAAAATAATATGTTTGAGTGTAAAATGAAAAATTGGACTTAGGACAATTTTTCTGGAATTTATCGGACCCCGAACCTATTTTTAAACACCTAAAAAGTATTTTATCTATTTATTTAATTAATTAATTATTTTATTTATTATTATTATTATTATTATTATATATATTTTTAACCTAACCCAGCCCAGCCCGCGGCCCGGCCCGGCCCAGTCCCTAGCGGGTCGGGTCGGATCCGCCAGACCCGACCCGAGACCCGCTACCCGCCCGTCTCCCCTCTTTCCCTCTTCCCCGCAAACTTCGGCGGCGCCCGCTTCCCGCGCCGCCCCGCCCGGCCGCCGCTCCGCCTGCTCCTCTCCACCACCCGACCCCCGCACCAGCCGCCACGACCTCGGCCCCCAGCCCCCTCCCCAGCCCTATAAGAACCCCGTCCACCGCCCGCTGCCAGCCACCAGACCCCCTCCGCCACCTCGCTCCCCCTCCGCCGCACGCCGCCGTGACGCCCCGCCGTACGGACCCCCAGCTCCGCCGCCTCCTTCTCCTTTCCCCCTCCGGCGGCCTCCCCGGCAGCACCCAGCCGCTCGACAGCAGCAGCACAGCGGCAGCTCCGGCGCAGCGCCGCCGCCGCCGGCGAGCCTCCAGCCACCGCGCCGCCCTCCGCCGCAGAGGCCCGGCCCCCTCCGCCTCAGCCTGGCCGCCCCGCCGCCGCCCTCCGGCGAGGAATTCGAAACCCTAACCCTAATTCTCGAATCCGCGTGTCCGACACGTGTCGGACACGATTCGATCCTGGTTTTCGGGTCCCCTTCAGGTGCGTGTAACTTTTTGCTCGTAGCTCCGTTTTTGATTCCGCAAATTGCGTTGCGAAGCCTGTATGACCCTCTCGGTTCCCGGACAAACCGTTCGGGGCATCGCATCCTGTGGTGATCGCACACCGTGATCCAAAAACAGGAAAAACCAGACCATGTTTCACCCCGGAACTAAGTACGCCCCGCCAAACGGGACGACTTGGTCGTACGTGGTCTTCATAGATACATGTGCATCGTCGATACGGATGTGTGGGATTTCACAGAAGTCGATTCGGGTGTGCGTGCACACCGGGATCAACGCGTATCCGCGGACATCGCCCCGTATCCGTACTTTCTAGAACGTGTCCTAACTTTGTGTACACACGTCGGATCGAGACGAAACTTGCGCCATCGGACTCTTAGCAATATGCTGGTCCTGTGGGTCAAGTTTGGTTCGATTCTGAGAACGTTGACGAAATCGCGTGTCGTGGGCCCCACAGGCCCCGCTCGATGGGCGATTTTGTGATCGGCTCATCGGAATCCAATTCTGAAAGTTCCGTTGGGTTCGTATCATCGTTCCTGACCTGTTGACACTAAGTTTGGTGAAATTGGAGACCTTTGACCCGGACGCATTTTTTGGTGCAAAGCGGGCCCACATGGGGATCCCATTTTGACCCGAAACTGCCATTTTTGCCCTTGTCTCCAAATTGGACCCAACGACAGGCGTTTTTAGCTGATTGATATTTTTTGGATCTGATGGTGATGTTTGTTTCAGCAACCGGAGTACCGCCTGCAATTTCCGCCGAAGTCAGAACTGCAAACATAGCCGGAACCACAGGCAAGTGTACCTTGCCAAAACTTGCAGCTTTGCTACTTATTTCCTGGACTTAGTTATACATCAGTGGACAAGTAAAGCTTGCCAATTCTCAGATATTTCTGGTTAAAGTATTTTACTTGATTTTTGTAGCTTCATATGTGAACTTGTTTAACTGCTCAACCCAGGACACCTGACACTCTTCATGTGACGGAATTGCCTGAGATATACCTGGTGATTCCGTATAGGCTACATTTTCATGTCATTTCCAGTTTACATGATTAGATTCTAGCCTGACTCATTGTATTAGTTCAAACTTGCGTGACTTGTACCTGATATTTTCTGGAACTGTGACGTGAGATTTCATGGGGTAGGGAGAGTATTATCATATCAAGGCTGAATATAATATAATATAAATACTTTTATCTGGCGGTGCCTTAGACTCTGATACAGAGCTTTGGTTCCTTACTGGCTCTTCAAGAAAATACTGCTATGGTTTCTTCGACACTGATCCTGTAGTAGTCTCAGCCTGAGTATGACTAAAACTCTCACTTGCATATCACTAGCTGGTTTACATATTTACCCTGCTGTTTCATTATTGTTGCACTGCATATATTGTGGCTTGTATTTTTTGTACCTTGTTATGTCCCCTGAGGACCTGGAATGGACTATGTCCCCAGGTATAGCCGAGGAGAACTACCCCGAGGTGTACGGTACAGGAGCACTCCTTGGAGCAGAACCCGGAACCGAGGACGAGATAGTTGCAGAAGACTTCTCCTGAGCACCGGCTTCATATACACAGTATTTCCATTTCAGTATTTTATTTCCTGTCTTTCTTCTTAAATGTAACAGAATAATTCTCGGATTGTTTCCCGAGATAACCTTATTTGATATTGCATATTTAATTCTATTGTATTATTTCCGTCATTAATCTGTATTATTCTGTGGATGAGAATAGAAATACCTGAGACTTGTACTTAGTATTGCTAGACTACAGCTTAAGCATGCCCTGATGGATCCATTAAATTGGGTTGTCCATCGGTACGTGCTGCTGGCCATTGCGCACGTGCTCAGTCCCTAGTCATTTTGGGACTGGGGCGTGACATTACTTATATGGGAAACGAGTGGAAATCTATACAGACCACAAAAGCCTCAAGTACGTCTTCACGCAGAAGGAGTTAAATATGAGGCAACGTCGATGGCTTGAGTTGATGAAAGATTTCGAGATAGAGCTTCATTATCATCTAGGCAAGGCTAACGTGGTAGCAGACGCGTTAAGCCGGAAGCCAGCAGCTTACTTCTTGACAGCACAGAGGGAACTATTGGAGGACTTGCAAGAGCTTGGCATTGAAGTGATACTACCCGGAGCAGATGGGACACTAGCCAACTTGCAAGTACAATCATCATTGGTAGAGAGGATTAAGGCTTCTTTGCCTACAGATGCCAGATTCAGGAGGCTAAAGGAAAGGACGGAGGCCGAAGAGCAGACAGGATTGCGCATTCACGAGGATGGGACATTACGATGTGGTGATCGTCTTTATGTTCCAAATGGAGAGATTCGACAGGAGCTGATGGCAGAGGCTCATAGTTCAATTTATTCTATTCATCATGGAGGTACCAAGATGTATCGTGACTTACGACAACACTTTTGGTGGCATGGAATGAAGAGAGAGATAGCTCGCTTTGTAGCTAAATGTCTGGTATGTCAACAAGTGAAGGCGGAGCACCAGAGGACAGCAGGATTATTGCAACCACTCTCGATTCCAGAGTGAAAGTGGGAGCACATCACTATGGACTTCGTCACGGGTTTTCCCAAGAGTCCAAGTGGGAGAGATGCAGTGTGGGTAATAGTGGACCGACTCACCAAGTCAGCCCATTTTATACCTTTTAGAGTGGGTCAGTCTACAGAAGCTTTAGCTGACTTATATATGAGGCAGATCGTGAGATTGTACGGCATACCGGTCAGCATTGTATCGGACAGAGATTCGTGCTTCACATCGCACTTTTGGAGGAGCATACAGGAGAGTCTTGGTACTCGTCTGAAGTTCAGTACATCTTACCACCTGCAGACAGATGGGCAGTCGGAGCGTACTATTCAGACCTTGGAAGATATGTTGAGGGCTTGCATATTAGACTTCGGAGGATCATGGGAGGACCACCTATATCTTGTAGAGTTTTCTTACAACAATAGCTATCAAGCGAGTATTTAGATGGCTCCGTTTGAAGCATTGTATGGAAGAAAATATAGGTCTCCTGTGTGTTGGAGTGACATGGAAGAACGTCAGATTTTGGGACCCGAGTTGGTGGTCAACACCGCAGAGACAGTCAAGAAGATTCAGGGACACTTGCGAGCAGCGCAAGACAGGCAGAAGCAGTGGGCAGACCTTCATCGTCGTCCCTTGGAGTTCAAAGAGGGCGATCACGTCTTCTTGAGGATATCACCGACCAGAGGCAACATCCGATTCGGAGGGCGCGGCAAGTTGATTCCAAGGTATATTGGACCCTTTGACGTGCTCGAGAGAGTTGGAGAGGTGGCATATCGACTTGCGCTACCACCTTCACTGGAGGGAGTACATGACGTATTCTATGTGTCGCAGCTCAGGCAATATGTGGCAGACAGCAGTCATGTTCTCGACCATTCAGAGATCACCATTGGGCCGAGTTTGTCTTACCAAGAGTAACCCGTGGGAATCCTTGATCGTCGAGAGAAAGTGTTGAGGAACAAGTCTATTCCCTTGGTCCGCGTAGCATGGAGGCATGGCGCGCCAGAAGAATCAACTTGGGAGCGCGGGGACGACATGCGCAAGCATTTTCCGAACCTATTCGCAGACCAAGGTATGAATTTACATTGTTAATTTATATCTTATACCATCCTTGCATTCTATCGTGGCTTAATTTTAATT
This sequence comes from Iris macrosiphon, assembly GCA_036927795.1. Classification (NCBI taxonomy): domain Eukaryota; kingdom Viridiplantae; phylum Streptophyta; class Magnoliopsida; order Asparagales; family Iridaceae; genus Iris; species Iris macrosiphon. The sequence continues at coordinate 221,881 of JAYESA010000083.1, forward strand.
TTGAGGACAAAATTTTTACAAGTTGGGTAGAATGTAAAACCCCCTTCCTAGAAAATCGTATATACCCTTTATTTATTAATTATTAATTAAATAGTAGTAATTAGGGGCTAAATAGGAGAAATAGATTTTTAATAATTTTTATTTTAGGTGTTCGGGCACTTAGAGGACTTATGGGACCATCAGAAATTTTTTAGAATTTATTCTATGTAGGAGACTCCTTGAGCAGTTGCTAGCCTAATGGTGTGCATTATTCTAATCCATGAATTTTCTTATGAGTATATATATAATATATATGTATACACAAATATATATATGTATATATATATTTAGAAAGGAAAAGAAAAGAAAGTATAAGAATAATAAAATAAGAAATTTACTAATAATAATAATAATAATAATAATAATAATAATACTATTCCTATTCCTTAGCAACTTTGCTCCATTCCCTAACAAATTGCTCCAGACCCGCCTAATAACATAACACTTATTCCCTTCAGCAAACTTGCTGTGACCATTCCGCTTCAGCAACTTAGCAAAAGTTGCTAAGACAAACCCGACCCCTTCAGCTGCTTGTTCCCAGACCCCTTTGGCCGAACCAAACACCCTCTCTCTTCCTATTTCATATATATATATATATATATATATATATATATATATATATATATATATATATATATTTATCTTTCAAAAATCCTAACCTAAATCTCCAAACCTCCTCTTTCCATCTAGAGCCGTCACCGCAGCCAGAGAAGCCCCGCCAAGCCATCAAAACCATCCCGACGACTCCGACCTCGCGCACTGCAGATTCCCACACGAGGCACCTTCGCTCCGGAATTGTTTCCCGTCGACTCGCTTAACCAAACGTCGTTCCGTATTCACCGGTATGCTCACCCCTTAACCCTCTTCCATATTTGTATTATAGCCAACCTCAAAAACGTGTACCCCTAGACGGAAAACAGCGTCCAAAGTGGGCGCGAGCAGACCCAATTCTGGGATCGCAGAAAACTGCGGTGACCACCCATATTGCCGAGTTCGTATCTCCCATCACAGAGATCCGAATTCGGTGATTCTTTTTGATACATGTAGAACACTTGACCTAGTTTATTTTCTGTTAAATAACCCTATGTTATTAACTGTTGTGGACATAGTTAAATTTGTCACAAAAACTGTACGAACCCACTTTTTCTAGATTTCCAAAAGTTAGAAAACGGAGCGCGCCCCTCCAAACGGGACCGCCCCGCCGTATACCAAGTATACCGAATGGTGCACGCAGCGTAACCGGACATGTGAAAATTCGTGGAGACTGATTCGGACGCGTGTGCGCGCCGAAATCAGGCCGTATCCGCGGACACACCCTGTGTCACAACTTTTGTGGAACTCGCGCGTATTTTGTGCACGCTTGTCAGATTGCGACAAAACTTGCGCCAATGGACTCGTGGTAACGCGCTGGTCCTGTGACCCAATTTTTACGCAATTCTGAGACGGTTGACCAAATCGCCAATTGGCGGGCCCTACAGTTGACTTTTTGGACAAAATTTTGTTCGGCTCATCGGAATCCACATTTGGACATACCGTTGGGTTCGTATTGACATTTAGAGTTGTTTGACCTATAGTTTGTCCCATTTAAAAACTGTTACCCTCGGCACGCTTTTCGGTGCAAAGTGGGCCACACGTGGTCCCCACTTTTGCCCGAAATTACCGTTTTGCCCCTGTGTCCAAATTAGACGAAAGGGATGTGCTTTTTAGCTATTTTGCTCATTTCAAAAATATTGGTGATGTTTATTTCAGCATCCGGAGACGTTTGTTTGGAGTCCTTAGTTCCAGGTTCCGTGTCCTTGATATTTGGACGCGTATACTTTACAGATTTCTTGCCAGGCAAGTATACCTTGCCATTGTACTGTATTTACATTCCATATGAGGTATGTATATTTATTTTCTGTTTATTTAGTTCATTTATTTTAACTGCTATATAAACTGCGCGTCCAAGGAAACTTGGGTGCAACGACGGTGTCGTCGTACTATATTTTTATTTATGTATATGCATTAGACCTACTTTATGAGACTACCCCATCTTCATGAGGCATTTATGTTTCATTGGCCATGACACTATTCTTACACGAGTGTGAGTCACATGTAGGACACGGACTTACGTACTCGGCTGGCCACTGGTACGTATAGGTCGTGCGACGGATAGGGATAACTGCCAATAGAAACTTTGCATGCTAGTAGACCTGGCGGTTATTAGAGGTTTATCGTGTCATGGACATGATATGCTTAGAGCATTGGGTGGGGAGAACAACAAGTACCGCATTTGAGCTCCTGTACACTTTTTCTATTGTGCGCCCGGATTCTCCGCCGGAGATACGGGTGGTGATGACCACTATATATTATATTATTATCAGGCGGGCCTCCGGCGTTCGAAAGTCGTCGTGCCTTTTTAGGCCCCTGGATCTCCAATAGAGAACTATGCCAAATCCCAGTTTTTTAGCCAGATAGCTCACTTGTGGGGAAAGGTGTTCTTAACTGCATTCACTTAGACGGTTAGGCGACCCCAATGGATGTTTATTTTCAGTACTTTATTGGCATATACTTTTTGTATCTTGTTACGTCCCTCTGAGGACCTGGTCCCTTCCAGATATAGGTGAGCAGGAGTACCCGCAGGAGTATGGACCTGGACCTGACGCTACCTATCAGTCTGAGGCGATCTTTTCTTCTGATTATATGTGATTTATTGCAGCTGTTTAGAGATTTAGTTGCTATTCTTTTCGAGACATTTATTCTTATATTAGAGTTTATTCTCTTCTCTCTTTAGTAGTTTATTATAGTCGATTTGCAGTGGATTTGTTTCCACCCGACTATCGCACTTTGAGATTACTATTTGAGACTGCTTCTTTGATATTCAGTTATTGATTTCCATTTATCCATTATTTGTGCTGTGGATGAGATATAGAACTGCGTGTGATTTGTTGTGACATATATTACCACTGTGGATTGGATATTCATGTACAGCGTACGTGTGTATATGGTTTCCATATATTGGAGTTCGTATACATACGGCTGGCGTGTTACGTATTCCTAGTCCTACGTATTTTGGGACTGGGGCGTGACAGGTAGGTTCTATTCCTAAGTTTTGGGACAAAACTTCCAATTAGTTGGGTAGGATGTGGTGCCCCGTTCTCCCTATTCGGGGAGCGCGGCTAAAAATACAAGACGGTATCGTTCGATCGGGATAAATTGAAACAAGAACTCATCCTTATTATGGATTTGCTTCTTCGAAATTAATTCCTATATTCAGTGGACCGTGCTCCCAGGATCAACATAGCGGCAGAGTCAGGAGGGACCTCTCCGCTGCATCTTTTGTTGCCTAGTTTTCGCTGTCGCTTGTTGCTTTCGTGCCTTGAGTTGGTTTTCAGATTTGCTTGCATTTTATTGAACGGTTTTGATGGATTTCATTTTTTTCGTTCATTGAATTGCACTTTAATTCCGATATTGGAAAGAGTGAAAGAGGTATTGATCAGCTGTTCATGGCAATGCAGGTGAACGGACAGTAGGCGACGCTCGAGCGGAGTCCTGAAGCACCTCTTTCCTTCTCCCTTCCAACCAACTAAGTGAGTGGCTTATATTCGATTCAGTTGGTCCTTCTTCCAGTCTTCACACCTAAAAATCTTGTATTCTTGTTTGCGCCGATCAAACGATACCAAGTAACAACTAAAAGATGTCAAGATAAAAAGGGAATAGATTTGGGTTATTATGCTTGTCAACCAAACTTGTGAATGATTACTTATTTGCATGCTTGTTCATTTGGAATATTCATCATATGCATAAATACAACTTAGAATGTATACTTTTCTTTAAATTATGCTATGTATAGAACTCATCCTGAACGAAATAAACTGAACAGAAAGACTATGCAAAAGTAGATCTAGCCCTATTACTGTCCTATGCCTGATGTTGCCCTGATTTGCCTCAACTGCTAACTTAGTGTACTACGTTTGATCACGGACAACTTGTGCACAAGGTCTTAGTTCCTGCGGACGGTCATTGGGGCACTGGCACCGATCCAATCCGGACGAAACTCCTGATAGTCTCCTGCATCGGACGGAATGGCCTATGACGCCTTGATCCTTGCGTTGCATGTCATTCTGGCCCAGACTAGAACTGTCCTTTATGGCATCATGACATTGATCCCCTTGTATATTTAAACCTATTGCAAACTAATTTGTGTCTTCGTGGTAGGGAAGGACATGGTAAGTTTTGTGCAGGTGGTTCAGACGGGCAGATAAAAGTCACCGAATGGTGGAAAGTTCATTTCAGTATTTATATATATATTGTTTTCTTGTAAATGAACTAAGACAAGATAGAAAGACCATAAATAATATGCATGCTTCATTTAAACAATGTGTTGATTGGTATAGTTGGGTTAGTTTGCCTTCACCAGTACGTTTTGATATACTGACCCTCGTTGAAACAGGTTCCCCGCACTAAGAAGATCCGAGCGAGGAGCCAAAGTCATCCCCCAATCCAGTCCAGCTGTAGGCACACCTTGATTCGTGCCATCTTTTGAAGTACTTGAAGAAAGGAGCTAGCTACTAAAAGCTCAAATGCAGCTCCGTGGAAAGGCCATCATTCCACCAGGAGGTCTTTACATTTTAAAGTTTAGTAAAGGATGTAATGTACAGGACAACTATCTCATTTTGTGTCAATATTTTATAAGACCACGCGGCAACCCTTATGACTCGTTCAAGAGTTTGTAATAGATGTTCATTATCAATAAAGAGAACTTTTCCATGTTACAACTTATGTTTTCAATTTATTTGCATACTCTGAATATGTGGGCGCTATACAAAAATACATTAGCCTTGTGCGGTGTGCAACCTAGGCCCGCACGGTGTCACACCCGGGGGGCAACTATCGATTATATGTAATCGGGGCGTGATACTTGGTGCCAGATGCAGAGCCGATATCTCAACACGTCTATAGTGTCAACAATAGTAAACTGGCAGAATTGAAGACGGAGGTGGATGGGTTACAGGACAAAGGCTTTATCAGATCCAGTTTATCACCATGGGGTGCTCCGGTATTATTTGTACCAAAGAAGGATGGGTTGGTACGCATGTGTATCGACTACTAGGCTTTAAACAATCTCACTATTAAGAACAAATACTCGCTGTCAAGGATAGATAATCTCTTTGATTAGTTGAGCGGAGCGAAGGTATTCTCGAAGATAGACTTAAGGTCGGGCTACCACTAGGTAAAAGTGAAGAAGGAGGATATTCTGAAGATAGCTTTTCAGACTAGTTATGGGTAGTTTGAGTTCCTGGTAATTTTGTTTGGTTGAGCCATGTCCCAACGGTATTCATGAATCAGATGAATAAGGTGTTCACCCGTATCTTGATTAGTTTGTGGTAGTGTTTATTGATGATATTCTAGTGTATTTGAAGACCCCGGAGGAGCATGATGCGCACCTGAGGATAGTTCTGGAGACTCTCAGGAAGAAGAATCTTTATAGGAAGCTTTCAAAGTGTGAGTTCTTCCTTGAAAATATTGAATTCCTTGGACATGTAGTGACAGGTAACAGGATATCAGTGGACCTGAAGAAGATATTAGCAATAGAGTCGTAGGCTACTCCGAGTTTAGTGGCGGAGACCAGGATTTTTCTGGGACTAGCTTGCTATTACATGAGGTTTGTATAGAAATTTTCTATGATTGCAGAGCCGATGACTAGGATAACTAGAACGGATGTGGAGTTTGTCTGGATAGAGGAGTGTCAGGCCACTTTTGATGAGCTGAAGAAGAGATTGACGACAGCTCCAGTATTGACGTTGCCATCAGGGGCATGTGGATTCACTATTTTTAGTAATGCTTCAGGGAAGGGTTTGGGTTGCGTCTTGTAGTAGAACGGGAAGGTGATTGCTGCGCTTCCAGGAAATTACGTCCTCATGAGAAGAATTACCGTACTATGATTTATAGTTGGCGAAGGTTATCTTTGCTCTAAACCTCTGGAAGCACTACCTGTACAGAGAATATGTGGAGATCTTTACAGACCAAAAGAGCTTGAAGTATGTATTTACACAAAAAAAGCTAAATATGAGACAACGAAGGTGGTTGGAGTTGATGAAGACTTCGACATATTATTGCAGTACCATCCAGGGAAGGCCAATGTAGTTGCTGATGCCTTGAGCAGGTATCCGGTGGCTATGTACTTGACTACAGACAGACACTTATTGACCGATCTTAAGAGCTTGGGTATTGAGGTGCTTGTTCCTGGTATCAAGGCACAAATATGGGGATTACAAATATAGTCAGAGTTGATGGACATGATCAGATCTACATAGTATGATGATGAGTCTCTGAGGAGTATCAGAGCACAGGTTATAGTGGGAATATTCGAGGACTTAATTATTGCTAAGGATGGATCACTATTGTACACTACCAGGTTATGTGTGCCGAGTGGGGTGTTACACGAGAAGGTTCTTCAGGAGGCACATCGACCTCACTATTCTATGCATTCAGGAGCCAACAAGATGTATAGAGATCTGAGGGAGCATGTATGGTGGTATGGTATGAAGCGGGAGGTGGCGCGCTTCGTATCCAGATGTTTAGTGTGCCAGCAGGTAAAGGCAGAGAGACAGAGGCCAGGTTGTTTACTTCAGCCTTTACCCATTCCAAAGTATAAGTGGGAGCATATGACTATGGATTTTGTTTCGGGACTTCTACGTTCTCTAGGAGATAAAGACGCAATTTGGGTCATTATAGACAGGTTGACCAAATTGGCCCACTTCTTGCCATTCAAAGTGGGTATGTCTACGGAGAAGCTAGCGGGTAATTATGTACGACAGATTATCAGATTGCATAGAGTTTCTGTGAGCATCATCTCGAATTGGGATAGTCACTTCATATTCCACTTATGGAGGAATTTATAAGCTAGCTTAGGCACCCAACTTAAGTTCAGTATTGTATATCACCCCAAACAGACCGACAGTCGGAGAGGACTATTCAGACTCTCGAGGATATGCTTCGCACTTGTGTTTTGGATTTTGGAGGCTTTTGGGAGGACCATATTCACTTGGTAGAGTTTGCTTACAACAATATTTACCAGGCCAGAATTGAGATGTCACCATTTGAGGCATTGTATGGACAAAGATGTCGCACTACTTTATCGTGGGATGATGTTGGTGAGAAAGCCTTATTGGGACTTAAGATGATTGTGGATGCAGCTGAGAAGGTGAAGATTATTAGAGATAAATTTCGGGTGGCGCAGGACATACAACGACATTGGGCCGACAGCCACCGGAGACCTTTGAAGTTTGAGGTATAGGTTTTGTATTGCTTGTGATTGCTTTGTGTTAGATAAAGTGCAAAGGCTATATTTTGTTCTAGGTTGGCGATCTAGTGTTCTTGCAGATTTTTTTCGATACGGGACACGATTCAGTTTGGTATAGGCGGAAAGCTTAGTCCATGGTACATCGGACCCTTCAGTGTTCTTGAAAGGGTCGGTGCAGTGGCCTACAGGCTAGACTTGCCACCTGCACTAGAGAGAGTGAACAATGTGTTCCATGTGTCACAGATGAGATGGTACATGGCAGACCCTAGTCACGTATTGGATCACTCAAAAATTTAGGTGTGTCCGACTCTCAGCTATCCAGAGCAGTTGGTGAATATCCTGGATTGCAGGAAGACGGTGCTGTAAAACCAGATGATTTATTTGGTACGTGTCGCGTGGAGGCATCACTCTCCGGTAGAGTCTACCTGTGAGAGAGAAGCCTAGATTCGCGAGCGGTACCCTTATCTTTTTGAGTCGTGAGGTATACATCTTGCTTGCTGTGATTGCTTGTTGTAGTGTTAGTTTTCATAAATTTTGAGGAAAAAATTTTTCTAAGGAGGGTAAGATTGTCACCCTCACATTTCTAGATGAGTGAATTATTGTCATTACACAAAATATTTATATATAGTGATTATATTATTTATTATTCTACTAATTATTTATTATGTGTTGTGCTATTTAATTAATAGTTAGTGGACTAGCCTAATTATTGGACTTGACACTAGTGGATCCAATAGGACTAGCCATGACATATTGAGGACAACATTGGGCTAGGCCCATTAGACTCATTCCCTTTAGTTAATTAAGGATATTAGAATTAATTTTTATTTGATTAGAAGCTTCCTAATATTTCCCTCCTTAATTAAATATCATAACTAGCTAGTGAGGGGTACACTGGACAATATGAATTGCTTTTAGGAGGGGCTAGAGGGGGCCGACCACATAAATGGGGACTTTTTCTCTCTCCACTTTATTAATTCACTCATTTTAGATTTTTAATTGTGTTTATCCCCAATTCACTTCATATCTCCACCAAATTTACCCTAATTCACTCTTATTTTCTTCTATTTTCATCATCTAATGAGCATTAGAGCATGGATTGCAAGGAGAACTTAGAGAAGAAGGAATTGACAAGGAGCTTGTGTCATAATTGTGTCAATTGGAGCAATTCATTAGCAATACATCTTCTAATAGGTATAATTCTGAATTATCCTTCCATTTAGACTCTAATTCATGCATTTGATTATTAGAAACCCTTCTATGGCTTAGGGCTACCCATATGAAGAACTTTTAGGCCAAATTGACCTTTATTGTGACTTATACATACGTTTTTGTGCCCAATTTAGAAGAATTCTAAGATTTGTGTACCAAGTATTTGTTATTAGGTCAATTATGTCTAATTAGACTTTGATTGGTAATGAGGGGCTAGTTATGTGTCCACAATTGGATACGTTTTGATACGGGATTCATTTTGGGAATTTGTGCATAGTACTGTAATTACCCTCAAATTTCTATTGTAACACATTGTATTAGTTATATATATGCGATTGATATGTGCAATTTATATTTATGGAGGATTGTTTGTTTGGTATCTCATTTGCTGGCATATCATGAATATTCTAATGAGGCATTATAGGTGTACAGTAAAATGGTCATTAGTGGGGGTTGTGTGTACACAACATTATTTGTGAGGATATATATAAGTATTATTATTGTTGTACGTTGATGGTGTTAACTGATATCATGAGAAGAAAGGTTGACAGTAAGGATTAGAATTGTGTGTGTGTGTGCCATTAGGGAAATGGGGCTGGGTGGTGTACCTGTGTGTGTATGTGTATGTGTGTATGGTGGCAGGCAGGTAAGTAAAGTTGGTAGTATATCAGTCATGGAGTGACTGATACCTGGTTTTGGTAGGATGTAAGGGGGACAGGTAAAGGTCAGATATAGACCTCAATGAGGAGAACTGCAATAGCAGTTGTATCAGTCTCGAGAGAGACTGATACCAATTAGGAGGAATAAGGAAGCTTGAGCTTCAGTAGCAGGCACTGTCAAAGCACTAAAAAAATGGAGAGCAGCAGTGTTCTTCCCCACACTTCAACTGGGAAGTTGCTCTCAGTACAGTGAAGTATGGGGTTGTAGTTGAGGAGGGAAACAAGCATGTATCAGTGGGGCTCGGGTAGATGTGATAAAGGGGGTGCATGTATTTGGGTAGGGTGAGTAGTATTCATGTTACATTCAGCTATGATGTTGAATCAAGAACAGAGGGTAAGGGGAGTTCTGGGTTGACTGCAGGCAAGGACCAGTAGTAGGGGTAAGGTTAGGTGTTCCAGTACCAGTTATGCTTTAGGGTTAAGGCAAGGATACCACGGGATAAGTATATGTAAGGGCAAGAGTTAACATACTAAGTTATGAGGAGATGTTAGAGTTATCTAGTGTGGGTGCTAAGGTATAGTTAAATACTAAGTGAGATACTAGAATAGTGGTCAAGGTATTAGATCATAAACTAGGGTAATACTAGATATTAGGTAGTACCAATAAATGTATATATATTTAATTTATATACATAGATACTTGACGTTTAACTAGCATATATAAGTGAATGTAAGATACTTAGTATATTAGCTAGATTACCTAATACCTCAAGATATTGACCTAAAAATCTAGGTATGATCTAGTATCAACTAGTTTACCGTTGTGATCAAACTAGAATCTAGAGTTGGACCTAGAGTGAAGGTAAACACCTAGTTTGTTCTAGTTTGACTAATAGGACATAGAAATGGCCTAGAAAATCATATTTAATGCATTTAAAGCTTGTTATCACCTCATTGCACCTAAATGACTTGATGTTTCATATATAGATTGTGTGACACTAGCTCGGACACTGAGTCATACCTTTTGCTCAGAACCAGAGGCGAGTATATTCTCTGATAGTTTCCTTATTTGATAGTCTCTATGTTACATGTATTTAGCATTACAATATTTGATTCTTGACACATTGTTACATGGATTGGTATACGTGGATTCCCGTCATGAGATATTATTGTCGTGAATACTCAGTGATCGTCGTATCGTTCTTCGTGATTACTCAGTGATTACCGTAATATCTTCGTAATTATTTAGACCGTGATCATAGTGCATGATATTATAGACCGTGCATTGTGATATACATGTTATAACGTATTGTGATTGTGATCCGTGTACTATTCGAAGGAAAGGAGAAGTATTAGTGGATATGTGATCATACCTTATAGCCCATGATTTAGTGTAGCCTGTGATAGCTAGCAGATTATGCAACTCACGTGTGATCATGCTAGCTCCCCTTTTATTTATAGCCCGTGTTAGGCCCAAGCAAATCACATATCTTACTAATATTTCAAAGAATATTTTATTATTATATTTTATCTATTCCAGTTTATTATATTGATTTTTCTCACCATAATGTTCTCAGTTTATTTTTATTACTTAACATGATACTCCTTCTTGTGATATTTACTAGTTCAGTTACTTCCATTATTTATTTTCATTTCTATTATTGTTTTATAGTTTTGTCAATTATTGGAACTGCTATTGGGTTGTACTTTGCTCCAATCCTGAGTGGATATATTTTTAAGATGATTTATTAGAGGACTGGTGTCCTATACACTATAAGCCATAGGATGGCGAGTCCATTGAGATAGCACCCATAGAGCATGTTGAGCTAGTGCCAGCTGTCGAGGAGACTTTGGTACTTTATTTATGATATTGTATTTGTCTCATGTTAGACATTATGGCATATATTATATTTGAGATCATTGGGTTGTGATTATACTATTGGACTGGACTTGGATTGTATTATGACTATGTATTTCTTTTCCTTCTATTCCATATCGTGCCATTATCTACCTCTAGTTTTATATTGTGATTGAGTATTGATTATCATTATATTATCATCTTGCCCTCCGTATGGAGTTGAGATATTATTGATAGGTGCATTATATATATTGTGTGAGTTGTTTAGATAGTATTGTTGACCTAGACAATGTTCTACCGTCGATGCTGTGGCGTAGGCTGGACGTACCCACATACTCGTGCCCTCACACCGGGTGCGGGCCGTGACACTCAACATGCTTAGACGAACCCCAAGTAAGTATACCTTGCCTATCTAATTTATTGTATTTACATATTTTTGTATGCTTTATCAATCGTACACTCTGGATATACTTATTACATGTTTCTCCTGTTCAGAACCATCTTACTTCCATGATTTATTTCTATTGACACAGTTGGCATGAATTACAGATTCATATTGCATTGATTGTTAGGTGACTCGTATATGATCTCTGACATTTACTTATTGATGGATTTACCTGTATACATGTTTAACTAGACTTATCACTTGTTAAAGAGATTTATATGTCGTGGATTCGATCCAGACAATACCATTGGATGGGGAGGACAATTACTAGACATTGAGTTTTGCCTAGACTATGTCCTATGCATCTTAATTGGCTCAAAACAATTGTCAAAAAATGTTATTATTTCTTTCCTACTTCACTTGACCCTGGTGTTGTTTGATTTAGGTATGGATTTCTCAACCTTGTCTTAGGGCCCTATTATTTTCTTAATGATTGAACTAGACAAACCCATGGATAGATTATATAGTATAACTATAGTATGTTATTGTATGATGTGTTGGGTATTTAAGGAAAATGATTTTGACTTGGGAGAATTTTGGGGATTGGGTTGGGTATTATAATAAGTTCTGCCTAGGGGTAAGTTTTGGAATATGAGGATCTTGGAACATGGGTGATTTAGTAGTAGTTATGAAGAAAATAATTTGATGGTGAATGCCTAATTTGAGAAGGTAAAAAAAATTGTTAGAAGACGAGATAGTGGTTATAACTATAGACTAAAGGACTTGGAATTGACACTTGCGAGATTAAGGGCGTAGCATTAGTAGGTTATGTGACCAAGTATTGATGAGAAAGATCAAATCATGGTTTTAGATTATAGGATTCATAAAGAAAAAGGTAACCAGGGACAAGGACTGATATTGATAGTACAACGAAATCATCTTTGATGAATTTGGGATGAACATACCAACTAATGAGGAAGAAAGCAATATTTTTGAGCAACACAAACCCATCACCCCAAGAGTTTAGTGAATAATGTAATAAAAATACTTGAGCGAAAATGAAATATTTTTGATAAGATGATAGGATTTTAATTTTACTTGTTTATTTTAAATTTTGAGGACAAAATTTTTCTATGGGTAGATTGTAAACCCCTTCAAAAAATTTCTTTTAAATTTTAAAGTTGGTATCCATTTAAATTTTCTTTATTATTATTATAGTTATTATTGATATTGTATAAATTAATTTTATCTTATATAAATTTTTATCTCATAATGATCTAACTTATAGCTAGCTAACTATGGACCATTTGCCTATTTTAGTATTTAATTATATGGCTATTTATTGTATTTAATTGGGCCAAATATACCTTATCATTATTATTACTATTTTACTTGTCTATTGAGTCATTAACTCCATAATTTTAGCCCTAATTATTTTCGGTGGGCCAAATTTTGTTCCTAGATGCCTAATATATGCCTTTCCTAGGGAATTGAATCCTTGGGCCATTTTTCTTTTTTTTGCTTCATCACCTAGCTATTTGTCCACATCCCTATATAAGCTTCTATGTAGCAGCAGTGAAATCCTAGCCGCAAAACATCATTAGCACAACTACTTCATTCCCCAACTTTACACAACTCAACAAACCATTCTCTTCTTCTTTAATCCCTATCTTCTTCTTATTCTTCTTATTCTTCTTCTTCTTCTTCTTCTTCTTCTTCACCATGAGGCTTAGACACCACCATCCTGGGGATCCCCAGTTCCATCAAATGGTATCTGAGCCAGTATTGGATCTGCGTATCGATTGATAAATCTATGTTGTCCAATAAAAACTTGTATCAAATATAGTAGATAGATGTAGATCTGTTCTAACTCGGTTTTGCCGACATCTTGGCTCAAACTATTATGGTATGTGTGCATGTTTTATTTTTGTGATTTAAATGCATAGCATGTCGTGGCTGTTGTTGTTCATGGATGTAATTAAAATTATGAAGGTTGATCATTCTTATTTTTTTATTTTTTTCAATCTAGATTATGTGTAAACTCTTTCGGGAGTCATAGGATTGATGGAATTTTAATTTTATTTTTTTTGATCTTTCGTGATGGCGGTGGTGGCGGTTTCTGATGTTGGATGAGATTCTATTTTTAAGTTGTCCGGAGGCAGACATAGCCATAATAGTTGAGGAAGAAGCAGGAGACATGGCCATAATAGTTGGATATTTGGCTAATGCTATATTTGCTTATTCTGTTATGCATGTTTATTATAATATGGATGTTTTTTTAAACTAAGCCCACATTAATATTGAAAAACATGGACATATGACAACTAGTAAAAAATCTGTCACGACCCTCATAAGGATGTTTGGGCATGAGTACGTGGCAACGTCCAGCCTATGTTGCAGTATCGATGGTAGAACGCTATCTAAGTTAACAATACTATCTATCAATACCATACAATAATATATCATAACCTATCAATGATATCTTAACTTCATAAGGAGGACAAGATGACAATATAATGATAATATCAATACTCAATCGCAATCGATCTATAAGGAAGATAAAGGCACGATAAGATATAAAGCAATAGAAGTCTCAAAGTCACAAGTCTAGATAGTCATCAACATCAACAAGTCTAAAAGAGTCTAGCAATACCAACATAAGTCTAGGAATCAAGATAATAACATCTCAATAATCTAAGTCGCTGGAAACAAATCCAGTACAATAGAATACTAATACTAACTAAGCAACTACTAACTGCGCCTCCTCCATGGGAACCTGCTCCTTCTGAGGCTCCTGAACATACTCATTAGCTACACCCACATGAGGTCCATAGTAAGTGGGACAAAAGTCCTCTAAGTCCTCTAAAAAATGTTATCTAGTCAGGATTGGAGCAAAGCACATAAACTAACATTAGTTCTATTTAAATTGACAAAGACTATAAAACAATAAAGTTATGAGAATACATGATAAAAAAGTAATACTGGAATCATAAGGAACATGTAAGATAGGTATCATATCGCATGCAGGTAATAAATAGTAAATAAACATGTGAATGACAATATCATTAGGTATAAACTGGAATATAGGAATAAAGTAACTAGCTAATTGTCTTGAAATATTAGTTTGTTATGTGATCGACTTGTGACAAGATCAGGCTCTACCATATATGATTGAATATGCACAAGTATAGGTATTAAGGTCAGGTGCAACCATATATGGAGATCTATGCACAAGTAAGCAATAAGGTCAGGCTACACCCTACATGGAGTATGGGTGAGCTATGCAAAAGTATATAGGGGTATGATCACATAATTAACTAATACTTCCCCGTCCCCCCCGACTAATACAATGGACCAGAATTATTATGTCTCCTGACTAGGATCCATATATACTAGCCCATGTACCATCGTGTCAGGAATCAAGTATGACACTACAATGCTGATATCATAGTAATCATCAAAGTCAGGAAAACTATCATAGAATGTACTCGCCTGAGGTCCTGATCAAGGAACAACAACAGTGCTAAAACTGGAGTCCAAGAGTCCTAAATATAAAATTTTACGTTAAAGAGTAATCTGGGATAATAAATATGTATAATTGACTTTAAGTTAGGCATTGGGTCATTTCTACGTCTCATGGTATCATACTAGGTCAATTCTAAGGTTGGAGTTCATAATTATCTATAAAGTTGGTTTCCAAGATGATATTAGGTCTATACTAGGCTACTCTAACTAATATTGGTCATATAAGGTTATATACACTAATGTACATATTCACTCTTATGCTCTAGTTTTTAGATTAATACCTTAACCCCCAAACTCAGTGTATATTAGTATCTAATATGTAATTGTTACTCTTAACTACTAATCTAATCCCATAGGCCTAATACTCACTGATACCATCATGTAACAGTCACTACTCAAAAGGAAATACATTGCTCAACCTGGCATCAAGCTTGGTACCTAACCTACACTCATTTATATATCCAAAACTGGACTAATCCTCATAAGTTCTGATACTTGAACACCATCATCTGCTAACTGATCCTGGACACACTCTAGTACCCAACCCCATATTAGAATTGATACCCTCTAACACCTCTATCACCTGAACTTGCCTCACTGATCCCTCAACTGAATTTAGCTCATAGATGTACTGTCAGTTGACTACAACTGAGAACATTCTCCCCCAACCTGGGCCTTAATTCTACCTATACTTAAGTCCACATAACTGTACTAGCAGTTATTAAATATGCAGTAATCCCAGAACATGTATACTGCCATGTTTGGCCTGGCATAACCCGAGAATTCTCCCATTATTGTAACGACCTTCTCCGCTCAAACCGAAGGGCCAATTCAAATGGCACAAGTATAGCGAACCGACCTGCCTTGCTCAACGAGGTGACTCGTTCATTACAAAGGCATTCATGCTTGGACCTTCAAATGGAATTCGCACTTAGACTTTTCAGAGGCGCACTTGGAGTCTCTCTCGGCTGATGCAATACATCGTTAAGGTGGGTAGCCCCGGTGAACCTGTCCCTACTTAGTTTCATACTTAAGAAAAGAAATGATACATGCTAGTTTCTAAGCGATAACCTTCGCATGCTAATAAAAAAAGATGAACGCACATAGCTAAGGGGATAACCCTGCCTTATCATTTCATAGAACATGGAGATCTTACTTGCTATTTGCGTAATCTGGCTTATTGAGCTGAATTGTAGTTGTTTCTTATATATGCCACAAAAGTAGTTTGTGAGTTCATATTGAGGCACCGCATTGCACAGAATATGACACGGGATAGAGTATAAATCATATTGCATACAAAGACGAGGAAGACTATCAAGTAGACATTCTGAGTCAGGAGAAGAAAAGAAAAGAAAAGAAAGTAGTCGAAATATCCAGTTCACCGAGATAGTCTCTAATCAGGGAGCTGCACAAAGAAGAAAGATTCGAGTGTCGTCCTCGGCTAGAACCAACCGAGCTGAAGTCCTCGGATAAGAGAAACTGAGCAGGAAGTTCTAGGCTAGGATTGAAAGTGGTGGAGTAGTTGTATGGTCACGTACAACTGGTTGCGTACTAGGAAGGGTCCTCGAACGATCTCCAAGGCATCAGAATTATGTCAGTCCGGAAGAATTGTGCTAGCTGAAGTTCTAGTGCGATAGCTAGCTGAAGTATTAACAGGCAAGTGCGTGACGTCCAGAAAGGCTTACTACAGTCCTGGAAAGACAGTCGTCTCGTCGGATGGTTCGGGACGCCTAATAAGGCTCGCAACCGAGCTGATAAGATAGCAGTTCCATCCCAGAAGATATGTCCAATATGGCTAACAGAGCTAGTGACCTTCATATAAATAAGTCATGCATACATAGTGGCGATCTGCATTCAGAGAGGAATAACATGGAAGAGCATAATGCACAAAACTTTTCACATTTAGAATGTATGCACAGTATATAAGATAGTTCGAGAAAAATATGTCTGAGGCAAAGACACAAACGTAACAATTGAATTGCATAGATTTTCTTCGTTACTTATTAGATTATTAATTATATTATTGCGTATGACAGGGAAGGCTGAATGGTAAAAAGGGTAAGACAAACTCAGTTATTTACAGTAAGACACTCTTGATTCAGACACAAGTATTACTTTCATTATATTGCCATGAACCTGATCCTAAGGCAAAGACTAGAAAGACAACATAACAGTCGGTGCACATAACTAATGAACGTGCTTATTTTGTGGCGTGGGAGAGAGGCCTCCCCACCATTGTATTCAATGTACTGATATCCAACCAGATTGCGTGCAGGTTATATGGAGAACTCGTAAGGATTCGAAGATTGCTTAATGCATCGAAGCATCGGACTGCACTTGGTGTCTTGGAGCATGGCACACGGACCTGGATCTCACATATTAGTATCAGAGCACGACTTTATGTCCTTGGAATTCGTATCGATTCTTTCAGTTTTTGAACTTATGCATTAATGATGTGATAGAGCTCTTTCTCGATGCTTCGATGGATGTTCCATACAATAAATCTAAGTATTATCGAAAGTGCATGTGAGTAATATGATTCCTTGAATGGGATTGTGATACGAAGGCCTTTGTACCGAACTGTGTCAGAGTTTATGGGAATAGACTCGTGCTTAAAAATTGCAAGTTACATGCGAACCAGAATAACCTTACCTTAATGCTAGCATATTTGTGAATGACACTAGATTATCATTCGGACAGGATAGCTATGCACACAGTCGTTCGACTAAGTTGTGTTGAGTATCTCAAACCTGGACTCTTGGGTGTGAGCGAGATTTGGGTGTTATTCGGATAAGGGCAAGGTCAAACTTAGAAAGAAAATCGATAGAGACGTTATCGGAGTATCGCTAAGGCGAATAATAAGAATCGTGCTTGGATTTTGAGATATAGTTCAGAAGATTATTTATAGCGATAAGTTATGACTCAAAATATAGTTCGTATGAATGACTATCGATAGAGGTAAATACGAGACTAAAAATTATCATGGCAACGAATAGGGATCGTACTGTAGTTCTAAGGAATGAATTGGATATACGAGTGAACAATGCGAATGCAATTGATAATTTATTTGGATGACTTGATTCCTGGGTGGTGTATGCGATAGCTCAGGAATGAATAAGCGATTTGATGATTCGTAGAGTATAGCTCGAACACTGAGTGGTGTATTGGCCATCTTAGAAATGTTCGAATGAATGGTAGATTTTAGGATAGCAAACGAGTCTAGCAGCAAGTAAAGTAATTATGCAAAGCCTTATTGTATGCCTAGCAAGTAAGCGAATTCGAAGAAATCGTACGAGATTTGATTCAAACAAATTAGAATGAGTTGAACAAGTGATAAGGCTTATATCGGATATGAATTCAGAGTGTTGAAATTAATATCTGGATCGAGAAAACTTAGTAGATCGTACGAGCAATTTTGAATTGAGTCAAATGAATTAAAACTTGAGTTTGAGACAGAATAATCGTGGATACGAACGGAGTTAGTACAATTGGAATAATGGCGCAAATGAATGATAACGCGCATAAAAAATTTGGAATGAGTAGGATATCACTCAAAAGAATTTAGCTTGAGTACGAATGTTTTGGTTTAGAATTTGGAAGACTTGATAATATATCGATAGTTGGAAGCTAGCATGGATTGATGCAAGTTAGCAAATTTGTGGTTCAATGATTGAGGTAGGCGATTAAGGACTTAATCTTAAATTTGAATGAACGATCTTGAATCGAGTTCGAAAGATCACACTTGACATCAGGCCCCGATGAGAACGATTATTCCGCGGGAGCGCTGGCGTGGTAATTCATGTCCAGTGAGGATGATCAAACTCGAGGGAGATCAGGGTGTAAAATGTTCGATGATTATTCAGACAAACTCGATAAAATGGAACGTAACAAAGATGGAAAGACTTTGGCTTGAGAATTTAAACTTTATTGTTTGAGGTATGCTAAAGTAGACTACGGATTGATCGAACGGTAATATTGAAGTTGGACGATTTGGTTAGGCGAATTATGATCACGGCATGAACGATTTTTAAGATGAACATAACTTGGTGGATTAATATATAACTTGGATGCGATGAAGCATAAGGAAAATGTGTCTTGATCACTTCGATGATAACCATAATGTATGACGTTCTTGTCTTGTATGAGTACAATTCTTTGCTCGTACATACGTCACGTCCGGATTAGAAAAATTATCCCGCGAAAGCGTTGACGTGGTAATTTCACGTCCAGCCAGGATGATTGAACTTGCAGAAGACCATAACGTAAAAATTGAAGGATTTTTGACTTGTGGTTCAACGCGATAAGACGAGTTTCAGGATACAAGTGAATCAGATATATTTTATGGATGAGTTAGCCTACAACATAAAGTAAGACGCTCGATAGTTTCATGAACGGATACGTGAATTATGTTGAACGACTTTGAATTTGTGATTTAGATCAACGATTTAGAAATTAAATCATGACTTGGTAGTTTAGTCCTAGAAAAGATTGGATATGTCGATCCTATCAGGTGTTGAGGAGATAGAGTATGCGAATCTTTTGGTTATATATGCGACGTACATAGATTCGGTTGAATGAATGTGTCTTAGGGATGAATTTATTGAAACAGACTCGGACCATGTACAAATAAACGTGTTAATGTCTGTAGGATAATCTGTGCTCGATGTTTAGAAATCTAAATAAAATAAGCTTGGGTAGGATACCCCATACGAACGAGCAATGGTTTGACCTTTGGAGTTGGGCGAGTTTCGTACAATGGATTACACGATATAAGTCATGAATATGAACTGTACATATGACCTTTTGAGCTGACCTAGTGGCTAGGCAGACGACCCTATGCCATGAGTTGAACTGGAGTGACTGACTTCAGAGTATCGTTCGAGAAAATGATAGAACTGGGGCTACAAGACTTAGAGTTAGGACTTGGAACTGGGAGTGTATGCTAGCGACGTTGGCGTTAAAATGAACGCAACAGATAGGAATTGGATAATAATTGATTGATTGGATAGGTTATGCGATGGAGAGGAATAAGATAGTATTGGAGAATTGTCGGACGGAACTCTTATAATTGGAATTGGTAATATTCAAGATAAGTTGGTATAATGAATTAAATCGTTGCTTGGAAGATGTGTGTTGCTAGTAATGTAATACTTGAATTTGAGTGGGATTGGGGGTAGGCGATGACTAAACAAACTAGAGTTTGGTTAGTCAAGTAGCAAAATGATCGGTGATTCGAAACATTTTCACAAGTAGTTTGTCCGACTTAGCTGTTACTAAGCTTGGTGGAAATAAACATATTTAGGGGACGCCTTGAATATGGGTTCGATCTAGACTTAGTGATATGCATAACTCAAATATAGCTGTAAGTGAAAATGTTAGATTCACATGGATGAGTGTGGCATTTGGAGTAAGTTAGGCTCAGCCTAGACTTTCATAAACGAAAGATTATAAAATGTCCCATGTGAATGAGATAGTTCTACGCTAGGACTCAGTAAGAGACTAAGTCAGGAACGCAATAATGGAACGATAGAATCATTCAATAAAAATGGTTAAGCACACATGCGAAACGGAATAAGAAAACAAATATGAAGTTATATTCGAAATAGACCTAAGATACGAAGGATTAGAACGTACCCCATGTTGGGCAATTTAGCTCTACGATAAGGCACAATAAAGACGGAGTCAAAAAATATAGGCAATTTGATACGACAACTTTGTGTGATAGTAAATTTACTTAGCGATAATGGGCGGTTGCTCGAGATAGATCTTGATGCAAGACGAGATTAAAAAATTAACTGAGATTCGAACTTGAAGTTTTGAGGATTTTATGGATTGTGTTTAGGCATAATGCTGGATTTCGATAGAAGATGTCAAGTAAACGGTCAAATATGTTTTGGGTTCGCATGGATAGAATATAACAAGTGGGTAAGTTCACCCTAAGACTGAGTTTTTCTAGTTTATGTTGAGTTATAAAATACCTTATGATTGAGTAATACAGCCCTGCGCAAGGCGCAATAGTGTTTGAATCGGGTAATACAACAATAAAGTTGAGTATAGTTCGATAGCATTGAACAATAGAGTTGTTCGATGAGATTGGCTAAATACATGTGTAGCACTAGGTGAGAAAATGAATGAATGTAGTGTGGGAACAATCTTTGAAAGTTAGACGAGAAGTATAGAGTTTGGTTTAGAAGTTGTGCGATAATACGAGTTTCGCTCAGGAAGTCTTGCAGACGAGACTGTTTTGAGTGGTGTATTATGTAACGACCCATTCCGCTCAACCCGGAGGGCCGATTCAAATGGCACAAGTGTAGTGAACCGACCTGCCTTGCTCAGCGAGATGACTCTTTGATGCAAAGGCATTCAGACTTGGACCTTTGAATGGAGTTCAGACTTAGGCTTTTCAGAGGCACACTCGGAGTCTCGCTTGGCCGATGCGATACATCGCTAAGGTGGGTGGCCCCGGTGAACCTGTCCCCGCTTAGCTGCACACTTATGAAAAGGAATGATACATGCTTGTTTCTACGCAATAACGTTCATATGCTAATAAAAAGATATGAACGCACATAGCTAAGGGGATAACCCCGCCTTATCATTTCATATAAAATGGAGATCTTACTTTTTTTATTTGTGTAATCTGGCTTATTGAGCTAAACTGTAGTAGTTTCTTATATATGCCATAAAAGTAGTTTTTGAGTTCATATTGAGGTACCGCATTGCACATTATATGACACAGGATAGAGTATAAATCATATTCTATATATAAACGAAGAAGACTATCAAGTAGTCATTCTGAGTCAGGAGAAAAAAAAAGTACTCGGGATATCCAGATCACCGAGGCAGTCTCTAATCAGGAAGTTGCACAAAGAAGAAAGATCCATGTGTAGTCCTCGGCTAGAACCAACCGAGTTAAAGTCCTCAGATAAGAGAAACTGAGTAGGAAGTTCTCTGCTAGGATTGGAAGTGGTGGAATAGTTGCATAGTCATGGACAACTGGTTGCGCACTAGGAAGAGTCCTCGAATGATCTTCGAGGCATCGGAATAGTGTTGGCCCGGGAGGATTGCACTAGATGAAGTTCTAGTACGATAGCCAGCTGAAGTACTAGCAGGCGAGTGTGGGACTTCTATCAAGGCTTGCTATCGACCTGGAAAGACAGCCGACTCATCGGATGGTTCGGGACGCCCAGTAAGGTTCGCAACCGAGCTAGTGACCTTCATATAGATAAGTCAATAACCTTCATATAGGGAAGATAGCCGTTCCATCCTAGAAGATATGTCTAATATGGCTAACAGAGCTAGTGACGTTCATATAGATAAGTTATGCATGCATAGCGGCAATCCGTATTCAGAAGTAGAGTAACATAAAAGAGCATAATGTATGAAACTTTGCACATTTAGAATAGATACATGGTATATAACATAGTTCAAGAAAAACATGTTTGAGGCAGAGACACAAACATAACACTTGAATTGCATAGATGTTCTTCACTAGTTATTAGATTATTTATTATATTGTTGCGTATGACAGGGAAGGCCGAATGGTAAGAAAGGATAAGACGAACTCAGCTATTTATAGTACGATACTCTTGATTCAGACACGGCTATTACTTTTATTATATCATCATAAAACTGATCCTAAGTCAAAGACGAGAAAGACAACATAATCAGTTGGTGCACATAACTAATGATCGTGCTTGTTTTGTGGCATGGGTTAGAGGCATCCCCTTTAGTATATTCAATGTATTGATACCCAACAAGATTGCATGCAGGGTGCAAGAAAAACTCGTAAGGATTCGGAGATCACTTAATGCATCGAGGCACCGGACTATACTTGGCATCTTAGAGCATGGCTCGTGGACCTGGAGCTCACAATTATGACTGTAACTACAAGTCAGTTCACAATAATACAGTCTTATCACTCCACACTGACACTTACAGTAGTACCCAACTGTCACGACCCGATTCCGTAGAATCGTTTGAGGCGTCCCCCGAATCGTGACCGCCGTGCGGGCCTGGGATTGCGCCCGCACAAGGCTTTAATGATTTGCATAGCAAGCACATATTCAGAGTACGTAGATAAATTGAAACACAGATTTGAAACATGGAAAATTTCTTTTTATTGATAATGAACATCTATTACAAACTCCTAAATGAGTCAGCTAATTTGACGCACGGGCTTACAAAAGTGTTGACTCAAAATGAGATAGCAGTCCTGTATATTACATCCCTTTATAAACTCAAAATGATAAAGACCTCCAGGCTGGAGGACGACTTTGCCACGGAGCTGTATTTGTGTATGAAGAGTTGCAAGCTCCGGCTTCAAAATGCTTCAAGGGGCGCAGTGAAGATGCGCCAACCGCTGGACTAGATCGGGAAGACGACTTTGGATCCTCGCTCGGTTCGCCTTGGTGTGGAGAACCTGTTTCAACGAGGGTCAGCATGTCGAAACATATTGGTGAAGGTGAGCTAACCGAACTATACCAATCAACACGTTATTTTAAATGAAGCATGCATATTTTGTGGGTTTCTATCTTGCCTTAGTTCATTTACAAGCAACAGTATATATGTATGATACTGAAATGAACTAGCCACCGTTCGGTAGATTTTACCTGTCCGTCTGAACCACCTGCACAATACTTACCATGCCTTCCCTGCCATGAAGACACAAGTTAGTTTGCAACAGGTTTAAATATACATGATAAACACACGATGCAATGCAAGCCATATTCACACGATAAACACACGATGTATTGCAAGCCATATTCACACGAGGATCACTGGCTTGATGCCATAATGGACTAGTCAAGGACAAGGATACCATGCAACGAGAATACGAGGAGCTCATAAAAACATGATGCGTTGCAAGCCATCCAGTCCGCACACGATTGACTATAAACACGAAGTCTGCCCGGATCGGATCGGTGCCAGTGCCCCAGCGACCGTCCGCAGAACTTATATCCTTGTGCACAAGTTGTCCATGATCGAACACACGATGTTTAGTTAAATTTATCACTTCACGCAGTTGAGGCAACACGAGTAATGCACGATTCATTTTGCATAGCCTTCAGGAACAATTATACGCATACAAGATATGATTCATAAATATTTCGAACGAACAAGCATGCAAGTAAGTAACCGTTCACGAGTTTGATTGACAAGCAGTATTAACCAAGTCTATTCTCTTTTATCTTGGTTTCTTTTATTATTATTTGGTATCGTCTGATCGGGGCAATAAGAATGCAAGAGTTTTTGGTGTGAAGACTTGGAAGCAGGGCTAGCTAATCGGGATGGTAGCCACTCACTTAGATTGTTGGAAGGGGGAAGGAAAGAGGCACTTCACGACTCCGCTCACATGCCGCCTACTGCTCGTTCACCTGCATTACGAACAGCTCGATCAATACCTCTTCCACTTTTCCAATCTCGAAATTGAAGTGCAGTTCAATGAACGAAAACAATGAAAACCATCGAAACCGTTCAAGGAAAACAAGCAAATCCCAAAACCAACTCAAAGCACGAAAGCAACAAGCGACATCGAAAACCGAGGCAATAAAAGATAGCAGCGGAGAGGTCCCTCCTGACTCTGCCGCTAAGTCGATCCCGGGGGCACGGTCCACTGAATATGGGAATCGATTCCGAAGAAACAAATCCATAACGAGGACGAGTTCTTAATTCAATCTATTCCGATCGAACGATACCATCTTGTGTTTCTTAGCCGCGCTCCCCGCACCGGGGGAACGGGGCGCTACACCAACAGCTTCTCTCTCCTCTTGAATGCATACACAAGTGTGCATATCAGCACCTGAAATATAGCCCCTCAACTCATCCTAACTACTAAGTTCAGTCACCTATAACCTGATCCTGCACCTTGACCTTAACATGTGCATAGTAGTGCACTAATGTGCACTACCTACAGACCTCCTAACCCGAGTCTCTTAACCTGGAACACAAACTTATGCATGTAGTAAACCCCTAACTTCACTGATACTCCTCACCACATGCCTTACCTGAACCTTTATGCAAAAGCACACAGAAACCCTGCCTTAAGTGCAACTGCACTCAAGCTACTGATACCATTAGGTATCAGTCTTCACTGCTCTATAACTGAGAAAACATGGTTCTCTACACTGCATCTGCATCTTCAACTGCAGGTTACACCACACCAATGCAGTGCACTCCCTTACTGCTCGAGCCCAACTGAAACAACTACAACAACTAAAAAAAATAATAGTAGTAGTTAACATCTAACCCGATCACCCTCTCCCAAGTAGCCGCAACTACAAACCAAATAACCCTACACAAATACCTACACATAATCACACACACACACACACACACACACACACACACATATATATATATATATATATACTATATAACTATATATAGATATACATATATACATGATACCATGGTTAGGAATATACTCACAAACCAAATACCAAACACTTGGTGTGCATCTAGTATCACACTATGATACTCAAACTTAACATTATGATACACTAATCCAAACCCATGAATCACCACAAACATATATGAATAAAACTCTAAAACTATTAAGGAATCATTCCTTTAAGCACTTAGTGGTCCAAATTTGAATTTCTCCCAATTTGATCACAAAAGCTACCATAACTATTACAATAGGGACTTCTAGCACATAGTTCTTCTTCCTAAGGGTATTCCTTAGCCATGGGTGGATTCCTATAGGTTTATTATGATAATTTAATAATTAAATTAATGGGAATATGAATTTATATTTATTGGGTGATTGATTCTCAATAAATTTCTCTAAGTGGACACAATAGATGAATGGACACAACTCCTTGCAAGCTTCTCCTCCAATGGTCCTCTTGCAGTCCCCAATGCTCCTAGGCATCCATGGTGATTAGAAAGGGGAAAGATGAGTAGATTTGATTAGGGTTTGATAGGAATTTAGAGAAATTAGGGAAGATGTAATATTTGGGGAAGTGTGCTAATGAAGTGATGAATAATGGAGGCTTATAAGTAGGGTTAGGGCCGCCCCCCTCCTCCTAGGCTTGTGTGCCATAAAAAAAACCCTAAAAAGCCCTC
This sequence comes from Iris macrosiphon, assembly GCA_036927795.1. Taxonomy (NCBI): domain Eukaryota; kingdom Viridiplantae; phylum Streptophyta; class Magnoliopsida; order Asparagales; family Iridaceae; genus Iris; species Iris macrosiphon. The sequence continues at coordinate 247,911 of JAYESA010000083.1, forward strand.
TTTTCACTATCATATTTCTAGATGAGAGTATTCTTGTCATTTAGCATATTTATTATTTAGTAATTAAATATTTATATTATGTGCTACTAATTATTAGATTGAGTTGTGCTATTTAATTATTTGTTAGTAGGCTAGCCTATTTTATTTGGACTTATCATTTGTGACCATTAGATTGTCATGACATATTGAGGCCAACATTGGGTTAGGCCCATTAGATCCATTCCCTTAATTAATTAAGGAGATTTGTCACTACCATATTTTCATATGAGGGTGTGTTTGTCATTTAATATATTATTATTTAGTAATTAAATATTATATATTGTGTTATTAATTAATTATATTGAGTTATGCTATTTAAGTATTTGTTAGTGGGCTATCCTATGGTTATTTGGACTTGTCATTAGTGGACCCATTACTTGTCATGACAATTGAGTCGAACATTAGACTAGGCCCATTCGACCCATTCCCTTAATTAAGTAAGGAGATTAGATTAGTTTATGAAGAATTAGAAGTTTTCTAATATAGCCATTCCTAATTAAACCTTATGACAAGCTAGTAGGGACATCTTGGACATTGCACATTGCTTGGGAAGAGAAAAAGAGAGGGTCGACCACATGAAGTGGGTATACCTCTCTCTCTCTCTCTCCTCTTATTAGTTCATTTGATTAAAGATCCCCAATTGTGTTCTTCCCCAAATTGACTCATCCCTCCACCAAATTCAATCTAATTCACACCCATTCTCTCTCAATTTCATCATCTAAGAAGCATTGGATCTTGGATTGCAAGGAGCACTTGAAGAAAGAGAAATTGACAAGGAGATTGTGTCCTAATTGTGTCCATTGAGCATTTTATTGGGAATCCATCTCCCAATAGATAAATTCTGAATCCACCCCTTAATATAAATTCTAATTCATGCATTTAACCATTAGGAATCATCCCTTGGCATAGGAATACTCATAGGACCAAGAACTAGGTTTATATGACTTGTATTGTGACTTCTACATAGGTTTTTGTGTCCAATTTGAAAGAATTTCGAGATTGATGGATCAAGTATTTATTATTAGGTCAATTAGATCTAATTAGACTTAGATTAAGTGTGTGAGACTAGTTTTGTGTCCATAATTGGATACGAGTAGGCCGTATTATAGCAATTTAGTGTTACGGGTTGATTTAGAGGTTTTTCTTTCGACACGGGGGTTTGCACATGTCATATTTTGTTATGGACACGTAGATGAGTAGCTAGCACTTTATATTGCTTAAAAGTATGATTCTAGACTTGGTTATATTATTTGTGATGCATTGAGTGTTGTGTTGGGGGCGTATCGCAAGCGTATCATTGATTTAGTGTGATACGGGTGCGATTCACTCCAAGTATTTGGTTATTTGTGTTGGTAAGTTTTGATACTCTATTTTAGTGTTGTGTATATCTAAATGGTATAGTTTATATATATATATATATATATATATATATATATATATATATATATATATATATATATATATAGCTGATGGAATGCTCTCTGTTCCTTATGACATGGGGGGTATGCCTATGAGAGATGCTGGTATATCGAAGCCAATACCTATTAGTGCTTTGACATCAGCCCTAGCCAATAGAAACCCTGAGCAACAGAGGTCGATGCTTGGGGAGAGCCTGTACCCACCTGTGGATCAGCTGGAGCATGAATCTGCTGCGAAGGTGACTGATATGCTGTTGGTGATGGATCAGACTAAAGTCTTGCATTTGCTGGAGTCCCCAGATGCTTTGAAGACAAAAGTGGTTAAGGCTATGGATGTCCTAAGGAATGTTGCACAGCAACCTGGCATACCCACTGATCACCTGGCTTCACTGTCGTTGAATGGTGGCATCGTTGCTTGAGTTAATTAATTATATCTGGATTTTATAGTAGGACATTAGGTTTCTTTAGACATGAATCTGAGTTTGGATTATTTTCAATAGCTTCTATTTATTGCTTATTTAGAGGTATTTACTAAGTTTAGCTCTTGGCATATTGTTTTAAGACTTATTTTAAGTTAAATTTAGGATATTGTTATTGGACATCAATATATATATATATATATATATATATATATGGGGGTATCCTTGATTGTGTGTATTATGGAGATAGATGGGAGGGGAGAACTCTGTCAGTTTTGAGAGCTAGCAGCAGCAGCAACATGCCTTGGTATGTTGCTATGCTGGTGGGGATATGGTCGGGCTCATGTGTGGGCCATTGCAGCAGTTGTAATGGGGGATATGATGGATAGATTTAAACACACAACATAGCTACTTATACATGTATGTAGAGGCAGCAGTAGTTAGCATTAGAGTAGAAGCAGCTACTAGGTTTTCCTGGGACCTTGGACTCGAGTGACTGTAGGGAAGTAATGTTCCAGAATGAATATTAGAGTGGATGCCATTGCATCAATGCAGGCAAGTACTTGAGGGTGTCTAGTTGAGTTCATGAAGGGTGCATCCAGGTATTTTTGGAGAGTGGCTCAGGTTCAGATACTTGAAGTATCAGTCAATCAGTAGCAGCAGTTAGCAAAATCACTGCTTGTAGCAGCAGGGTGCAAGAGATATAAGGGTGTTCAGGGGTATCAAGCAGTGCCTAAGCATTGTCTGCTGCTAAGGAGCAACAGCAATAAATGCAGGGAAATAACAAGGTAAGTTAGTATAGTATTATTAGTGTTACTATTAAGTATATCAGTTAGTATATATTAGTGCAAGGTGTGGTTGGTTATAAGTTAAATGTAAGTTAGGATGTTAGAAGTTGATATTGTATGGGTAGACACTAAGTTCTAGTTTACCTTGAGATCACCAAGGTAATGAGGGTATGAGGTATCATTGGGTATTGGGTATTGAATACCAAGAGGGTAGCTAGGTTGTCACACCCGATTCCCGATTGGGTATTTCTTGAATTTTTAGAATTTAATTTTTTTTCTTATAATGTATTCCTGCTGTATTTCTCATGTTGGTTCCTATCATTTTATTTATTGTTTTATTTTTTCTGTTGTTGAGAGAGACTACCCGAGACAAGTAGAATACCCATTGGCATTGCCATAGGCCCGGTTTAGGACCCACTTGTAGAATGGACCCTTGGTTCGGTTTATTTTGGGTGAACCCATGACTAAACCCTCTTTCTCTCCTCTCTTAGTATATATGAGATTTTCTCTCTCTCTTCTCTTTCTTCTTCATTTTTATTTCCTTCTTCCTCCTCTCTCTCACGCTCCCTCTAACCCTAACCCTAAGAGAAAGTTGCTACGACTTGGAACGTGAGAGGTAGAGGCTAGGAGCCACCCAAGGCAAATACATCTTGCTCAAAGATGAAGTCATGAATTTTTGGATTTTTATATATGTTATTATTTTAAAAATGTATTTGATAAAAAAATTTCTCCTTGAGTTGCTGATCATGTTTAGTTCTTGGAGTTTTGGATTTTGATGCATAGATTTTTGTAGATATGAGTTTCAAGTTTAGTATTTTTATGTGTTCCAGGAGTTTTTCTTGGTTTTGATCTATTAAACCTTAATTTTTTTAAAACTAGTGGTTCCTCATGTTAGAGCATTTTATTTCGTATAATTTGGCTTTTGTTTCACTTGATTTGGAGTAAAAATTAAGTTTTTATGAAGAAAACAATTTTTTGGTTTTTTGGAGCTTTCGGCCATGGCTAAACCTGTTGTTAGAGAAGACGAAGTCTTCATGCGGCCAGCTAGCTATGAGGCCGAGAGTGCCATACAGCCCGAGAGGGTTATGCGGCCTAAACTATTGTCGCATGCTGACAGTATGTGTCCATCTTGTTGGACGCATAAATATATATTTACACAAGTGTCCTTGAACACCTTTTGCTTTCACTCGCTGAACGAATGAAAAATTCGATGACTCCATGCGGCCAGTGGGTGCATGCGGCTAAAGAGTCCATGCGGCCAGTGGGTGCATGCGGCCAGAGAGTCCATGCGGTCAGTGGGTGCATGCGGCCAGAGAGTCCATGAGGCCAGTGGGTGCATGCGGCTAGAGAATCTATGCGGCCAGTGGGTGCATGCAGCCAAAAATTCTTGTGTGCATCTTGTGTTCCCTGTTTCTATATTCTTTTTAGTAATTTCCTTTAGTGATTATTGTTGTATGCTTCCTTATGTCGATACAAGTTTATGATACCAGACAAGTTTTGCATGTGAGTTCGCATGACAAGTTTATGTACAAGTTCACCATCCCCATGACACCATGAAAATGTTTGTGTATGAAAATCCATTACATTTGGCATCAGGCAATCAATTATGAGTATTGTCTGGTGTATCGCGTGTCGCGAATACTATAACTCATGAAAAGCTCGTACTCGCGACTCGTCATTTTAGGGAGTTCTCAAGTATCCACTACTCGAGAACTTGAAATAATTTAGAATAATTAAACAAGATAAGATTCACCTAGAAATTGGGAGAAAAGAATATTGCGCTACCGGCTACCCCAATTCCCAAGGGCCCCATACGGCATGGACAACCCTGCTAGACAAGGGCTCCATGACTGACCAAGTTTACGCGTGCTACGACACTTACAAGACAAGTTTATATATAATTTTATGTTTGTAAAGCAAGTTTATGATTTCAAGTTCAAGTTTATGCTTATAAGTTCAATTTTTGTTTATGACAAGTAGCAAGTTATGTTGTTGTATGGTTGAATGTGCATTTAATTTACCAGACAAGCATACCCTTGGCCATCCGGGTTAACTGCAGTGTCGGTGGTAGCAATATTTTTAAACCTGCATTTAGTAATTAATGCCTATGACAACCTTAGCTAGTTAAGCGTAGCAAACCGTAAAGTTGTTTCGTCATTCGATGAATGATATTACTTTTATTATATCTCACTCTTCTAGTTTTTATTTTCTTTCGACGCGTGGTTAGCGAGCTAAGTTCTGCTCAGGTGAAGTTCTGCAACTCTGGTCCTTGTTTGGTTTAAGGGTTGTGGTCCTGATCCAGAGTAGTTCCTATGCTCTCTTGTCGCTCGTCACCTTACTTTTATTTATGCACTTATTATCATCTCTTCCAGTATTATTTTTTTTAAGACAAGTACGTTGGTACCGTACAAGTCTTGATCTGCATTTATTTCTTATATGTCTCTTCCTGCTTATGTTGTGATGTGTTTGGTCTATTACCTCGAGCTCTTTTATGATACTTGTTTCTTGGGGTTCTAACCCCACTAGCTTTGCATGGCCAGGTTACCCCGAAGAGAACCAGAATCCTCCGCGCTCTTATAGGAGTACGACCGAACTTCGCGAGTGGGTTTTCTTTTTTCCACCGCTCGTCTTGATTACTTCATTTTATGGTGTTTAACAAGGGGCAGAGTTAGCTCCTTATATTTTTGAGACTTCAGTCAACATGATATATATATTAGACTATGGCTGGTATATTTAAATTATATATATTTAAACTCTGTTAGTGCAGCATTTTATATTCACTAGCTTCATGAACATATGTGACATGTAATTTGGGATGCCTCTTTACTTTCATGTATGATATACTCTTGTACTTGTGTGGTTGGATTGAGATTATAGGATATGTCGGCCTTAGGACTGACATCATAACATGCTAGAGTTTACCCATCTGTCTTCTAGACAGCCTTAACCTATTACGGCTTACTTCGGTATTCTGCAATGTACGGTTGGCCATGTCAGTCCCCGTATTTACTCAGAATTCTCGGAGCGGGGCGTGACAAGGTTTTCTTGGTGGACCATGCAGTTCTGTTTTTCAGACTTGTGGGAAGACTTATCTTGTTAGAATCTCAATCCTTATCTTTGATTGAACTCCACTAGCAACATGCACTTCTCGCTCTTATTGAACTTCAAGCTTGCTTGACATGATTGTTTCATTCTCGTCCCTCTCCTTATCCTTCAGGTACACCCCACCTGCTCCTCCTTCCAAGGGTTTTGTTTCCCCGATAACTCCAGCATATCCAGTAGGCCAGGGCCATATTTTGATATTGAACAAAGGAAAAGCGTCAGTAGCTTTTCATCAGCCGGCTCCAAAAGTCATGCATGCCCGACCAACACAATTAGCTCTACCAGTCTTGCCAGAACAGCCAGTTCAGCCTGCTCCGTTATTCATACTAGCCTAGCCAGCCCAGATAATACCACCAGTTCTACCAATACAACCAGGGCAGGCAGACTCACAGGCTATGTTAGAGATAATCCAAGCTATAATGATGGTATAACAACAATAATAGCAAAAACAACTCCAGCTTCATCAACAAGTTGTCCAACTCTGCCAACAGTTTCCACAAGGATAAGAATAGACTAACGCTACTCTTTGCCAGGGAGTTAGAGTAGAACTCGACAATAGTAGACGTTATACTCATAACTCGGCGACCAATGTTAGTCACATGCGCCCAACCAAGTTCCTCGATACGGAAGATGCAGTTTCAGCAAATTCTTGGCTCCAGGACTTTGAGGCCATCCTGGATGCAACTAAGACCCCAGATGATGAGAAGGTGGCAGTCGTAAAGATAGAATTATCAGATCTTTCCCGAGATTGGTGGACAGCACAAGAAATGATGCTTTTGAAAAATATTGACTGGCAAATATTCAAGGAGCACTTCCAGGAAAAGTATTTCCACGCAATCGCCAAGTTCCAGCTCTAACAACAGTTCATCAACCTCCGCCAAAATATAATATCGATCGACCAGTATGCGACAGAGTTTTGCCGACGAAGCCGATTTATTCCCCATATGGTAGCTTTCGAGAAGGACCGAGCCAAGAAATTTGAGCAAGGGTTATATCTAGAGCTTCAGCAGTTTACGGTGGGTCATAATTATACCACCAACGATTCAGTACTCAGGGCAGCTAGGTCCCAAGAACTTGCTGGCCAGAGATTAGTAGCAAGGAACATAGGCCAGAAGAGGTTGCACTCATCCCTGAGAAGCAATAGTATTCAGTAATTACCTCCCGTACCAGCAGTCAGAACTCCTCGCCCGCCAGCTGTCATGCCCCAATTCCGAGAAATCGATAGTCGTCCCCCGGGCGTGACCGCTGTGCGGGCCTAGGTTGCGCATCCGCACAAGTCTAAGGAATTTTGCATAGCGAGCACATATTCAGAGTACGCAGATAAATTGAAAGACAGATTAAAACATGAAAAAGTTCTCTTTTTATTGATATAATGAACATCTATTACAAACTCTTGAACTGAGTCATAAGGTTGCCACCTGGGCTTACAAAAGTGTTGACAAAATGAGATAGCAGTACTGTACATTACGTCCCTACTAAACTTCAAAATATAAAGACCTCCTAGTGGAATGATGGCCTTTCCACGGAGCTGCATTCTTGCTTGGGTTTTAGCTCCTGTCTTCAAAAGATGCTTCAAAATATGGCACGCTCAGGATGCGCCTACAGTTGGACTAGATCGGGGATTGACTTCTGCTCCTCGCTCGGCTCTTCTTAGTGTGGGGAACCTGTTTCAACGAGGGTCAGTATGTAGCGCCCCGTTCTCCCGGTGCGGAGATCGCGGCTAAGAAACACAAGACGGTATCGTTCGATCGGGATAGATTGAATTAAGAACTCGTCCTTGTTATGGATTTGTTTTTTCGAAATCGATTCCCATATTCAGTGGACTGTGCCCCAAGGATCGGCTTAGCCGCAGAGTCAGGAGGGACCTCTCCGCTGCTATCTTTTATTGCCTTGGTTTTCGATATCGCTTGTTGCTTTCGTGCTTTGAGTTGGTTTTGGGATTTGCTTGTTTTCCTTGAACGGTTTCGATGTCTTCATTGTTTTTGTTCATTGACTTGCACTTCTATTTCGAGATTGGAAAGAGAGGAAGGAGTATTAATCGAGCTGTTCGTGTGCAGGTGAACGAGCAGTAGGCGGCTTGCGAGCGGAGTCGTGAAGCGCCTCTTTCCTTCTCCCTTCCAAAATCTAAGTGAGTGGCTACCAACCCGATTAGCTAGCCTTGCTTCCAAGCTTCACTCCTTTGCCCCGATCAAACGATACCAAGTAATAATAAAAGAAACCAAGATAAAAGAGAATAGACTTGGTTATTATGCTTGTCAACCAAACATGTGAACTGTTATCTTATGGTATGCTTGTTCGTGCAAATGTTCTATAACCGTGCTAAGTATAGATCATATCTTGTATATGCATAATTGTTCAGGGAGGCTATACAAAATAAATTATGCAATACTGCTTGTCATGTACTCGTGTTCTTGCACTCGTGTTGCCTCAAATGCATGACTTGTTAACTTGTTCATCGTGTTCGATCATGGACAACTTGTGCACAAGGTATTAGTTCTGCGGACGGTCGCTGGGGCACTGGCACCGATCCGATCCGGGCGAAACTCGTGTGTAGTCTTCGTGTTCGGGACCGGATAGCTTGCAGCGCAATCGTGTACTCTCGTAGCATGCTATCCTTGTCCCCAGCTACGTCCACTATGGCAAACATGCCAGTGATCATCGTGTATATTTAAACCTGTTGCAACTAACTTGTGTCTTCGTGGCAGGGAAGGCATGGTAAGTATTGTGCAGGTAATTCAGACGGGCAGGTAAAATCCATCGAACGGTGGCACGTTCATTTCAGTAAATTCTATATGCTGCTTACTTGTAAATAAACTAAGGCAAGAATAGAAACCCACAAATATGCATGCTTTATTAAAACAACGTATTGATTGGTGTAGTTCGGCTAGCTCGCCTTCACCAGCATGTTTTGATATGCTGACCCTCGTTGAAACAGGTTCTCCGCACCAAGGTGAACCGAGCGAGAAGCCAAAGTCATCTTCCCGATCCAGTCCAGCTGTTAGCGCACCTTCACCGCGCCCTTGAAGCATTTTGAAGACCGGAGCTTGCAACTCTTCATACACAAATACAGCTCCGTGGCAAAGCTATCCTCCAGCCTGGAGGTCTATATCTTTTGAAGTTTAGTAAAGGGATATAATGTACAGGACTGCTATCTCATTTTGAGTCATCTCTTTTGTAAGCCGTTCGGCATATTAGCTAACTCGTTCAAGAGTTTGTAATAGATGTTCATTATCAATAAAGAGAACTTTTCTATGTTTCAAATCTGTGTTTTAATTTATCTGCGTACTCTGAATATGTGCTTGCTATACAAATTATTAAAGCCTTGTGCAGGCGCAACTCCAGGCCCGCACGGCGGTCACGATTTGGGGGACGCCTCAAACGATTCTACGGAATCGGGTCGTGACATAGTGGTATCAGAGCACAGATTCAAAGTTCCTTAGACTTCGTGCTGGAAAAGTTCCTTTAACGATCAAATTCCTGTGCGAACTCTTGAACTCGCTAGGCTAAAATGAGATACGTTCATGTAATAAGTCCATAATATATTATGATCCTAATGTAATTTACCTTCTTTTGAAGGAATGGCTCCAGCGCAATCTGCAGCGCAAACACCGGACGAAACGCAAGGCCAAGAAAGTAGTTCGGATACTTCGGGAAGTTCAAAGAGCCAGCGAGCCGCGCCAAGTGTAACGCCCCGTTCGTCCCGTTCCCCCTATTCGGGGAGCGCGGCTAAGATATGCTTGGTACCGTTCGATCGGGACAGATTGAATCAAGATCCTTTCCTCGTTATGGATTGGTTTCTTCGGAATCAGGTCCCATAACCAATGGATCGTGCCTCAAGGAAGGACTCGGCGGCAGAGTAGAGAGAGGCCTTTCCGTTGTGTTGGTTTTCCTTGCCCGTTTTCGATTGCCGCTTGGTTGCGTACTTGTTGGTTTTAGGACTTGCGTTTTCTTGAACGGTTTTGATGGACTTCATTGTTTTCGTTCTTAGGATTTCGCATTTCGTATCGAGCCTTGGAGACCGAAGCAGGAGGTATTGATCATCCGTTGGTGCGTGCAGGTGATCGTGTAGACAACGCGCGAGCGGAGTCTTAGAGATCTCTACTTCTTCTTCCTATTCAACCAAACTTGTGAGTGGCTCTATTTCGATAAGCACCTTCTTTCCAAGGGCTCCGTTCATAATAAAATTGACTCAGTTGTGCATTCAATCAAACGATACCAATTAAGTAACAAGTTGGATAACAAGATAAGATAAGAAGTAGACTTGGAACACCCATTGCTTGTCATACAAAACCTTGCATAAATTCATTGATGCATGCATGTTCGTTGGGTGTTTAATGGGTTGGTATTTATTGATAGTTCAAAGTGTTCTTCTATAAACTGCTGCATGTTATTTCATATAACTTGTTGGTTGATTGTGATAGTACAGTAAAGCAGTTTCGTACATGATGTTCTTTAAATCGCTAGTAAGTAAATCTATGAAGTTCGGTTCATAGAAATGGTCATGGGAATTCTTGTGCACAAGGGATCCAGGTTCCTGCGAACGGTTACCGGGGTACCGGGCCGTTTCGACCCGGGCGGAATCTACTTTCTTAGTCGTGCTAAAATAAGTTAGCACAGGGAGCGGGGAATTGTAGCGGGGCTAGCTACCCGCGCTGCAAGCGTCGCTGCCAGCCCAGACTAAACCTATGATGGCTCCTAAACAACAAAGAAAGATATTGTGTATATTTAAACTGTGCAGACTAACTATGTCTTCGTGACAGGGAAGGCTATGGTAAGTTGTACAGGTGGTTCAGACGGTATAGGTAAAGTCACCGAACGGTGGCATGTAGAGTTATGTTATTTTGTTCTTGCATACCTGCTAAATGAAATCTGAACTAGGCAAGAATAGAAACCCACATAAGCACATAATTGTAGCATACTCATTAGAACTCATCTCATGAGCTTGGTAAAGTTGAGCAGCTAGCCTTCACCAGTACTTTTCGAAGTACTGACCCTCGTTGTAGCAGGTTCCCCGGCGCAAGGCAACGCGGCGAGGAGCTGAAGTTCTCTCCGGACTTTTGGGATCCTTGGCGGTTCGTGGCCAAGACTTTTGGAGGCTCAAGCTAGAAGCCTTTCACTCTCTCCGTTTCTGAATATCGCTAAGGCGATGGTGCTTACTCGCACCCAAGGTGTTTTGTGTTTTTGAATCTATGTAAAGGGACATAATGTATGGATCGGCTATCTCATTTTGCGTCCAAGTTTGTAAGCCCGTGGGGCATTTTATACTTTTGAGTCAAGCAATGTAACAAGATGTTCATTATAAATAAAAGAGAAACTTTTCTATGCCTCAACCTTGTGTTATCTTATTTGTCTACTCTGTTGCATTGTACTAAAGAATATCCTTATGCGTAAGGCCTTGTGCACGCGCGCCCTACGCGTGCACGGCATCGCGCCCCTGGGACGATTATCGATTAGGCGAAATCGGGGCGTGACATATTGGTATCAGAGCATGCTTCAGATCCTTTGATCTCACAAAAAAAGTTTCTAAGGAGGACTCTGTACCTCCCGAGTAGACCCTTGAATTCGCTTGGCCAAAATGGGATGCGTTCCATACAATAGGTCTAAATATTTTTGAAAAGTGCGTGGGAATTATACGATTGCTTTGACGGGATCATGATGTGAGGGCTTTTGTCCCAACTCGTGAAGGATGTTGTGAGAGGAGACTCGTGTTATAATCGGCAAGTTATATGTCTATATGAAAACACCAAACGAGTAGAGTGCGAGATAAGAATATCGTTCAGACAGTGGTCTATGCACATGGCCTTTTGGCCAATTTGTGTTAAGTATCGTGCACCAAGACCCTTGGTGCTAGTGAGTTGCAGCGAGAATTGGGTATTGTTGGGATGAGAATAAAGTTGACTTGGAGGGAAATCGATAGAGACGTTATCGGATTGCCGCTAAGGCGAGTAATGGGAATCGTGTAGGGAATTTTCAGAAATAGTTTGGACGGTTATTCATAGCGATAAGTTATGATTTGAAGCATAGTCTGTATAGAGGACTATGAATACAGGTGTGTACGAGTCTAAGATCGCTAAGGCGATAAATAGGGACTGTGTTGGAGTTCTAAGGAATGAATTGGGCATACGAGTGAAGGATGCGAACGCGAATCAGGAGTTATTAGGACGACTCAATTCCTGAGTAGTGTATGCGATAAGTCCCCTGTTCAATTATGCAATTTGTGGATATAATGAGTTGTAAAGATTCAAGGAGTATAACTCGAACCCTGAGTGGTGTATTTGTTGGCTTAGAAATGCTTGAACGAAGTCGTGGATTCGGAAAGTTAAGCGAGTCTAGCGACAAGCGACGAGATTGGGTAAAGCCTTAGTACAAATAAACAGTGCCTAGCAAGTAAACGAACTCGGAGAAAGCATGCAATGTTTAGTTCGAACGAGTTACAATGAGTTGAATAAGGGATAAGGCTTACATCGAATAGAAATTCAGGGCAATTGGAATCGATATCATGGTCGAAAAAGACTTAGAGGATTGTACGAGCAAGTTTGAGTTGAAACAAGCGAATTAAAAACTTGACTCGAGACTGAATAATCTGAGATGCGATCGAAGTAAGTGCAATTAGAAATAACAGAGTGAACGAATGATAGCGTGCATAGAAAATTTGGATTTGAGTAGGATATCGCTCGATAGAATTCGGTTTGAGTATGAATGCGATGATTTCAAATTTTGGGAGATTTAGACCATAATAATGGTTGGAAAATAGTATGGATTGATGCAAGTTAGTAAAAATTATGAATTTGACGGATTGAGTTAAGCGGTAATAGATTTGGCTTGGAGTTTGGAAGAACGATCTTGAAATCAAGTTCAGAAAGATAACATTCAAAATCTGTCCCAGCGAGAACGATTATCCTGCGGGAGCGTCGGCGTGGTAATTTCACGTACGGTAGGGATAAGCAAACTCAAGAGAACAGGTTCGGTGATTATTCCAAAAATGAACTCGATGAATGGAACGTATCAATGGGATAGACTTGGGTTTGGGAATTGATCTTAGTTGTTTGAGGAATGCTAAGAGTAGACTAAGAAAATGAGTCTAAGGATTTTTCTTGAGGAGTTAGTCTAGAAACGTAAAGTAAGAGATGTTGGACGTTTTCATGAACGGATACATAGATTGTGCTGGACGACTTAGAGTTCATGATATACATCGATGGTTTATAATGGAATTGTGGCTTAGTGATACAAGCATAGAAAATGATGGATTGGTGAATCCTATTAAACGAGATGAAAGAGATAGTATGTGCGAATCGATAGGTTAACCCTGAAACGTGGGCGTATCATGGGTTCGGTTGAACGAGCGTGTTGGTATGATAGGGTGATCTGTGCTCGATGTTTAGAAATCTGAGTGAAACGAGCTTGGGTAGAATACCCGTATAAAGGAACAATGGTTTGACCTTAGGGTGTTTGGGGCGAGCGTTGTGCAACACGGTTGCGCAATGAGTCGCAAACTTGAGTTGTACCTATGACTGTGTGTGCTGGCCTAGGGACTAGGCAGACGACCCTATGCCTTGAGTTAAACTAGAGTGGCTGACTTCAGAGTATCGTTCGGGAAGAATGATAGAACTGGGGCAACAAAACTTAGAGTTAGAATTTGGAATTGGGAATATACACTAGCAACGTTCGCGTTGAAACAAACGTAATGCAAGATAGGACTCGGGTGATAATTGATTTGGTTGGATAGGTTACGCGACGGTAAAGGATAAGACGATAGCTGGATCGAACAAGAGTTCGGTCATTCATATAGCAGGACGATCTGCGTTTCGAAAGATTTTCACGAGTAGCTTGTCAGACTTAGCTGTCACTGAGCTTGGTTGAAATACACATATTTGGGGGACGCCTTGAATATGGGTATGATCCAGACTTAGCGATATGCATAACTCAGATGCAGCTGCAAAGAAAAATGTTCAGATTCGCATGGATGAGTATGGCAACTGAAATGATTTAGCCTCAACCTAAATTTTCATAGAGGAAAGATTGTATCGTTCCTCGTGCTACCGGGATAGTTCTGCGCTAAGGCGCAGTACGAGACTGAGTTTGGGGATGCAATAGTTGAACGAATAGATCATTCGGATAAAATAATTAAGCACTTTGGCGAACGGAACGAGTAAAAACGAATAGGAAGTTAAGTTCGATTGAGCCAAAGGTGCGAAGGACTTGAGCGTACCCCAGGTAGGCAATTTAGCTCTGCGCTAAGGCGCAATATAGACTGAGTCAGAAAACGTTGGTGATTGGGTGCGAATTTATTTAGTGAGATTGGACGGTGACTCAGAGAGATTTGATGCAAAAACGAGATTGGAAAATTGTCGAGATTCGATCTTTTGGGTTAGGCGTAACGATGGGTTTCGATAGGCAACGTCAAGTAATAGGCTCAATTGTGTTGGGTTCCTATGGTGATAACATAACAAGTTGGGCAAGTCCACCCAATTATGAGTCGTAAGTGCTCGTTGAGTTATAGAATACCATGTGCTTGGGTAATACAGCCCTGCGCTAGGTGCAGTAGATTTTGAGACGGACGTGCAACGATCGAGTTGAGTATAACTCGATAGCATTGAACGATAGAGTCGTTCGATGAGAAATTGGCCAACATTGGCCTAACGCATGGGGAGAAAATAGAGGATTGTAGTATTGAGACAGTCCTTGAAGGATAAGGCGAGATGCATAGGGTAGTTTAGAAGTTATGCAATAGCACGAGATGCGCTCAGGAAGTCTCGAGGACAAAACTTGTTCTGAGTGGTATATGATGTAACAACCCGCTCCGCTCAACCCGGAGGGCCGATTCAAACGGCACAAGTGTAGCTATTCAACCGCCTTGCTCAGCGAGATGGCTCGTTCGATGCAAAGGCTTTCATGCTGGGATCTTTAATGGAGTCAGACTTAGGCTATCAGAAGCGCGTCCGGAGTCTCGCTCGACCGATGCGATACATCGCTAAGGTGGGTGACCCCGGTGAACCTGTCTCTACTTAGCTGCACACTAAGAAAATGAATGTTACGTGCTAGTTTAAAGGCGATAACCTTTGCATGCTAATAAAAGAGATGAACGCACATAGCGAAGGGGATAACCCCACTTTATTATCGTATAGAACATGAAAATCTTACTTGCTAGTTGCGTAATCGACTTGGGTCAGTTGAATCTGCAAGCGGACTTGTCGTACGCGGCGGAGCCTGTCTAAATTTTGAATCGTAAAAAGAAGTAGTTGCGGAACCGAACGTCTCGCTAGTGCGCGTACTGTGGCGAAACCACCCGGTCGAGGAGTCGACCTGGGAACTTGAATCTGATATGAGGGGAAAATTTCCCTCATTATTCCTTAGTGGTAGGTTCTATTCTTAAGTTTCGGGACAAAACTTCCTATTAGATGGTTATGATGTAACGCCCCGTTCGTCCCGTTCCCCCTATTCGGGGAGCGCGGCTAAGATATGCTTGGTACTGTTCGATTGGGACAGATTGAATCAAGATCCTTTCCTCGTTATGGATTGGTTTCTTCGGAATCAGGTCCCATAACCAATGGATCGTGCCTCAAGGAAGGACTCGGCGACAGAGTAGAGAGAGGCCTTTCCGTTGTGTTGGTTTTCCTTGCCCGTTTTCGATTGCCGCTTGGTTGCGTACTTGTTGGTTTTAGGACTTGTATTTTCTTGAACGGTTTCGATGGACTTCATTGTTTTCGTTCTTAGGATTTCGCATTTCGTATCGAGCCTTGGAGACCGAAGCAGGAGGTATTGATCATCCGTTGGTGCGTGCAGGTGATCGTGTAGACAACGCGCGAGCGGAGTCTTAGAGATCTCTACTTCTTCTTCCTATTCAACCAAACTTGTGAGTGGCTCTATTTCGATAAGCACCTTCTTTCCAAGGGCTCCATTCATAATAAAATTGACTCAGTTGTGCATTCAATCAAACGATACCAATTAAGTAACAAGTTGGATAACAAGATAAGATAAGAAGTAGGCTTGGAACACCCATTGCTTGTCATACAAAACCTTGCATAAATTTATTGATGCATGCATGTTCGTTGGGTGTTTAATGGGTTGGTATTTATTGATAGTTTAAAGTGTTCTTCTATAAACTGCTGCATGTTATTTCATATAACTTGTTGGTTGATTGTGATAGTACAGTAAAGCAGTTTCATACATGATGTTCTTTAAATCGCTAGTAAGTAAATCTATGAAGTTCGGTTCATAGAAATGGTCATGGGAATTCTTGTGCACAAGGGATCCAGGTTCCTGCGAACGGTTACCGGGACACCGGGCCGTTTCGACCCGGGCGGAATCTACTTTCTTAGTCGTGCTAAAATGAGTTAGCACAGGGAGCGGGGAATTGTAGCGGGGCTAGCTACCCGCGCTGCAAGCGTCGCCGCCAGCCCAGACTAAACCCATGATGGCTCCTAAACAACAAAGAAAGATATTGTGTATATTTAAACTGTGCAGACTAACTATGTCTTCGTGACAGGGAAGGCTATGGTAAGTTGTACAGGTGGTTCAGACGGTACAGGTAAAGTCACCGAACGGTGGCATGTGGAGTTATGTTATTTTGTTCTTGCATACCTGCTAAATGAAATCTGAACTAGGCAAGAATAGAAACCCACCTAAGCACATAATTGTAGCATACTCATTAGAACTCATCTCATGAGCTTGGTAAAGTTGAGCAGCTAGCCTTCACCAGTACTTTTCGAAGTACTGACCCTCGTTGTAGCAGGTTCCCCGGTGCAAGGCAACGCGGCGAGGAGCTGAAGTTCTCTCCGGACTTTTGGGATCCTTGGCGGTTCGTGGCCAAGACTTTTGGAGGCTCAAGCTAGAAGCCTTTCACTCTCTCCGTTTCTGAATATCGCTAAGGCGATGGTGCTTACTCGCACCCAAGGTATTTTGTGTTTTTGAATCTATGTAAAGGGACATAATGTATGGATCGGCTATCTCATTTTGCATCCAAGTTTGTAAGCCCGTGGGGCATTTTATACTTTTGAGTCAAGCAATGTAACAAGATGTTCATTATAAATAAAAGAGAAACTTTTCTATGCCTCAACCTTGTGTTATCTTATTTGTCTACTCTGTTGCATTGTACTAAAGAATATCCTTATGCGTAAGGCCTTGTGCACGCGCGCCCTACGCGTGCACGGCATCGCGCCCCTGGGACGATTATCGATTAGGCGAAATCGGGGCGTGACATATTGGTATCAGAGCATGCTTCAGATCCTTTGATCTCACAAAGAAAGTTTCTAAGGAGGACTCTGTACCTCCCGAGTAGACCCTTGAATTCGCTTGGCCAAAATGGGATGCGTTCCATACAATAAGTCTAAATATTTTTGAAAAGTGCGTGGGAATTATACGATTGCTTTGACGGGATCATGATGTGAGGGCTTTTGTCCCAACTCGTGAAGGATGTTGTGAGAGGAGACTCGTGTTATAATCGGCAAGTTATATGTCTATATGAAAACACCAAACGAGTAGAGTGCGAGATAAGAATATCGTTCAGACAGTGGTCTATGCACATGGCCTTTTGGCCAATTTGTGTTAAGTATCGTGCACCAAGACCCTTGGTGCTAGTGAGTTGCAGCGAGAATTGGGTATTGTTGGGATGAGAATAAAGTTGACTTGGAGGGAAATCGATAGAGACGTTATCGGATTGCAGCTAAGGCGAGTAATGAGAATCGTGTAGGGAATTTTCAGAAATAGTTTGGACGGTTATTCATAGCGATAAGTTATGATTTGAAGCATAGTCTGTATAGAGGACTATGAATATAGGTGTGTATGAGTCTAAGATCGCTAAGGCGATAAATAGGGACTGTGTTGGAGTTCTAAGGAATGAATTGGGCATACGAGTGAAGGATGCGAACGCGAATCAGGAGTTATTAGGACGACTCAATTCCTGAGTAGTGTATGCGATAAGTCCCCTGTTCGATTATACAATTTGTGGATATAATGAGTTGTAAAGATTCAAGGAGTATAACTCGAACCCTGAGTGGTGTATTTGTTGGCTTAGAAATGCTTGAACGAAGTCGTGGATTCGGAGAGTTAAGCGAGTCTAGCGACAAGCGACGAGATTGGGTAAAGCCTTAGTACAAATAAATAGTGCCTAGCAAGTAAACGAACTCGGAGAAAGCATGCAATGTTTAGTTCGAACGAGTTACAATGAGTTGAATAAGGGATAAGGCTTACATCGAATAGAAATTCAGGGCAATTGGAATCGATATCATGGTCGAAAAAGACTTAGAGGATTGTATGAGCGAGTTTGAGTTGAAACAAGCGAATTAAAAACTTGACTCGAGACTGAATAATCTGAGATGCGATCGAAGTAAGTGCAATTAGAAATAATGGAGTGAACGAATGATAGCGTGCATGGAAAATTTGGATTTGAGTAGGATATCGCTCGATAGAATTCGGTTTGAGTATGAATGCGATGATTTCAAATTTTGGGAGATTTAGACCATAACAATGGTTGGAAAATAGTATGGATTGATGCAAGTTAGTAAAAATTATGAATTTGATGGATTGAGTTAAGCGATAATAGATTTGGCTTGGAGTTTGGAAAAACGATCTTGAAATCAAGTTCAGAAAGATAACATTCGAAATCTGTCCCAGCGAGAACGATTATCCTGCGGGAGCGTCGGCGTAGTGATTTCACGTACGGTAGGGATAAGCAAACTCAAGAGAACAGGTTCGGTGATTATTCCAAAAATGAACTCGATGAATGGAACGTATCAATGGGATAGACTTGGGTTTGGGAATTGATCTTAGTTGTTTGAGGAATGCTAAGAGTAGACTAAGAAAATGAGTCTAAGGATTTTTCTTGAGGAGTTAGTCTAGAAACGTAAAGTAAGAGATGTTGGACGTTTTCATGAACGGATACATAGATTGTGGATACGATAAGAAAGACTGCCGTTTAAGACTTGGGTTATGCCTCGCTTGTGGACGATCAGGCCATGCCATCAATTCCTGTCCGAACCTTCCTGATCGTCGTCCACAACGTAATGTACCCTAACGGTAGGTTCTATTCCTAAGTTTCGGGACAAAACTTCCAATTAGTTGGGTAGGATGTAGCGCCCCGTTCTTCCGGTGCGGAGATCGCGGCTAAGAAACACAAGACGGTATCGTTCGATTGGGATAGATTGAATTAAGAACTCGTCCTCGTTATGGATTTGTTTCTTCGGAATCGATTCCCATATTCAGTGGACTGTGCCCCAAGGATCGGCTTAGCGGCAGAGTCAGGAGGGACCTCTCCGCTGCTATCTTTTATTGCCTCGGTTTTCGATGTCGCTTGTTGCTTTCGTGCTTTGAGTTAGTTTTGGGATTTGCTTGTTTTCCTTGAACGGTTTTGATGTCTTCATTATTTTTGTTCATTGACTTGCACTTCTATTTCGAGATTGGAAAGAGAGGAAGGAGTATTAATCAAGCTGTTCGTGTGCAGGTGAACGAGCAGTAGGCGGCTTGCGAGCGGAGTCGTGAAGCGCCTCTTTCCTTCTCCCTTCCAAAATCTAAGTGAGTGGCTACCAACCCGATTAGCTAGCCTTGCTTCCAAGCTTCACTCCTTTGCCTCGATCAAACGATACCAAGTAATAATAAAAGAAACCAAGATAAAAGAGAATAGACTTGGTTATTATGCTTGTTAACCAAACATGTGAACTGTTATCTTATGGTATGCTTGTTCGTGCAAATGTTCTATAACCGTGCTAAGTATAGATCACATCTTGTATATGCATAATTGTTCAGGGAGGCTATACAAAATAAATCATGCAATACTGTTTGTCGTGTACTCGTGTTCTTGCACTCGTGTTGCCTCAAATGCATGACTTGTTAACTTGTTCATCATGTTCGATCATGGACAACTTGTGCACAAGGTATTGGTTCTGCGGACGGTCGCTGGGGCACTAGCACCGATCCGATCCGGGCGGAACTCGTGTGTAGTCTTCGTGTTCGGGACCGGATAGCTTGCAGCTCAATCGTGTACTCTCGTAGCATGGTATCCTTGTCCCCGGCTACGTCTACTATGGCAAACATGCCAGTGATCATCGTGTATATTTAAACCTGTTGCAACTAACTTGTGTCTTCGTGGCAGGGAAGGTATGGTAAGTATTGTGCAGGTAATTCAGACGGGCAGGTAAAATCCACCGAACGGTGGCACGTTTATTTCAGTAAATTCTATATGCTGCTTACTTGTAAATGAACTAAGGCAAGAATAGAAACCCACAAATATGCATGCTTCATTAAAATAACGTGTTGATTGGTATAGTTCGGCTAGCTCGCCTTCACCAGCATGTTTCGATATGCTGACCCTCGTTGAAACAGGTTCTCTGCACCAAGGTGAACCGAGCGAGGAGCCGAAGTCGTCTTCCCGATCCAGTCCAGCTGTTAGCGCACCTTCACCGCGCCCTTGAAGCATTTTGAAGACCGGAGCTTGCAACTCTTCATACACAAATGCAGCTCCGTGGCAAAGCTATCCTCCAGCCTGGAGGTCTATATCTTTTGAAGTTTAGTAAAGGGATATAATGTACAGGACTGCTATCTCATTTTGAGTCATCTCTTTTGTAAGCCGTTCGGCATATTAGCTAACTCGTTCAAGAGTTTGTAATAGATGTTCATTATCAATAAAGAGAACTTTTCTATGTTTCAAATCTGTGTTTTAATTTATCTGCGTACTCTGAATATGTGCTTGCTATGCAAATCATTAAAGCCTTGTGCGGGTGCAACTCCAGGCCCGCACGGCGGTCACGATTCGGGGGACGCCTCAAACAATTCTACGGAATCGGGTCGTGACACAGTACATCGAAACATACTGGTGAAGGCAAGCTAACCCAACTATACTATTCAATACGTTGTTTAAATGAAGCATGCATATTATTTATGGTCTTTCTATCTTGCCTTAGTTTATTTTACAAACAAGCAATAGATATAGAAATTTAATAAAATACTTGCCACCGTTCGATGATATTTACCTGCCCGTCTGAACTACCTGCACAATACTTACCATGTCCTTCCCTGCCACGAAGACATAAGTTAGTTTACAATAGGTTTAAATATACGTAGGGATCACTGGCTTGATGCCATATTGGATGATATAGTCTATGGACGAAGATGGTATGCAACGAAGCACTGATGGCGCTGCATAATCCTGTCCGGGACATAAGACTATCATGAAGTTTCGTCCGGATCGGATCGGCGTCAGTGCCCCAGCAACCGTCTGCAGGAACCCGAAGGCCTTGTGCACAAGTTGTCCATGATCAACGATGTTTATATTGAGTTATCCATTGATGCAGTTTGAGGCAATAAGCATTTAAGACAAGTAACACGATACGATTTATTTGGCATAGTCTTCCTGAACAGTTATGGCATAAACAAGTGTGTTCAACACATAGCTCAATTTATAGAAGAAGTGAACATTCTAACTAAAATTGAAGCATATATAAGAACATTTAAACGAACTAGCATGCAATAGGTAACCGTTCATAAGTTTGTTTGACAAGCATAATAATTCAATCTATTCCTTTTTATCTTGACATCTTTTAGTTATTACTTGGTATCGTTTGATCAGGCAAAAAAGAATACAAGATTTTAGGTGTGAAGGCTTGGAAGAAGGGCCAACTGAATCAAATATAAGCCACTCACTTAGTTTGTTGGAAGAAAGAAGGAAAGAGGTGCTTCAGGAGTCCATTCGAGCGTTGCCTACTGCTGGTTCACCTGCATTGCCACGAACAGCTGATCAATACCTCTTCCAGTCTTTCCAATATCGGAATTGAAGTACAGTTCAACGAACGAAGACAATGAAATCCATCAAAACCGGTCAAGAAAACTCAAGCAAATCCGAAAACCAACTCAAAGCACAAAAGCAACAAGCGACAGCGAAAACTGAGGTAACAAAAGATGCAGCGGAGAGGTCCCTCATGACTCTGCCGCTAAGTCGATCCTGGGGGCACAGTCCACTAAATATGGGAATCAATTCTGAAGAAACAAATCCATAACAAGGATGAGTTCTTGATTCAATCTATCTCGATCGAACGATACCGTCTAGTATTTCTTAGCCGCGCTCCCCGAATAGGGAAAATATGGCACCACACCAGCACCTCCAACCTCCACAGTAACCTCAGTACAATCTATCAGGCAATCTATATCAGCAGGATACAGCCACTACAGCAAGCCAGGGCACACCAAAGGACATTGTAGGAGGTCCAATGGCCAGTGTCTCTGATCTAGGGCATCCGACCACATGATTGGTTTATGTCCAATCCTGTACCCAGAGACTTCTTCAGTACGACAGTTACCAGCTTCGCCTTGGGCAGCGATTGAAGGCCCATGAGGACTAGTGTTAGCAGTTCGACCCCTAGCCCAACTTTCACTCCCAACACAGACTCTATAATTCTAGCATCAACGTCCGACGAAGAATGCGCAAGTTCAGCAGGCCAAACCAGCAGCAAGTCAGAGCCACAGCCCCTGGACGATGGCCTGACGGAATATTTGGCAACCTAGAGCTGTTGTTAGCCGAAGGCGCTATAATTGTGGGTAAGATTTTTGATATCTCTTTAGATTATCTCATTCTTGGGTTCTTATCGAACGATCTCGTGTTCCGACATGTTCAAAATATGATAGTCGTTTTGATCCTTTTGTTGAGCAAAAGGCGAGTTCATCGCCTCGCTCTTCTGTCTTCATGACTCGTGGTACGTGGTGTCTATCATGTGTCTTGACTGCGAACTTATATCCTGGATTAGAGTCATATCCTCGATATAGTCATTGGTACTGAATTACCTCTAGGCTTGGCTCTTATCCATTTGTGTGAGTCCGCATAGGAAAACGAGGACGAGCTCCTATTGGACTGACTCAGGAGTATATGTATCCATATGTCTCCATTTCCCTATGTGTTGCTTTTGTGCATTTTATTCATTAGTTACTTCTGCAACTATCTTTTCTATTTTGGTTATTTGCTTAGTGTAATCATTTAAATTATGATTTGATTTCTTGAGCTTTCTTCTGTGTTTCAGCTCGACAAGCCTTGGTAAAATTCTGAAGACAAAATTATTTTAAGGGGGTAGAGATGTCACACCCGATTCCAGATTTAGTATTTTTTGAATTTTTTGAATTTAAGTTTTTCCTTATAATTATTCTTGCTGTATTTCTTATGTTGGTTCCTGTCATTTTATTTATTATTTTATTTTTTCTGTTGTTGAGAGAGACTACCCGAGACCAGTAGAATACCCATTGGCATTTCCATAGCCCGATTTAGGACCCACATGTAGAATGGATCCTTGGTTCAGTTTATTTTGGGTGAACCCATGACTAAACCCTCTTTCTCTCCTCTCTTAGTATATATGAGCTTTTCTCTCTCTCTCTCTCTCCTCTCTTTCTTCTTTATTTATATTTCTTTCTTCCTCCTCTCCCTCAAGCTCCCTCTAACCCTAACCCTAATGGAGAGTTGCTACGATTTGGACCGTGAGAGATAGAGGCTAGGAGCCACCCAAGGCAAGTATATCTTGCTCAATAGTGAAGTCATAAAATTTTAGATTTTTATATATGTTGTTGTTTTAAAAATATATTTGATGGAAAATATTTAACCTTGAGTTGCTGATCATGTTTAATTCTTAGAGTTTTAGATTTTGATGTATAGATTTTTATAGATCTGAGTTTCAAGTTTATGATTTCTATGTATTCCATGAGTTTTTCTTGATTTTGATCTATTAAAACTTAATATTTTCAAAAACTAGTTATTCCTTATGTTAGAGCATTTTATTTTGTATAATTTGGCTTTTGTTTCACTTGATTTGGAGTAAAAATAAAGTTTTATGAAGAAAACCAATTTTTTGGATTTTTGGAGCTTTCGGCCATGGCTAAACCTGCTGTTGGAGAAGACGAAGTCTTCATGCGATAAGAGAGCTATGCGGCCGAGAATGCCATGCATCCCGAGAGAGTTATGTGGCCTAAACTCTTGCCTCATGCTGACAGCATGTGTCCATCTTGTTGGACGCATGACTGCATATTTACACAAGTGTCCTTGAACACCTTGTGCTTTTACTCGCTGACAAATAAAAAATTTGCTGAGTCCATGCGGCCAGTGGGTGCATGCGACCAAAGAAACCATGCGGCTAGTGGATGCATGCGGCCAGAGAGTCCATGAGGCCAGTGGGTATATGCGGCAAGAGAGTCCATGCGGCCAGTGGGTGCATGCGGCCAGAGAATCCATGAGGCCAGCGGGTGCATACAACTAGAAATTCTTGTGTGCATCTTGTGTTCCCAGTTGCTATGTTCTTTTTAGTAATTTTTTTTGTGATTATTGTTGTATGATTTTTATGTCGATAAAAGTTTATGTTACCAGACAAGTTTTGCATGTGAGTTCATAAGACAAGTTTATGTACAAGTTTACCATCCTCACGATACCGTAGAAATGTTTGTATATGAAAATTCATTGCATTTGGCATCGAGCAATCAAGTGTGAGTATTGTCCGGTGTATCGCGTGTCGCGAATACGATAACTCATGAAAAATTCATACTCACGACTCGTCATTTTAGGAAGTTGTCAAGTGTCAACGACTCGAGAACTTGAAATAATTTAGAATGATTAAACAAAATAAGATTCACCTAGAATATTGGAAGGAAAAAATATTATACTACCGGCTACCCCGATCCCCAAGGGCCCCATGCGGCATGGACAACCCTTCTAGGCAAGGTCTCCATGGTTGACCAAGTTTACGCGTGCTATGACACTTACAAGACAAGTTTATATATAAGTTTATTTTTGTAAAGCAAGTTTATGATTTCAAGTTCAAGTTTATGCTTATAAGTTTAATTTCTGTTTATGACAAGTAGTAAGTTATGTTGTTGTATGGTTGAATGTGCATTTAATTTACCAGACAAGCATACCCTTGACCATCCGGGTTAACTGCAGTGTCGGTGGTAGAAATATTCTTAAAACATGTATTTATTAATTAATGCCGATGACAACCCTAGTTAGTTAAGCGTAGCAAGCCATAAAGTTGTTTGGTCGTTAGATGAATGATGTTACTTTTATTATAGCTCGCTCTTCTAGTTTTTATTTTCTCTCGGTGCATGGTTAGCGAGCTAAGTTCTGCTCAGGTGAAGGTCTGCAACTCCTGTCCTTGTTTGGTTTAAGGGTTGTGGTCCTGATCCAGAGTAGTTCCTATGCTCTCTTGCCGCTTGTCGCCTTATTTTCATTTCTGCACTTATTATCAGTTCTTTCAGTATTATTTTTTATGATAAATACGTTGGTACCGTACAAGTCTCGATCTACGATCTGTATTTATTTCTTATATGTCTCTTTCTGCTTATGTTGTGATGTGTTTGGTCTATCACCTCGAGCTCCTTTGTGGTACTTGTTGCTTGGGGTTCTGACCCCACTGGCTTTGCATGGCCAGGTTTTTCCTGAAGAGAACCAGGATCCTCCGTACTTCCAGCAAGATGGTTCGCACTCGTAGGACTGCGGCCGAAGCTCGCGAATGGGTTTCCTTTCTTCCATCCTTCGTCTTGATTACTTTATTTTGTGGTGTTTAGCAAGGGGCAGAGTTAGCTCCTTATATTTTTGAGACTTTGATCAACATGATGTATATATTAGACCATGGCTGGTATATTTAAAAAATATATATTTAAACTCTGCTAGTGCAGTATTTTGTATTCACTAGCTTCATTATCATATGTGACATATAATTTTAGATGCCTTTTTTACTTTCATGTATGATATACTCTTGTACTTGTGTTGTTGGATTGAGATTATAGGATATGTCGGCCTTAGGACTAACGTCATAACATGCTAGAGTTCACCCATCTGTCTTCTAGACAACCTTAACACATTGAGGCTTACTTCGGTATTCTGCAAGGTACGGTTGGCCATGTTTGTCCCCATATTTATCCATTATTCTCGGAGCGGGGCATGACATAGGTATTGATACCAAGATGTCTCAAAACCAAGATAATCAATATAGAGTTAATATTAGCTAAGGATAACTAGTGTATATAAATATAATTGTGTATCTCTTAATACTTAATAGCTATGATACTCTAGTATCCTAATATAGCTAGTATGGTCTAGATAAGTAGTGTATGGACCCAATAACCTAGATATAGACTCATACAACCTAGAAATAGCTAGTTTGATCAAGTTTGACTTATTGACCCAGAGTTTACCTAGTTTAGCTCGAGTAACCTAAAAATGGCCTAGAAGAGCATATTTTAGTGCATTTAGATCATTTCTTATTCTTTACATCAAGTGACATGATAATTCCTATTTAGGTGTGACACCAGCTCAGACATTGAGATATTCCATTTGCTCAGGATACATGCGAGTATATTCTCTGATAGTTTTCTTATTTGATAGCCTCTATGTTTCATGTATTTAGTATTAAGATATTTGATTCTTGACACGATGGTTACATGGATTGGTATACGTGGATCTTGGTCATGAGATATTATTTTTATGATGAATCAGTGATCGTTGTGTCGTGCTTCATGATTACTTAGTGATTACCGTGATATCTTAGTGATTATATAGACCATGATCATAGTGTATGATATTATAGACCGTACAGTGTGATATACATGTTATAACGTATCATAATTTAGATCTGTGTACTAGTCTGGGGTTGAAGAAGTATTAGTGGATATGTGATCATACCTTATAGCCTATGATTTAGTATAGCCCGTGATAGTTAGCAGTTCATACAACTCACGTGTGATCATTCTAGCTCACCTTTTATATATAGCCCGTGTTAGGCCCAAGCCGATCATATTATCTTACTAATATTTAATGCACATTTATTATATTATTTTTTTTATTCCAGTTCATTACATTATTTTTTCTCGCCATATTGTTCATAGTTTCTTTCCATTATTTACCATGATGCTCTTTCTCGTGATATTTGCTAGTTTAGTTACTTCCATCATTTATTTTCATTGCTATTTCATAGTTTCTGTCAATTATTGGAACTACTATTGGGTTGTACTTAGCTCTAATCCTGAATGAATATATTTTTTAGATGATTCATTAGAGGACTGGTGTCCTATGCACTATGGGCCAAAGGATGGCAAGCCAGTTGAGATAGCACCCGTAGAGCCTATTGAGTTAGTACCAGCAGTCGATGAGACTTAGCTAGTTCATTTATGATATTGTATATGTCAGTTAGATACTTTGGAATTATATTATTATTGAGATCTTATGTTGATATTAGGCTTGGACTTGTGATGTATTGTGACTTTATGTTTTCCTTCTATTTTATATGGTGGCATACATTCCTCTAGTTTGTTATTGTGATTGAATATTGTTTACCATTATCAATTATCATATTGTCCTCTATTTGGGAATTGAGATATCTCGAAAGTTACATTATATATATTGTGTGAGATGTTTAGATAGTATTATTGACCTAAACAATGTTCTACCGCCGATGCTGTATTGTAGGCTGGACGTACCCACGTACTTGTGCCCTTATACTAGGTGCCGGTCGTGACAAGATTAGATTAGTTTCATATAGAATTAGAAGCTTCCTAATATATCTCTCCCTAATTAAACCTTATGACTAACTAATTGGGGTAACTTGGATATTGTACATTGCTTGGGAAGGGGGAAAGAGGGGGCCGACCATTTGAGGAGGTTCTCACTCTCTCTTCTCTCATTAGTTTATTCATTCTAGATCCCCAATTGTGTTCTTCCCCAAATTGACTCATTCTTCCACCAAATTTATCCTAATTCACTCTCATTCCCTCTTATTTTTATCATCTAAGAAGCATTAGAACTTGGATTGCAAGAAGTACTTGAAGGAGAAAAAATTGACAAAGAGATTGTGTCCTAATTGTGTCCATTGAGTATTTTATTAGAAATTCATCTCCCAATAGGTAATTTTGATCCCCTCCTTTACTTAGACTCTAATGCATGCATTTAACAATTAGAAAATATTCTTTGGCTAAGGGATACCCCTAGGATCATAAACTATGTTCATATGACTTGTATGATGTATTCTACATGAGAATTTCTGTCCAATTAGGGAGAATTCCGAGATTGACACATCAAATATATTTTATTAGAATAATAAAATCTAATTAGACTTAGATCGGGATTATGGAACTAGGTACGTGTTCACAATTGGACACGAGTAGAGTGTATCATAGCATTTTGTGATACAGTGTGATACGGGGTTCATTTTGATTGATTTGTGCAATCTCTCTTCATTTCCTATTATAATTAGTTACATTAGTCGTATTAATATGTAATTGAGTTGTATTATGAGCATTAGTGGAGAATTGGGGATTTTGGTATTCTATTTGGGTACGTTTCATGAGTATCCTAATAATGCACTATAGGTGTTTGTCGAATTGGCTATTAGATAGTGTGGTTGCAATTGTAGGTTTAATTGTGTGTGTATATGTGTGTGTGTGTGTGTGTGTGTGTGTCTGTGTGTGTGTATACATATAGTAGGTATGTGCAGTGTGATACATGACTGTGCTAGCACAACAGAATGGATGAGGAATTTGGTTGTGTGCTACGAGGGAAAGAAGTGAGGAGTTCGTGTGTCTGTGTAGGGAGGTGATCGAGTGTGTATGAGTTAGGTATTGTCTGTGGTGTGATGTTCTAACTGCAGTAGCATCAAAGTGATTGGAGTGTTGGTGTTTACCTGTGTTTGTATGCCTAGTTATCTATTTAGCTATCTATCCTTACATGTTGTGCAGTGCCTATATATGAGTGTGCACATGCATGTATGTTTATGTGTTGGGGTGGTGTAAATGAAGTTAGGTACGAGGGGAAGCTCGAGTGACCAAGGTCTGATGTAGAGCAGTTGTAGTTGTGTGTATCAGTTAGCTCATTGCAGTAAGCAACATGGTGTCGTGTGTTGTTCCAGGGGGGTTTAGATAAGTTGTTGCTGCTATTAGAACCAGTTGTGCACCAATGCAGCAACTTGAGTTGCATGTGTGATTGAATGCATAGCAGTGGGTTTCCTGTTTTGGTTCAGTATATATAAGGGGGTTCAGAGCTTTGGTGTAGTCCATACAAATAGGGACTGCAATGTGCAGCAATGCACAGATCTTTGATACATCAAGTACAGCAAAGAGAGGAACATAATTAGTAGCTCAGATAGCTCTGATATAAAGTATCAGATCAAAGCATTAGAGAGAAGCAACAAATTAGCAGCAGGAAAAACTGATATAGAGTGTCAGTAATGGAAAATAGATTTTAGCAAGGTATTAGGATAATTGAGATAGGTAAGGGGTTGCTGGTATTAGTTGAGTTTTAATATACTAAGTATTAGTATCCACTAGTATATTTATGAGATACTAAGGTATTAGTGTTAGTTGATTAAGGAGTATAGATACTAAGTTATAAGTCCATACTAAGTGAAATTAGGACTAATAGGTATAGTTTTAGTGTAAGGTATTAGTTATGGATAGGTATCCATGATACCAAGTTATCACTAGATAGTGTAAGTATATAACTAAGGTATTACCTAGTAATAGAGGCAACTAGTTGATACTCATAAGTTATATATAGTACTTGGTATATTTCACTAGTATTGGTCTATAAACATTAGTAATGACCTAGTATAGCTAATATAGGCTAGTCTTAGCTAGAGTGACCTAGAAATGAGTTAGAAAAGCATATTTAGTGCATTTAGCTCATTTATCATTTATTACACCAATTTATATGTCATTCATAAATAGGTGTGTGACACCTGCTCGGATACCAAGATATATCATTTACTCAGGACCACAGACGAGTATATTATCTGATAGCTTCCTTATTTGATAATCTCTATGTTTCATGTATTTAGTATTAAAATAATTGATTCCTGACATAATGGTTACACGGATGTATACGTGGATCTTGGTCATGAAATGTTATTGTTGTGATGACGTAGTGATCGTCGTGTCGTGCTTTTTGATTACTCAGTGGTTATCGTGATATCTTCGTAATTATATAGACCATGATCATAGTGCATGATATTATAGACCGTGCATCGTGATATACGTGTTATAACGTATCGTGATTTGGATCCGTGTACTAGTCGGGGGTTTGGGGAAGTATTAGTGGATATGTGATCATACCTTATAGCCCGTGATTTAGTGTAGCCCATGATGGTTAGCAGATCATTCAACTCACTGTGATCACGCTAGCTCACCTTTTATATATAGCCCGTGTTAGGCCCAAGCCGATCATATTATCTTACTAATATTTTAAGGCACATTTATTACATTATTTTTTTATTCCAGTTTATTACATTGATGTTCCTCACCATATTGTTCTTAGTTTAGAGCCATTATTTACCATGGTGCTCTTCTCATGATATTTGTTAGTTTAGTTATTTCCTTCATTTATTTTTATTGCTATTGTTGTTTCATAGTTTCTATCAATTATTTGAACTGCTATTGGGTTATACTTTGCTCAAATCCTGATTGAATATATTTTTCAGATAATTTATTAGAGGACTGGTTTCCTACGCACTACAGGCCACAGGATGGCGAGCCAGTTTAGATAGCACCCGTAGAGCCTATTGAGATAGTACCAGTAGTCGATGAGACTTAGCAAGTTCATTTATGATATTGTATTTGTCAGTTATGTACTTTTGGTATTGTATTATTATTTGAGATCATTGTGTTGAGAATAGACTTGGACTTGTGATGTATTGTGACTTTATATCTTTTCTTCTATTCCATATTGTGCCATATCTTCTTCTAGTTTATTATTGTGATTGAGCATTATTTATCATTATCATATTATCCTCTATTTGGGAGTTGAGATATCATGAATATTGTGTGAGATATTTAGATAGAATTGTTGACCTAGACAACGTTCTACCACTGATGCTGCAGCGTAGGCTGGACGTACCCACGTACTCGTGCCCTTATACCGGGTGCGGGTCGTGACACCTCTCCACCTTTCTAATTAATCCTTCATTTGTCATGACTAGAATCTATTTATTAAAGGAAGACTTCTCGCTGGATTTAGGGTTAAATAAACAAAACCACTCCATAATATTTCTCGCTCAGTGCAACTCAAAGGTAGACTTCTCACAGGAGCCAAACCAAACCACTCCATAAAGTTTTAGATGTTTAGGATTCTTATATGGAATGCGAGGGGCATCCGTGACCCACAAACTAGAGTGTATCTTAAAGCATCATCCCGTACTAATGCTTGGGAGCGGCTTGATCGTGCTTTATATGACACTAAATTTTTACTAGAGCTACCGGATATAGTTGTTCATCATTTGCCTCGTATCCATTCAGATCACTGCCCATTACCCATTTCACCGAATGATAACAACACTGCTCCCAAGGCTTTCAGATTCCAATGGATGTGGACTTCATAGAATTTGTGGTGGACAACTGTAATACTTACTGTGAAGGGCAACCTCTTTATGTTCTTCATTGTAAATTGAAAAGGTTACGGATAGCTCTTCGTAAATAGAATTGGGGCAGTGTTTGGTGACGTCCGTGCTAAGAAATCAGACTTGCTGGCTGCTATTGATCGTCTTGACGCCTCCCTCCAAGAGTCTTGGGGCATTAGTACCTGTAAAGAGTTGGAGGAAGCAAAGCACGAGCTGGAGGTGATTTTTATTCACAAAGAAATGTTCCTGCAGGACCAAGCCCGAGTGAATTGGATTAAAGAGGGGGACTCGAATTCTTCTTTCTACCATGCAATTATAAAAGAGAGAGTCACTAGCATCAAAACCAGGATGTTTCATCCTGATGGTTCTGTCTTGGAGGACGACGAAGTCTTGACGAGAGCGATTGCTCATTTCTCGGATTTGTTCAAGGGTACCCAAACCAAAGAGCCAGGTAATTTTATTCATTGTATTCCTACTTTGATTACTGAGGATCAAAATAATATTTTATGTGCTCTGTCTATTGAGGAGGAATTTAAGAATGTAGCTAAATACCTCAACCCACAAAGCGCCCCGGTTTCAGATGGTTTTACTGGCTACTTCTATTCTGCTTGTTGACATATTATCAAAAATGACGTGATGGCGACTATCTCTGAGTTTTTCTTGGGCATGCAATTACCGCAAGGGATCTCTTCGACTAATATTGTGCTTCTACCTAAAGTCGACAAACCTCAAATCTGCCAAGAGTTTCGTCCTATTAGTTTATGTAATTTTTCTCATAAAATCATCTCTAAAATCGTATCGTATAGATAGATTGTCAGTAGTCCTTCCTAATATTATTTCCAGAGAGCAATCTGGTTTTGTCAAAGGGACAAGTATTCATGAAAATATCAGTTTGTCCCACGAATTGATTGAAGGCATTGATCAAAAAATTACATGTGGCAATGTGGTAGTGAAACTGGACATGTCTAAGGCCTATGACAGGGTGAGATGGCGTTTCCTGCTAGCAGTTCTTCGTAAACTCGAATTTAGTGCTCAGTGGCGAGACTATTTTCAAGGTTATTTCCAATTGCTGGTACTCCATTTCTATTAATCGCAAGGTTGTTGGTTTATTTAAGCAATTGGCATAGATTTGGCTCCTTAATACTTATGCCAATTGGCATAGATTTGTTACTAGCAACTTAGCTAGAGCGGTAAAGTCCCATTTTGATAGTAATCTGACTGATTCTACAAATAAATGATAGTAATCAAAATGGGACTTTATTCAAGGCCTATTTATTTGTTACTAGCAACTTAGCTAGAGCGGTAAAGTCCCATTTTGATTTTAATTAAATAATTCTGGTATTTCTTTTGAGCAATTGGCATAGATTTGGCTCCTTAATACTTATGCCAAAAATGTGGTCGGTCTTAGTAGAAATATTATTTTTGCTACGAGCTTGTGGGAAATATGGAAACATAAAAATAATATTATTTTTTAGAATAGTGGTCTGAACCATCATGAAGTTATCTGTCGGGTTACCATGTAAAACCCCATAATTTTAAATATAATAATTATTTAATTAATCATTTAATTTAATTACAGTATTTCTTAGTTAATTAGAAAAATAAATTTTATTGAATTAATTTTCTAGGTAACCACTCATCTAGAATTTATGGAACAAAAAAAAAAACTATTATTATATTTTATTTTATTTAGGAAGTCTTGTAGAAGGATGATAGATTTTTAGGATGTGCTATATAAATTTTCTGGAATTAATACCATATATATATATATAGTATTAAGAAAAAGAAAAGAAAAAAGAAATCATTAAAAACCTTTTATCTAAACCCCTAAATCTAATCAAGCCCTTAAGCTAATTTCCTACAGCCCTAAGCCTAAAACTAAGAACACAGCAACTAAGCTCCTAAGCCCACCTTCCTAGACTGCAGCAACTAAGCCCACAGCAACTAAGCCCACATCAACTAAGCTGACCGCAGTAGCTAACACTCCTAAACCCGCGAGCAGACCCTTCTCACCCCGCCTCGATATATATATATATATATATATATATATATATATATATATATATATATATATATATATATATATATATATATATATATATACACATCGGATTCTAAACCCTAACCCTAGTCGCTGATTTCTCTACCTCCACGACGTCGACCCCGACTTCCAGCGGCACCCCGTGCAGCCACCGGAACCCAGCACCGCCGGCCGGCCACACCGACGTCACCCCCGCGGGCACCACAGCAGATTCGAGCAGCGACGACCGCTACTTCACGCGCAGTTTTTCGTCCCATCTCACGACCGATTTCTGAACCGTCTTCACCGATATGATCATAACATATCCCCCTCCCAACTCTGATAATTAGTTTCCATCGAACAGCGCTAAACACTAGGTAGAAATCGAGGCCAAGTTGAAAAAAAACCATATATTTTAAACTGTTATGAATTATTTCAACATCCAATGTTTAGAGGTTGTTATCTTCCACCATAGACCTCCAAATTTAAATCTACCTTTTGCTATATGGAGTCTATATAACCGAGATCATTTCCTGTTAATTAGATTATTTTATTTTGTGTTAGAATCAGAGATAAATTGGGTTAAAAATCATGAAAAACTTATTTTTAAAATATTAGAATTTGCGATACGGAGCGCGCCCCGCCAAACGGGACCACCTCATTGCGTACCAATTACACCAAAAGGCACGTATGGTATATCTGGACGTGTGGGCTTTCGCAAAAATTGAATTGGACGTATGTGCGCGTCAGAATCAACCCGTGTCAGTAAAAAGTCTCCGTATCGCGACTTTTGTAAAATATCGCACCATTTTGTGTACGCTCGTCGGAATGTGATGAAACTTTAGCCATTGAATTCGTTGTATCATGCTGGTCCTGTGACCCAAGTTTTACGCAATTCTGAGATAGTTGACCAATACGCCTATTTGTGGGCCCCGTGGTTGACTTTTAGGGCAAATTTGAGTTCGACTCACCGAAATCCAAAATTGGACATACCGTTGAGTTCGTATTGACATTTAAAATTTGTTTGACCTGTAATTTGTCCTATTTAGAGACCCTTATCCCTGGCACGCATTTCGGTGCAAAGTGGGCCACATATGGACCCCGCTTTGGCCCGAAATTATCGTTTTGCCCTTGTATCCAAATTGGACGAAAGGGTAGTATTTTTTAGCTATCTCTCTGATTCCAAAAATGTTGGTGATGTTTATTTTAGCATCCGGAGACGTTTATTCGGAGGCCATAGTTTCTGATCCTGTGTACTTGACGTCTGGATGCTTATACTACACAGATTGCTTGCTAGGCAAGTATACCTTGCCATTGTACTGTGATTTATATTCTATATGGTGCATGCATTTTATTTTTGTCATTTACTCCATATATTTTTACTGCTATATAAACTGCGCGTCTAAGAATAACTTGGGTGCAACGACGATGGCGTTGTATTCTATTTTTATTATATATATGCATGTTGACCTAGTTTATGAGACCACCCCATTATCATGAGGCATTCTTATATTTCATTGGCCATGACACTGTTGTTACATGAGTGTGAGTCTCATGTAGGACATGGACTTGCGTACTCGTCTAGCCACTGGTACGTATGGGACGTGCGACGGATAGGGATAACTGCTGATAGAAATTGCATGCTAGAAGACTTGGTAGTTATTTAGAGGTATCATCGTGTCATAGATGTGACATGCTTAGAGCATGGGGTGGGGAGGACAACAAGTAAGGCGTTTGGGCTCCTTTGTACTTTCCTTGTGTAATCCGTACGCTCCGTCGGAGATGCGCGATCATGATGACCACTATATATATTATTATTATCAGGCGGCCTCTAGCGTTCAAAAGACGACATGCTTTTTAGGCCCCTGAATCTTCGAGAGAATCATGCCAATCCTATTTTAGCCAGATAGCCCACGTGTTGGAAAATTGTTCTCAAATTGCATTCACATAGATGGTTAGGAGACCCATTGGATGTTTATTTTTCAGTACTTTATTGCATGCTTCTATGTATCTTGTTATGTCCCTCTGAGGACCTGGTCCCTTTCCAGGTATAGACGGGCAGGATTATCCACAGGAGTACGAAATCGGACCTGACGTTTCATACCAGACTGAGGAGGTTTTACCTTCAGAGTACCTTTGATTCATCGCAGCTGATGGATATTCTAGTTGCTACTTCTTTTATTGACATTTATCTTATATTAATGTCATGCCCCAGTCCCAAAATACGTAGGACTAGGACACGTAAGCATGCCAGCCTCCTGTATATATGGCAACTCCAATATATGGAAAATATAATACATGCGTACGCTGTATAATGAACAATAATTCACAAGTGGTAAAACTAATCATAAGTCATAGGGTAATATCTAAATCTCATCCACAGAAATCAAATATACATGAATAACCATGTAACTAGATCTCAATATAAAGTATCTAAAGAATGACAGTCAGATGGAAACAAATCTACTGCCGAAATAGAATATAAAAATGAACAAGATAAACCCCATATAAATACAACATCTAACCATCACAAGGCTCGATGAGAAGACCTCCTCGGAATA
The DNA here is from genome assembly GCA_036927795.1 of Iris macrosiphon. NCBI lineage: Eukaryota > Viridiplantae > Streptophyta > Magnoliopsida > Asparagales > Iridaceae > Iris > Iris macrosiphon. Next base: position 283,595 of record JAYESA010000083.1, read on the forward strand.
TAAGTAACCTGTCCGGATCTGCGCTCCTGCGAATACTCATGAACATCTATACCTGGAAAGGGACCAAGTCCTCAGAGGGACATAGCAAGATACATAGAAGCATGCCATAAAGTAAATACTGAATAAATAAAAGGGGTGTGCTAACCATCTAAGTGAATGCAATGTAAAGGCCTTATAGTACGTATGGGAAAGTGTATGCTAGACATATGCTGACTTAATTCACCAATCATCGTGACTGGCTAATATATGTCACATATGCCCCCAGACTCATGGGCACTCTGCAATCGGCCATCTCCGAGAAGCATGGTATCCGATGGTATAACATTCAAGGAGGTGGGTGTCCCATACGCCTGCTAGTGGTCCTCTCCACCCAATGTAGATATACAAGTCGTGAACACGACGTGGACATCTTGTACTATGATGCAAGTCTCTATAGAAATAAACAACTAAGCTAAATACTGTTACACGTGTTGCTCACACCGATAGCCAGTCGAGTATGAGGCACGTGTCCCTACATGAACTCACTCTGTGACGTGTAATGATACGTGTCAAGGCCTGGAAAGTCATACCAATACTCCACAACTTTAGATGGGTCTACTAGACACTAGGTCAGACACAAGTCCTAACGTCAACGCCTTCGTTGACTGCACCCGAGTTTTCTCGGACGCGCACAATTATATAATATTAAATAAATAAACATGTAACTAAAAATAACTAAATTTAAACAGTACAACAAGACAAGGTATACTTGCCTGGCAAGAGAGCTGCAAAATATAACGTCCAGATGTCAAATGCCCAAAAGTCAAAAACTTTAGCCTCAGAATGAACGTCTCCGGATGCTGAAATAAATATCACCAATGTTTCCAGAATAAGCAAAGTAGCCAGAAAACACTATCCTTTCGTCCAATTTGGACACAGGGGCAAAACAATAATTTTGGTCAAATCGGGTCCACTAGTGGCCCACTTTGCACCGAAAAGCGTGCCAAGGGTAAAGGTCTCTAAAAGTGACAAATTATAGGTCAAACAAACTCTAAATGTCAGTACGAACTCAACAGTATGTCCAGATGTGGATTTCAATGAGCCGAACACAATTTTGCCCAAAAAGTCAACTGTGGGGTCCGCCAATTGGCGACTTGGTCAACTGTCTCAGAATTGCACGAAAATTGGGTCACAGGACCGGCGTGATACCACGAGTCCAGTGGCGCAAGTTTCGTCGCATTCTGACGTGCGTGCACAAAATGCGTACGGCTTTTGTAAAAGTCGCGATACTGAAAATTTGCTACGGATACATGCTGATTCCGACGCGCACACGCGTCCAAATCAGTTTTTGCAAATTTTCACACGTCCGAGTATACTGCATACACCCTTTGGTATATTTGGTACATGACGGGGCGGTTCCGTTTGGCGAGACGCGCTCCGTTTCACAATTTTTGGAATTTAGAAAAAAGTAAGTTTTCGGGTTTTTCTACCTATTTTATTTTAACATACAGCAACAAATAAAATATTATATTTGACAAAAATAAACTAGGTTAGGTGGTCTTTGCATACCAATAAGAAAAACTAAATTTGGATCTCTGTGGTGGGAGATACGAGTCTGAGTACAGGGATGGTTGCAATAGATTTCTGAATTTAGATAGTGGTCATTTTTCCTCGACTTGGAGTCAATTTTTACCTAGGGTTGTGCATGGTTCGAGATGAACTAATATACAAATATTGAAGGGGGATAGGTGAGGATCATACCGGCAAAGACGGGGTCGAGTTTGGTCGAGCAGGGGCACAAAAAATGGGACATGAACACAGGTACGTTGTTCTGTCTCGCGCGCACGGCGTCGCGGTGTGAGGTCGGCTTCGGCGCATGGCGGCGGGTCTGGGGCTGTCGGGGGCGGCTCCGGTGGAGCGGCGACGGCGTCGAGGTGGAGAGGGTGGATTTGGGTTAGGGCTTGGGGGAGTGGATTAATATATATAGGGAGAGAGAGAGAGTCGACGGGGGGGGGGAGGGGGGGTATACGCGGAAGGGGGGGTGTGCAGTGGTATTCCATACCACTGCTGCTGCCGCTGTTTTTCTATTTCTTCTTTCCTTTCTTTTTTACTTTCTTTCTTTCTTTCCTTACTAACTTTCTTTGTTTCTTTCTAACCTTAGTCTAGGTACTGCTGCTGTTTCAATTTGGAATGGTTTTGGTTTGGAAAGAAATGGGTTTGGGTTTGCGGGTTTGGGTTTGGATCCATTAAGGATCCAAACCCACTATCTTTTTCTTTTTCTTTTATCTAAATAACTAATATATACATATATATATATAATTATATATATACATATGTATACCTATAAAATTCTAGAAAAAATATATTTGTGCACACCATTAAGCTAGCAACTGTCCAAAGGGTCTCCTACATGGAATAAATTAGGAAAAATTTATAATGGCTCCAAAAATCTCCTAGATGCACAACACCTCAAATAAAAATTAAATAAATTATATATTCTCTATTTAGCACATAATTACTAAAATAATTAATTAAAATAAAAATAAAAAATAACTAATACGGTTTTCAGGATTTGGGGTTTCACAACCTACCCAACTTATAAAAATTTCGTCCTCGAAATTAAAACTAAGCCACGGTAGAAAGTCAGGGATGACATAAGGTATAAATTAACAAAATAATTTTATATCTTGGCCAACGAATAGGTTCAAAAAATATTTGCGCATGTCGTCCTCGCGCTTCCAAGTTGATTCTCCTGGCACGCCATACTTTCATGCCACGCGGACCAAGGGAATAGACGGGTTCCTCAACACTTTCTCTCGATGATCAAGGATTCCCACGAGTTGCTCTTGATACGACAAGCTCGGCCCAATAGTGATCTTCGAATGGTCGAAAATATGACTGTTGTCTGTCACATATCGCCTGAGTTGCGACACATGGAATACATCATGTACTCCCTTAAGTGAAGGTGGTAGCGCAAGTCGATATGCCACTTCTCCCACTATTTCTAGCACGTCAAATGGTCCAATATACCTTGGATTCAACTTATCGCGCCCTCTAAATCGAATGGTGCCTCTGGTAGGTGATATTCTCAAGAAGACATGATCGCCCTCCTTGAACTCCAAGGGACGACGATGAAGGTTTGCCCACTGCTTCTGTCTATCTTGCGCTGCTCGCAAGTGTCCTTGTATTTACTTAACTATCTCTACGGTGTTGACCACCAACTCTGGTCACGCGAATCCTTGTCTGGTACAATGTTGACTGGTATGCCGTGCAATCTTACAATTTGCCTCATATATAAGTTAGCTAAAGCTTCTGCAGACTGGCCAACTCTAAAGGTAAGAAATGTGCTGACTTGGTGAGTCGGTCCACTATTATCCGTACTGCATCTCTTCCACTTGGACTCTTTAGAAAAACCCATGACGAAGTCCATAGTGATGTGCTCCCACTTTCACTCTGGAATCGAAAGTGGTTGCAATAATCTTGCTATTCTCTGGTGCTCCGCCTTTACTTGCTGATATACCAGACATTTAGCTACAAAGTGAGCTATCTCTCTTTTCATTCTATGCCACCAAAAGTGCTGCCGTAAGTCACGATACATCTTGGTGTCTCCAGGATGAATAGAATATATCAAACTATGAGCTTCTGTCATCAGCTTCTGTCGAATCTCTTCATTTGGAACATAAAGACGATCACCACATCGTAATGTCCCATCCGCTCCGGGTAAAATTACTTCAATGCCAAACTCTTGCAAGTCTTCCAATAATTTTCTCTGTGCTATCAAGAAATAAGCTGCTGGCCTCCGGTTTAACACGTCTGCTACAACGTTAGCCTTGCCTGGGTGATAATGTAGCCCTATCAATTTAAGACATCGACGTTGCCTCATATTTAATTCCTTCTGCGTGAAGACATACTTGAGACTTTTGTGGTCTGTATAGATCTCCACTTGTTCCTCATATAAGTAATATCTCCATAGCTTCAAAGCAATTACAATGGCTGCAAGTTCCAAATTTGTCTCATGCACTCATAACTGTCTAGATGCATATGCAATTACCTTGTCATGCTGCATCAATACGTATCCCAAGCTTTTCCTTGATGCGTCACTGTAGATCACATAACCTCCTGGTCCTGATGGAATAGTCAATACTGGTGCTGTGGTCAGTTGCTTTTTCGATTCTCGAAAGTGGCTTGACACTCGTCGGTCCATATGAATTCTTGATCCTTACAAGTCAACCGAATCATAGGTGCTGCTATCCATTCAGGAGTCAGTCAATTGTCCATCCAAGTAAAATCCATTTAGACTCCTGATAGCAAAATAATACATTCTTTATTGAAATACTTGAGTTCTGAACTTGACCAAGTTACGAGGCAAAAAAATTTATGTTGTCATAGTGATGCACGTATCAAGAACATAATAAAATGTAGGTAGGTAGTGAAGGATCATTCTAAAGGTAGCACAGTTTTTAAACTGCAATCAAATCTAATAATAAAGTTTGGTAATTTCCAAGAAACAAACAGAAATGGCTAACAAAATAATACACTTTTCGTACTTATACTAAGTACGAGGTTTCGTCTTTCCGAAATAAGGGAAGACGGAAACAGTAATCAAGAGTTCAAGGGGGAGGTAATAGATTAGAAGTGTGGGGATCAAGGCGTTTAAAGAATTCAATGGGAATTGTCAAAGCAGTTGTGGATTGAAATGCTATTTTGGTAATTTCTATTCACATGCTTGTATCAGTACAGTTATGTAACTGATACGATATGCTTAGACATATTTAGAGGGTAAGTACATTCGTCTACTAATTATTATATATCTTAATCCACGTAAAGTAGTTATGCGAATGGCGAACCAAGTGCACTATGGTTGATCAGACCGTAATACACTGATTCTGAAATGTATTAGTGTAGTACTCCAATAATACATATATCATGAACAAGCTTGATAAAGAATAAGCTTGCAAAATAAGGCTATAATAGCGGCATAAGTCAAGGTAGTACAGCAAATATAAGTACGCTAGATTATGATGAGAGAAATTACAAAAAGAATAAGCTTGCAAAATAAGGCTATAATAGCGGCATAAGTCAAGGTAGTACAGCAAATATAAGTACGCTAGATTATGATGAGAGAAATTACAAAAAATAATTCAAATTCACAAAAAGATAAGACTCTACAATCTCTACAGTTGTTATTCTAATTCCTTGTCTAAGTCGCTAGTTGACCAAAAAGAGGTATGGCCTTCTAAGTTCTACAATCTTAATAAATACTATAGGCTGTCCACATAAAACAGGGATTCAAGGAAGTTTGGCGCAAAATAGTGCTTTTAGAACTGTCCGCGTAAAATAGGGATTCAAGGTAGTCCGGGTAAAGTAGGGATTCGAGACTGTTTGCGTAAAGCAGAGATAAAATAATTTAGCGTAAAGTAGAGATCCGAAACTGTCTGCGTAAAATAGAGTTTCAAGTTGTCTAGCGTAAGGTAGGGATTCAAAGTAGTTTGGCGTAAATCAGGGATTCAAACTGTCAGCATAAAATATGGCTTCAGAGCTGTCCGCGTAAAAGTCTGCTATACTTCCTGCGTAAAAATCTGTGCGTAAAAGTCTGTGTGAAAGTCTGCGCATAAAAGTTCTGCGCGTAAAGGTCTGCGTAAAATTTGTCTGCGCATAAAAGATTGCTGCGTAAAGTTTAAAATACGTTGCAGCGTAAAGTTGTACGAGGAACTCATGAGTTTGTCAGTCAAATTAGTGAATCCTGACATCTGACAAAAGTACTTGTACAACGATTGAGTGGGCGGTTGTGATGATGATTTTGCATGGAGACACAGGTTGTCATTTTAATGACATATTTGATACACCACTCAAAGAAAAAATTGAGTCTTCTGAATTCGTTGCCTATTCTTCATTGATAGAAATGAGTTTTTACGCTCAAGTATAAGACAAAATTAGACGATACATCAAAAGTTGTTTCTTGCATAAGGCTCGAGGCATATCTCTGTATTTAATGCACGAGATTTGGTCGTGGCTAGGGAAAGCTAAGGCTGTAACAATTACGCTCACATCCTATCCTTATATTTTACACCTAATCAGGCTACTCTACGCTGGTTATCTATTATTCATGAATCATCAAGTTTACGCAGGGCAGTTACCTACGTGGCTTACATGACGTGTCATACGCAGGATAAGGAAGACTAAGGGGACGTGGGTAGCGGTTGTCATAACTGCGGCGTAAAGGCGACAATCTTCTGCATAATTTGGCTTTTACGCCAACAAGAAAGTCATTTGGCTTTTACGCCAACTATGCAGTTGTTTGGCTTTTACGCCAACAACGGTCAATTGGCTTTTACGCCAACAAGGGTAAAGGGTCTCTGGCGTAAAACTCTGTTTATCCAACATAGGATGAGGTTTCAGTCCTAGTATTCAACCTTGGATTTTTATTGGTTTCTCAAGACTAGGGTCAACACTATGGTCAAATTTTAAACTAATCCTAGTAGTATTTTTACTACTCTCAAGTCATACATAAATACGTCAAGGGATAATGGTAATTTAACCTATAGGTAAGTGATGCTAGGGTTCATTAGGTAATATGGAAGGTTAGGGTTCATTAAGTATCCTAAACTTAGTGATGTGCCAATGCCCTAGTGGTATTCTTAATAGGAATGTTACCCTAAGTATCATCCTATCAACAGGAATTTCTCTATTCTAGCAGGGGCTATACTCAAAGAATTATCAGGGAAGCACATGAATCAAGCAAGATGCAATTATTCAAATAGAATGGATTGGAAGAAAGATGATTCATAGTCAATTGGATGAGATCCTATACTCTAATCCTAGGTGCAGGATTGCTCGGTATAGTAACGTAACTGCGACAATATGCTCTGACCTGCATGGGCCACCACTAAAAATATGTCACGCCCCAGTCCCAAAATACGGAGGACTAGGACACGTAAGCATGCCAGCCGCTTGTATATATGGCAACTCTAATATATGGAAAACATAATACATGCGTACGCTGTATAATGAACAATAATTCACAAGTGGTAAAACTAATCATAAGTCACAGGGTAATATCTAAATCTCATCAACAGAAATCAAATATACATGAATAAACAATAACCATGTAACTAGATCTCAATATAAAGTATCTAAAGAATGACAGTCGGATGGAAACAAATCCACTGCCAAAATAGAATATAAAAATGAACAAGATAAACCCCATATAAATACAACATCTAACCATCACGAGGCTCGATGAGAAGACCTCCTCGGAATATAAGTAGCCTGTCCGGATCTGCGCTCCTGCGAATACTCATGAACATCTATACCTGGAAAGGGACCAGGTCCTCAGAGGGACATAGCAAGATACATAGAAGCATGCCATAAAGTAAATACTGAATAAATAAAAGGGGTGTGCTAACCATCTAAGTGAATACAATGTAAAGACCTTATAGTACGTATGGGAAAGTGTAGGCTAGACATATGCTGACTTAATTCACCAATCATCGTGACTGGCTAACATATGCCCTCAGACTCATGGGCACTCTGCAATCGGCCATCTCCGAGGAGCATGGTATCCGAAGGTATAACATTCAAGAAGGTGAGTATCCCATACGCCTGCTAGTGGTCCTCCCCGCCCAATGTAGATATACAAGTCGTGAACACGACGTGGACATCTTGTACTATGATGTAAGTCTCTATAGAAATAAATAACTAAGCTAAATATCGTTACACGTGTTGCTCACACCGATGGCCAGTCGAGTATGAGGCACGTGTCCCTACATGAACTCACTCTGTGACGTGTAATAATACGTGTCAAGGCCTGGAAAGTCATACCAATACTCCACAACTTTATGTGGGTCTACTATATACTAGGTCAGACATAAGTCCTAACGTCAACGCCTTCGTTGACTGCACCCGAGTTTTCTCGGACGCGCACAATTATATAATATTAAAATCAATAAACATGTAACTAAAAATAACTAAATTTAAATAGTACAACAAGGCAAGGTATACTTACCTGGCAAGAGAGCTACAAAATATAATGTCTAGATGTCAAATGCCCAAAAGTCAAAAACTATGGCCTCAGAATGAACGTCTCCGGATGCTGAAATAAACATCACCAACATTTCCAGAATAAGCAAAATAACCAAAAAATACTATCCTTTCGTCCAATTTGGACACAGGGGCAAAACGATAATTTTGGTCAAATCGGGTCCACCAGTGGTCCACTTTGCACCGAAAAGCGTACCAAAGGTAAAGGTCTCTAAAAGGGATAAATTATAGGTCAAACAAACTCTAAATGTCAGTACGAACTCAACGGTATGTCCAGATGTGGATTCCGATGAGCAGAACACAATTTTGCCCAAAAAGTCAACTGTGGGGTCCGCCAATTGGCGACTTGGTCAACTGTCTCAGAATTACGCAAAAAAAGGGTCACAGGACCGGCGTGATACCACGAGTCCAGTAGCATAAGTTTTGTCGCATTCTGACATGTGTGCACAAATACGCACGACTTTTGTAAAAGTTGCGACACTGAAAATTTGCTACGGATACATGCTGATTCTGACGCGCACACTCGTCCAAATCAGTTTCTGCAAATTTTCACACATTCGGGTACACTGCGCGCACCCTTTGGTACATTTGGTACATGACAAGGCGGTCCCGTTTGGCGGGACACCCTCCGTTTCACAATTTTTGGAATTTGGAAAAAAGTAAGTTTTCGGGTTTTTCTACCTATTTTATTTTAACATACAGCAACAAATAAAATATTGTATTTGACAAAAAATAAACTGGGTTAGGTGGTCTTTGCATACCAACAAGAAAAATCGAATTCGGATCTCTGTGGTGGGAGATACGAGTCCGAGTACAGGGGTGGTTGCAATAGATTTCTGAATTTAGAAAGTGGTCATGTTTTCTTGACTTGGAGTCAATTTTTACCTAGGGTTGTGCATGGTTCGAGATGAACTAATATACAAATATTGAAGGGGGATAGGTGAGGATCATACCGGCGAAGAAGGGGTCGAGTTTGGTTGAGCAGGGGCGCAGAAAATGGAACATGAAAACAGGTACGCTGTTCTATCTCGTGCGCACGGCGTCGCGGTGTGAGGTCGGCTCCGGCGCATGGCGGCGGGCCTGGGGCGGTCGACGGGGCTCTGGTGTCGCAGCGACGGCGTCGAGGTAGAGAGGGTGGATTTGGGTTAGGGCTTGGGGGAGTGGATTAATATATATAGGGAGAGAGAGAGTCGGCGGGGGGGGGGTATACGCGGAAAGGGGGGGTGTGCAGTGGTATTCCGTACCACTTCTGCCGCTGTTTTTCTATTTCTTCTTTCCTTTCTTCTTTACTTTCTTTCTTTCATTACTAACTTTCTTTGTTTCTTTCTAACCTTGGTCTAGGTGCTGCTGCTGTTTCAATTTGGAATGGTTTTGGTTTGGAAAGAAATGGGTTTGGGTTTGTGGGTTTGGGTTTGGATCCATTAAGGATCCAAACCCACTATCTTTTTCTTTTTCTTTTATCTAAATAACTAATATATACATATATATATAATTATATATATACATATATATACCTATAAAATTCTAGAAAAAATATATTTGTGCACACCATTAAGCTAGCAACTGTCCAAAGGGTCTCCTACATGGAATAAATTAGAAAAAATTTATAATGGCTCCAAAAATCTCCTAGATGCACAACACCTCAAATAAAAATTAAATAAATTCTATATTCTCTATTTAGCACATAATTACTAAAATAATTAATTAAAATAATAAAAAAATAACTAATACGGTTTTCAGGATTTGGGGTTTCATAATTAGAGTTTGATCTCTTCTCTCATCTAGTTTTAGTATAGTCGATTGGTAGTGGATTTATTTCCACCCGACTATCATTCTTTGATACTTCATATTTGAGATTCAGTTATTTATTTCCTATTTCTTTATTTATGCTGTGGATGAGATATAAATGGCGTGTGACTTGTATTGACAGTATATTACCACTTGCGGATTTGATATTCATGTACAGCGTACATATGTATTACGATCTTCCAACAGATTGGAGTTATTGTATACTTACGCTGATATATTGTGTATTCTTAGTCCTATGTATTTTGGGACTGGGGTGTGACGTATTTTTAGTGGTGGCCCACGTTGGTCTTCGAATATATTGTCTCGGTTACGTCATTGTGCCGAACAAGCCTGTGTATAGGAATAGAGTATAGGATCTCATCCATGCTTGACTAAAACTCATCTTCTCTTTTAACCTTTCTATTTAAAATGATTGCATCCTGTTTGATTCCTGTACTCCTTCTAATCGTTTCGTCCACCTCTTGCAAAGAGATAGATTTGCGTAGTGGATGTACTGCCGTCGGAGGTGACACACCTTCCGGAGTCAATGGCCAAACTCGAGGAGAGGCCTTAACCACTCCTAGACTTCCGGGGCTAGATGGACAGACTCACAATCCAGTTCTATCTGATCTTTCCGTATCACCTAATGGGACTTTTCCAGCTTTATCGACACTACAGGATTGCCAGACACAACTGTTATAATTCTTCCAAATGATGATGCAGGAACAGAGATAGCAGGTGGCCGCATTGGCTATAGAGCAGAGGCAGCAAGCGGCGGAGTAGAGGCAAGAATTTCTAGCAGCACTTGAGAGAATAGTTGCACAAGCACCTGTACCAGCCCAGGCACTAGTTCCAGTACTGCGAGCTCGAGTTGGTTCAGTCAAGGACTTAGTACAGATGGGTCCCAAGCCGTATAAAGGCACTAAGAGCCCAGAGGAGACCACAAACTAGATTACCCACACTCAAAAGTTATTAGAAGCATCACAGCTGCCTACAGATCTATGGATGACAGGTGTAAGGACCCAGCTAGATGGTAATGCTCATCACTGGTGGGAATCAATGGAGCACCAGTTGGGTACGTATCAGACTTGGGAACAATTCTTGGAGTTTTTTGAGAGAAAGTACTTTTTGTACACCGTAAGGGATGCATTGTACGATCAGTTCCTTCATCTAGAGCAGGGAAACAAGACAGTTAATGAATATGATATAGAGTTTAGTCGCCTTAGTAAATATGGTGCTGCCTTAATTCCGAATGACTTGGAGGAGGCTAAGAGGTTTCACCACGGGCTGACTCAGGAGCTCTAACACTACACTAGCTTACAGTCCCGGATCTCTTATGCTGAATTATTGACAGAAGCTAGGTTACAAGATACCATCAGCAGGATAAAGGGGGATCAACTGAAGGCACAACAAGGATCAGCAAGGACATAACATGGAGGGCCTATCAGACGTCCTTTGGCACAGCAACAGTAGCATCAGCACAGAGCAGGACCGTACCAGAATTCGGAGAAGCCCCACTGCAGTTATTGTAGGAAATGCAAACATATTTTGAGAGACTGTCGGACTCGCTTGGGACAATGTATGAGGTGTGGTTCTGGACAGCATATGGCGAAAGAATGTCCAATGATGCAGGCATTGACACTTCCACCGCCAATACAGAGGCCAGTACTTCCAGCACCAAGGCCAGTTCAGCAGATGACCAGACTAGGAGCACCTCGACCCCCAGCAGCCGGAGGATTTCAGTGAGGACCACCGCTACCTACTCAGGAGGATCAGTTAACGAGGGCCAGACATGGACTACCATAAAGGAATGGACAAGCTTTTGTACTAGAATTGGATGACATGAAATAAGAGATTGATGTTATAGCAGGTATTACTCTTGCTTTTACTTTTCCTGTTGTGACATTATTTGATACGGGAGTCACCCACTCATTCATATCTTCTAATTTTATTGCCAAGCACAATATTGCCGCTACACCTTTACCTAGTTGTGTTAGAATTCTCACCGGAGGAGGAGTTGTACCTGTTAGTCGGATTTGTAGATCGTATCCTGTAATAATTCGTAGCAGAGAGATGAATGCCCGACTCTTAGTCCTTCCTAGGCTAAATTTTGATATTGTGCTTGGGATGGACTGGCTAAGCAAGTACCACGCTTTCTTCGACTGTTTTGGAGGAAGCATTCTTTTTAAGGTACCAGGCCAGCCGAAACTCGAGTTTGCACTGGGATCCACAGAAGCCCTTGATGGTGTTCAGCTTGCAATGGACGACGTTATTTATCACCCCATCATTTCAGAGTTCTAAGACGTCTTTCCAGAGGAATTGCCAGGACTACCTCCGGACATAGACGTAGAATTCTCAATTGAATTGACACCAGGAGCAGCACCCATAGCACCGCATGTTTACAGATTGGCAAAGAAGGAGATGGATGAGCTGAAGGCACAATTGAAAGAATTAGAGGAGAAAGGTTTCATCCGACCAAGTGCATCACCCTGGGGAGCACCAGTATTGTTTGTACCAAAGAAGAATGGGTCTGTGCATATGTGCATTGACTACAGAGCCTTAAATGCAGTGACTGTAAAAAATAAATATCCATTGTCACGCATTGATGACTTATTTTATCAGCTTAGTGGAGCCAAGGAATTCTCGAAGATAGACTTGAGATCGGGATATCACCAGGTGAAGGTACGGAAGCAAGACATCCCAAAGACCGCATTCAGGACAAGATATAGATACTATAAGTTTCTGGTCATGCCATTTGGTTTGACCAATGCTCTAGCTATCTTTATGGACTTAATAAATCGAGTATTCCATCAGTATCTGGACCAGTTCATGGTCGTCTTTATAGATGACATACTTGTTTATTCGAAGAGCCACGAGGAGCACGAGAAACACCTGTGGATCATCCTAAAGACCTTGAAAGGAGAGCACTTATATGCGAAGCTCAGTAAATATGAGTTTTTCTTGGACAGAGTCTCGTTTCTTGGGCATGTCGTTACGGGAGATGGTATTTCTGTTGATCCAGAGAAAATCTCGGCAGTCGAGACATGGCCCGTCCCTAAATCAGCATCGGAGGTGAAAATTTTCTTTGGACTTGCGGGATATTATCGACAATTCGTAGAGAACTTCTCAAGGATAGCAGCACCTATGACTCGATTGACATGCAAGGATTAAGAGTTTGTATGGACCGACGAGTGTCAAGCCGCTTTCGAGGAGTTAAAAAAGTAACTGACCACAGCGCAGTATTGACTATTCCATCAGGATCAGGAGGTTATGTGATTTATAGTGATGCATCGAGGAAAGGCTTGGGATGCGTGTTGATGCAGTATGGCAAGGTGATTGGTTATGCGTCTAGACAATTACGAGTACATGAGAAGAATTATCCAACTCATGACTTGGAGCTTGCAGCCGTTGTTTTTGCTCTGAAGCTATAGAGACATTACCTATATGGGGAACGAGTAAAGATCTATACAGACCATAAAAGCCTCAAGTATGTCTTCACGCAGAATGAGCTAAATATGAGTCAACATCGGTGGCTTGAGTTGATGAAGGACGTTTAGGTAGAGATACATTATCACCCAGGCAAAGTAACGTAGTAGCAGACGTGTTAAGCCAGAAACCAGCATCTTACTTCTTGACGACTAGATTCTAGTAGAGGGATTTATTGGAGGACTTGCAAGAACTTGGCATAGAAGTGGTATTACCCGAAGCAGATGGGACATTAGCCAACTTGCAAGTACAGTTATTACTAGTAGAGAGGATCAAGGCAGATTTGCCTACGGACGCTAGATTTAGGAGACTGAAAGAAAGGACAGAGGCAGGAGAGCAAATAGAATTGCGCATCCATGGTGACGGGATATTACGATGTGGTGATCGTCTATATGTTCCCAATGGAGAGATTCGACAGGAGCTTATGACAGAAGATCATAGCTCGATATATTCTATTCACCCTGGAGGCACCAAGATGTACCGTGACTTGTGACAGCACTTTTGGTGGCATGGGATAAAAAGTGAGATTGCTTGCTTTGTAGCCAAATGTCTAGTATGTCAGCAGGTGAAGGCGGAGCATCAGAGAACAGCAGGGCTACTGCAACCACTTTCGATTCTTGAGTGGAAGTGTGAGCACATCACTATGGACTTTGTCACGGGATTTTCGAAGAGTCCAAGTGGGAGAGATATTGTATATGGGTAGTAGTGGATCGACTCACCAAGTCCGTATATTTCTTGTCTTTTAGAGTTGGACAGTCTACAGAAGCTTTGGCTGACTTATATATGAGACAGATCGTGAGGTTGCACGACATTCCAGTCAGCATTGTGTCAGACATGAATTTACGTTTTATATCTCACTTTTGGAGAAGCATGCAGGAGAGTCTTGGGACTCGTCTGAAGTTCAGTACATCTTATCACCCATAAATATATGGGCAGTCTGAACGTACTATTTAGACATTGGAGGATATGTTGAGGGCTTGTATGTTGGACTTTGGAGGATCATGGGAGGACCACCTACATCTTGTGGAGTTTTCTTACAACAATAGCTATCAAGCGAGCATCCAAATGGCTCCATTTGAAGCATTATATGGGAGAAAGTGTAGGTCTCATATGTGTTGGAGTGACGTGGGAGAACGTCAGATTCTGGGACTAGAGTTGGTAGTCAACACCGTGGAGACGGTAAAGAAGATACAAGAGCACTTGCGAGCACTGCAAGATAGGCAGAAGCAGTGGACAGACCTTCATCGTCGTCCCTTGGAGTTTAAAGAAGGTGATCATGTCTTCTTGAGGATATTACCTACTAAAGGCACTATTTGGTTCGGAGGGCGCGGCAAGTTGAGCCCAAGGTTTATTAGACCATTTGACGTGCTTGAGCGAGTGGGAGAAGTGGCGTATCGACTTGCACTACCACCTTCACTCGAGAGAGTGCATGACGTATTCCACGTGTCATAACTTAGGCGATATGTGGCAGATAGTAGTCATGTTCTCGACCACTCTGAGATCACCATTGGGCCGAGCTTGTCATACCAAGAGCAACCTGTGGGGATCTTTGATCGTTGAGAGAAAGTGTTGAGGAATCAGTCTATTTCCTTGGTTTGCGTGGCATGAAAGTATTGTGCACCAGGAGAATCCACTTGGAAGCGCGAGGATGACATGCGCAAATATTTTTCGCACCTATTCGTAGATCAAGGTATGAATTTACTTTGTTCATTTTTACTATATACCATCCTGGATTTTCTATCGTGGCTTAGTTTTAATTTTGAGAACAAAATTTTTATAAGTTGGGTAGAATATAAAACCCCCTAATTTTAAATATAATAATTATTTAATTAATTATTTAATTTAATTACAGTATTTCTTAGTTAATTAGAAAAATAAAATTTATTGAATTAATTTCCTAGGTAACCACTCATCTAGAATTTATGGAACAAAAAAAAACTATTATTATATTTTATTTTATTTAGGAAGTCTTGTAGAAGGATGATAGATTTTTAGGATGTGCTATATAAATTTTTTGGAATTTATACCATATAAATATATAGTATTAAGAAAAAGGAAAGAAAAAGGAAATCATTAAAAACTTTTTAACTAAACCCCTAAATCTAATCAAGCCCTTAAGCTAATTTCCCAAAGCCCTAAGCCTAAAACTAAGCACACAGCAACTAATCTCCTAAGCCCACCTTCCTAGACCGCAGCAACTAAGCTCCTAAGCCCACCTTCCTAGACCGCAGCAACTAAGCCCACAACAACAAAGTTGACCGCAGAAGCTAACACTCCTAAACTCGCGAGCAGACCCTTCTCACCATGCCTTGATATATATATATATATATATATATATATATATATATATATATATATATATATATATATATCGTATCCTAAACCCTAACCCTAGCCGCTGATTTCTCCACCTCCACGACGCTGACCTCGACTTCTAGCATCACCCCGCGTTGCAACCAAAACCCAGCACTGCCGGTCGGCTACGCCGATGTCACCCGCGCGGGCACCCGCAGCAGATTCGAGCAGCGACGACCGCTACTTCTCATGCAGTTTTCTGTCCCATCTCATGACCGATTTCTGAACCATCTTCACCGGTATGATCACAACCTATCCCCCTCCCAACTATGTTAATTAATTTCTATCGAACAGCACTAAACACTAGGTAGAAATCGAGGCCAACTTGAAGAAAAACCATATATTTTAAACTGTTATGAACTGTTTTAACATCCTATGTTTAGAGGCTATTATCTTCCACTATAGACCTCCAAATTTAAGTCTACCTTTTGCTATGTGAAGTCTATATAACCGAGATTATTCCCTGTTAATTATATTATTTTATTTTGTGTTAGAATCAGAGATAAATTGGGTTAAAAATCATGAAAAACTTATTTTTTAAATATTAGAATTTGCGATACGGAGTTTGCCCCACCAAAATAGACCGCCTTGTCGCGTACCAATTGCACCAAAAGGCGCATATGGTATATCTGGATGTGTGGGCTTTCGCAAAAACTGAATAGGACGTATGTGCGCGTCAAAATTAACCCGTATCTGTAAAAAGTCCCCATATCGCTACTTTTGCAAAACTCTGCACTATTTTGTGTACGCTCATCGGAATACAACGAAACTTATACCATAGAATTCGTGGTATCATGCTGGTCCTTTGACCCAAGTTTTACATAATTCTGAGATAGTTGACCAAGTCACCTATTTGCGGGCCCTACGGTTGACTTTCAGGGCAAATTTGTGTTCGGCTCACCGAAATCCAAAATTGGACATACTGTTGAGTTCGTATTGACGTTTAGAATTTTTTTGACCTATAATTTGTCCCATTTAGAGACTCTTACCCCTAGCATGCATTTCGGTGCAAAGTGGGCCACCTGTAGACCCCGTTTGGCCTGAAATTACCGTTTTGTCCCTGTGTCCAAATTGGACGAAAGGATAGTATTTTCTAGCTATCTTGCTGATTCCGAGAACGTTGGTAATATTTATTTCAGCATCTGGAGATGTTTATTCGGAGGCCATAGTTTCTAATCCTGTGTACTTGACGTCTGGACGCTTACACTACACAGATTGCTTGCCAGGCAAGTATACCTTGACATTGTACTATAATTTATATTCTATATGGTGCATTCATTTTATTTCTGTCATTTAGTCCATATATTTTTACTGCTATATAAACTGCGCATCTAAGAATAACTTGGGTGCAACGACGGTGGCGTCGTATTCTGTTTTTATTATATATATGCATGTTGACCTAGTTTATGAGACCACCCCATTATCATGAGGCATTCTTATATTTCATTGGCCATGACACTGTTGTTACACGAGTGTGAGTCTCATGTAGGACACGGACTTGCGTACTCGGCTAGCCACTGGTATGTATGGGACGTGCGACGAATAGGGATAACTGCTGATAGAAATTGCATGCTAGAAGACTTGGAAGTTATTTAGAGGTATCAATGTGTCATAGATGTAACATGCTTAGAGCATGGGGTGGGGAGGACAACAAGTAAGGCGTTTGGGCTCCTTTGTACTTTCTTTGTGTAACCCGTACGCTCCACCGGAGATGCGCGGTCATGATGACCACTATATATATTATTATTATCAGGCGGCCTCTGGCGATCAAAAGACGACATGCTTTTTAGGCCCCTGAATCTTCGAGAGAATTATGCCAATCCCATTTTAGCCAGATAGCCCACGTGTTGGAAAGTTGTTCTCAAATTGCATTCACATAGATGGTTAGACGACCCATTGGATGTTTATTTTTCAGTACTTTATTGGCATGCTTTTATGTATCTTGTTATATCCCTCTGAGGACATGGTCCCTTTCCAGGTATAGACGGGCAGGATTATCCACAGGAGTACGGACCCGGACCTGATACTTCATACCAGACTGAGGAGGTTTTACCTTCAGAGTACCTTTGATTCATCGCAGCTGATGGATATTCTAGTTGCTATTTCTTTTATTGACATTTATCTTATATTAGAGTTTGATCTCTTCTCTCATCTAGTTTTAGTATAGTCGATTGGCAGTGGATTTGTTTCCACCCGATTATCATTCTTTGATACTTTATATTTGAGATTCAGTTATTTATTTCCTATTTCTTTATTTATGCTGTGGATGACATATAGATTGCGTGTGACTTGTGTTGACAGTATATTACCACTTGTAGATTTGATATTTATGTACAACGTACGTATGTATTACGATCTTCCAATACATTAGAGTTATCGTATACTTATGGCTGGTATGTTGCGTATTCCTAGTCCTACGTATTTTGGGACTGGGGCATGACATACCACTAGTCTCTAATATACTTTATGAGCCTTCAAACATGAGGATGCTATCTCGGTGGAGGAGGAAGGTATAATGGCCTCTTTTAATTTAAACCCATAGATTCCCTCTAATGTCGGGGGCACTTGGGTGCATTGGAAGCCACCGAATTTTGGGACTATGCTGAATATACTGGCATATAGTAACGGGGTTGACACTGGATGTGGAGGGGTGGTCAGAGGCACAGGGGGCCAAATAATGTTTGCCTTCCAAAAGCTAATAAGAGGTGGGCAAAGTATTAATGCTGATATGGACGCTCCTATGGCAGGTTTAGTTATTTGTAAAGATAATAACATGGACATTAGTTGTATCGATTCTAGCTCTAAGTGCCTTTAAGATATTATTACTGGTAAAACTACTCCCAGGACGGAGATTTAAACACTTAGGCGGATCCGTAGATTCCTCTCTCAGGATATCCAGCTATTTTATATTTCTAAAGAGGAAAATCAGGTTGCTCATGACTTAGCCTCTTTGTCTCTTGCCTCTGGTAATGTTCAGGTTTATGCTTAGGCTTTGGATACCCCAGAGACTGTTGGTCTCCTTATTTCTTCGGATCAGATGGGTCACCTTATTTTTAAAAAGTAACCACCTTCTGTTTTGCTTCTTTTTCTTTTGTAGCCACTCTGACGCTTGTGGAAAGGGCAATCTGTCATACCCTAGTCCCAAAATACAGAGGGACTAGCCACATGGCAATGGCCAGCAGCACAACTCCAATTGGCAAACCCAATTTAATGGACCCATTAGAGTGCACTTAAACTGTAATAAATATAAATACAGTCTACACCATCTATCATAGCATAATTCTAATCTCATCTACAGAAAGAAACATAACTAAATATGATAGACTAATTAAGATAATAGATAAAGGAAATAGTCCATCATTAAGTCAATATTTATAGTATCTCGGGGAACAATCCAATAAAATAAGAAAAAAGAATAAGTTAATACATATGTCCATGAGTCAAGATATAAAATAACTGGAAGCATAAATAACTGAGTATATAACAGAATACTCAAGAGAAATCCTCTGGCACAAACTCGTCCTCTGGTGCCAGTACAGCTCCAGCGTCAGCTCATGTCTCGTATATCTCGGGGTATCCTCCTCTACTGTACCTGGGGACATAATCCAGATTAAGGTCCTCAGGGGACATAGCAAGGTACAAAAATAACTCAAGCCAAATGAAATACAGTAAATAAAAATAGATCCTTGGGGCAAGCTATGTAACCCGCTATATAAAATATAAGTTGAGAGCATCACTAGTACTCAGGCTGAAACCACTACAAGCTCTGTGTCAGGGAGCCGGTAGCAGTAATATCACGTAATGGGCCAAGCTCTCGAACAGAGACTAAAGCACCACAATAATAAAAATATATGTATTAATCAACCTATAGCCTGTGTGTCTCTTTCCACCAAATGTAATCACATGTCTCATGTCCACGATGTCTCATGTCCATAACACGCAAGATCATGACCTCTAGCTAGTACAACGAGTCATAATGATATCTATGTATATACATGTCTCATGTCACGAATCCTGTAAGCCCATACAGAATTACCATGAATAACTCAGGAAAGATTATTTCTTAAGAATAGTGTCAAGTGTCCTATGGTATGATGTACTTGATAAAGCAAGCACGTAAAAATATATAGGATCGTGGTATCAACTCTCTAAGTGACGTTACACGACTCCACGTACGGCATCGACACCCGAATCTTGTTCGGACGTTAAGCAACGTCTCATGGTCCTAGGTTGAACAGGTACATCACAGAAGTATATGGAAAGAATATAAAAAAATAATATCTCATGATCTACTGCAAGTTGGCAAGGTACACTTGCCTGGGTTCTGAGCTCCGTTAATTGCTCCGATGTAAGTAAAACTCCAGATACGTCTCCGGATGCTGAAACAAACATTACCACTACTCTCAGAATACTTGAAATAGCTAGGATTGACTACCCATAATTCCAATTTGGATACAGAGACAGAATTAACAGTTTCGGGTCAAAGCGGGATCTACATGTAGCCCACTTCGCACTGAAAAATGTGCCAGAGACAAAGTTCTCTAAATTTGTCAAACTTAGTGTCTATGAGTCCAAAATGATGATACGAACCTAATGGAATATTCAAAACTGGATTTTGATGAGCCGATCACGAAATCGTCCGTCAAATAGAACCGTGGGACCCACGAAACGGTATTTCGTCAACGTTCTCAGAATCGAACCAAACTTGGATCACATGACCAACATAACGCTACGAATCCTATGGCACTAGTTTTGTTACAAAACGACAAGCATACACAAAATTATGATGAGTGTCAGAATATGTCGATACGGGGTTTTTTGACGGATATGTGTTGATTCCGGTGTGCACGCACATTCAAATCAACTTTCACAAAATCTCACACGTCCATGTTGACAATACGCACCTTTTGGTGTAATTTGCATACGACAAAGTTTTCTCGTTTAGCGGAACGTATCCCGTTTCAAGAAAAAATGGGTTTAAAAAATCAAGTTTTTGGTCAAATTCAACAGCGAATAAATTACAGCATACAACGAATTAAAATAAACTAATTAAAGAAATTAAATCTCGGTTATGTTGTCTAATTTACTGTTTAAGTAGAATTTAAAAATATTAACTAGGTTGGAAGAAAATCAGACTTTAACATGGGTGATTGGAACAATTTTTGAACTACAAACTGGATCATTTTTTCCTGTTTTGCGTCACGAATTACGATCAACACAGGACACGATACACCAAACTAATTATACAGGGTTCAAGAGGGTCATGTGGTCTTCGTATAGGATTTAACAGGTCAATATTTAGTTAACTGTGCAGGGAGATACAAGGGCTAGAAGATGGGTACCTTGTTGTGTGCTGTGCTCGGGATGTCGGAGTAGCTACTTTGCGGCGGCGTGCGGCGGCGGTCCGGCGGTCGTCGGCGGTTGTGGTTGGTCGAGATGGAAGAGGAGTTGATGGTGGTGGTGGTAGGCTAGGCTAGAGATTATATATGGTGGAGGGGAGGGCGGTTACAGGGAGCGAAAGGGGTCGGGTTGGCGTCGGTTTGGGAGAGAAAGAGAGGGGGACGTGGGGTGGGGTTGATACTGTAGCGTTGGTTAGAGGGTTCTGGGTGAGCGGGTCTGAGGGTACGGGTGCGAGTTTGGGTCCGAATCCAGTTTGGTTTGGTTTAGGTTGGGTTGGGTTGGGTTGGGTTGGTTCGGTTTGGGTTGGTTTATTATAAATCAATGCAATTAGCTATCTAAAAATAGTTTTAGACCCCAATAAATTCCAAAAAATTACACAATATTCTATTATTAATTATCCACCCAAAAATATAATTTTTTCCCTATTTTAATAATTAATTTAATAAACAAAAATATAAATCCTTAAAAAACATTTATTATAATTAATTAAAAATAATAAAAAAATTCTACAATAATAATTAATAAAAAATTTAAATTAAATTCTAAAAATCAGGATGTTTACAATCTACCCACCTTAAAAGAATTACGTTCTCACAATTAAGAAAATAAAATGTAACTGGTCAGGAAAGGTTTGCTCCAAAAGAGATGACACGGTTGCGAGACATGTTTGTTGAAGTACGACACAAAGGATAATGAACCATGAACAAGATAAAATTGAGAGGAAGGGTGAAAGTTTTGTTCAAGCAGAACACGTAGGGAAGAAATAAAAACTTTTCCCTAGGAAATGAGAGATAAGTAACTCAAGAGTAAAGGAGCCTAGTTAGTGTAATGCCCTGCTCCACGACGGCATTATGTATCAGGTGAGTGGGCAGAACTTCATTCTCTGATTCTTGCATGCCTTAATAATAACCTGAGTTTTTGGTTGCAATGTTTTCATAAGAGAATGATAGAACCTGCCTTGCATGTTAATGAACGAACTCACCTAGTTGTCTTTGAAACGATCAAGTCTGCTTAACGAATAATCCTGAAACGCTTATCTAGAGTGCATAACATATTCACTATCGTCTATGCTTCGAGAGAACCATATTGTGCCTGAATGTGTTCAAGTGATAAGTCGGATTGCCTCGCAATAACGATAATTGTTTTGATGGTTTGTCTCGTCTGTATACTAGATTTATTTGATAGTGTTCCATGCATTCGCATCTGTCGGACAATGGCTTTTGGTGGAGAGCTGAACTGCATATGTTATTAGCCACCATGGGTCACAGCTGCCATTAGCATCAGATGAATGAGTCATTGGTATGCTGGTCCAACACCTGCCGATCCTGAAATACTCGGGGACCGCCCTGCATATAGCTAAGTTTATTGTGTTGGCTTGGATAGATGGACTGCCCCTAAGATGTACATGTGTGTCTAGCTATGCATTTGTCCCTGGAGTCTCACGAGACATGCTACGCACACCCCGAAACGGAATAAACGGTATCACATCCCGATATTCGAACGGGCTACACATTACCTTCCTCGCACCCGCGGGACGGGCGCGGTGATTCGCATCCGGTGCGCCGAGGCACGGTAATTCACGTCCGGTTTGATCCGACCCGGCGGGGGCGAGCGAGGCGGTGGTCCGGCCGGGCGGCCCCTCGGTCAGTTCTTGGGGGCCGGGGCATGACAGAATGGTATCAGAGCAGAATTGATTTTTTGGCCCAAAGCCGTTGCTATGAGTCTTAGTTATATCGATATGGTATTGCAATGGAGCATTCCATACAATAAGTCTATAGATATTCTCAAAGTGCAAATATTTTCTGAACTTGAATTGCTTGATTATTTCGATTGAGTATGGCGAGGGATGGCACTATCGCTGCTCGAAATATCTAAAAGTTTATCCTTGAAGTTTCGAGGACGAAACTTTTTGTTGGTTGGTAAATATGTAATGCACCATCCCGCGTCGGCATTATGTATCAGGTGAGTGGGCAGAACTTCGTTCTCTGATTCTTGCACGCCTTAATAATAACCTGAGTTTTTTCTTGCAATATTTTCATAAGAGAATGATAGAACCTGCCTTGCATGTTAATGAACGAACTCACCTAGTTGTCTTTGAAACGATCAAGTCTGCTTAATGAATAATCCTGAAATGCTTGTCTAGAGTGCATGAACATATCCACTGTAGCGCCCTGTTCTCCCGGTGCGGAGAGCGCGGCTAAGAAACACAAGGCGGTATCGTTCGATCGGGATAAATTGAATTAAGAACTCGTCCTCGTTATGGATTTGTTTCTTCGGAATCGATTCCCATATTCAGTGGACCGCGCCCCAAGGATCGGCTTAGCGGCAGAATCAGGAGGGACCTCTCTGCTGCTATCTTTTATTGCCTCGGTTTTCGATGTCGCTTATTGCTTTTGTGCTTTGAGTTAGTTTTGGGATTTGCTTGTTTTTCTTGAACGGTTTCAATGGTTTTCATTATTTTCGTTCATTGACTTGCACTTCTATTCCGAGATTGGAAAGAGAGGAAAAGGATATTGATCGAGCTGTTCGTGTTGCAGGTGAACGAGCAGTAGGCGGCTTGCGAGCGGAGTCGTGAAGCGCCTATTTCCTTCTTATTTCCTTCCAACCAAGTGAGTGGCTACCAACCCGATTAGCTAGCCCTGCTTCCAAGCTTCACAGCTAATAATCTGCATTCTCCTTTGCCCCGATCAAACGATACCAAATAATAATAAAAGAAACCAAGATAAAAGAGAATGTACTTGGTTATATGCTTGTCAATAAACTTCACGAACGAATACTTAAATGCATGCTTGTTCGCTTAGGAAAAATCATTGCTTGTCTTGTACATTGCTTGTCTTGTACTCTTGTTGCCTCAAAAGCATGAACTGTTAACTAAGTAAACATATTGTTCGATCACGGACAACTTGTGCACAAGGTCATTGGTTTCTGCGGACGGTCGCTGGGGCACTGGCACCGATCCGGTCCGGACGGAACTCTATTGTATAGTCCATTTTGCTGGACAGGGTGGCATGTAGCGCTCCTTATTCATTCGCTGCATACCATTTTCGCCAGTGACTATTGTCCATTATGGCATCACGCCAAGTGATCTCTTGTATATTTAAACCTGTTGCAAACTAACTTGTGTCTTCGTGGCAGGGAAGGCAAGGTAAGTATTGTGCAGGTAATTCAGACGGTCAGGTAAAATCCACCAAACGATGGCACGTTCATTTCAGTAAATTCTATATGCTGCTTACTTGTAAATGAACTAAGGCAAGATAGAAACCCACAAATATGCATGCTTCATTAAAACAACATGTTGATTGGTATAGTCAGGCTAGCTCACCTTCACCAGCATGTTTCGATATGCTGACCCTCGTTGAAATAGGTTCTCCGCACCAAGGCGAACCGAGCGAGGAGCCGAAGTCGTCTTCCCGATCCAGTCCAGCTGTTGGCGCACCTTCACCGCGCCCTCGAAGCATCTTTAAGTCAGGAGCTTGCAACTCTTCATACACAAATGCAGCTCCGTGGCAAAGCTATCCTCCAGCCTGGAGGTCCTTATCATTTTGAGTTTATAAAGGGATGTAATGTACAGGACTGCTATCTCATTTTGAGTCATCTCTTTTGTAAGCCGTTCGGTATATTAGCTAACTCGTTCAAGAGTTTGTAATAGATGTTCATTATCAATAAAGAGAACTTTTCCATGTTTCAAATCTGTGTTTCAATTTATCTGCGTACTCTGAATATGTGCTTGCTATGCAAAATACTTTAGCCTTGTGCGGGCGCAACCCCAGGCACGCACGGCGATCATGACTCGGGGGACGCCTCGGGGCGTGACATAGTGGTATCAGAGCACAGATTCAAAGTTCCTTAGACTTCGTGTTGGAAAAGTTCCTTTAACGATCAAATTCCTGTGCGAACTCTTGAACTCGCTAGGCCAAAATGAGATACGTTCATGCAATAAGTCCATAATACATTATAATCCTAATGTAATTTACCTTCTTTTGAAGGAATGGTTCCAGCGCAATCTGCAGCGCAACCACCGAACGAAACACAAGAAAGTAGTTCGGGTACTTCGGGAAGTTCAAAGAGCCAGCGAGCCGTGCCAAGCATCGATCCCGTCCAACGAATGTTGCAGATGTTGGAGGCAAACCAACAAAGGGACGAGGCTCGCTATGAACGGGCCGAGAAGCGAGCGGAAGAGAGTCAGCTCAAGTTTCAAGACAATATAGAAGCACGATTCTCAGTTCAACAGAAGCAGGTAGATACCCTGCAGCAGATCGTTCAGACTTTGGCTGCCAACCATTCCGTCGCAACAACAACGACTCCGGTGGAACAGCCCGTGCTTGAAGTAGAGACACCGTAAATTTTAAGGGCGAGGGACGTGACTGCCTTCGACTTTGGCCACTTCAAGAAAGTCTGCAACACCCCATTCAACGGGACTGAGGACCCAGTCGTAGCTCTAGATTGGTTGGCCGAACTTGAAGATCACTTCGCTCTGCTAGAGGTCCTCGAAGAGAAGCGCGTCGCCTGCGCGCAACTACAGCTCTGCCTCAATGCGCACGATTGGTGGGACGTGCATCGACGATCTCTCCAATTTGATCACGGAGAGGAGGCGATCTCGTGGACGACCTTTCTTGCTGCGTTCGAAGAGGAGTATGTACCCCCTCCAGTCCAACGCCAGATGGAGAACGAGTTCGTGCAGCTGCGGCAAGGCAGCATGACAGTTAAAGAGTACTCCGCCGAGTTCAACCGACTCTCCAAATTCGCTAGGGCCTATTTACCTGATGTAGCGAGTCGAGCTAGAAGGTTTGAAGGTGGACTACGTCCTGTCATCTATTCTCACGTAGCCGTTCCTCAGTATCGGACAATGCGTGAAGTCATAAATCATGCCCTGTCGCTCGAACCACACTATCCTCACGTTCCTGCCGGCACTGTGCATACATCCAGTCACAAACGCCAAAGCGACGAGAGAGGAAACAACGCTGCAAAGCGCCAAAACAATGGTGGTCCGAAAAGAGGGAAACCAGGGCAGTTATGTTATTTCTGTAACAGGTCGGGGCATATGAAGGATAATTATCGCCTGAAACTTGGTTTATGCCTAGCCTGTGGCGGATCAGACCATTCTGTTCGTGATTGTTCCTTGAGTCATGATCGCCGTCCTGAACGCAATAACCCCTAACGGTAGGTCTAATTCTTAAGTTTCGGGACGAAACTTCCAATTAGTTGGGTAGGATGTAGCGCCCCGTTCTCCCGGTGTGGAGAGCGCGGCTAAGAAACACAAGGCGGTATCGTTCGATCGGGATAGATTGAATTAAGAACTCATCCTCGTTATGGATTTGTTTCTTCGGAATCGATTCCCATATTTAGTGGACCACGCCCCAAGGATCGGCTTAGCGGCAGAGTCAGGAGGGACCTCTCCGCTGCTATCTTTTATTGCCTCAGTTTTCGATGTTACTTGTTGCTTTCGTGCTTTGAGTTGGTTTTAGGATTTGCTTGTTTTCCTTGAACGGTTTCAATGGTTTTCATTGTTTTCGTTTATTGACTTGCACTTCTATTCCGAGATTGGAAAGAGAGGAAAAGGATATTGATCGAGCTGTTCGTGTTGTAGGTGAACGAGCAGTAGGCGGCTTGCGAGCGGAGTCATGAAGCGCCTCTTTCCTTCTCATTTTCTTCCAACCAAGTGAGTGGCTACCAACCCGATTAGCTAGCCCTTCTTCCAAGCTTCATAGCTAATAATCTGCATTCTCCTTTGCCCCGATCAAACGATACCAAATAATAATAAAAGAAACCAAGATAAAAGAGAATGGACTTGGTTATATGCTTGTCAATAAACTTCACGAACGAATACTTAAATGCATGCTTGTTCGCTTGGGAAAAATCATTGCTTGTCTTGTACATTGCTTGTCTTGTACTCTTGTTGCCTCAAAAGCATGAACTGTTAACTAAGTAAACATATTGTTCGATCACGGACAACTTGTGCACAAGGTCATTGGTTCCTGCGGACGGTCGCTGGGGCACTGGCACCGATCCGATCCGGACGGAACTCTATTGTATAGTCCATTGTGCTGGACGGGGTGGCATGTAGCGCTCCTTGTTTATTCGCTGCATACCATTTCCGCCAGTGACTATTGTCCATTGTGGCATCACACCAAGTGATCTCTTGTATATTTAAACCTGTTGCAAACTAACTTGTGTCTTCGTGGCAGGGAAGGCAAGGTAAGTATTGTGCAGGTAATTCAGACGGTCAGGTAAAATCTACCGAACGGTGGCATGTTCATTTCAGTAAATTCTATATGCTGCTTACTTATAAATGAACTAAGGCAAGATAGAAACCCACAAATATGCATGCTTCATTAAAACAACGTGTTGATTGGTATAGTCAGGCTAGCTCGCCTTCACCAGCATGTTTCGATATGCTGACCCTCGTTGAAACAGGTTCTCCGCACCAAGGCAAACCGAGCGAGGAGCCGAAGTCGTCTTCCCGATCCAGTCCAGCTGTTGGCGCACCTTCACCGTGCCCTCGAAGCATCTTTAAGTCAGGAGCTTGCAACTCTTCATACACAAATGCAGCTCCGTGGCAAAGCTATCCTTCAGCCTGGAGGTCCTTTTCATTTTGAGTTTATAAAGGGATGTAACGTACAGGACTGCTATCTCATTTTGAGTCATCTCTTTTATAAGCCGTTCGGCATATTAGCTAACTCGTTCAAGAGTTTGTAATAGATGTTCATTATCAATAAAGAGAACTTTTCCATGTTTCAAATCTGTGTTTCAATTTATCTGCGTACTCTGAATATGTGCTTGCTATGCAAAATACTTTAGCCTTGTGCGGGCGCAACCCCAGGCACGCACGGCGATCATGACTCGGGGGACGCCTCGGGGCGTGACATAGTGGTATCAGAGCACAGATTCAAAGTTCCTTAGACTTCGTGTTGGAAAAGTTCCTTTAACGATCAAATTCCTGTGCGAACTCTTGAACTCGCTAGGCCAAAATAAGATACGTTCATGCAATAAGTCCATAATACATTATAATCCTAATGTAATTTACCTTCTTTTGAAGGAATGGTTCCAGCGCAATCTGCAGCGCAACCACCGAACGAAACACAAGAAAGTAGTTCGGGTACTTCGGGAAGTTCAAAGAGCCAGCGAGCCGTGCCAAGCATCGATCCCGTCCAACGAATGTTGCAGATGTTGGAGGCAAACCAACAAAGGGACGAGGCTCGCTATGAACGGGCCGAAAAGCGAGCGGAAGAGAGTCAGCTCAAGTTTCAAGACAATATAGAAGCACGATTCTCAGTTCAACAGAAGCAGGTAGATACCCTGCAGCAGATCGTTCAGACTTTGGCTGCCAACCATTCCGTCGCAACAACAACGACTCCGGTGGAACAGTCCGTGCTTGAAGTAGAGACGCCGTAAATTTTAAGGGCGAGGGACGTGACTGCCTTCGACTTTGGCCACTTCAAGAAAGTCTGCAATACCCCATTCAACGGGACTGAGGACCCAGTCGTAGCTCTAGATTGGTTGGCCGAACTTGAAGATCACTTCGCTCTGCTAGAGGTCCCCGAAGAGAAGCGCGTCGCCTGCGCGCAACTACAGCTCTGCCTCAATGCGCACGATTGGTGGGACGTGCATCGACGATTGGTGGGACGTGCATCGCCTGCGCGCAACTACAGCCTCCGACGCCGAGACCCGCAGCGGCCCGCCTCCACCGCGCCGCCCTCCTCCGGCGATCTCCATCAGTACACAGGAACACTAACCCTAGGTCGAGCAGCAGTGGACACGGCAGACAGGACACGTGTCGGACGCGTGTCGGACACGAGATACGCCATTTTTGAGCCATGTTCAGGTACTCGTATCTTTCTCCTCGTAGCTCTATTTTTGATTCCATCAGTTGCATCGCGTAGCCTGCATGACCCCCTCGGTGCTCGTGCAACCCGCTCGGTGCATCGCATCCTGTGGCGATCGTGAACCGCGATCCAAAAACAGGAAAACTAACGCCATGTTTCATCCCGGAACTGAGTATGCCCCGCCAAACGGGATAACTTGGTCGCGTGCGGTCTTTACCGATACGTGCGCGTCGTTGATACGGACGTGCGAGATTTCGTAGAAGTTGATTCGGATGTGCGTGCACACCGGAATCAGTGCGTATCCGCGGACACCGTCCCGTATTCGATATTTCTGGTTTTTGCTGTAACTTAGTGTACACACGTCGGATCAAGACGAAACTTGCGCCATCGGACTCGTAGCAATACGCTGGTCCTGTGAGCCAAGTTTGGTTAGATTCTGAGAACGTTGACAGAATCGTGTGTTGTGGGCCCCACATGCTCCACTCGACGGGCGATTTTGAGAACGGCTCATCGGAATCCAATTCTGGAAGTTTCGTTGGGTTCGTATCATCGTTCCTGACCTGTTGACACTAAGTTGGACAGATTTGGAGACCTGCCTGCAATCCTCACTGAAATCAGAGCTACAATTGGAGACAGAACCCAGGCAAGTATACCTTGCCAAATTCTGCAGTGTTGCTACTTATCTCCTGGATTTATTTTTCATTGTCGTGCAAGATACTAGTATAATATTTGCATGCTTCCCTCTTTAGTTGTTACTTACTTGTCATATATAGTTCTTGATGCATTTTCCATATTGATTTATTCCTGCTGCTCTAGTCATATTTTTTCGTTTTGCGTGCATGAACATTCTTGCTCTTCTCCTTGGATCACTATTTGTTTCATAGACATATTGTGATGATATATGTTTAATCTACGTTCCTTGAGTTGACTTGACTGATTTCTTTAGTTTCTAGATGATTGTTATTGGACATTGACTATACTTGAGCATTCTCGATTGTGAGTACCCATTGTGCTGCAATAGAGACTTGTTCATTTGACCACCTCATTCGTGAGCTCCTGTTGGGCTACGAAAGAGCTATACTATAGATTGGGAGTCCCCATTGGACTACTTTCTATAGGATCGTGATCTTCCATTGAGATACGGTTACCCCGATTGCTTGTAGTCATGTTTGATAGCATCATTGGCATGCCAACGTCTTAGATGTAGTGATTTCTCGGGTCTTAATTGCTTGTGTTTACTTTCTTCTCTATCTTGCATGTTCATTTACTGTATTTTGGCTCGTATTCTTTTGTATCTTGCTATATCCCCTGAGGACCTGGTTTTGTTCTCCAGATTTAGCAGACGAGGAGTACCCGCAGCTTACGGATCGACACCAGACGAGGGTACGATAGCAGTTGATGGCCCTGCTTATACTTAGTTACTTTCTAGCATGTTTTAGTTATATTGTCTTGTCTTTATTCTCTTGTTTATCGGTAGTGGATTTGTCTCCACCCGACTCTGTATTATTTCTTGCTGGATATTCGACAGTATCTTTACTTTCAGCATTTATTCCAGTATTGTTTATAGTTCATGCTGTTCTGTGGATGAGATTAGTAAAACCCGATATTTGTATTACAGCTTAAGTATGCCCCCGATGGATCCATTAAATTGGGTTGTCCATCGGTGCGTGCTGTTGGCCATTATCACGTGTCCAGTCCCTCGATATTTTGGGACTGGGATGTGACATCCGGTGCACCGAGGCACAGTAATTCAAGTCCGGTTTGATCCGATCAGGAGGGGGCAAACGAGGCGGTGGTCCGTGTAATACCCCGTTCCGTTCTAGCGGACTGCCGACTCAATCGGCAAAAGTGCAACTGTCCCGACCCGCTTTGCCTCAAACGAGAAGCAAAGGATATCCAGACTTGTCCCTACAGGAACCCGGCTATGGCTTCCAGAGGCTCGCTTGACGTATCGCTCTACCGAGACGAATCATCGCTAAGGCGGGTGGCTACGGTGAACTTGACTTTGCTTAGCCAGTACATATAAAATATAGAATATTCATACTAGTCGCTAGGTGATTCACCCCCTGTATGCTAATAAGAATCCAACTTACCTAGCTAAGGGAATAATCCCAACTTGTATTTGCTTATGCTAGAACTTGAAAATTGAAATACTGCTTATATTCAGACCCTCGCATGCTAAGTCCCTAACAGTTTTATCTCTCGGCTTACCTTCGGGTCTGAGCAAACGTGTTTACTTATGTTCCTTAGAAACGCATGCTTGTCTGCTTGAATGTTACCTTGTTTTCATCCAAACTCTGGGAGACTACTGAGTAGTCGTCCCGTGCATGATTGAACCTGCAAGTATCCGAGACCGTTGGGTCACCCAAGGCAGCCCCGAACCAGGGGAATGCATCAAGGCAAGTTGTCCACTGTACATAATCATGATTCAAGCAACTCATGTACTCGTGTTCTTCTGTACTACTATACTACTGTACTCGTGTATCTCGTGAAATTGGAAAAGACCCTGACCTGCATGTCGCGGACAACTCGGAAACGAGGCATAGTTCCACGGACGGTCCCCGGGGCACTGGGGCCGCTCCGATCCGGATGGAACTCCACTGTATAGCCTACTGTACTGGACGGGATGGTATGTAGCACACATTGTTCTTTTGCTACATACCATTCTCTCCAAGGCTCAATTGTACTGTATAGTCAACTGTACTGAACGAGATGGCTTGTAGCGCCCACTGTACTTTCGTTGCAAACCAATCGTTTATGACTATTGTCCTTTATGGCTATGCCAGCGACTCATTGTTTATATAGATAAGTCATCCTCGCTTAGCGGCTATTCGCGTGCGAGTCATTGTATCGCATCAATGAACAACTGAACACCTGAACGATCAAGACATAACGACTCTCGTGTTGCATATGCTATTGCTTGGTTTTCATGAATATGCTATGCCTCTTGAATGTTTATACTTGCCCGTGCTTGAATTAATAATGTTTGCCTTGGACAAGGGAGGCCAAATGGTAAGTCTCGCCGTGTTTCTTCTCATGTCGCACGGTGCACTGCCACACGAGTTAGGCTATTCAAATATTGCATAAAACTGATCCTAAGGCAACTAGAAAGATAACTTAATAGTTGGTGCACGGAACCTGTATTACATGTTTGGATTTATCGAACGGGCGAGTAGCTTCCCCACCAGTGCATTCAATGTACTGATAATCCACCAGTTTGTATGCAGGGTACGGGAGAACCTCGTTCGGTGCGGATGCCTCCATCGTGCATGCTAAGGTATGGAGATCACTCCGAAGCAACGGTGCGTCCGAAACAGAAGCACATATACAAGATATAATATTGTGAACATCGCCTGTACAATCAATCCATAATTGTAGCCACTTGGCACGCTTTTACTGTTTCAGAGAGAGGCTTGAGCGACTTGTAATCTCGGCTATACGCCGCCTGTAACACATGTTTATATCAATAAAAGAGTTGCTTTACTTCAACTTGTGTTTCAATAATTCTGCTATATTGTCAACTCAGAGAACTTGTTACCGATCGCCTATGCGTTCATGACTCCGCTGCACTCGGACAATCTGTGCGACTCTGTGGCTTAGAATACTTACCGCCAGCCAACGAACCATGGCCTTGCACGGGCGTGGATCACGCTCGTACGGCATTACGCCCGGATGGTTCAAAGCGATCGTCCCGCGGGAGCGCTGGCGAGGGTGATTCCCGCCTAGCGGGGACGACCGATTAGCCTGCGGGAGATCGGGGCGTGACAGTCCGGCCGGGCGGTCCCTCGGTCAGTTCTTGGGGGCCAGGGCATGACATAATGGTATCAGAGCGGAATTAATTTTTTGGCCCAAAACCGTTGTTATGACTCTTAGTTATATCGATATGGTATTGAAATAGAGCGTTACATACAATGAGTCCATAGATATTCTTAAAGTGCAAATATTTTTTGAACTTGAATTGCTTGATTGTTTCGATTGAGTACGGCGAGGGATGGCACTATCGCTGCTCGAAATATCTAAAAGTTTATCCTTGAAGTTTCGAAGACGAAACTTTTTGTTATTTTGGTAAGTATATAATGCCCCGCTCCGCGTCGGAATTATGTATCAGGTGAGTAGGCAGAACTTCATTCTATGATTCTTGCATGCCTTAATAATAACCTGAGTTTTTGCTTACAATATTTTCATAAGAGAATGATAGAACCTGCCTTGCATGTTAATGAATGAACTCACCTAGTTGTCTTTGAAACGATCAAGTCTGTTTAACGAATAATCTTGAAATACTTATCTATAGTGCATGAACATTTTCACTATCGTCTATGCTTCGAGAGAACCATATTGTGCCTGAATGTGTTCAAGTGATAAGTCGGATTGCCCCACAACAACGATAACTATTCTGATGGTTCGTCTCGTCTACATACTAGAGTTTATTTGATAGTGTTCCATGTATTCGCATCGGTCGAACAATGGGTTTTGGTGGAGAGGTGAACTGCATGCGTCATTAGCCACCATGGGTCACAGCTGCCATTAGCATCAGATGAATGAGTTATTGGTATGCTGGTCCAACAGCTGTCGATCCTGAGATACTCGGGGACCGCCCTGTATATAGCTAAGTTTATTGTGTTGGCTTGGATAGATGGACTGCCCCTAAGATGTGCATGTGTGTCTAGCTATGCATTTGTCCCTGGAGTCTCACGAGACACGCTGCGCACATCCCGAAACGGAATGAACGATATCACGTCCCGATATTCGAACGGGCCACACATTACCTTCCTCGCACCCGCGGGACGGGCGCGGTGATTCGAGTTCGGTGCACCGAGGCACGATGATTCGCGTCCGGGCGGGGGCGAGCGAGGCGGTGGTCCGGCCGGGTGGCCCCTCGGTCGGTTCTCGGGGGCCGGGGCATAACAGTTAGAACGAAAATCAACTACAGCTTATAAAAATTTTGGGTACTACTGACATATTACTAATCTAGACTAACAAGTTCATGCTAAAATAATACTAGGTTTAGGCTAGAGAATGGAACTAACAGGTACATGCTAAAGTATTACTAGGAATATTCGTTATTATAGCTAGCTATGATAAAACCAAATCTTACTCATATTCGCTACTCCTCGAGTCTGTGCCTCCTCCACTGTCATCGCAAAAGCCTGTCCACGTTCCTATAGTGGTGCCCTCTGCTGTTGCTGGGCCTGCTGGAAGAGTGTTTCCTATGGTGCCAAGGGTGGCCTCGGCTGATATCCTTTCGATGCTGTTAAAACTTGTCGGTCAACCATCGGTGCTCGTCGGTGAACCATCATCATTTCTCCTCGATGCTCCGTATAATTTTTGACTGAATGTTGGCTGGATCTGCAAACCAAGCATAATCCCAATCTGCATCGGCATTCCTTGGAGAGATGGCCTACCTTGCCACATTAATGACAAGTAAGGAGTCCTGGTGCTGGTGCTAATAGGGCTGGTCAATGAATCATTAGTGCTCTCTCTCGACGCTCAGGGCAATCCCTGGTTGAATGTTGGTTGGATCTGCAAGCTAAAGCTAATCCCTATTTGCATCTGCATTCCTTATCAATATGGCCTACCTTGCCACAATAGTGACAAGTAGGAAGGACTAGTGCTAGTGGTGTAAATGCTCTCTGTAGTGGATTCATCTGTGGTCGTTTTGCAGCTCCTCCCTATTATGTTCGGTCTGGTGCTAGCGCATATGGCCACTTCTGGCTAGACTCTTCCATGATGATGAGCTTCATGCTTCGTGCTGCAATAAGGACGTCTGTATAAGAAGTAGTTGCAACAGAGCTGATTAATCTCTGTAGATCAAAGCTAAGTCCGTCAAAGAACTTCTCCATCCGGCATTGCTGGGCCTCTTGATGAACCAGCGGTTGTGTTTGCATCATTGTGTAGAATATTTGGAACATCTGTTGTCCGTACATTGGCTGTCCTGGTGGAAAAACAGGCATCGGTGGAGTATACCGCGGCAGTGGTGGAATGTCATCTCGTTCGAACCTTGAGGCATTGCTGGGCCTCTTTTTTTTTCTCGACCTTGGACCTCTGTCAATAGGGGTCTCTATTTATAGGGTTTTAGTGACAGTGACCACTCAGTCGGTGTAGAAACTGAGTAGTAAAAAGTACAGCACCCTTTTACACGATGGTTAAAATAACCACTGCCTGCGTATAGATGATCTTTTGTATGAACGTGTGACGCATATCCAAATAAGGGACAAACGCGTATAACTGCTGCGAAGATCACGACGTAGAAGCCACGTAGGTGGGTATCCCTTGTGTAGAAGAGGTTGGCACAGAAGCCAATGTCTGTCACCATGGCGTAGAAGCCAAGTAGGCATAGAAGCCGAATGGGCATAGAGGCCGAGTAGGCATAGAAGCCGTGTGGGCACAGAAGCCGAGGAGGCGTAGAAGCCTGAGCGATCCTTTAGCCAGAATTATGGCTCTTGGGGATATGATCAAATCTTCTGCATTAAATGCAGAGATCCGCCATCATCCTGCGCATTAATTGCAGAGGCATGCTCTGAAGGTCTGTCATTATTCTGAGCATTAAGTGCAGAGACGTGCCTCGAGCCCTGTACGAAGAGCAGCTTTTTGACGTAGCAGTCTGCTTGTCTTCCGTGGAGCGTAAGAAGCTCACATCTGCCTGTATAAAATAAGGCAGCGTATCCCCTTGTATACGTAAGAGCAGTTTATGCCGAGGAGACGTCAGTAAACGATGGTTCGGTGATATTAATCAAATCCCCTGCATTAAATGCAGAGATCCGCCATCATCCTGCGCATTAAATGCAGGGGCGATCCCGAGTGGTCTGTCATTATTCCAGCCGTCGTCTGGGTAGTCGTGCAGTACTCTTTGTCAGAAGTCAGACGTCAGGTTCATTGCGTGATTTGACATGTTCATTTCGGGAAATATGAAGCGTTCCTCATACGCTTAAATGCTGCATTGAAAGAGATTGAGTTTTACGCCATAGAGGCGCTGAAGCACCCTGTCTACGCTGAAGCAGCCTGGACATACTGCATTTACGCGGGCGGTCCTTGAGCTCATTTTTCATGCTGTTCTTAGCGGAAAAGGCCCTGTTGCATGTTAATGGCTCTGATGTCATCTTTTACGCTGCCCTACATCACCATGCTGCGTAGAGCTATCCGGCGTATTTTTCATGCTTCTACAAGACCCCCTTCAAAGCTTTTAAATTCCTCGTAATTTGAAATGTTTTGAATGAAGCATGAACCGTTCCTCGTAACTCAAAACGTTTCCGAATGGAGCCCGAATCGGTCAAGTCTGACACGTTCTTTCAAGACTGACTTTATGGCGGAGTTATTGAGGACCGGTGCGATCTCTTTTGCCTATAAAAAGGGCGAGGAGTTTACCTGTTCTTCCCATAGTTCTCTTGCCACGCAGAGATGATCACCGGAGTTCGTCGGGCTGACCTGAGGAAGAAGAAGATTATGTCCTTCCAGTATGTAAGGAGCCGAAAGAGACGGCGTCTTCGAGCAAATGTCCACTGCAATGATGGATCATGGAAGGATATCATAGCCTCCTTTGCTCGTGATAATCAGCAACTTTGTATGGCGGTTCTTCCAGAGAGAGGAAGGGTCATCTTAGACCACGCTGTTTGCAACTGGTGCCTTCTCCCGTTACCTCCGTAGACGAGAGCAGGTAGACTAGCTCTGTCCAGGATTGAGTTGGGTGAAATATCCAAACTCAATCTGTCATGGCATACGGAGCATGGGATCTGCATCATTTGTGCATGCCCAGCCCTGTATCCTCCCGCCATTTGATCATTTTCTTGTTCATCGACTGTGGATGTCGACGAACTGCCATGGAAGAAGAGGAAGACCTGTACCGATGCGAGAACCTGGCAGAACAGATTCTGGGGGTGGCCTTCCGATGACGATGAGGAAATCCTTTGTAGAAGGGATTTTCCTCATATGTAACCATGAAAAATAAAGAAAAACCCCTTGTAGACAGTATTTCCCTCACATGTAATCACGATTTTAATTTTAATAGAATTATCTTCTTCTGTGCGTATGATCATTTGCCATATGTTGTTGTGAAGTCTGAATATGTGTAGCTTCGACACGTCTGATTCTTTACGCCGACTCTGTTTTAGAAAGAGTGTTAGGTCCTGTCCTATCTTTTACGTATAACTAGGGATGCGCAGAAAGCCGCTCAGCATTCGAGTGTTCGAACTGTCCAGCTATTAGGAATGAGGGACCGCGTAGAATTCTGAACTGTTGCTTCTGATAAACAGAATTCCTATTCAGACATCATCTTCAAGAATGATTTCTCGAAAGTCCCTTAGAATCAGGGTGAGAAATGGCTGTCAAACTGAGTTGCCATCTTGATTTGTAGACGAAATATTCAGACTGGAGTCTGGATGAACTTTGAATTGTCCCATGAAGAAGAGTAATCTTCAATGTTGAACTCTGTATGCTTCGGGTACTTGGGATATCTTCTGGTCAAGAAGGAGTATCTTCTGTGTAAACTCTCGCAATTGACCACCTTGAGAATCGTCTAGATGTATGGGTACTCTGGCCTGCGTATCTCTCAGATGTGCGGAGAGTCATGGCATAAGATCATAAGTTCATAGCCTCGTGAGCGTAAACTAAACACCAGCGAGCGTGAAATCGTAGACTTGTAGTTCCTGAGCGTGAAGTCGTAGGTTTGTAGCCTCTCGAGCATAAAAGCTTACCGAGCACAAAGGCATCCGGGCGTAAAACCGTAGACTTGTAGCCTGCGAACGTAAAATCGTAGATTTGTAGCTGTTTGAGCGTAGAAAGCTCCTTGGTGCAGAACTGTAGACTTGTAGCCTGTGAAAAGGAAATCTTTCGAGCGTGAAATTGGGGATCTGTTGCTTCTGAGCGTAAACTAAACGCCACCGGAGCGTGAGATCATAGATTTGTAGCTGTCGAGCGTGAAGTCATAGGTTTGTAGCCTCTCAAGCATAAAAGCTTACCGAGCACAAAGGCATCCGGTCGTAAAACCATAGACTTGTAGCCTGCAAGCGTAAAACCATAGATCTGTAGCTGTCGAGCGTAGAAAGCTCTTTAGCGTAGAAACCACGAATCTGCTTTGCACGAAAACTTTTTGAATTTTGCTGACTGTCCGTCTTCTCTGAGTGATAGGCTGACGTAGTACCCAATCATAACCGAACATTAATTAGGAGATTTGGTTCGAGTTTCGAGGAGTCCATCCGAACTCTATATATACCCCATGTTTCTGAGAGAAAAAACTTTTCATCCGTCTTCTGCGAAAGAAAGACTTCGACTGTTCGATTTCTTCTTCGTTTCTTCCCCGAGTCTTCAAAGTTTCCAGTGATGGCCTCGAAATAAACCTCCTCCTCTAAGGGAAAGAAGGTCGATTTTTCTTCTCGTTTCTCTTCGGGGACATGATTGATAAGAAGTCCCAGACGAAGCCCAAGAAAGAACTCTGGGTTTTTCCTGCCGGGGGCTTGGTCTTGCATCTGCCCAAGATGCCGAAAGATTATCCCATCTCGGCCTTCTTCCATGCTACATATCCCAGGAAGATGTCGTGGACGCTGACTCCCGATCTTCACGGCATGCCGGGGAAGATCTTCTACCAGAAAGGATCTGGTCTATTTGTCAACCGCCCTTCCGGCCCTGTAATGCCGTTCAGGGGATTGTACCCGGGCAGTGTCCCTAGTGAAGACAGCTTAGTGCTCCAGTCGGTGCAATTGCCGACCTTCTGCAATAATTTTATGGGGCACAGCGGAGTATACCCCAAGGTGAATCCTCGGTACAATGGTTGGATGACCCTAACGAATCTTCGATGGGCTCGCTTAGTTGATTGGGCCCTGAAGCATTTTCAGACCAAGTTGGAGAGCATCGGTCTATTTGCAGCTGTGAGTGCCACCAGTGTTGGGTTACCTTCTAACCCCAACCTGTTTTTGGAACTGATGGAGCGATATATTTTGCTCATCGGGACTTTTGCCACTCCACTGGGGGAGTTAGGATTGGCCCTCCATGAGATGGCAGAGATCTCGAGACTGCCGATGGGGGATACTCCATACGAAGAGTATGTTCCCATGAACCGGGAGCTGGAGGATTCAGACCCTCGGGTAGTGGAAGTGTACCAGGAGATGATGTGTCACTACCTTGCTTGCACCACTTTTTATGGCGAGCCTTCGGATTTGGCTCACACCAACAGATGGGCGTCCTACCTCTTCTTTCATCGGGCCAGGACTGCTCAGCCGGAGAAGGTATTGGAAGGCAAGGATCATCCTTTGAATCCTCTGAGCATGCTTACTGCTCAGGTAGTTGATGATCTTATGGAGGACGTTGGGGCTCCAGATCAGATCATTGATGAAGGGATTAGAAGATATCCTGCAGGTACTAAGGCCTACAGTTATCTGAGGCATTGTCGCAGGCCTCTGTCCAAGGAAGCTCAACTGGTTGGCTTCCTCTCTATATGGCTGCGCCGACTGGTGGTACCCGACATCGCATCTGCGGATCAGATTTACCACAACACCTTGTGGCCTGCAGTGCATCTGGTGTTTGGGATGAGACTGGGCTTGCTCCCTGTCATGGTGTGCATCATACAAGCTGGCTTGAGGGCGATGACTGAGGCGCTGCTCGCCGATGAAGCTCGGCATGAAAGCTTTCCCCGGGTGGAATTACCATACATGTATTTGATGGGATGGTTAATTCTTCATAACCCCCGGGTGATGTCTCCAGGTTCCGACAGTAACTTGGGGGGTAGCTTCTTTTTGAATTACAAGAAATCCTCCTGGAACGTGCTCACAGTCTTAGACTGTCGGCGGGTGCTGAATTGCGGCCATAGCTGGAAGCTCTTCTGCACTGTCCTCTCTGTACATCGTAATCAATCGGGGATTAGGTTTGAGGATTTAGGTAGAGAGAAGACCATCCTTTCTCCTAAGGCTTTCAATTGGTTAGTCTGCATTAGACCTTCCCACTTGCTATACAGAAGTGAAGACCAGTACCTCTTTGAACCCTACCTGCCTAGTCGGTTTGCCAGGCAGTTTGGGTATGATCAGTTGCACGTGGGCAACGCCGTCACCATCTTCAGGTCCAGAGGTGGACTCATTGATAGAGCGAGGGGATGGTGATATTTTATCATGGGCTGTACTGGGGCAAGTTTTACTGTGCCCGTCATCACACTCTCCACGGAGCTGCGCATCCTCCACACGTATGCCCAGTTCTATGTGGCCACCAACACCTTCCATCACGATTTTGATATGCATGGAAGTTTTAGGGTGCCCTCTTCCAAGCCTGGGGGAAGAGTCGAAGTCCCCTTGGTTTCTTCTGACGAGGATGAAGGGTCCGTTACTCCGGATGAGCCTCTTGTATCGGTACCGAGGGGTGAAGTACCTCCGCCTGCAGGGGCTTTGGTAATCTCTGGGAAGCGAAGGGCTCCTGCTCCGAAGGAGATTTCCCCTCGTAATAGGAAGAAGAAGACGGTTACTCGTCCTCTCCGGATCCCTGGTATTGAGGCTCCTGAAAGTGAGCCTGCTTCTCCCCATGTTGGGGATGATTCTTTGGTTGGAGGTTTCTCGCCATATAGAGAGGGACCTTCTACAGTTTCGGCCGGCGGTGCCGGAGAATCTCAGCTGGAGACTGCTGTCGCTGCTACTACTTCAGGTAGTGGACCGAAGTCACCTCCGGGACTGAGTATAAAAGTATTTCGTATACCTTTATCCGGATCAGCATCGGGAGAGACCCCTGCTGTGCCTGTCAGCGCTTCTAGCGAGAATCCAGCCGATGAGCCTCGGTTGGAATTTGACGAGGATTTGGAAGACTATTTGCCAGCGTCAGTCAGCAGGCCCCCTTCTCCAGGTATGACAGCTTGCTTAGCATCCCTAAGAAATGATTTAGCTGTACTGGCTGCAGATGTGACATATATGCCGTCGACCATGGGTAAATATCATCTTCATGCCTCTTCTTCAGGAAATTTAACGTTTATGTTGATATTAACTTCCTTGTCTTCTTTCCAGGGGAAGACCTCTTCGGGGAAGGCAATGTATATGCGCCCTTCGGCTCTGTGTCAGGTCCTGGTAATGACATAGGGATTCCTGGCTTTGAAAAGGAAGCATCTTCGGGTGTCGGCTCTCCTGCCGACGAGATTTCGATACCTCGAGAGGAGGATGAACCTGTCATTGCGATATCGCCTCCTTCGAGTATGCCGATGACTTTGACTGTTGTTGGCGCATCTTCTTTTGTCGTGCCACCTGTTGAGACGAAGACTGTGGCCACATCGATTGCGGTCGTCCCTGAAGGAAGGTTCGCCAATATCGCAGCCACTCCCAGCATCCATTCGGACCAAGCCCAGCTGACTGAGCAGTATACCAGTATCTTCTACACCACCTTGAAAATGCTAATATCAATGGTGTTGGAGAAGAATCTGAGCTTCGAGGCTCTGAAGGGGTCCTCTCAGGCTCTGATAGTGCCGGTCAGGGCATTTGACGACACTGGGGTAGCTGATGCCCTGGAGGAGATAGTTAATGGTTTAGAGCAACCCATTAACGAGTATCTGTAGCTAGCTCGAGGAGGCATTGAAGCTATGGTCCAGGCTAGATACGAATCCTTGACTGCGCATCTTGTTGATAAGATGGAAGGCCTGAATAAATTTATCCAGACAAATCAGCAGGAGATGGATGAAAGAAAAGTCGTCTTGGAGGAGACTATTGCTCTTCAAATGAAGTGCCAGGCCGAGCATGACGGGAATGTAGCGAGGGTCCGTAAACTGGAGACGAAGCTCGCTCAGGCAAAGGAGTGGGCATCTCAGTCGTCGGAAGGCCTAGATGTGGTGAATGGCCGTCTGGTCGCAACACAACAGAACTTGGCGAGTGCAGAAGTCGCCCGTGCTGGTCTCCTTGCCGAACTGTCCCTCCTGATTAATGATGAGACACGACTGGAGCGGGCCCGTACTGATGTCTTGGATTCCAAGGCTGAGAAGATGGCCGCACTGGCGTGACAGATTTACGACCTGATCGCTCCCCCAAATGATGTACCTTCTTGCTTTGCAAAAATATAATTTTGCTCTCTTCTGGGAATGAATAAAGAGACTCTTTTCTGACATTATGGACCCATCATTTTGGAATATAAATGACAGGTTTGGGCGAAAGTGATATCAGAGGTAGTATGGACGTGATATACTCTCGATAAACTTTAGCAGGGCATATCTATTCAGAGGTCATACGGACATGATAGAATATGCTTTAGTAGGTCATATCTATTCAGAGGTTATATGGACATGATAGAATATGACCCAACTAGTTTCGTTTTGGAAGTAGTTTTGTCAGAATGAGGTCTTCGCCATATTCCACTTGAGCAGAGAAGATTAAGCATAGTACCTTTTCAGGAATTTGCCGTTGATAGGAGCCATTAGCAGGTCTCCATTAGGCCAGGCTAACCTGTAAGCGTCGTTTGAGAATGTCATCTCGATCACATAAGGGCCTTCCCATTTGGGCTGGAATTTGCCCTTGCTCTTGTGAGTAATGATCATTGGCCTTCTCACAGCTAAAACTAGCTCACCAACTTTGAACACACTTTCCTTCACTTTATGATTGAAAGCTCTGGAAATGCGTGCCTGGTAGAACGTGATGCGCTTCTGAGCTTGAAGGCGTTTCTCGTCTAATCCTTCTAGCTCTTGATGCCTTAGTAGGTCATTCTTCTCTTGAGTCAACTCATTAGCCACGGCTATCCTGAGTGACGGGATTTGAATCTCGATGGGAAGAACTGCTTCACTCCTGTAGACCAACGAGAATGGGGTACAACCTGTCGGTGCTCGTACCGTTGTACGGTATGCCCAGAGACATTCTCCTAGCTTCTCGTTCCAATCTCTCTTGTTTGAGGAGACAAACTTCTTCAAGAGCTTGATAATAGTTTTGCTGAAGGCTTCCGCCAAACCATTAGCAGCTGGATAATATGTCGTAGAGGCCATATTTTGTATCTGATTCTTATCGCAAAATTGGTGAAACACGTGGCTGATGAACTGAGGCCCATTGTCATGAATTATCCTTTGGGGGATCTCGAAGCGATAAATGACGTAATGCTTGATGAAGCTGATCACATTAGATGTCTTCACCTCAGCAAGAGGGATCGCCTCTGCCCATTTGGAGAAGTAATCCATGATGGCCAGTATGAACCGGTAACCTCTGGAAGAAGACGGGTGAATAGGACCAATGATATCCATACCCCATGCTTCGAAAGGCCAGGATGCAACCGTAGGATATAGATGTTCAGACGATCGATGTATGAAGTCTGCATGAACCTGACAGGCTCTGCATTGTCTGGTATTCTTGATTGCGTCTGCTATCATAGTGGGCCAGTAATAGCCCATTCTCCTGATACGATCCTGTAGCTTAGGACCGGGTTGATGTGCTCCGCATATGCCGTTGTGAGCTTTACGGAAAATCTGCTGCACTTTACTGTCAGCGAGGCATCTCAGTAGCAGTCCATCGTAGGTCCGGCGATATAGACACTGTGAGGATGCATCAAAGTAGAAGCGTAAGGATCGTCTTTTGACGGATACTGCTTCTTTGGGGTTCTCCGGGAAGATTTCGTATGCCACGAAATCTATAAAGAGACTTCTTCAGTCTCTTGTTGGAGGATCGGTGTTTACAGCGTAGCTGCGTTCTATGTGAAAGTTATTTTTCACACAGAATAAATCCCTGTTAAGGAGGATCACCGAATTCTGCCTTCTTATAGGAGTAGCTAAATCTGCAACTAGACTGGCTAGGGCATCAGCTTCCAGATTCTG
Source organism: Iris macrosiphon (assembly GCA_036927795.1). Lineage (NCBI taxonomy): Eukaryota > Viridiplantae > Streptophyta > Magnoliopsida > Asparagales > Iridaceae > Iris > Iris macrosiphon. The sequence continues at coordinate 327,200 of JAYESA010000083.1, forward strand.
AGATCGAGGTACATGCTCTAAGAAGAACCCATTGAATGTTACGACTATCTCGACCGTTGCTCAGTGATAGGGGATGAGATCTGGATTCCAGACTTCATATATCCCTCTGACTTGATTGACGATCAGCAGGGAATCACCGAAAGCTTTCAGAGATTCGACCCCCAGCTCTTTAGCGACTTGGAGCCCGATTAGTAGAGCGTTATACTCTGCGACATTGTTGGAGCAGGGCTTGCTAAGAGAGTATGCTCGGTAGATGACGAGTTTGTCAGGAGTAACCAGGACAATTCCTACTCCTGAAACTACGTTTCCCCTGGGACCAGTCCTGGAGGCGCCATCGAAGAATAGTTGCCATGCGTCACTTTCCATTACGGAATTACATTCTGCAACTTCGTCGGGAATGTCCTCTTATAATTTGGAGGCCTCCGGGATCGGATGAGCACCTAGAAAGTCAGCCAGTGCTTGACCTTTGATGGACTTCTGAGGAACGTACACCATGTCATACGGAGTTAATAACATCGCCCAGGTCGCGAGTCGGGAGTTAAGAATACTTGGCTTGCTCATCAGTACCCGAAGAGGAAGATCCAGGAGTTTATCGATGCTAAGGCCATCACTCTGCGCAACAGCGAGAAGACGGTCACGGCCAACATGGTCTCCCTGCAATTTGGCAATCTGCCTCCCCAAGAAGTCCCGGACGGTGGGCACCTATTTTTCGGACAACGATGAACATCGTCAATCTTCCTCTTCAGTACGTAACACGCCTTTGTAGGGTGATGTACATATCTGTGGAAGATGCAGTACTTAGGGTTGTTAATACTGTCGACTTCACTGGGCCGCTTCTCCTCAGGAAGGGTAATCTTGCCGCTCTTGACGAGACACTCGAATATGCTCGGAATATCGTCGTCGTCGAAAGAGTAGACTTCAATAGGCCTGGAAGTCCCAGGTCTCGTCTGCGTGGTAGCCGCAGTCTTTTGCCTGGACGTATTGATTGTCAGGGCTACCTTCCCTTTGGAACCATGAGGATGGTCGTTGTTGGGAGATGACCTCTTGGCTCTGTCGTAGGTAGAGATCATGATGCCATTGTCACGCACCTTCCGACTGTTGTCTTCGGCTGCTACCGCTGAGATGATGAATGAGGGCCAATCATGGAACTGATATGGTCCTATCAACACCGAAATTACGGGAAGAAGGTTCTTCCTGCAAATGTCCACCAACGCCGAGTCTGGAACTCCGGGAGGCATTTGTAAAGTGGCTTGGCGAAAACGTTCGACGAAAGTGCGAACATTCTCCCTTTCCTTCTGCTTTACTTCGATGAGAGCGGACATAGACATGTCCATCCCTCCCTCGTAGAATCGTGTGAAGAATAAAGCTTTGAAGTCTTCGAAGGACGAGATGCAGTTGTCCGCCAGGCTACGGTACCACTGATAAGCTACTCCCGAGAGACAGCCCTTGAACACCATGGGTGAGGAGGGCATCATTCCCTTGTAATAGCACCGTCATCATACTGAAGTAGTTCATGTACTGACTTGGTGACGTTTTTCCCTCTAACAAGGCCATGGTCTGTGGTTTGTATCTCGGAGGGAAAGGGACTTCTTCCCAGAAAGCCGGGTAAGGCTGGTTGATTCCTAATTTTTTGAGCTGATCTTTGTGCTTCAAGGCATCGAATTGGGCTTTCAACTCTCGTACTGCCTGCATCAGATTTTCAGACGGTAGCGGGACCACAGAGTGGTGGGGAATCGGTTGTGTCATGACTCCAACAGGAGGCAAAGCATTCTCCGAGTGAGAAAGTGGAGGAACTGCTGACTCTTGGTCCAGAGCAGGCTCTTGGATCGGATTGGATGGTGGTAGGTCCACCCCCACACGTATCTGAGTTGGAGGGACCGATTCTTGAGCCATGGCAGCTGTATATTGAGTCAGCATCATCTGGTGCATGTTCTCCATCATGGATTGCATCTCCTTCAGAGATGTCTCCAATATAGTAATGCGTTGCTCAGCGTTTCCTGACGGAGAAGCTTCATCGCGTTCATCTCCAATGGCATAGACTCCCACCTCCCTGGGTGTCATTGAAGGATTAGTATAGGTCTCTATAGAAGTAGACTCTATACTCTCAGCATCTGATTCGGGGGACTGGCGACCCCCAGCATCCGAATCAGAAGAGCACGAAGTCAGTTGTTGTGACCTCGAACGGGTGTTTCGGAACACCCCAGCTTCAGTGTTCCTGAGGAGCTAGTTTAATCCCCTTCGGCTCGGAGTTCTAGAGGGATGACGCCTTGAGCTCGATCGTCCTCCAGGTATGTGTGAAGCCATGTTCACTGATGCGTGTGTGGGCTCTTCTTCCTGGAAAGATGGAGAGTAGCTCAACCGGTCAAAAACTGACCGTTTTGCTTTAGAGCAACAATAATCAATGACAATCCTATGACTATTACAATAGTGCTCGCTTGGAGGCATAATAGACATGCTGGAAGATCCCCTATCCTTGCGTTTCTGGATCAGATATTCACGCAGGTCGGGAGGATTTATAGAGGAAGAAGATGGCTTGCCTCTCCTGTTTACATCAGTGGGTGTGCAAAGGTTGGAAACCATGATTTTCCCTGTGCCACCTGTGTACAACAGGTTGGCCATCTGGTTAGCGGATAATCCCCGAGGAGCTTGTTCTTCCGCAAACCGAGTCTGCTTTACGCTGGAGGAGTTCTTCCAGCATAATTCTGGCTAGCATAAAACTGAGGAGGCTCTCAGTCGGCCATCAGCACCTCGCATAATCCGGAGGGCGGGCAGATTGTACCCTTGCGATCGTAAAGGCCGAGAATTTGAGCAGTCCGCCGCTTGCTTTCCCTCGCATGGATTGCAGGGATCATCTGCTTCTCCGCCGAGGGCAGATGCATTTTTACACGCGGAGCATGTTTGGATCTTCTGATTTGGCGCTAAGGCACTGTCAGAAGTTTTGTCTATTCCGCCGAAGACGGGAGACTGGTTTTTACGCGCAGGGCGCGGGTGATACTTCTGGGTTGGCACTAAGGCCTTGCCAGAAGTTTTATCTATTCCGCCAGAGACGGGAGACTGAATTTTATGCGCATGGCGCGGAGGGAGCAATGCTACAACCTCATTGGTCGGAGAAATCGGAGAGTCAACAGGAACGGTAGTGGATGTCTTGGGCATCCAGACCTTGCGTAGCTTCCTGTTGTCTTGTACAGAGAGAGAGTGAGAGCTACCCCCTGTCCGAAGCATGTCTTCGTAGGCAGACTGGTCGAACTGGACGACCAGTGTCTTCTTTACAGATCCCACAGATACCGCATCGTGTTGAGCAATCGCCTTCTCGTCAGAGGAGAAGGATGTCCCCAGCAGAGTCGCCATCTTATTTATGATAATAAACGAAAGAAGAATGTATATAAGACGAGGTTTATACGAAACCCGTTTCTTTGGTTTACAAACAAGCTTGTACAATTAGCCCTGTACGAGGACGTCGAGTACAATTTTTAAATCTGGGTAAATATTGCTATAGGTGTCTGATCTGCAGTCGATCACTTTAGCCCTTGGACCACACGATGGTGAAGAAGTGCCGTAGAAGACAGGAGGCAGCTTCGAAGATTGCAAAAGAGGGCGGATACACGATACCAAAGTCGTCGATCGCTACTCTTTGCCTGAGCTACGGATTCTTCTCTCTCTCGAGGACTCTTCGGCTTCTCTCCTAGGTCTTTCGACCTATTTTTCCCGACCTTTGGTTCGATCTTTTCTGAAGTTCGACCTTGTTCGAGTTTTTTGACCTTTTTCTCCTCTCTTTTTTTCTCGACCTTGGACCTCTGTCAATAGGGGTCTCTATTTATAGGGTTTTAGTGACAGTGACCACTCAGTCGGTGTAGAAACCGAGTAGTAGAAAGTACAGCATCCTTTTACACGATGGTTAAAATAACCACTGCCTGCGTATAGATGATCTTTTGTATGAGCGTGTGATGCGTGTCCAACTAAGGGACAAACGCGTATAACTGCTGCGAAGATCACGGCGTAGAAGCCACATAGGTGGGTATCCCTTGTGTAGAAGAGGTTGGCGCAGAAGCTAATGTCTGTCACCATAGCGTAGAAGCCAAGTAGGCATAGAAGCCGAATGGGCGTAGAGGCCGAGTAGGCATAGAAGCCGTGTGGGCACAGAAGCCGAGGAGGCGTAGAAGCCTGAGCGATCCTTTAGCCGAAATTACGGCTCTTGGGGATATGATCAAATCTCCAGCATTAAATGCAGAGATCCGCCATCATCCTGCGCATTAATTGCAGAGGCGTGCTATGAAGGTCTGTCATTATTCTGAGCATTAAGTGCAGAGACGTGCCTCGAGCCCTGTACGAAGAGCAGCTTTTTGACGTGGCAGTCTGCTTGTCTTCCGTGGAGCGTAAGAAGCTCACAACTGCCTGTATAAAACAAGGCAGTGTATCCCCTTGTATGCGTAAGAGCAGTTTACGCCGAGGAGACGTCAGTAAACGACGGTTCGGTGATATTAATCAAATCCCCTGTATTAAATGCAGAGATCCGCCATCATCCTGCGCATTAAATGCAGGGGCGCATCCCGAGTGGTCTGTCATTATTTCAGCCGTCGTCTGGGTAGTCATGCAGTACTCTTTGTCAGAAGTCAGACGTCAGGTTCATTGCGTGATTTGACAGGTTCATTTCGGGGAATACGAAGTGTTCCTCGTACGCTTAAATGCTGCATTGAAAGCGGATGAGTTTTACGCCATAGAGGCGCTGAAGCACCCTGTCTACGCTGAAGCAGCCTGGACATACTGTATTTACACGGGCGGTCTTTGAGCTCATTTTTCACGTTGTTCTTAGCGGAAAAGGCCCTGTTGCATGTTAATGGCTCTGATGTCATCTTTTATGCTGCCCTGCATCACCATGCTGCGTAGAGCTATCCAGCGTATTCTTTATGCTTCTACAAGACCCCCTTCAAAGCTTTTAAATTTCTCGTAATTTGAAATGCTTTGAATGAAGCATGAACCGTTCCTCGTAACTCAAAACATTTCTGAATGGAGCCCGAATCGGTCAAGTCTGACACGTTCTTTCAAGGCTGACTTTATGGCAGAGTTATTGAGGACCGGTACGATCTCTTTTGCCTATAAAAAGGCCAAGGAGTTCACCTGTTCTTCCTACAGTTCTCTTACCATGCAAAGATGATCGCCGGAGTTCGTCGGGCTGACCTGAGAAAGAAGGAGATTATGTCCTTCCAGTATATAAGGAGCCGAAAGAGACGGCGTCTTCGAGCAAATATCCACTGCAATGATGGATCATGGAAGGATATCATAGCCTCCTTTGCTCGGGATAATCAGCAACTTTGTATGACGGTTCTTCCGGAGAGAGGAAGGGTCATCTTAGACCACGCTGTTTGCAACCGGTGCCTTCTTCCGTTACCTCCGTAGACGAGAGCAGATAGACTAGCTCTGTCCAGGATTGAGTTGGGTGAAATATCCAAACTCAATCTGTCATGGCGTACGGAGCATGGGATCTACATCATTTGTGCATGCCCAGCCCTGTATCCTTCCGCCATTTGATCATTTTCTTGTTTATCGACTGTGGATGTCGACGAACTGCCATGGAAGAAGAGGAAGACCTGTACCGATGCGAGAACCTGGCAGAACAGATTCTGGGGGTGGCCTTCCGATGACGATGAGAAAATCCTTTGTAGAAGGGATTTCCCTCATATATAACCATGAAAAATAAAGAAAAACCCCTTGTAGACAGGATTTCCCTCACATGTAATCACAATTTTAATTTTAATAGAATCGTCTTCTTCTGTGCGTATGATCATTTGCCATATGTTGCTGTGAAGTCTGAATATGTGTAGCTTTGACACGTCTGATTCTTTACGCTGACTCTGTTTTAGAAAGAGTGCTAGGTCCTGTCCTGTCTTTTACGCATAACTAGGGATGCGCAGAAAGCCGCTCAGCATTCGAGTGTTCGAACTGTCCTGCTGTTAGGAATAAGGGACCGCGTAGAATTCTGAACTGTTGCTTCTGATAAACAGAATTCCTGTTCAGACATCATCTTCAAGAATGATTTCTCAAAAGTCCCTTGGAATCAGGGCGAAAAATGGCTGTCAAACTGAGTTGCCATCTTGATTTGTAGACAAAATATTCAGACTGGAGTCTGGATGAACTTCGAATCGTCCCATGAAGAAGAGTAATCTTCAATGTTGAACTCTGTATGCTTCGGGTACTTGGGATATCTTCTGGTCAAGAAGGAGTATCTTCTGTGTGAACTCTCGCAATTGACCGCCTTGAGAATCGTCTAGATGTATGGGTACTCTGGCCTGCGTATCTCTCAGATGTGCGGAGAGTCATGGCATAAGATCATAAGTTCATAGCCTCGTGACCGTAAACTAAACACCAGCGAGCGTGAAATCGTAGACTTGTAGTTCCTGAGCGTGAAGTCGTAGGTTTGTAGCCTCTCGAGCATAAAAGCTTACCGAGCACAAAGGCATCCGGGCGTAAAATCGTAGACTTGTAGCCTGCGAACGTAAAACCGTAGATTTGTAGCTGTTTGAGCATAGAAAGCTCCTTGGTGCAGAACTGTAGATTTGTAGCCTATGAAAAGAAAATCTTTCGAGCGTGAAATTATGGATCTGTTACTTCTGAGCGTAAACTAAACGCCACCGGAGCGTGAGATCATAGATTTGTAGCTGTCGAGCGTGAAGTCGTAGGTTTGTAGCCTCTCGAGCATAAAAGCTTACCGAGCACAAAGGCATCCGGGCGTAAAACTATAGACTTGTAGCCTGTGAGCGTAAAACCGTAGATCTGTAGCTGTCGAGCGTAGAAAGCTCTTTAGCGTAGAAACCATGAATCTGCTTTGCACAAAAACTTTTTGAATTTTGCTGATTGTCCGTCTTCTCTGAGTGATAGGATGACGTAGTACCCAATCATAACCGAACATTAATTAGGAGATTTGGTTTGGGTTCCGAGGAGTCCATCTGAACTCTATATATACCCCATGTTTCTGAGAGAAAAAACTTTTCATCCGTCTTCTGCGAAAGAAAGGCTTCGACTGTTCGATTTCTTCTTCGTTTCTTCCCCGAGTCTTCAAAGTTTGCAGTGATGGCCTCGAAACAAACCTCCTCCTCTAAGGGAAAGAAGGTCGATTCTTCTTCTCGTTCTTCTGCTCAAGCGGGGGTGTCTCCGGTCGGGCAAGGCGAACTCCATTCTGAGCGAAGTGTCCCGCCGACGAGCAGTGCACCCGGCCTGAAAGGTAGAGTTTTTGGGACGAAAAGAACGACTGGAAAATCCTTCGCACACGTTGTACGTGACCGCGCTAGGTCGTCTTCTGTGCTAATAGCCTCTTTAAGAAAAATGATGCACAGGAACGTTTCATCTTTTACGCCCACATTTCTAATGTGCCAGCGTAGAAACTCTATGTATTCGCAGTCGGGCGTAAAAGCTTTGACTGTCGAGAACTTGGTGCATGCTATGAAATTTGAGTCGTACGCTCGTGGATGAAAGTCCTGGCGTAAACTCGAATTTTGCCAGTCTGGCGTAAAGCGCAGACTGTACATGATCAAGTTTTTACAGTCTTGGCGTAAAGCACAGACTGTTGGCTCTTGGCATATGTTGCAAGATTGTAATGTCTAGTATAGGAACTGAAGTATTTTTCTTGCACCCTTGCAGTTAACTTGCATGAGTCTCCGCTAGCCGATGTTATGGGTTCTGCCGCCAGGATGTTGTACTCCAACTATCTGGAGGATCTGTCGCATGTTATATTTCCCATCTCTGGGCCCCAGTATCCCGAAGGAAGGCAATTTTTGATATCGGGTCAGGGCGAGCGAACGCTGCTGAGTTTGATTAATGGAGAGCCCCTGACGTACGTAGATGGGGACCAGTATATAAAGTCGGCATTTCTCTTCGGGGACATGATTGATAAGCAGTCCCAAACGAAGCCCAAGAAAGAACTCTGGGTTTTTCCTGCCGGGGGCTTGGTCTTGCATCTGCCCAAGATGCCGAGAGATTATCCCATCTCGGCCTTCTTCCATGCTACACATCCCAGGAAGATGTCGTGGACGCTGACTCCCGATCTTCACGGCAGGCCGGGGAAGATCTTCTACCAGAAAGGATCTGGTCTATTTGTCAGCCGCCCTTCCGGCCCTGTAATGCCGTTCAGGGGATTGTACCCGGGCAGTGTCCCTAGTGAAGACAGCTTAGTGCTCCAGCCGGTGCAATTGTCGACCTTCTGCAATGATTTTATGGGGCGCGGCAGAGTATACCCCAAGGTGAATCCTCGGTGCAATGGTTGGATGACCCCAACGAATCTTCGATGGGCTCGCTTAGTTGATTGGGCCCTGAAGCATTTTCAGATCGAGTTGGAGAGCATTGGTCTGTTTGCAGCTGTGAGTGCCACCAGTGTTGGGTTACCTCCTAACTCCAACCTATTTTTGGCACTGATGAAGCAATATATTTCGCTCACCGGGACTTTCGCCACTCCACTGGGGGAGTTAGAATTGGCCCTCCATGAGATGGCAGAGATCTTGAGACTGCCGATGGGGGATACTCTATACGAAGAGTATGTTCCCACGAACCGGAAGCTGGGGGATTCAGACCCTCGGGTAGTGGAAGTGTACCAGAAGCTGATGTGCCACTACCTTGCTTGCACCACTTTTTATGGCGAGCCTTCGGATTTGGCTCACACCAACAGATGGGCGTCCTACCTCTTCTTTCATCGGGCCAGGACTGCTCAGCCGGAGAAGGTATTGGAAGGCAAGGATCATCCTTTGAATCCTCTGAGCATGCTTACTGCTCAGGTAGTTGATGATCTTATGGAGGACGTTGGGGCTCCAGATCAGATCCTTGACAAAGGGATTGGAAGATATCCTGCAGGTACTAAGCCCTACAGTTATCTGAGGCATTGTCGCAGGCCTCTGTCCAAGGAAGCTCAACTGGTTGGCTTCCTCTCTATATGGCTGCGCCGACTGGTGGTACCCGACATCGCATCTGCGGATCGCATTCACCACAATACCTTGTGGCCTGCAGTGCATCTGGTATTTGGGATGAGACTGGGCTTGCTCCCTGCCATGGTGTGCATCATACAAGCTGGCTTGAGGGCGATGACTGAGGCGCTGCTCGCCGATGAAGCTCGGCGTGAAAGCTTTCCCCGGGTGGAATTACCATACATGTATTTGATAGGATGGTTAATTCTTCATAACCCCCGGGTGATGTCTCCAGGTTCCGGCAGTAACTTGGGGGGTAGCTTCTTTTTGAATTACAAGAAATCCTCCTGGAACGTGCTCACAGTCTTAGACTGTCGGCGGGTGCTGAATTGCGGCCATAGCTGGAAGCTCTTCTACACTGTCCCCTCTGTACATCGTAATCAATCGGGGATTAGGCTTGAGGACTTAGGTAGAGAGAAGACCATCCTTTCTCCTGAGGCTTTCAATTGGTTGGTCTGCATTAGACCTTCCCACTTGCTATACAGAAGTGAAGACCAGTGCCTCTTTGAACCCTACCTGCCTAGTCGGTTTGCCAGGCAGTTTGGGTATGATCAGTTGCACGTGGGCAACACCATCACCAGCTTCAGGTCCAGAGGTGGACTCATTGATGGAGCGAGGGAATGGCAATATTTTATCATGGGCTGTACTGGGGCAAGTTTTACTGTGCCCGTCATCACACTCTCCACGGAGCTGCGCATCCTCCACACGTATGCCCAGTTCTATGTGGCCACCAACACCTTCCATCGCAATTTTGATATGCATGAAAGTTTTAGGGTGCCCTCTTCCAAGCCTGGGGGAAGAGTTGAAGTCCCCTCGGTTTCTTCTGACGAGGATGAAGGGTCCGTTACTCCGGATGAGCCTCTTGTATCGGTACCGAGGGGTGAAGTACCTCCGCCTGTAGGGGCTTTGGTAATCTCTGGGAAGCGAAGGGCTCCTGCTCCGAAGGAGATTTCCCCTCGTAAGAGGAAGAAGAAGACGGTTACTCGTCCTCTCCGGATCCCTGGTATTGAGGCTCCTGGAAGTGAGCCTGCTTCTCCCCATGTTGGGGATGATTCTTTGGTTGGAGGTTCCTCGCCATATAGAGAGGGACCTTCTACAGTTTTGGCCGACGGTGCCGAAGAATCTCAGCTGGAGACTGATGTCGCTGCTACTACTTCAGGTAGTGGACCGAAGTCGCCTCCGGGACTGAGTATAACAAGATTCCGTATACCTTTATCCGGATCAACATCGGAAGAGACCCCTGCAGTGCCTGTCAGCACCTCTAGCGAGAATCCAGCCGATGAGCCTCGGTTGGAATTTGACGAGGATTTGGAAGACTATTTGCCAGCGTCAGTCAGCCGGCCCCCTTCTCCAGGTATGACAGCTTGCTTAGCATCCCTAAGAAATGATTTAGCTATACTGGCTGCAGATGTGACATATATGCCGTCAGCCATGGGTAAATGTCGTCTTCATGCCTCTTCTTCAGGAAATTTAACGTTTATGTTGATATTAACTTCCTTGTCTTCTTTCTAGGGGAAGACCTCTTCGAGGAAGGCAATGTATATGCGCCCTTCGGCTCTGTGTCAGGTCCTGGTAATGACATGGGGATTCCTGGCTTTGAAGAGGAAGCATCTTCGGGTTCCAGCTCTCCTGCCGACGAGATTCTGATACCTCGAGAGGAGGATGAACCTGTCATTACGACATCGCCTCCTTCGAGTATGCCGATGACTTCGACTGTTGTTGGCGCATCTTCTTTTGTCGTGCTACCTGTTGAGACGACAACTGTGGCCACATCGATTGCGGTCGTCCCTGGAGGGAGGTTCACCAATATCGCAGCCACTCCCAGCGTCCATTCGGACCTAGCCCAGCTGACTGAGCAGTATACCAGTATCTTCTACACCACCTTGAAAACGCTAATATCAATGGTGTTGGAGAAGAATCTGAGCTTCGAGGCTCTGAAAGGGTCATCTCAGGCTGTGATAGTGCCGGTCAGGGCATTTGACGACACTGGGGTAGTTGATGCCCTGGAGGAGATAGTTAATGGTTTGGAGCAACCCATTAACCAGTATCTGCAGCTAGCTCGAGGCGGCATTGAAGCTATGGTCCAGGCTAGATACGAATCCTTGACTGCGCATCTTGTTGAGAAGATGGAAGGCCTGAATAAATTTATCCAGACAAATCAGCAGGAGATGGATGAAGAAAAAGTCATCTTGGAGGAGACTATTGCTCTTTAAACGAAGTGCCAGGCCGAGCATGACGGGAATGTAGCGAGGGTCCGTAAACTGGAGACGAAGCTCGCTCAGGCAAAGGAGTGGGCGTCTCAGTCGTCGGAAGGCCTAGTGATGAGAACATAAAATATCATATTTTTATTCCTTAATGTATACTCCTTTATGCTCATTTAATGTCTAAAGATACTCATTATTTTTATATTTTGATCTAGGATACAATTGGAGTCACTAAAAGCAAAATGGAGCTAATTATCAATTCTGGATAGTTCTGACACCTTGTAGAAAAATGGTCATAACTTGCTCATCCGAAGTCCAATTGAGCTGATCCAAATTGATTCGGAAAGCTAAGTGATAGAGGCACAATTTTGCTGTTTTGATTTTCTCGAGATTCTGGCTACATCATGGACCAAATCACGCTTGAAGTTGAGACAACTATGCTGTGCACAAAAAGTGGAGTTGATATAACCATTTCCCAACTTATTCAAAGATTTTATTTTTTTGTTGGATTGTTGTAACTCTTAGAGGATTTTTGGGAAGATATTGTGATCTTCAAACACTTATTTAGAGTGTATAAAAGGGGTAGAGATCAAGAGGAAAAAGGGGAGAACAACACACAACTCTTCTTCCTCTTCTCCAATATTCTTTTGAAGTGTTCTTGAACATGTGGAGCTAAAAGTCTTGTTGGTCGAACGAAACGGAAGCCTCGGAATGAATAAAAACTTGTGAGATCTAATTTGTGTTTATTTTTTTGATTTGTGCTTTAAGTATCGAATGTTTTCTTATGCATATTTTTATGATTATCTTGTTTAATGACTAGGATGCATACTAGTTTATTATTCATGACAATCTAATGCTAAATTAGATATCGAATCCGTAATTGTTCGATCCCTCTAATTTGTGAAGCAACCAAGATTTAATGAACTGCTTTGTTTTATTAGATCTTAGGAGGAAATTTTTGACAAAATTAAATGCAACCGCGTGTGCTTGTGTTGTTTTGCTTCATCGATCTCATCGAGTTTAATACGCTACTAGATTAAACCTTTAGCGCTTGTCTGGGGTTATTTAGTAGTTAAGGTTAATTAGATCGCTTGTTTTTAATTAATTATGGCTGAAGGAGATAGAAAAATAATTCCAACGATGAATATTCAAAGTATGAATTAATATATACTTGCATCGATGATCAGTTTTAAGATTCCAATGGTGGATGTTGACTGAGACCAACATTTATTTCTTTGATTGTTTTAATACTTTAATTATTTTTAGCTCTTCTTAATTTTTTTTTGATAAAAACTCTCCCCTAATCTTATTTTACATAGCATAAAGATCAAACTAATTACTCTTCGTGGGAACAATCCTTACTCTCACTACTACATATTATTTTAAGAGTAAAGGTTTTATTTTTGGGTGCCTACGACAGCACGCCACCTAGATGTGGTGAATGGCCGTCTGGTCGCAGCACAACAGAACTTGGCGAGTGCAGAAGTCGCCCGCGCTGGTCTCCTTCGGGCTAGAGCCGAACTGTCCCTCCTGATTAATGATGAGACACGGCTGGAGCGGGCCCGTGCTGATGTCTTGGATTCCAGGGCTGAGAAGATGGCTGCACTGGCGCGACAGATTCGCGACCTGACCGCTCCCCCCAAATGATGTACCTTCTTGCTTTGCAAAAATATAATTTTGCTCTCTTCTGGGAATGAATAAAGAGACTCTTTTCTGACTTTGTGGACCCATCATTTTGGAATATAAATGACAGGTTTGGGCGAAAGTGATATCAGAGGTAGTATGGACGTGATATACTCTCGGTAAACTTTAGCAGGGCATATCTATTCAGAGGTCATACGGACATGATAGAATATGCTTTAGTAGGTCATATCTATTCAGAGGTTATATGGACATGATAGAATATGACCCAACTAGTTTCGTTTTGGAAGTAATTTTGTCAGAATGAGGTCTTCGCCATATTCCACTTGAGCAGAGGAGATTAAGCATAGTACCTTTTCAGGAATTTGCCGTTGATAGAAGCCATTAGCAGGTCTCCATTAGGCCGGGCTAACTTGTAAGCGCCGTTTGAGAACGTCATCTCAATCACATAAGGTCCTTCCCATTTGGGCTGGAATTTTCCCTTGCTCTTGTGAGTAATGATCATTGGCCTTCTCACAGCTAAAACTAGCTCGCCAACTTTGAACACCCTTTCCTTTACTTTATGATTGAAAACTCTGAAAATGCGTGCCTGGTAGAACGCGATGCGCTGCTGAGCTTGAAGGCGTTTCTCGTCTAATCCTTTTAGCTCTTGAAGCCTTAGTAGGTCGTTCTTCTCTTGAGTCAACTCATTAGCCACGGCTATCCTGAGTGATAGGATTTGAATCTCGATGGGAAGAACTGCTTCACTCCCGTAGACCAACGAGAATGGGGTGCAACCTGTCGGTGCTCGTACCGTTGTGCGATATGCCCAGAGACATTCTCCTAGCTTCTCGTTCCAATCTCTCTTGTTTGAGGAGACGAACTTCTTCAAGAGCTTGATAATGGTTTTGTTGAAGGCTTCCGCCAAACCATTAGCAGCTGAATAATATGTCGTAGAGGCCATATTTTGTATCCGATTCTCATCGCAAAATCGGTGAAACACGTGGCTGATGAACTGAGGCCCATTGTCATGAATTATCCTTTGGGGGATCCCGAAGCGATAAATAACGTGATGCTTGATGAAGCTGATCATATTAGATGTCTTCACCTCAGCAAGAGGGATCGCCTCTCCCCATTTGGAGAAGTAATCTGTAATGGCCAGTATGAACCGGTGACCTCTGGAAGAAGACGGGTGAATAGGACCAATGATATCCATACCCCATGCTTCGAAAGGCCAGGATGCAACCGTAGGATATAGATGTTCAGACGGTCGATGTATGAAGTCTGCATGAACCTGACAGGCTCTGCATTGTCTGGCATACTTGATTGCGCCTGCTATCATAGTGGGCCTGTAATAGCCCATTCTCCTGATACGATCCTGTAGCTTAGGACCGGGTTGATGTGCTCCGCATACGCCGTCGTGAGCTTTACGGATAATCTGCTGCACTTCACTGTCAGCGAGGCATCTCAGTAGCAGTCCATCGTAGGTCCGGCGATATAGACACTGTGAGGATGCATCAAAGTAGAAGCGTAAGGATCGTCTTTTGATGGATACTGCTTCTTTGGGGTTCTCCGGTAAGATTCTGTATGCCACAAAATCTATAAAGGGACTTCTCCAGTCTCTTGTGGGAGGATCGGTGTTTATAGCGTAGCTGCGTTCTATGTGAAAGTTATTTTTCACACAGAATAAATCCCTGTTAAGGAGGATCACCAAATTCTTCTTTCTTATAGGAGTAGCTAAATCTACAGCTAGACTGGCTAGGGCATCAGCTTCCAGATTCTGAGATCGAGGTACATGCTCTAAGAAGAACCCTTTGAATGTTACGGCTATCTCGATCGTTGCTCCATGATAGGGGATGAGGTCTGGATTTCGGACTTTATATATCCCTCTGACTTGATTGACGATCAGCAGGGAATCACCGAAAGCTTCCAGAGATTCGACCCCCAGCTCTTTAGCGACTTGGAGCCCGATTAGTAGAGCGTTATACTCTGCGACATTGTTGAAGAAGGGCTCGCTAAGAGAGTATGCTCGGTAGATGACGAGTTTGTCAGGAGTAACAAGGACAATTCCTACTCCTGAAACTACGTTTCCCCTGGGACCAGTCCTGGAGGCACCATCAAAGAATAGTTGCCATGCGTCACTTTCTATTACGGAATTATATTCTGCAACTTCGTCGGGAATGTCCTCGTATAATTTGGAGGCCTCCGAGATCGGATGAGCAGCTAGGAAGTCAGCCAGTGCTTGGCCTTTGATGGACTTTTGAGGAACGTACACCATGTCATACGGAGTTAATAACATCGCCCAGGTCGTGAGTCGGGAGTTAAGAACACTTGGCTTGCTCATCAGTACCCGAAGAGGAAGATCCAGGAGTTGATCGATGCTAAGGCCATCACTCTGTGCAACAGCGAAAAGACGGTCACGGCCAACATGATCTCCCTGCAATTTGGCAATCTGCCTCCCCAAGAAGTCCCGGACGGTGTGGCACCTATTTCTCGGACAACGATGAACATCGTCAATCTTCCTCTTCAGTACGTAACACGCCTTTGTAGGGTGGTGTACGTATCTGTGGAAGATGCAGTACTTAGGGTTGTTAATACTGCCGACTTCACTGGGCCGCTTCTCCTCAGGAAGGGTAATCTTGCCGCTCTTGACGAGATACTCGAATATGCTCGGAATATCGTCATCGTCGAAAGAGTAGACTTCAATGGGCCTGGAAGTCCCAGGTCTCGTCTGCGTGGTAGCCGTAGTCTTTTGCCTGGATGTATTGATTGTCAGGGCTTCCTTCCCTTTGGAACCACGAGGATGGTCGTTGTTGGGAGATGACCTCTTGGCTCTGTCGGAGGTAGAGATCATGATGTCATTGTCACGCACCTTCCGACTGTTGTCTTCGGCTGCTACCGCTGAGATGATGAATGAGGGCCAATCATGGAACTGATATGGTCCCATGAACACCGAGATTACGGGAAGAAGGTTCTTCCTGCAAATGTCCACCAACGCCGAGTCTGAAACTCCGGGAGGCATTTATAAAATGGCTTGGCGAAAATGTTCGACGAAAGTGCGAACATCCTCCCTTTCCTTCTGCTTTACTTCGATGAGAGAGGCATAGACATGTCAATCCCTCCCTCGTAGAATCGTGTGAAGAATAAAGCTTTGAAGTCTTCGAAGGACGAGATGCAGTTGTCTGCCAGGCTACGGTACCACTGATAAGCTACTCCCAGAGACAGCCCTTGAACACCCGGGTGAGGAGGGCGTCATTCCCTTGTAATAGCACCGTCATCATACTGAAGTAGTTCATGTACTAACTTGGTGACGTTTTTCCCTCGAATAAGGCCATGGTCTGTGGTTTGTATCTCGGAGGGAAAGGAACTTCTTCCCAGAAAGCCGGGTAAGGCTGGTTGATTCCCAATTTCTTGAGCTGATCTTTGTGCTTCAAGGCATCGAATTGGGCTTTCAACTCTCGTACTGCCTGCATCGAATTTTCAGACGGTAGCGGGACCACGGAGTGGTGGAGAATCAGTTGTGTCGTGACTCCAACAGGAGGCAATGCATTCTCCGAGTAAGAAAGTGGAGGAACTGCTGACTCTTGGTCCAGAGCAGGCTCTTGGATCGGATTGGATGGTGGTAGGTCCACCCCCACACGTATCTGAGTTGGAGGGACCGATGCTTGAGCCATGGCAGTTGTATGTTGAGTCAGCATCATCTGGTGCATGTTTTCCATCATGGATTGCATCTCCTTCAGAGATGTCTCCAATATAGTAATGCGTTGCTCAGCGTTTCCTGACGGAGAAGCTTCCTCGCGTTCATCTCCAATGGCATAGACTCCCACCTCCCTGGGTGTCATTGAAGGATTAGTATAGGTCTCTATAGAAGTAGACTCTATACTCTCAGCATCTGATTCGGGGGACTGGCGACCCCCAGCATCGAAATTAGAAGAGCACGAAGTCAGTTGTCGTGACCTCGAACGTGTATTTCGGAACACCCCAGCTTCAGTGTTCCTGAGGAGCTGGTTTAATCCCCTTCGGCTCGGAGTTCTAGAGGGATGATGCCTTGAGCTCGATCGTCCTCCAGGTATGTGTGAAGCCATGTTCACTGATGCGTGTGTGGGCTCTTCTTCCTGGAAAGATGGAGAGTAGCTCAACCGGTCAAAAATCGACCATTTTGCTTTAGAGCAATAATAATCAATGACAATCCTATGACTATTACAATAGTGCTCGCTTGGAGGCATAATAGACATGCTGGAAGATCCCCTATCCTTGCGTTTCTGGATCAGATATTCACGCAGGTCAGGAGGATTTACAGAGGAAGAAGATGGCTTGCCTCTCCTGTTTACATCAGTGGGTGTGCAAAGGTTGGGAACCATGATTTTCCCTGTGCCACCTGTGTACAACAGGTTATCCATCTGGTTAGCGGATAATCCCCGAGGAGCTTGTTCTTCCGCAAACCGAGTCTGCTTTACGCTGGAGGAGTTCTTCCGGCGTAATTCTAGCTGGCGTAAAATTGAGGAGGCTCTCAGTCGGCCATCAGCACCTCACGTAATCCGGAGGGCGGGCAGATTGTACCCTTGCGGTCGTAAAGGTCGAGAATTTGAGCAGTCCGCCGCTTACTTTCCCTCGCGTGGATTGCACGGTTCATCTGCTTCTCCGCCGAGGGCAGATGTATTTTTACACGCGGAACGTGTTTGGATCTTCTGATTTGGCGCTAAGGCACTGTCAGAAGTTTTGTCTATTCCGCCGAAGACAGGAGAGTGATTTTTATGCGCAGGGCGCGGGTGATACTTCTGGGTTGGCACTAAGGCCCTGCCAGAAGTTTTGTCTATTCCGCCAGAGACGGGAGACTGGATTTTACGCGCAGGGTACGGAGGGAGCAATGCTACAACCTCATTGGTCGGAGAAATCAGAGAGTCAACAGGAACGGTAGTGGATGTCTTGGGCATCCAGACCTTGCGTAGCTTCCTGTTGTCTTGTACAGAGAGAGAGTGAGAGCTATCCCCTGTCTGAAGCATGTCTTCGTAGGCAGACTGGTCGAACTGGACGACCAGTGTCTTCTTTACGGATCCCACGGATACCGCATCGTGTTGAGCAATCGCCTTCTCGTCAGAGGAGAAGGATGTCCCCAGCAGAGTCGCCATCTTGTTTATGGTAATAAACGAAAGAAGAATGTATATAAGACAAGGTTTATACGAAACCTGTTTCTTTGGTTTACAAACAAGCTTGTACAATTAGCCCTATACGAGGACGTCGAGTACAATTTTTAAATCTGGATAAATATTACTATAGGTGTCTGATCTGTAGTCGATCACTTTAGCCCTTGGACCACACGATGGTGAAGAAGTGCCGTAGAAGACAGGAGGCAGCTTCGAAGATTGCAAAAGAAGGCGGATGCACGATGCCAAAGTCGTCGATCGCTACTCTTTGCCTGAGCTCCGGATTCTTCTCTCTCTCGAGGACTCTTTGGCTTCTCTCCTAGGTCTTTCGACCTATTTTTCCCGACCTTTGGTTCGATCTTTTCTGAAGTTCGACCTTGTTCGAGTTTTTTGACCTTTTTCTCCTCTTCTTTTTTTCTCGACCTTGGACCTCAGTCAATAGGGGTCTCTATTTATAGGGTTTTAGTGACAGTGACCACTCAGTCGGTGTAGAAACTGAGTAGTGGAAAGTACAGCACCCTTTTACACGATGGTTAAAATAACCACTGCCTGCGTATAGATAATCTTTTGTATGAGCGTGTGACGCGTGTCCAACTAAGGGACAAACGCGTATAACTGCTGCGAAGATCACGGCGTAGAAGCCACGTAGGTGGGTATCCCTTGTGTAGAAGAGGTTGGCACAGAAGCCAATGTCTGTCACCATGGCGTAGAAGCCAAGTAGGGATAGAAGCCGAATGGGCGTAGAGGCCGAGTAGGCATAGAAGCCGTGTGGGCATAGAAGCCGAAGAGGCGTAGAAGCCTGAGCGATCCTTTAGCCAGAATTATGGCTCTTGGGGATATGATCAAATCCCCTGCATTAAATGCAGAGATCCGCCACCATCCTGCGCATTAATTGCAGAGGCGTGCTCTGAAGGTCTGTCATTATTCTGAGCATTAAGTGCAGAGACGTGCCTCGAGCCCTGTACGAAGAGCAGCTTTTTGACGTGGCAGTCTGCTTGTCTTCCGCGGAGCGTAAGAAGCTCACATCTGCCTGTATAAAATAAGGCAGCGTATCCCCTTGTATGCGTAAGAGCAGTTTACACCAAGGAGACGTCAGTAAATGACGGTTCGGTGATATTAATCAAATCCCCTGCATTAAATACAGAGATCCGCCATCATCCTGCGCATTAAATGCAGGGGCGCGTCCCGAGTGGTCTGTCATTATTCCAGCCGTCGTCTGTGTAGTCGTGCAGTACTCTTTGTCAGAAGTCAGACGTCAGGTTCATTGCGTGATTTGACAGGTTCATTTCGGAGAATACGAAGCGTTCCTCGTACGCTTAAATGCTGCATTGAAAGCGGATGAGTTTTATGCCATAGAGACGATGAAGCACTATGTCTACGCTGAAGCAGCCTGGATATACTGCATTTACGCGGGCGGTCCTTGAGCTCATTTTTCACGCTGTTCTTAGCAGAAAAGGCCCTGTTGCATGTTAATGGCTCTGAGGTCATCTTTTACGCTGCCCCGCATCACCATGCTGCGTAGAGCTATCCGGCGTATTTTTCATGCTTCTACAGGCACAATCTCGTCCTCTGGTGCCAGTACTGCTCTAGCGTCAGCTCATGTCCTGTATATCTTGGGGGTATCCTCCCCTAATGTACTTGGGGACATAATCCGGATCCAGGTCTTCAGGGGACATAGCAAGGTACAAAAATAACTCAAGCCAAACAAATTATAATAAATAAAAATAGATTCTCAGGGCAAGCTATGTAACCAGCTATGTGAAATACAAGTTGAGAGCATCAATAGTACTCAGACTGAAACCACTACAAGCTCTGTGTCGGGGAGCCGGTAGCAGTAATATCACGTAATGGGCCAAGCTCTGGAATAGAGACTAAAGCACCACAATAATAAAATATATTTGTATGTAATCATCCTGTAGCATATGTGTCTCTCTCCACCCAGTGTAATCATACGTCTCATGTCCACGATGTCTCATGTCCATAACACGCAAGATCATGACCTCTAGCTAGTACAACGAGTCATAATGATATCTATGTATATGCAAGTCTCAAGTCACAAATCCTGTAAGCCTATACAAAATCACCATGAATTACTGAGGAAATATTTTGTCACAAGAATAGTGTCAAGTATCCTATGGTATTATGTACTTGATAAAGCAAGAACGTAAAAATATATAGGATCGTGGTATCAACTCTCTAAATGATGTTACACGACTCCGCGTACGGCGTTGACACCCGAATCTTGTTCGGACGTTAAACAATGCCTCACGGTCCTAGGTTGAACAGGTACATCACAGAAGTATATGGAAAGAATACAAGAAAATAATATCTCAATATCACTGCAAGTTGGCAAGGTACACTTGCTTGGGTTCTAAGCTCCGTCAATTGCTCCGATGTAAGTAAAATCTCCAGATAAGTCTCCGGATGCTAAAGCAAATATTACCATTGCTCTCAGAATACTTAAAATAGCTAGAATTGACTACCCATAAGTCCAATTTGGATACAGGGGCAGAATTGACAATTTCGGATCAAAGCGGGATCAACCTGTGGCTCACTTTGCACCAAAAAATATGCCAGAGACCAAGTTCACTAAATTTGTCAAACTTAGTGTCTACGAGTCCAAAACGATGATACGAACCCAATGGAATGTCCAGAACTGGATTCTGATGAGCCGATCACAAAATTATCCGTCAAATGGAACCGTGGGGCCCACGAAACGATATTTCGTCAACGTTCTCAAAATCGAACCAAACTTGGGTCACAGGACCAACATAACACTATGAATCCGATGGCGCTAGTTTTTTTGCAAAATGACAAGTACACACAAAATTATGACGAGTGTCAGAATAGGCCGATACGGAGTTTTTCGACGGATATATATTGATTCTGGTGTGCACGCACATTCAAATCAACTTTTACAAAATCCTACACGTTCGCGTTGACAATACGCGCCTTTTGGTATAATTCGCACACGACAAAGTTGTTCCATTTAGCAGAATGTACCCCGTTTTGAGAAAATTTGGGTATAGAAAATCAAGTTTTGGTCAAATTCAACACCGAATAAATTATAGCATACAACGAATTAAAATAAACTAATTTAAGAGATTAAATCTCGGTTATATTATCTAATTTATTGTTTTTGTAAACCCCCTCACCCAAAATTAGGCCTACTTGGCTTAGATAGTGAAACTATGGTTAGTTGAATCCAATTAGAAATAGGATACGGTATTTTATTTAATTATACAATATTTATATCACCGAGTGCACCTTACCGTTGCTTTGATAATTGGAGCACTATACTAGCCATTGCCTTCCTACAAATTTTATATCGTTGTCCTAGACGTGCCCGCCTTCTATTCTGATCTTTGTGTAACTTATAATTATGCTCTCTTGTACTTTATTTTAGTCGCACAACATTCGTCGCAGAAGTTTATGTTTAATTCTAAATAAATACGATTTTGTATCCTTGTACGTTACAATCAAAATTGGAGACACAATCTTGACCCGTTCATACAACCTAATTTATGATAATATTCTACTCTGAGTCTTCTATGTCCATGACACTTCTGTCCCACCTAATTTTATTTCTATGTACTTCTAATTAATTCAAGAACACCTTGCGCATTAATTTTTATTTAATTTAAACCCAATTTCCATCTTTGTGCAATTTTCCTATTGTTGGGCACTTTTATGCAAAATGTGTCCACACCATTGGACATGACACATGAAGAAATCTATTATTTTCCCTTCATAGGAATTTTTCTATAATTTTTGGAATGTGCAACGTGCAACATCGCCCCCTTTATTTTAAACCTATCATTGCATTTAAACAATGCAAATTATAGCCCTCCCAAACATCCCCATGTGAGCCCAAGGACCAACCCAAGAGGATGTTGACCAAGTCAAACTATTCCTAGGTCAACCCAAACCCCATGTGCATATAAATATTCCTTTACTTTGCTTTTTCCCTTTTCACAAAACCCAAAACCAATCTATACCTAGCCGACTCAACCACCCTCTCTTGTGCATCTTCTTCTTCCCAAAGCCTGAGGCTCCGGCGAACAAAGTTGAACCCCCGCCTGGCCTGGCCGACTACCCCGCCGGAACCTCCTTCCACTCCTCTCCTCCATCACCCACCAACACCGCTACACGACCACCAGCACAACCACCATTACCACCAATGTCGCTTACCACCACCTTTTTTTCCTCCTTCTTCTCCTCCGGTCCCCTTCCACCGTTGAGCCGACCAACCTCGCCGGAGAAGCTCGCTTGGCCGCCGAGTCTCCACTGCACAACAGCAACCCACCTTTATCCCGCCGTATCTTCCCTCAATCCGACCGAAACCTGACCACCCCGAGCCTTCTTCCTCCCCCTTCCGAGCCACCGGAGCTCGACCATGTTGTCATCGACCGAACCTCGAGCCTCCGCCATTGACGACCGAACCACCACCATTACAGCACCAGTAACACCACCAGCAACATCACCGCCACCCGACCTTGTCCCTCACCCCTGTCCTCTCCTTTCTCCTCCCTGAGTAACACCACCACCACCTCTCCTCATCCATGACCTCGACCCAGCTCCTCCCTGTCATCGACCCCTTCCTCCCTGTTCGTCTCCACCTTGGCCGAACCCCCTGGCCGGAGAGCATCAGCCCATCCTCACTATCAACCTATGAAAATCATCAGCATCAACCTATGATTATTATCATCATCACCCTATCATCATCATTAATCACCATTCATCATTATCAACCTCGTCATCACTATCATGATCATCACCATCATCTTCACCATGAGCATCACCATCATCATCATCGCCGTAGTCGTAATCATCGTCGCCGTAGTCGTAATCATCGTCATTATCGTCGTCAATGTCATCATTGTCGTCAATGTCGTCATCATCATCATCGTCAATGTCGTTCCCGTGCACGTACCTCGAGGACTATTGGATTTATCTGTGCGACTTTCGGAGCAGGTCATGGATACTACGCAGTTTTCCTGCCAGGCAAGTATACCTTGCCTTGTTGTACTATTTAAATTTAGTATTATTTAGTTGCATATTTATTTATTTTAATATTATATAACTGTGCGCGTCTGAGAGAGACTCGGGTGCAGTCAATGAAGGTGTTGACGTTAGGACTTGTGTCTGACCTAGTATCTAGTGGACCCACCTAAAGTTGTAGAGTTATCGGTATGACTTTCCAGGCCGTGACACATTTCTTACACGTATTGTGAGTCTCATATAGGGCACGGACTTGCGTATCCGGCTGGCCACCTGTACATGTAGGTCGTGCGACAGATAGGGTATAACTGCTAATAGTGATGCATGTTATAAGACTTAGCAGTTATTAGCATTTGAAGCATAGACTATTGTAGTATGGTGGTCCAATCCTTGTCCTTGTTTGGTTATAAGGTTGGGCTGTTGTTCTAACGATAGACTATGAGCCAAAGTTACAACGCCGATACTCGTACTTCATCTCGGCGTAGTAGCTAGAGCGTGTTGCGGATACAACATGCATAGATCATTGGGCGGGAAGGATGACCAGTAGGCGTATGGGACACCCACCTCCTTTATACAGATACCGCGTTCTTCGGAGCGATACGGACGTATATATTTTTACAGATACCACGTTCCTTAAAGTGTTGGACGTTACTTGGTGATTTTATAGATACCTCATTCTTCGAAATAATGGACGTTACAGATACCACACTCTAGAGAACGTTGGACGTTATGCCTACGCCTACCCATACGTACCAAAGTTGTCCTCAAATTGCATTCACTTAGATGGTTAGCGCACCCATTTTATTTATTCAGTATTTACTTTATGGCATGCTTCTATGTATCTTGTTATGTCCCTCTGAGGACCTGGTCCCTTTCTAGGTGTAGATGTTCATGAGTATTCGCAGGAGCGCAGATCTAGACTCGCTACTTGTGTTCTGAGGAGTCCTCTCTTCGAGTCTCAGTGATTGTGGTTGTTGTACTTATATTGTTGTGTTTGCTTTTATATTCTAGTTCGGCAGTGGATTTTTTTTCATCCGACTATCATCTTTAGATACTTTATATTGAGATCTAATTTCGTAGATATTGGTTATTTATTTCTATTTGATTTTCGTGGATGAGATTAGATTATACACTGTGACTTGTGATAGTTTTACCACTTGTGAATTATTGTTCATAATACAGCGTACGCATGTGTTATGGTTTCCATATATTGGAGTTGCCATATATATGCAGCTGGCATGCTTACGTGTCCTAGTCCTACGTATATTCGGACTGGGGTGTGACATATTTTTAGTGGTGGCCCATGCAGGTCAGAGCATATTGTCTCGGTTACGTTACTGTACCGAGCAAGCCTACAAATAGGATTAGAGTATAGGATCTCATCCACATTTGACTATGACTCATCTTCCTTCCAATCCATTCCATTTGAATAATCGCATCCTGCTTGAATCATGTCCTTCCCTAATATTCTTTGAGTGCAGCCTTCTCCTAGAATATAGAAATCCCTATTGTTAGGATGATAATTAGGGTAACATTCCTACTAAGAATACAACTAGGGTATTGACACATCACCAAGTTAGAATACCTAATGAACCCTAGCTCCCCTTACCTATAGATTAATTGACCATTATCCCTTGATAATTAGGGATGACTTGAGAGTAGTATAGACACAACTAGAGTGAGTTATAAATTTAACCATATAGTTTGACCCTAGCATTGAGGGACCAATAGAAATCCAAGGTCGAATATTAGGACCAAAACTTAACTTTTATAGTGGGATAGTATTATAGAGCTATAAATTTAAGTTCTTGTCCTGATACTAGCAGACAATACTTTAGAAAGCCAAGAGGAACGAATATAACATTTTCCTCGATCAAACCTCAAACATAGATATTAGCATACCACCTTCCCCTTAGAAATCGATGATATTATCTATAGTCCCTCTATATTTTAATTTTATCTCTTGTTCCTCTGAAAACTTAGTGCTCTCTATATTTGTGCGACGACTAATTATGCTTTTCCTTCTTTCTCTTCCAACTCGTGCCACCTGACACTTCTGATTGTAGGCCAAATGAATTCTCTTATGTTAAGGATATATAGTTGCTAGGATTATAGTCGTAATCTTAAATTCTGAAAATTTTGTGCTTGGTAGTTAGAGCATAATAGTTTTGAGTTATTCTTGTAGATTGTGACTTGATGATTGTCCTTTAGTTTTGAATCGTGTAACTTGTACCACACCTCGATACGAGTTCCTTTTTCCCTTGAAGGCCAGTAACTCTTCCATTCTTACTATTGACACTTGTTCTATGAGCACTATGATTAAGACTTAAGATGACCATTACTTATATAATGCAATAGGAGACCCTAATAAGTACCAAGATCTTTTCCGCATATACCCCAATAAGAGTTCATACTTTATTTATAAGAACACGGTTATTTTTATAGATTTTCCTTAAGACTGTCACAGTATTAGTTTATTATCTGGGTAGTATGCCTCACAACCTAGTAACACATAGTTCTCTTGACTCATTATTGAAGTGTAATTGAATGACATTAACTATATACTAGCATAAAATAATAGTGTTTATTCAGACTGTAGAACTTAGCGGGCCATACCCCTATTTGGTCGACTAGCGACTTAGATAAGGAGTTAGTATCACAACGGTAGAGACTGTAGAGTCCCACCTTCTTTGTGAACTTGGATTATTTTGTAACTTCTTTTATCATAATCTAGCGTACTTATATTTTTGTACTACCTCGACTTATGTTGCTGTTACAGCCTAGTTTTGCAAGCTTATTCTTTTATTGAGCTTGTTCATGAGATATGTATTATTAGGGGTCCCACACTAATACATTGTCTAAATCAGAATCAGTGTATTAAGGTCTAGCTAACCTTAGTGCGCTTGGTTCGCTCTTCGCATGACTACTTTACGTGGATTGAGATATATAGTAGTAGACGAATATACTTGCCCTCTAGATATGTCTGAGCATATCGTATCAATTACATAATTGTACTGATACGAGCATATGAATATAAATTACCAAAATAGAATTTTGATCCACAACTGCCTTGATAATTCCTATTTGAATTCTTTAAATGCCATGATCCCCACACTTCTATTCTATTATCTCCCCCTTGAACTCTTTATTATTGTTTTTCGTCTTTCCTTATTTTAGAAAAATGAAACCTCGTGCTTGGTATAAGTTTGATACACAGAGTACTATCACATTACTATGTGACTATCTTTTATAATTGATTAAGGACATATCATATATGATATATTTGGTGTTAATTTTTGACGATTGAATAGCACAATTGAATAATTTGAGGAATAGTTTTCTTAAATGTATAGTCTATTGTGATAGATGAGTAAATTTTAAGTTGGATAGAAATTGCATTGTTAACTTGCGATGAAATACTTTTAGATTGTGATCAAGTAAGATTAGATTGGGAGATTCAACCATTTTAATTTTGAGAAATTTTAAAAGAAGGATTAAGATGATGATAACTTAATGAGTTTTAAAAGCCTTGATATGACGAACCAAATATTTATACCTTGAGCACATGATTTAAATTTTGAGAATTGGAGGTTGAATCATTGATTTAAATCTTGAGAAAAATAAATAGAACTCTAAACATGAACATGGACGAATTAAATTCCAAACTTGATGATTGAATTAAAAAAAGTTTGATTATTGGATTACCTATTTGAAAATATTGAGGATGTAAATTGAAAGTAAAATTTGAAGAGTATAAAATTCACAAGTTGAAAATAGAAATAATAATTGATTAGAATTATTTTTCAGAGGAGATTATGATAGTTGGAAATTACAAATAAATTTTGATGTGGGATGTCATATAGATTTGAATTAGATTTGGATGTTAATGATTTGAAAATTCGAAGGAGATTACAATATGTAAATTTTGATTTAAATAATGGTTAATTTAATTTAAAGTGATTGCGATAGATTTGAATAAGTTTAAAAAAAATATTGTGGAAGAGATTGCAATTGACTTGCCTTATGTACGAATGTGAAGGAATTATCCAATTATGCTTTTTTTTAATTTCGATGACGAAATTATTTTTAAGTTGGGTAGATTGTAAACCCTCTCACCCAAAATTAGGCCTACTTGGCTTAGATAGTGAAACTAGGGTTAGTTGAATCCAATTAGAAATAGGACACGACATTTTATTTAATTATACAATATTTATATCACCAAGTGCACCTTATCGTTGCTTCAATAATTGGATCACTAAACTAGCCATTGCCTTCATATAAATTTCATATTCTTGTCCTAGACGTGCCCGCCTTCTATTCTAACCTTTGTGTAACTTATAATTATGCTCTCTTGTGCTTTATTTTAGTCGCACAACATTCGTCGCAGACGTTTATGTTTAATTCTAAATAAATACGACTTTGTATCCTTGTACGTTCTAATCGAAATTGGAGACACAATCTTGACTTGTTCATACAACCTAATTTATGATAATATTCTACTCTGAGTCTTCTATGTCCATGACACTTTTGTCCTACCTAATTTTATTTTCATGTACTTCTAATTAATTCAAGAACACCTTGCGCATTAATTTTTATTTAATTTAAATTCAATTTCCATCTTTGTGCAATTTTCCTATTGTTGGGCACTTTTATGCAAAAGTGCATTGAGGTGTCCACACCATTGGACATGACACATAAAAAAATCCATTTTTTTCCTTCATAGGAATTTTTCCATATTTTTCAGAATGTGCAACGCGCAACATCGCCCCCTTTATTTTAAACCTATAATTGCATTTAAATAATGCAAATTATAGCCCTCCCAAACATCACCGTGTGAGCCTAAGGCCCAACCCAAGAGGATGTTGACCAAGTCAAACTATTCCTAGGTCAACCCAAACCCCATGTGCATATAAATATTCCTTTACCCAAAACCAATCTATAACTAGCCGACTCAACCACCCTCTCATGTGCATCTTCTTCTTCCCGAAGCCTGAGGCTTCGCCGACCGGAGTTGAAACCCCGCCTGGCCTGGCTGACCACCCCACCGGACCCTCCTCCCTCTCCTCTCCTCCATCACCCACCAGCACCGCTGCACGACCACCATTACCACCAATGCCGCTCACTACCACCCTTCCTTCCTCCTTCTTCTCCTCCGGTCCCCGTCTACCGCTGAGCCGACCAACCTCGCCAGAGAAGCTCGCCTGGCCGCCGAGTCTCCACTGCATAGCAGCAACCCTCCTTCATCCCGCCGCATCTCCCCTCAACCCGACCGGAAACTGACCACCCCGAGCCTTCTTCCTCCCCCTCCCGAGCCACCAAAGCTCGACCCCGCTGTCATCGACTGGACCTCGAGCCTCTGCCATTGACGACCGAACCACCACTATTACACCACCAGCAACACCACCGCCACCCGACCTCGTCCCTCGTCCCTGTCTTCTCCTTCCTCCTCCCTGAGTAACACCACCACCACCTCCCCTCATCCCTGACCTCGACCCAGCTCCTCCCTGTCATCGACCCCTTCCTCCCTGCTCGTCTCCACCTTGGCCGGACCCCCTGGCCGGAGAGCATCAGCCCATCCTCACCATCAACCTATGAACATCATCACCATCAACCTATGAACATCATCACCATTAACCTATGATCATCATCATCATCAACCTATGATCATTATCATCATCACCCTATCATCATCATCAATCACCATTCATCATTATCAACCTTGTTATCATCATCATGATCATCACCATCATCTTCACCATGAGCATCACCATCATCATCGTCGTCGTAGTCGTAATCATCGTCATCATCGTCGTCAACGTCATCATCATCGTCATCGTCAATGTCATTTTCGTGCGCGTAGCTCGAGGACTGTTGGATTTATCTATGCGACTTCCGGAGCAGGTCATGGATACTATGCAGTTTTTCTGCCAGGCAAGTATACCTTGCCTTGTTGTACTGTTTAAATTCAGTATTATTTAGTTGCATGTTTATTTATTTTAGTATTATATAACTGTGCGTGTCCGAGAGAGACTTGGGTGCAGTCAACGAAGGCGTTGATGTTAGGACTTGTGTCTGACCTAGTGTCTAGTGGACCCACCTAAAGTTGTGGAGTTATCGGTATGACTCTCCAGGCCGTGACACATTTCTTACACGTGTTGTGAGTCTCATGTAGGGCACGAACTTGCGTATCCGGCTGGCTACCTGTACGTGTATGTCGTGCGACGGATAGGGTATAACTGCTAATAGTGATGAATGTTAGAAGACTTAGCAGTTATTAGAAGTCGGAGCATAGACTATTGTAGTATGGTGGTCCAATCCTTGTCCTTGTTTGGTTGTAAGATTGGACTGTTGTTCTAACGATAAACTATGAGCCAAAGTTACAACGCCAATACTCGCACTTTATCTCGGCGTAGTAGCTAGAGCGTGTTGCGGATACAACATGCATAGATCATTGGGCGGGAAGGACGACCAGTAGGCGTATGGGACACCCACCTCCTTTATACAGATACCGCGTTCTTCGGAGTGATACGGACATATATATTTTTACAGATATCACGTTCCTTAGAGTGTTGGACGTTACTTGATAATTTTACAGAAATCTCATTCTTCGGAATGATGGACGTTACAGATACCACACTCTAGAGAATGTTGGACGTTATGCCTACGCCTACCCATACGTACCAAAGTTGTCCTCAAATTGCATTCACTTAGATGGTTAGCGCACCCATTTTATTTATTCAGTATTTACTTTATGACATGCTTCTATGTATCTTGTTATGTCCCTCTAAGGACCTGGTCCCTTTCCAGGTGTAGATGTTCATGAGTATTCGCAGGAGCGTAGATCCAGACTCGCTACTTGTGTTCTGAGGAGTCCTCTCTTCGAGTCTCAGTGATTGTGGTTGTTGTACTTATATTGTTGTGTTTGCTTTTATATTCTAGTTCGGCAGTGGATTTGTTTCCATCCGACTATCATCTTTAGATACTTTATATTGAGATCTAGTTTCGTAAATATTGGTTATTTATTTCTATTTGATTTCCGTGGATGAGATTAGATTATACACTGTGACTTGTGATAGTTTTACCACTTGTGAATTATTGTTCATAATACAGCGTACGCATGTGTTATGGTTTCCATATATTGGAGTTACCATATACATGCAGCTGGCATGCTTACGTGTCCTAGTCCTACGTATTTTGGGACTGGGACGTAACAGTTCAAGTAGAATTTAAAAATATTAACTCGGTTGGAAGAAAATCAGACATGAACATGGATGATTGGAACAGTTTCTGAACTACAAATTGGATCATTTTTTTTCTATTTTGCTTCGCGAATTACGACCGACACAGGACACGATACACCGAACTAATTATACAGGATTTAAGAGGGTCATGTGGTCTTCGCATAGGATTCGACAGGTCGACATTTAGTTAACTGTGCAGGGAGATACAAGGGCTAGAAGATGGGTACCTTGCTGTGTGCTGTGCTCGGGATCTCGGAGCTACTACTTTGCGACGGCGTGTTGCGGCGGTCCGGCGGTCGTCGGCGGCTGTGGTTGGTCGGGGTGGAAGAGGAGTTAATGGTGGTGGTGGTCGGCTCAGCTAGGGATTATATAGGGTGGAGGGGAGGGCGGTTACAGGGAGCGGAAGGGGTCGGGTCGGCTTCGGTTTGGGAGAGGAAGAGAGGGGGACGCGGGGTGGGGTTGGTACTGTAGCGTTGGTTAGAGGGTTCTGGGTGAGCGGGTCTGCGGGTACGGGTGCGGGTTTGGGTCTGAATCCAGTTTGGTTTGGTTTAGGTTGGTTTAGGTTGGTTTGGGTTGGGTTGGTTCGGTTTGGGTTGGTTTATTATAAATCAATGCAATTAGCTATCTAAAAATAGTTTTAGACCCCAATAAATTCCAAAAAATACACAATATTCTATTATTAATTATACACCAAAAATATAATTTTTGCACTATTTTAATAATTAATTTAATACACAAAAATATAAATCTATGAAGAACATTTATTATAATTAACTAAAAATAATAAAAAAATTCTACAATAATAATTAATGAAATTTTTAAATTAAATTCTAAAAATCAGGGTGTTTACACTATCTCCCTCCCTTTTGTAGGCAGTAAGGGCTATCTCCCTGCGCCAGGTGTTTTTCAGTTTTATTAATAAAAGCGACGGCTCCCACGTGTACGTGGTTGAACCAAAAAAAAATTATTAAAGGAAGGATATATATTCTAATTAGGAGGAATATTCTATCCATAATAGCTAATCTAATTAATCCTATGTGACTAAGTCATGAACTAACATAGTATCACTAGTTAAGTCCACTAATACTTAGTCTATTCTAATTAACTAACACATGAACCCAATACAATATATATATATATATATATATATATATATATATATATATATATATATATATATATATATATATATGAAATGACAAAAATACCCCTCCTAGTATTAGGTGGTTACAAAAACCCTCATTGTTAAATAACTAAGTGGAGGGAGAATTTATTTAGTATAAATTCTATGGTCTCCATTACTGGTTTGTAGGTGATGTAATTATACTTGCTTGTTGGCTTTAGTGCCTTCCTCTATATCGGATGAGTCTAATTACGGATTACCATTAAAGACTTCCTTTGGGATAATTATAAAAATTTACCTAGTGTGTGCTTACTTCTCAATCTGAAGGAACATATTACGAAGTAATGGACTTAGTATTAAGTAATGGTGTACACTTAGATACAAATAATGGTATCCTCCCCATCGGAGTCACTACTATTATTTGTAAGACCAAAGCAAGACCAAAAATTAATTTTATTTGTCATAAAGTTAGGTTGACATGATAATAAAATTAATAGAAAAGACCTCATTAGACTAATGTTTAATTGGTATACGTCCACATTATCGTGACACACTATAGAGAAAACCCTCATTTTCGAAGACAATAATTCCTCGGAACTGGCCATTTGCGGTCGAAAATGCTTTTTTTCGACAGTATCTTGCCGTCGTATGCCCTCGAAAAAGCAAGCGTCGAAAAATATTTTTTCCCGACCAACCGTCAGAAATGTTAGTATTTGCGAAGGCCAAAGACATTCGTATTTGTTTTTCTATCATCGTAAAAATGATTTATGAACATACGACGGATGGATATTTCCGATAATTCATTGCCTTTGGAAAAAATAAATTGATGGTCAAAAATGTTTACAAACACGACGGACAATTTCTTTTTCGACGATGCATTTCCGATAGCCATTGTTTCTCAGAAATAATATTTACGATGGAAGATTTATTTGCGACTATATTTTGTTTATCATGAATAGAAATTTTCGACAATAAAGTACACGAAAAAAAGATTGTAAAATTATTTCAGATAAAAGGAGATGCTCGAAAATGTTATGGATTATTTCCGATGAAAGAAAATCGTCGAAAAATATATATTTTTGAGTGCTAAAGCAGTCGAAAATTAAAATTTATGTAATCAAAATTATGTTTTTACGATAATATATCTTGTCAAAAATGATGATTAAATTCTATAAACATCATTTCTGATGAATGAGGGTTTTCACAATTTTGTTTTTTCGATCACCATAACAATTAGAAATAAAAAAAATAACATCAAAATTATGTTATTATGATGTCTATGTTTGTCCAAAATTTTGTCAAAAATGGTTACATGACACGACAATTACTAATTCCGATGGAACTAATTATCGTAAAATAGCTTCAGTTATCTCAGAAGTTGTTAAATTAATAGTAAATCAGGAATACATTGACAACTAAAATAAAAGATAATGTTGTAATCATTCATTCATATAAAAACAATGTGACACAAAGAAACCAATGTATTTTAAGTACAATAAACTTGTAAGGTCAAATCTAAGAGAATTTTCCATGTCCACGTATACCAAAGTAAAAATATTTTTATGAAACTGAAGCTTGTTGAATTATTCTTCAAAGTCATCGCTAAGATTAGCATCCGAACCATTACTTCCAATATTATCCTGTTACAACAAAGAAAAATCAGTAAGGACTCATGTAATTTAAATAAAATTAAGAAATAAACTCAACTTACAACTTTTAAAATTATAAAGAAAGGTACATACCACATATGGTGATTGTCTTGCACTATGTTCAGAATTTTGGGTGTTGTTTAACAATATTTGAACTTGTTCTTGCAAAGTGCTTAATTGACCTTTCACATCTTTCATCTCATCTTTTAATTGCTGGTGATTTTTTTCAAGTTCAACACACCTACGCTTATTGCAATTTTGGCTAGATAAGTACAAATCTTTATCTTTCAAACCACCCCCAAGCCAAGTACACGACCATGACTAGGTACAATCAGCCATTCTTGTGTGCCAGATGATGACAACAATGACCATGACAAGTTTTATACCTTAAGATTGAAGCATTCTGGTGCTAATGTATGCAATATCTCCATGCAAAGTCTTCCTAAATATAGAAACTTATCAGGATTTTGAGTATTGATTTCTATACCTCCTAAATCTGGTCAGCAACATCTAGCTAGTTGCCTTCTCTATGGTTTTATGGGTGATGTTGAAATTCTAAAAATTAATCTGACTACTATTTCACAAGAGGGTCATGGAGATCTACTACAAGGCTTAACACAAATTTTGTGTAAGTTTTTTGTTATTATTTGCTGAAATTATTGTTTGTAGTTTGTTCACTACTGAAAAAAATGTTGACTGTGTAAACAACTGAGTTTCACACCCTCATGGATGTACATTTAGAATTTTTAGGTATCAGTTTCATCCATATAGTTCAGTTACTTGTTTACTTAACCACATTCACCCATAATATTTACATTCTTGACACAGGACAAGACCTACAGGTACAAAGACTTACTTGGACTAGTGTTTCCTCATATTGGCATCAAAATAATTTTATTTTTATTCAATCAAATCTCTAATCTTAAATTCTGTAATGCAAATGCTTTTATAGTCATATTGGTTGTGTTTCAGGATAAGAACAAATAGAAAAATAAATAATTGATAATCATATCTGAATTATCTAACAATAATTAGACATACATAGTGCCTTATTTAGTTACTTAAAAGGTTTTCTAATTTGTGTTTAAATGTTCCGGGTTACCTATTACATGTCTCCTTCTAACACTTTAATGGGTGAGGGTGACAAGTTTTATTAGCTCTTGCTATGTGACTTATATTTCAAAATTCATAAACTCTTCCACATACCGAAAATAGCCTGCTAAATTGCCTTGCTCATTCTAGTATATTCGGCTGAGAAATAAGGGATTGTATGACAACTGAATTCCACGATTGAGGCAGTAGAACAATATTCTTTTCTTCATTTAGGCAAAACTGCATTCATCTTATGATAAGAAGCCATTTATAAAGAGCCATTTAACAGAAGCCAAGCATGGTAAAAGTCATTTATAAAGAGCCATTTAACTTATGATTAACATCTGAGAAAATTTGATACCAACCACTAGAATGGCAAATATAATAGGTAAGCTTTTGCAATTAGTTGACTGATACAAACTACAAATTAGACTGTTATTTACTGTGCAGGAATTTACCTCTATAAGTACCACCAATCTTCCTCCGAAGCACTCCATACTTAGTATCAAACATATACTACGTACTTTGTTGTTACTCGACCAGTACTGGGTGTATTGTTCTGTGGAGCCATGTCGAAGAGAAAAGAAAAAAGGAAACAAGTCAATCCTAAGATATGTTGTAAAAAAAATAAATCTATGATATCATAAAACCAAACAAACAAGCCTTCTGCATATATTCCAGGAATACTTTTCCATTAAAGGCCATTATATACCTTACAAAATTTATTCGTGTTAACTTGCATATGGATACATGTGGATACTTCTGTAAGAAATAATCTATAACAATGATTACGAACCTACGGAGCTTGTTCAGGTACTCTATTAGCAACAGGAGCAACAACTGTTTCTGCAGACTATTTTAATGTACAAAGTCAGTGAACTTTACACCAGGAATGTTGAATGCATATTTGGAATTAAGACTTGTGAATAACACAATCAAGTGTACCTGTGTAGAAGAGGCTCCAGTTGTGACTGAAGTCTTGCTCTTAAGCATTGGCAAAGAAATAATACAATCAGAAAATAATAGAATCAACATAAACTTATATGAATAGAAAATCTGATCCAAATAATGTGAGAAATAATCAATTTCAAGTTAACAGAGAACATAAAACAACTGTCCATACCACATGATTCATCTAAGAAAAAAAATCCATACCACTAACCACAGACTTCTCTCATTCCATCCTCATGAGGAAACCAAAAGTTACATAATCTTAAAAGCAATTTTGCTTGGAGTGAAATATAAACCTACCACTTATGAGGAACTACAAGAGAAATATGCTATAGCTCAGGTACTGCTAAATGCACCAATAACTAGTAATATAGCCATGGAAACAACTAATTCAGTTTTGGGTCTCAAATATTGATTGCCTAATGCTGTTCAATTTCTGAGAGGTTAAATGTACAGGTCCCAAATACTTGCTGATCAAACATGGGAACAACCACTGCAAGGAGATTTAAACATCCAGTTTTCTTCCTATACAAAAATTCTTAAGTTCATCATATTATTACTTATATGCTGCTTAATTAGTTAAATGCTCACAGGAATATTGAATCCATAATGCTGCAAGCATGTCAAGAAGTTCTCTGTTTAATGATATTTGACAACTGCAGGAAGACAACTGATACAACCTTCATGATACTGTTACAAAATCCAGATATAACAATTGCAGATATAATAATTTAATATGGTTCATGAATAATAAGAGAATAATATAGGTATAATAATTTAAATTGTACAATAAACTCAGAAATAAAGTCAACTAATGCCCAAACCAAAATAGCAACAAACTTGTATTGCATTCATTTTTTTCCAACACATTTTAATAGTGGACCCAAATCAGGTTGTTCCACAATAAAGAATTGGAAATTAATTATCATAGTCCTGTCCATACAACATATATCAAGACATGTATTTTGAAGTCTTAAGCCTTAACCACTAGTAAAAGGTAGGACCAAAATGATCCCCTATCAGTAATCCTTACTTTATCATGAAATAGAGGGAAACACTAACACATACAAACTCACAACTCATTGGACAATAAGAAGAGAGAACAATATCCATGTATGTTGCTTATTCGGGTTAATATAGATATACTGTTGCAATCATCAGTACAAATTCATATATACTCCTTAGTGACAACAATACATAAGCACTTAAATTGCTTCTAAAGGGAGTCATCACTCTCGTTGCTCAAACCAAGGGGCATAACCATCCGTTCATACAAGAAAGCCTGACACGAATTGATGTAAAAACTGAAAAAATATCGATCATAAAAGTTCTACTTGATGATAAACTTGTCCAAACTGGATCAGTGTCACTTTTCAAAATATCAGTACGCACCATTTGCAGCTGGGTGTGAATTTCAATATTTACTTGTCAATGTTTGTTTCACAAACAACATATCCGTAAGAGTAAAAAAGATGCATTAGAAATATGATTTCACTTATGCATCCTATTAAAATTCAACAATATCCATGTGTATTAATATCCATATGTGTTGTTTGCTCTTCTAGATCCCCATACTTTAGAAAGCCTAAAATCAACAAAACCCACAATTCAACAAAACCATTAAATCAACAAAACCTAAACCAGTTCTTGATGGAAAACAACATAGTGGATTGGTAAATCTAAAACCCTAAAATCAGCAAAATACTCAAATCAGACATCAATAAAACCCTAAAAATCAACAAAACACTGGGTGGAGTTGTGGTGGAAGCACCTTTGCGTGGGTGGAGGTGTGGCGGTGTCGATCTCCTTTCCACCTGTGCTGGAGGTATGGTGGTGGTAGCCCTGCAAAATCAATATTGTGAGAGAGAAGGAAAGTCTCAAACCAAAATCAAACCTCTGACAACGGAGATATGTTGGTGGACATACCTAGGTCTTTGATTTGGCAGCGGTGATGAAGGCCTGCTTCGTCGGTGATGGAGGAAAGCAGCTGTGATTGCTTCTTATGTACTGGAATCAAGTGTATATGTTGTCAGAGGAAGATCGAGAGAGAGAGAGAGGTGGGAACCACGGAAAAATATGTGCGGGAAACGTTGGAAAATTTTAGGGGGAATTTTTTATTGGCTCTTGATAAATGCACTAAAAAAAAAAAGACTAAGGACAATCCAAATTTTTATCATTGATAATTACAAGTTTGCCACTCCAAAAAATAACTCATCGGACTGTCCACTTCCAATTAATTTTTTTATAATCAAGATAGTCAAAATTTTGACAGTCCTACCAATTGGAAGGACTCTTAAAATTTTGACAGTCCTACCAATTGGAAGGACTCTCAAAATTTTAACAGTCATAACAATTGGAAGGACTGTGAAAATTTTGACAGTCCTTCCAATTGGTAGGACTGTCAAAATTTAGACAGTCCGGAGGGGAGGGCTACGCGAGTTGACACGAGGGTGGGGTTGCGTGCAGGCCCAAAGGGGGGAGGAGGAGGAGGAGGAGGAGCGGGAGGAGGAGGAGGCAGCGGGAAGCGGGGGAGGAGGCAGAGGCATGTGCGCGGGGGGGGGGGGGGGTGCAAGGCGTAGGAGCACGCGC
Source organism: Iris macrosiphon (assembly GCA_036927795.1). Lineage (NCBI taxonomy): Eukaryota > Viridiplantae > Streptophyta > Magnoliopsida > Asparagales > Iridaceae > Iris > Iris macrosiphon. Next base: position 364,759 of record JAYESA010000083.1, read on the forward strand.
TCGCCTCCGCAGCTACTGTTGTTGCTGCCGCTTCTGTTGTTGTTGCCGCCGTCGTCGCTGTCGTCGGTGCTAGGCGTAACCGCGGCCCCTCTGTTAGAGTCCGATTCCATGGAATCGTTGGGGCGTCCCCCGAATCGTGACCGCCGTGCGGGCCTGGGGTTGCGCCTAGGCTTTAATGTTTTGCATAGCGAGCACATATTCAGAGTACGCAGATAAATTGAAACACGGATTTGAAACATGAAAAAGTTCTCTTTATTGATAATGAACATCTATTACAAACTCTTGAACGAGTCAGCTATTTTGCCGCACGGACTTACAAAAGTGTTGACACAAAATGAGATAGCAGTCATGTACATTACATCCCTTTACTAAACTTCAAAATATATAGAGACCTCCGGGCTGGAGGACGGCTTGGCCACGGAGCTGCATTGTATATAAAGTTGCAAGCTCCTTTCTTCAAGTACTTCAAAATACGGCGCGATCAGGATGCGCCTACAGCTGGACTGGATCAGGAAAGACGACTTCGGCTCCTCGCTCGGTTCGCCTTAGTACGGGAAACATGTTTCAACGAGGGTCAGTATGTCGAAACATACTGGTGAAGGCGAGCTAAACCCAACTATACCAATCAACTCGTTGTTTATATGAAGCATGCATATTTTTGTGGGTTTCTATTCTTGCCTTAGTTCATTTACAAGTAAGCAGCATATAGAATTTACTGAAATAAACTTGCCACCGTTTGGTGGATTTTACCTGCGTCTGAACCACCTGCACATTACTTACCATGCCTTCCCTGCCACGAAGACACAAGTTAGTTTGCAACATATTTAAATATACAAGGATCACTGGCATGATGCCATGAAGGACACTAGTCTTAGACGAGAATGGTTTACAGCGAAAGTACAGTGGGCGCTACAAGCCATCTCGTCCAGTACAGTAGACTATACAGTAGAGTTCCGTCCGGACCGGATCGGTGCCAGTGCCCCAGCGACCGTCCGCAGGAACCAATGACCTTGTGCACAAGTTGTCCGTGATCGAACGGTATGTTTACTAAGTTAACAGTTCATGCAGTTGAGGCAACACGAGTACAAGACAAGTAGTATTACATGATTCATTTTGCATAACCTCCCTGAACAATTATGCGCATACAATGTGTGTTCCATACTTAGCACAATTTATAGAACATTTATAAACGAACTAGCATACAGTATGATAACCATTCACAAGTTTAGTTGACAAGCAATAATCCAAGTCTATTCCATTTTTATCTTGATATCTTTTATTATTACTTGGTATCGTTTGATCGGGCAAACAAGGATGCAAGATTATTAGTTGTGAAGACTGGAAGATGGGCTAGCTAATCGGGATGGTAGCCACTCACTTAGATGGTTGGAAGGGAGAAGGAAAGAGGCGCTTCGAGACTCCGCTCGTAAGCCGCCTACTGCTCGTTCACCCGCATCACGAACAGCTCGATCAATACCTCTTCCACTCTTTCCAATCTCGGAATTGAAGTGCAGTTCAATGAACGAAAATAATAAAATCCATCGAAACCGTTCAAGGAAAAAAAATAAATCCAAAAACCAACTCAAAGCACAAAAGCAACAAGCGACATCGAAATCCGAGGCAATAAAAGATAACAGCGGAGAGGTCCCTCCTGACTCTGCCGCTAAGTCGATCCCGGGGGCACGGTCCACTGAATATGGGAATCGATTCCGAATAAGCAAATCCATAATGAGGACGAGTTCTTGTTTCAATCTATTTCGATCGAATGATACCGTCTTGTATCTCTTAGCTGCGCTCCCCGCACCGGGGGAACGGGGCGCTACATCCTACCCAACTAATTGGAAGTTTCGTCTTCGAAACTTAGAAATAGAACCTACCGTTAGGGAATATTTTGTTGCAGGCGATGCTTGTTGAGGCGGCTTAATGGGAAGTCATGAACTGTATGGTTTGATTCACCGCAAACTAAACATAACCCAAGTCTCAGGCAACACTTATCAATTGCGTGCCCCGACCGCCTGCAGAAGTGACACAGTCGTTCTAACTTTTCTCCATGCTTGCCACTGTTGTTCGGATGCTTTGCAGCATTATTTCCTCTATCGTTGTTTTGCGTTTGTGATTGTAGGTATGCACAGCGCGCAAAAACGTGAGGATAGTGTGGTTCAAGCGATAGGGAATGATTCATGACTTCACGCATTATCCCGTACTGATGAACGACTATGTGTGCATGGATGGCAGGGCGCAAACCACCTTCAAACCTTCTAGCTCGACTCGCTACATCAGGTAAATAGGCGCTAGCGAATTTAGAGAGACGGTTGAATTCGGCAGAGTATTGCTTAACTGTCATGCTGCCTTGCCTCAGTTGCACGAACTCGTTCTCCATCTGACGTTGTACTGGAGGGGGTATGAGCTCCTCTTCAAATGCGGCACAAAAAGTCATCCATGAGATTGCCTCCTCTCCATGGTCAAATTGAAGAGATCGTCGATGCACGTCCCACCAATCGTACGCGTTGAGGCGGAGCTGTAGTTGCGCGCAGGCGACGTGCTTCTCTTCGGGGACCTCTAGCAGAGTGAAGTGGTCTTCAAGTTCGGCCAACCAATCTAGAGCTACGACTGGGTCCTCAGTCCCGTTGAATGGGGTGTTGCAGACTTTCTTGAAGTGGCCAAAGTCGAAGGCAGTCACGTCCCTCGGCCTTGGAATTTGTGGCGTCTCTACTTCAAGCATGGACTGTTCCACCGGAGTCGCTGCTGTTGCCGCGGAATGGTTGGAAGCCAAAGTCTGCACGATCTGTTGCAGGGCATCTACCTGCTTCTGTTGGACTGAGAATCGTGCTTCTATATTGTCTTAAAACTTGAGTTGACTCTCCTCCGCCCGCTTCTTGGCCCATTCGTAGCGAGCCTTGTCCCTTGTTGGTTTGCCTCCAACATCCGCAATATTTGCGGGACGGGATCGATGCTTGGCACGGCTCGCTGGCTCCTTGAACTTCCCGAAGTGTCCGAATTACTTTCTTGGCCTTGCGTTTCGTCCGGTGCTAGCGCTGCAGATTGCTCTGGTGCCATTCCTTCAGAAGAAGGTAAATTACATTAGAATCATAATGTACTATGAACTTATTGCATGAACGTATCTCATTTTGGCCTAGCGATTTCAAGAGTTCACACAGGAATTTGATCGTTAAAGGAACTTTTCCTGCACGAGAGTCTAAGGAACTTGAATCTGTGCTCTGATACCATTATGTCACAGTACGATTTCGTGGAATCGTTAGGGCGTCCCCCGAATCGTGACCGCCGTGCGGGCCTGGGGTTACGCCCGCACAAGGCTTTAATATTTTGCATAGCGAGCACATATTCAGAGTACGCAGATAAATTGAAACACAGATTTGAAACATGAAAAAGTTCTCTTTATTAATAATGAACATCTATTACAAACTCTTGAACGAGTCAGCTATTTTGCCGCACGGGCTTACAAAAGTGTTGAAACAAAATGAGATAGCAGTCTTATACATTACATCCCTTTACTAAACTTCAAAATGTATAGAGACCTCCGGGCTGGAGGACGGCTTTGCCATGGAGCTGCATTGTATATAAAGTTGTAAGCTCCTTTCTTCAAGTACTTCAAAATGCGGCGCGATCAGGATGCGCCTACAGCTGGACTGGATCGGGAAAGACGACTTCGGCTCCTCGCTCGGTTCGCCTTAGTGCGGAGAACCTGTTTCAACGAGGGTCAGTATGTCGAAACATACTGGTGAAGGTGAGCTAAACCCAACTATACCAATCAACATGTTGTTTATATGAAGCATGCATATTTTTGTGGGTTTCTATTCTTGCCTTAGTTCATTTACAAGTAAGCAGCATATAGAATTTACTAAAATAAACTTGCCACCGTTTGGTGGATTTTACCTGCCCGTCTGAACCACCTGCATAATACTTACCATACCTTCCCTGCCACGAAGACACAAGTTAGTTTGCAACATGTTTAAATATACAGGGATCACTGGCATAATGCCATGAAGGATACTAGTCTTAGACGATAATGGTTTGCAGCGAAAGTACAGTGGGTGCTACAAGCCATCTCGTCCAGTACAGTAGACTATACAGTAGAGTTCCGTCTGGACCGGATCGGTGCCAGTGCCCCAGCGACCGTCCGCAGGAACCAATGACCTTGTGCACAAGTTGTCCGTGATCGAACGGTATGTTTACTAAGTTAACAGTTCATGCAGTTGAGGCAACACGAGTACAGGACAAGCAATATTACATGATTCATTTTGCATAGCCTCCCTGAATAATTATGCGCATACAATGTGTGTTCCATACTTAGCACAATTTATAGAACATTTATAAACGAACTAGCATACAGTATGATAACCGTTCACAAGTTTAGTTGACAAGCAATAATCCAAGTATATTCCCTTTTATCTTGATATCTTTTATTATTACTTGATATCGTTTGATCGGGCAAACAAGGATGCAAGATTATTAGTTGTGAAGACTGGAAGCAGGGCTAGCTAATCGGAATGGTAGCCACTCACTTAGATGGTTGGAAGGGAGAAGGAAAGAGGCACTTCGAGACTCCGCTCGTAAGCCGCCTACTGCTCATTCACCTGCATCACGAACAGCTCGATCAATACCTCTTCCACTCTTTCCAATCTCAGAATTGAAGTGCAGTTCAATGAACGAAAACAATAAAATCCATCGAAACCGTTCAAGAAAAACAAGCAAATCCGAAAACCAACTCAAAGCACAAAAGCAACAAGCGACATCGAAATCCGAGGCAATAAAAGATAACAGCGGAGAGGTCCCTCCTGACTCTACCGCTAAGTCGATCCCGGGGGCACGATCCAGTAAATATGAGAATCGATTCCGAAGAAGCAAATCCATAACGAGGATGAGTTCTTGTTTCAATCTATCCCGATCGAACGATACCGCCTTGTATTTCTTAGTCGCGCTCCCCGCACCGGAGGAACGGGGCGCTACACCCTCGCCAGCGCATGCCTCCGCAGCGCGCAGCTCCCCCCCCCCCCCCCCCCCCGCACAGTATTTCTTCTTCTTTATCGCCTTCGTGAGGAGCCAACGGGAAGGTGCTTGAGGTACGGCTCGACGACGGTGACGCAGTCAATGGCGAGGTCGATGACTCGGAGAGGCAAAAAATTACGAGATGAGGGATGAGGAGAGGCCGGAGGGGGTGGGTGTGGGTAGGAGCAGGAGGAGGGAGGTGAAGAGGGTGGGCAGCCCTAGTAAAATTTAGGCTAGCCTGAGTAAAAAAAAATTCTAACTGGGCTAGCACCGAGTCATTTTTTCTAGTGCCTTTATCAACAGCCTTTTTCATTTTGTAGCACTATGACGGTTTCGATTGGATTGTAAAAAAAAAATTTGTCACACAAATCCGAACCTATCAATTTATCATAGTTTTTATTGTTACACTAAGAGATGTACACTCATTTTGCAAGTAAAACTAATTTTTTTAATATTATTATAAAATAGTTTAAATATATTTTAATTATAATTTATTATGGATATATTTTTGCTCCTTCTAAAAAAGTCTTGAAAATAATAGTCGTCTAAGCTGTACGTATATCCTTACGTAAAAATTAAAAATTAAAAATTAAAAATTAAAAATTAAAATTTTTATAAATTTTAACTAATTGTTTAACTATATAATATTATATAACTATAATTAAATATCTCTTCTAACTCATGTGGTTAAGGTGAGAGGCATTTTATTTTGTTGGTCAAGTTCAATTCCCCATGACATTTTTTATAAAAAAAAAAAAATTCCAACAAATTTTTTTACGTAATATTATTTTTTAAATAAATTGTTAAGTATTTACAAACTGCTTAGACGGCTTATTTTTTTAGCCATTTTGAAGCCTCATTACAAGAGTAGAGATATAATATAAAAATAATAAAATTATATAATTAGAATTTTAGTAACGGTTGTTTATTTATCGTAACGGTTATAATCGTTACCATCATGTCACGGTAATAACAGTTACTAATGATATAAAAAATGCATTACAAATTTTACGTTTTGGTCTAGTGAAGTGAATGTAACCATATTGGAAAATGTACTTAGCTTGTGTTTTCATTTTCTAGTCTTTCTTTTTCTTGAATCTGTAACCGACTCTCTCCATTCAATAAACCCTAATTCATTCTTCCCCATATTGTGTGAATATTCTTCAAATTTTCCATTAAAATGACAAAAATTGCTAGGTCTTCACCACTCCCAATTCAATTTGGGACGAGACCTAACATATGTATATCATCAACCAATTAATTTAAAAACTAAAAAATCTTTTTAAGTATCGTAACCGTAGTTGTTTTCTCACATAGTTGAAAAAATTAAAAACCTAAAATTCTCCTAAATACTTCACATATGTAAATCCTAAAATATTTTAAAATTTAAATTATATTTAAACTACCTAATGATATTATCTAACTAAAATTATAATCAAAATTTTAAAAACAAATTTATAGGAAATCATAACTAAATTAATTCAAATTATATTTAAAATATTCTAACATAATTTAAATTTATATATTTCAATAATATCGTACATTTTTTCCTTTTCTATATTTTAATAACATTTAAAATATTCTAATATAATTTAAATTTCTATATCTATATATTTTTATATTTCAATAATATCGTAAATTTCTATATTTAAATTTATTTTACGTGCAACGCACGTGCATTTACTAGTATTTTTTATTTATTTGATGAATTATTTGATTATTTGGATATTTTTTTAAATTTATTTGGAGAATTTTTTTTTAATGAGTATCTAAATTTACAAAACACTTTAAAAAGATAATACTCATGACTATTTTATTTGAAGAAAATAATTTTATACAAGAAAATATAAACACAATACACACATATTTACACACTAATAAATAATTAATTATAATTTTTGCATATAAGTCCATTAAATCTCATTTTTTTAAAATAAGTTCCTAAAAAATTATGAATTGCTTTTGGTAAATAGAGTTATGAGCCTTAAAACAATTTTAAAATAGAATATTCGCCATTTTATGAATTGCTTAAAAGTTTTTCTAGTAATTTGTCATTTGTCATTTGTCTGTGTTGAATAGGGTGTTCTTAGACATTCAAAAATTTAAAATTATTTTTATTATTCGATTATTATTTTCGACAATGTCTACTTGGTATCGAAAATAGTCAACTACTTCCGATGACATAAAAAAGTCTTGGAAAAACCTATACTTTAACCGACAATATTTATGTTCTCTCATAAATACAAATCTATTTCCGACAATATCTAGTGTTTCTCATAAATAAAGTATTATTTACGAACAACTGTAATTGCTCTCATAATTAGGCCACTATTTACGACGTGGCTTATTTGTCCTCAGAAATAATAATACTCTTTTCTTAGTAAAAAAATACTCTGGTAGAAATAGTTTTTGGCGCCAACAACTCCTTCCAATTATTGAGTAATTCCGACAAAAAAAGCACTTTTCCGATTGCACTTTATGCGTCAAAAATAATATGCACTTTTTCGAGCGCGCTTTATGCATCGAAAATAATATCGACTTTTATTTTATTATTATTTCCGACAATGTCTACTTGGTATCGGAAATAGTCAACTACTCTGATGACATAAAAAAATCCTTGAAAAAAACCTATACTTTCACCGACAATATCTATGATCCCTCGTAAATACAAATTTATTTTCAAAAAAATCTAGTATTTCTCATAAATAAATTATTATTTACGAACAACTATAATTTCTCTCGCAATTAGGCCACTATTTACGATGGTGCATATTTGTTCTCATAAATAATAATACTCTTTTTAGAGAAAAATATATTCTGGTCGAAAATAGTTTTGGCGCCAACAACTCCCTCCAATTATTGAGTAATTCCGACAAAGAAATAGCTCTTTTCCGAGTGTGGTTTATGCGTCGGAAATAATATAGACTTTTATGAGATACTTTCGATGGGACAATTTTTTTTGTCGCAAATACGACTTTTTTTGAGAACCCTCGTAAATGTTCGTAGCAAATGAGGGATTTTTGTAGTGACATACTAAATTCAAGGTGTTTAAGGTGTTGGTAAACTTTTTATTATTGTTTTGAGAGAATCAATATATATTTAGTTTAAAAAGTTTTTGTCCTACATAATTATTATTTATGTGATTCTCAGGATTTCAAAAATGGGTTCATTCAGTCCACTTTTGGTGATCCTTAAAGAAAATAAACTTACTGGCTCTAATTACATTGACTGAAAACGTTATTTAGATATTGTCTTAACTGTTGAAGAGTACAAATATGTACTCTACGAGAAATATCCTCCTAAGCCTAATGCTAATTCTGATGAAGAGGTCAAATAGGCTTATAAGAAGTGGATCAAGGTAGATGAGATGGTACGGTGTTATATTCTATCATCTATGTCAAATATGCTGCAACATCAACATTAGGCCATGTCTACATCTTATGACATGATGTACAACTTCAAGGAACTCTTCGGACATCAGAGTAGGACAGCTAGGCAGTTTGCTATAAAGAGTTTGATGAATACGACCATGGTTGAAGGGACGCCAGTAAGGGATCATATTTTTATGATGATGGGTTATCTGAATGAGATGGAGATCCTTGGAGGTGAAATCGATAGAAAATCCAAGTCGATATCATTCTCGGGACTCTGCCTAAAAGTTTTAACACGTTTTGCCTCAACTATAACATGAAGAAAAGTTTGTATAGTTTGGCAGAACTTACGAAAGAACTACAAGATGCGGAGGCGCTGTGAAAATAGTTTGTATAGTTTGAAAGAACTTACGAATGGTCATATTTATGTGACTGAAAATATTTCTACTTCTAAGCAGAATGGCGGTAAGAAGAAGAATAATATTCAGAAATAAGCAAATTCAGCAAAGAAGGGCATGGGACCTCAAGGCGCTGTGAAAAAGTTGAAAGTCAAGTGTTTCAAGTGCAAAGGATTAGGACATTGGAAGAGTGATTTTTCACTTCTAAAAAAAAAGAACAAAGAAGGTATATCTCCCTTAATAGTAGTTGAAACATATTTAGCGGTATTATCTACCAGCACCTGGTGTGTAGATACATGAGCGACTAATCATGTCTGCAATTTATTGTAGGGGTTCCAGAAAATAAGGCAACTTAGTGATGGAGAGATATACTTGTTCATGGGTGACGCTACAAAAGTAGCGGTCGTTGTAGTAGGAGATGTTATTTTATCTTTTGGTAAAAATAAGTCTTTGACTTTGAGAGATTGTCTTTATGCATCTTCACTTAGATGAAATTTGATTTCTGTTTCTATGCTAGTTAAGGATGGATATTTAGTTTATTTTAATGATAATATTGTTATTAGAAAAAATAAATATTTTATCTGTTATAATTTATTAGTTGATAATTTGTATATCATTAATCCTATTTCACCCACAATGTAACTTATGGAAATGAATAATATGTCTGCTAACTTAAATAAGATAAAACAACCTTCTTGTATGAACCAAACATATCTTTGGCACTTGCGATTGGGGCATATTAATCTAAGAATGATTCAAAGACTGGTTAAAGTTGGACCTTTGAGTTCATTGGAAGTGGAGGTACTTCCAGTCTGTGAATCATGCTTGGAAGATAAAATAACCAAAATGGCTTTCACGGTAAAGGGATATAGGGCCAAAGATGTGTTAGAATTGGTTCATTCTGATTTGTGTGGGCCCATGAATATCCAGGTTAGAGGTAGGTTTGAATATTTTGTCATATTCATTGACGATTAATCAAGGTATGGATACATTTATTTGATGTACAGTAAGTCTGTGTGCTTTGAGAAATTCAAAGGGTACAAGGCTGAAACGAAGAAACGTCATAAAAAATATATCAAGTCATTACGTTCAGATCATAGTACCTCTTTGAAGAGTTTAGGAACTATTTATCAGAGGCTGGAATTACATCCAAATTGACTGGACCTGGAACACCCTAACAGAATGGTGTAGTAGAAAGAAGGAATATGACTCTTATGGATATGGTTAGATCAATGATGAGATATTCAGCTTTACCGGATTCGTTTTAGGGATATGCCTTATAGACTGGAACTTATATTTTGAACTTGGTACCTTCTAAGTCAGTACCTATTACTCCTACAGAGCTATGGAACAGGCGTAAGCCTAGTTTAAAATATGTTCAGGTTTGGAGTAGTCTAGCACATGTGCTGAATGGAAAAGCAGATAAGTTGGAATCTCGTACAGAAGTACGATTATTTATAGGCTATCCAAGAGGAACGAAAGGAGATTTATTTTATAGTCCTATGGATCAGACGATCATTGTTAGCACCAATTCTTGATTCTTATAGGAAGACTATGTGATGAACCATAAACCCATAAGTATAGTTGTTCTAAAAGAACTGAGAGATGAGACACCGAATACTTTAGTAGCAACAGTAAAATAGGAGGAACCACAAGTAACTGCACAACGTGTCACAAATGTTACACCACAACCTATATTACCTCGTCGTAGTGGGAGGGTTGTAGTACAACCTGAAAGATTATTGTTCTTGGGAGAGTCATCAGACTTCGTCCCTGAGGAACAAGATTCTGATCCCTGTACCTATAATAAAGTACTCCAAGATAAAGATGCAGAATCTTGGCAAAAAATAATTATATCTGAAATATAATCTATAGATTCTAATCAGGTTTGGAAACTTGTAAAACCACCCACTGGTGTAAATGCCATTGGATGCAAGTGGGCTTACAAGAGAAAAAAAAGGATTAGATGGTAAGGTTAAAACTTTTAAAGCACGGATTGTTGCAAAAGATTTTACTCAGAATATGAGGAAACCTTTTTGTCGGTAACCAAGCCTAAGTCTATCCGGATTCTTTTGCAGCTCATCTCAATTATAAGATTTGGAAAATTGGTGTTAAGACCGCTTTCCTTAATGGATGTCTTGAAGAAAACATCTATACTAAGCAACTCGACGAGTTCATTGAAAAGGGCCAAGAGCATATTGTTTGTAAGCTCAAGAAGTCCATTTATGGACTTAAGCAAGCTTCTAGATCTTGGAACATCCATTTTGATCAGGTGATAAAATCATATGGATTTGATCAATGTCCAGAAGAATCATGTGTATACAAAAAGTGTGACAAAAATATGGTGGTATTCCTAGTACTTTACGTGGATGACATATTGTTAATTGGAAATAGTATGTAGGTGTTATCTAATGTAGGGGTATGGTTATCCAAATAATTTTATATAAAGGACTTAGGAGAAGTAGGTCACATCCTTGGGATCAAAGTTCTACGAGATCACAAGAAAATGATGTTGGGCTTATCCCAGCTACCTATATTGATACTATACTAACTCATTTTAGCATGCAAAATTCTAAGAAAGATTTCTTAACTTTTAGGCATGGAATTTGCTCTATCAAAGGAGTAGTGTCCGAGGACACCTAAAGAGATAGAGGACATGAAAGTCGTTCCTTATTCTTCGACAGTAGGAAGCTAAATGTATGCAATGCTATGTACGAGACTAGACATTTACTTTGTCATTGGCAAGGTTAGCAGATATTAGTCTAACCTAGGATAAGATCACTGGAGTGTAGTAAAGCATATTTTAAAGTACCTAAAAAGGACTAAAGATTATATGTTGGTTTACCATGCAGATAGTTTAGTGCCCTTTGGGTATATAGACTCAGATTTTCAGTCAGATAGGGATTCCAGAAAATCTACCTCAAGTTATGTATTTACTTTAGGAGGTGGAGCCATAGTATGAAGGAGCATCAAGAAAAAAAAATATTTCTTATTCCACCATGGAAGATGAGTATGTGGCAGCCTCTGAGGCATCTAAAGAAGCGATTTGGCTTAGAAACTTCCTAATAGACTTAGATATGGTACCTAGTTTGCCTAAGACTATTACACTTTATTGTGATAATAGTGGTACAGTTGCAAACTCGAAGAAACCACGAGCCCATAAGCTAGGTAAACACATTGAGCGTTAGTACCACATGATACAAAATTTGGTAAAAAAAGGAGAAGTTATTGTGATCAAGATAGCATCAGCAGACAACCTAACCGATCCCTTTACAAAGAGCTTACCAGCTATGGCTTTTGATAGTCATGTTGAGGGAATGGTATTCAACTGTGTAGCAGCATGGCTTTAAGTATAAGTGGGAGATTTATAATAGTATACTAAAAGAAATGCTTTGAGTATAAGCGGGAGATTGTTAGGGTTATATACTAAAATTATCACTTTGTGTTAACTATATTTTCTTATTTTTGGATGAGAATCATATAGGAAAATGTTTGCATATTGTATTTGTTAAAATGTTAAATACAATTGTCTCATATTCTATATTGTAGGTAATATGGTGTGTGGTGTCACACAAAAGATCATATTATCAGTTTCTTGTGGAATATATAAATAGTTCACAACCTAGATGGATTTGGATAAACAATTGGTAATATTGTAGTGTAATCTGGTATTAGTCTATCTTGACTATAGGTTTACACTAGTACACTTTATGTGTATTGAACAGAACCACTTGAGGTTGTTCGCTTTGTACTAACTACATAAGAGAATAAACATCTCGGTTATTATGAATGCTTGTGCTCTTAATTCGGATATAATAAAATACATATATATGCAGTGTACATTACTTTGACTCATAAAAGAGTGAGATTCATTATGGGTCAATAACCTTTATGAATTTGGTAATAGTACTGTGCGTATGATAGGCTGTTGATTATAAAAGGAATCCATATCCCGATACGTCGGGTTGATGATGTCCCCTTAAGGAACTTGTTATATAAATCCTACATGTGGATTATATCCGACATGACAAATAAAATTGAGTGGTACTACTTTAGGATAAAATATGTCGATCAATATAGCTGTTAGTAACTTAATTTGATCGACGGACATTGATATCTTAACATGGGGGAGATGAACATGCATATAATAAGAATGAGCACATAAACGTGCGTAAAGAATTCGAAGTGAAATCCTTAGAAATTTATTGAGTCATCTCTAATCGTCTCGAATCTATTTTTTTCCTCATTCTAATAAAATTATTGAGACAATTGATGAAAATTGTGTTTCCTTGTTCTGAAATCCTGTCTCTTTGCTTGGGATTAGTAAGGTAGTGCAACACTTACCCTTTAGTGGATCGAGATATTGTTAACGGACCTGGGTTGTGTATTCGGACTGAACATGGGATATCCAAATCCGTTAGGAGACCTAACCCTAATTTCTCCTCATGGTCCCTGCCGTAGCCTCTATATATACCCTATTCTCTAGCCGTCATAATGCATCAAAAAGGAGCAGCTTTATCAAAACTCATTTTTACGTAAGGAGAGAAAGATAGGTCAGCCAAGGAGAAGAAAATATTGGAAGATCATCGTCCACACGACGTTCAACCCGAGGAAGGATTACGTACAAAAGATCTTGGGGTCGCTATTTGATCGAGGTTGCTGAAAACTTCATCTTCTTGTCGTTAATTCAGGTATAATTCGTGAACCCAAGTTTCCGCCTTTGAAGGGTTAGATCACGTATTAAACCTGTTAATCTTATATCGATCGATATTCACACCAATCTACGATCCTGGGGATCCCCAATTCTATCACTTTAATCCCTATCTTATCCTTCACCATGAGGCTTAGACACCACCATCACCTCCTATATACACATCCAAACTATTGTGACCATGACCCTTCCCCGTTCACATCTCCTAATGGCTTGTCTCAACCACGAGAACCACCACCATATCCGGTCACTTGATGGAACCCGACGACCACCGTCCATATCTCCCCTCGACCTTGCTTCCCTAAAGCTCCCTCGCTTTAAAACCACTCCCTCATACCACCCAAATCATCATCCTTACCACCATCACAAATACCGCCACCTTCCAAGCTCTCCACCAATGGCGTTAGCTCCTCCCTGCACGCTCGGGCGCAATAAAATGAGCAAGCAGCAGCATATGCTGTCATTGGCCTACGACCTTCCAAGCTTACTCTTCTCAGACATGTCCTTTGTTCGGTGCCTATGTACACTCTTGTCGCGTGTCACCCTCCGAAGTATGTTCTCACCACGATCGGGAAGCTTTTACACTGCTTCCTTTGGGGGCAACAACATGATGTTCCCAAACGATATTGGGCGAGTTGGTCGACCATTGCTCGGCCGTTTGCTGAGGGAGGAATGGGTGTTCGGAGTTTGGGAGAAATGGTGAATGTGTTTTTAGTTAAAATATGGTGGAAGCTACGGACGCAGTCGACATGCGCGAGCGATATTTTAAGCACACCCATCCGGCGGGTGTGGGTGCTAACAACGACGCCTCGCTGGGGTGCACACGAGCACTTGCTGGGAGGGATTTAGGGGAACCCTTCATTTCGCTATCAGTGGGGGATAGGCGATCGGATACCCTGACCGAAAACTGGATTATAAGGCATAGCAGACAGTGGGTTGGGGATTTTCCAATCAATAGGCTTTGGAAAGACACAGGGGAGTGGGAATTTGAAGCCATGCGGCGGTTGATTGGGGAGGCACCCACTGCGGCGGTAGTCGCGAGTGGGTGTGCTATGCACGAGCAGGAAGACGACATGCTGGTTTGGAACTCAGGGTTGCACGGACAGTTCTCTACATCGACGGCTTGGATATCGGTTAAGATCGCGGCCACGCCTTGCCCCCTTCTTCAGGAGCCGTGGAGCTCTTGTATCCCGGTTTATTGGTCGATACTCGTGTGGCGACTGCTGAAGGAGAAGCTCCCGACGGACGAAATTCATAAGAGATGGGGATTTGCTGTCCTGTCTCGATGCCATTGCTGCTCGAGGCAGGAGGAAGAAACACAACAGCCCTTGTTTGTCGAGGGCAACCTTGCTCAAGTCACGTGGGACTGGTTCTCCGATCTCAGCGGGATTAGGCGTCAGGATTTGAACCTAAACCAATTATTCTTGGTGTGGTGCTCAGGGGAAGCCAAGCACACTCGCTGCATGATTTTTGCGGCGATTATATGGGTGTTGTAGAAAAATATGAGCAAATGGCGGTATGAGGGTCGCTCCTTCTCTGTTGATAAGATGATCCCCGAGATTCATCGTCAGATTCATAGAGTGGTAATGCAGTGCACGCACGTGAAGGGGGTTGAGCAGGGCCTGGCCAACAGGTTTGTATTGGAAGGGCTGTAGTTTGGGGTTCTTGAGTTGTTGGTTGCTCTTGCGGTGCGGTGAGGTGAGGGTTTGGCTTTTTATACTTTTGTGTTAGAGCGTTTTGTAGCAGACTCCTGGGCGGTTGTCCCGTCCAGTTTTGTAGAGTTTTTGTTGTTGGATACATTCAATATATGGAGGTATGATTTAAAAAATCTTAAAAATATATGGTTACGGTCAATTCCATTTTGATACTCGACGACTTGATACAATACAAGACAATTACTGAAGACATTTCTGCTAAGCTCACGTGACGAAGGATGCTAAAGTTTGGTTCATGTTTTTTATTCTTTGTTTATGTACTTTTGGAACTTTATTGAGTCTAGGATTCATGTATATTGAGTCACACTGGCAATCTAGAAGACTCAAACCATATCCAAAGATTAGTCCACTTAAAACAGACCCAAATCCAAGTTTTAGTCCACAAAACCAAAACCATAAACTGGCCAATATTTCAAGAACCATTCTGGCCCTACAGAGACTGAACTCGGGCCGAGTTCTGCCCTTGGTTGAACTCTGGCCGAACTCGGTCCCCTGTGACCCAGTTTTTAATAGTTCATGATTTGACTCGTTCCTCCTGAAGAACATGGTGCTAACGTTCAAATTTTTTAACATTGGAGGACCGAAGTCTGCCCTAACTCAATCCCCCTGTTAGCATATAAATACCCATGTATTCCACACTATTTTCATCAACTCTTATTTGCAAACATGTATACATTCTGAGCTATAAACCTTCCCCATCACCAAGAGCAACTCCCTAAGCCTTCTAAGTGCCAAGTGTGATATCGGTTAGAAGTCTACGAAGAGTTGTAAAGCTTGAAAATCTAAGTTCGTCTTCCATTTCAAGTGTTGAAGCCGGCGTGCCCTTCGGATCAAAGTACGTGGTTGTAAGAAGTCGGCGTGCCCTTCAGATCAAAGCACATGGTGTATGCTATTTATTCAAATAATGGATTTAACACCGGACAAGAGTTTCTGGGTCTGGACTGGCCTCCACGAGGGATACCGGTATACATCACAGTGTTTGCGTTTGTTACTTCATACTCTTTACATTTTCCTATACTTGCTTGCTAAAGGTTTTAGTTGGTAATAATGCATTGGTTTTATTGTGTTTAAATCTATTCATCCCTGTTTCCGTTCTCAAAAGACATGATTAGGGATTGGAAACAAATTTTATTGAACTCGTCGTCAGACAAGATTATAAAGAAAAGCGATTCCTTTGCTCTGTTGACTATCGGACACAGCTATAGAGTGGGAGGTGTAACAGGGGGGACGAGCAGGAGCTTGGTGGTGAGGCTGTTGTTCTGCTGTCGTGTTGGCCGTCTTTGAAAAGTTGCGATGTGCCGAGTATTTATAGGGAGATTATCGTCTGGTCATAGCCGCCTAGTGGGGGGCTTCCTTAGGCATGATCGTGGCCTGTAACGGATACTACATAGCCTACATTCTGACATGACCGGTAAGGATCGTGGCCCTAGAAAGGAGCACTTTTCTCTTGAGATGCCAGGTGGCTTGCAGTTGGTTCAGTTATGAACCACGTCAGAGTTGTAGGAGACGGATGATGGCCGACGATTGGCGAACAATTGCCTACATATACAGTTGTGCTCGAGCCCTGAACAGAGAGAGTGGCGAACATAGGGGAAGTGGTAAACCACCTCACAACGTAATCAGCTATTGAGAAGATCGTAAAAGTTTAGAAGCCATGGAAGACGTAGACCTCGTAAGTTTGCAAGAAGCGCACGCTTTGTGGAGTTGTAGATGATGCAGATGCCGTAGATCGAGGATGATATAGCATCGTGGGAGTCATGGAAGGGGAATTCTGCTTCATATGTTCCACTGGGGCAAATGACGCTCATTGGGCTCGTTTTCGCAGATGGAAGACCCGTAGAAGTATATTGTGTTGGAAGGAGAGAAATCCCATTGATTCAATGCTGATGTGGCCGAATGATGGTCTGTGTGCTTAATGTGACACATCGCCTGTAGCGTACAACGTGTCATGCATATGTGACATTCTTTCTGCTAGTGAGTGCTTGCTGGAGTCTTTCGTATGGATTATGGCTTCCGCGGACACTGAGGCACTAGGTTTTCCACGGATACTGAGGCACTGGGTCTTCCATAGACACTGAGGCATTAGGTCTTCCGTTGGAGTCTTTTAGGCTCTGGCTTTCCGCGAGTGCCTCTTGAAGTTGCTTTTTCTCTAATATAGGATGTAGACTTGGAAGAACTTTTATTGTTTGTACAGAAACCCCTACAAAGTTTTTCGATGGGATCTACGAAATTACTTTGAATAATAGAAGTATGGTCAACCTTGTGTGAGGATCCAAAGCGAAGGAGACAGCTTGTAAGATACTTTAGCCTAAGAGGCTGTGCACAGGCCGAGTGTAGTGATGTGGAGAGACCGGGTCAGGAGGACCCTGTAGGATGACCCGGGATTCCAGTTCTAGAGGATAAGACTAAATATGAATTGCCACCAATTTATTGGTTCTTTTGAGCATGGCTTCTACCGAACAGATGAATGTTCTATATGAATCCTGATGCTTCGTACTCCGAGTAGAGCAGAAAAACAAGTCATAAAATCATTTGGGAATATGAACTGTTTCTTCAAGGACTATGGGGTTGAAGAACACTATAAATAGAAGAGTGTCTGGGTAGAGAGGATATCTTCTATCTACCTTTGCTCAGCTTTTCTACTTCCTTTTGGTCCTCGTAGATGCTTGATGTTGCTCGAGTCTTCTCCTATGATAGGGAACTCTGACACAGGTAGTTGTTCAGCACATTCTAGCTCCCTTTCTTTCTCTTTTTATAGATGCTCATATATGTCTTATATGTGGTCGCTAAGCTTCATTCTCTATTTGTAGGAGTTTCCTCAATTTGTTCTAACGATGATGATGGAGCGTGAAAGGATATCATAAGGCTCCTTGTTCAGAGTGAATAAGTAGATTACCCAAAAGACTATACGTTGTCTTCAAACCCAACCGGTTGTGCGCACTTGGAAGATGTCACTCGCCTTTTTCAAGGGGTGCTACGATGGCGCCTGATAGATTACTACAACCGACAACGTGCTTCGATAACCTGGGGAGAGCCCAGTTTTGTATCCTCCTATCATTGCTACAAAACCTGTCTGCCATACTATTATGTCCCGTGACCTTTGGCATGGTCATATATGACTATGTGTAAACACCCTATTTTTTTCAGATAATTTTTTTAATAAAATTTTTCCGGATGTTTTCGGGATTTTGGATGAAGAACCGAGGTGTTTATGAGTTAAAGAATTTTACGGACAGTTTATGGGTGTTAAAATATTCTGGAAGTAAAAATTTATTGTGTATTATGGAGAACCGGACGTATGGCATTTTTCGGTGAATTTATTGGACACCGGAGCAACGAAACAAGGACCAAAAGCTATAGGATGGTGAACCGAACCCAACGAAGCCCGAACCAAACCAACCCGACCCGAGAACCCGATAGAAACCCTAATTCCCAACTGAACAGTGTTTCCGGCGGCGGCGCGACTATTTAAGTCATCTCGGACTTTGCGTAGCCGCAGCCGCCTTCCTCGATATATGTGCCCGAGCAGCGCCGCCTTCTCCAGATTTAGGTCGCCTCGACGAAACCCTAGCTTCACCGGACCACCCACCTCCTTCGTCGACCTCGACAGCCCGTTACCAACGCCTTAGCCGTCCGCCCCACCGGAACCCTAGCTTCCCCGCACCCTCGAATCCACCTCCCTACCGTTCCCGACTGCCTCGTCGTCTCTATCCCCGCCTCGGCTTCCGTGCCACGCCGACCGCCACCAGTTTTCCCTACCATCTCGAGCAACCTCGTCGACCTCCATCACAGAGCAACCTCCCCCGTGTCTCCTCCTCCGCCGCTCTCCGGCGTCGACTTCCCCAACCAAGACCCCGACATCCCCATCATCTCCCTCCGCTGTGCTTTTCCCTGGACCCGCCGGCCGCCGCTCGAGATCCGGTCGCCGAGCCCTAGCCGACCACGAGGCTGACCCCCGGCGAAGCCCTCCAGATCAGGACCTTAGTCTGGACTCGCAGCAGACACGCGGTACCAGCAACTCGAGACGCAGGACACGACGTGGACGTTTGGAGACGTGAAAAACAGAACTCACGGGGCCCTGAACAGGTACCGTTTTCTCCCTCATCGTAACTCCAAATTCGATTCCGTAAATTGCTACGCGTAGACTGCATAACCCCCTCGGTGCCCGTGCAACCCGCTCGGTGCATCGCGTCCTGTGGTGATCGCACACCGCGATCCAAAAACAGGAAAAACAACGCTCTATTTCACCCCGGAACTGAGTTTGCCCCGCCAATCGGGACGACTTGGTCGCACGCGGTCTTTACCGAACTGTGCGCTACGTTGATACGGTCGTGTGAGATTTTGCAGAAGTCGATTCGGAGGTGTGTGCACCCCGGAATCAACGCGTATTCGCCGACGACACCCCGTATCCGTCCTTTCTGGAACACGCTGTAACTTTGTGTACACACGTCGGATCGAGACGAAACTTGCGCCATCGGACTCGTAGTAATACGCTGGTCCTGTGACCCAAGTTTGGTCCGATTCCGAGAACGTTAACAAAATCACGTATCGTGGGCCCCATAGGCTCCACTTGACGGGTGATTTTGAGATCGGCTCATCGGAATCCAATTCTGGAAGTTCCGTTTGGTTCGTGTCATCGTTCCTGACTTGTAGACACTGAGTTTGCAGAATTTGGAGACCTTTGACCCTGACACGCTTTTCGGTGCGAAGTGGCCCACATGGGGACCCCGCTTTAATCCGAAAATGACCTTTTTGCCCCTGTGTCCAAATTGGACGTAAGGACAGGCATTTCTAGCTATTTGACATCTTCTGAGACTAGTGGTGATGTTTATTACAGCTTTTGGAGTAGTACCTACCGGATCCACCGATACAGGGACAGTTGTTGGTATTCGGACATCAGGCAAGTGTACCTTGCCAAACTCTGCAGCTTAGTTATCTATTTTCCTTGCTTTATATATATATTACTGTACATGCTTAACCTAGGACCGTGTGACGTACTTAGCATCCGATTATCAGTCGGGTGTCGACACTGTACGCAGTGTTGGGTACGGTCATCTAGAGATGGACATCCGTGACACTTTATATTCTCGTACTTGTCTTATCAAGTACCCTATGGCCCAGGACACTTGACACTATTCATGAGACAGGATTTTCTCGAGATATTCGTGGTGATTCTGTATAGGATACAGGACATGGACATTATATTCTTAGATACTTTATTGACTTGTGCATTAGTTATGATCGCGCTTGACATGGGCATGAGACGTTATGGTCATGATACGCGTGGTTACATTGGGTGGGGAGAGACACACATGCTACAGGCTATTTACATATATATATCTTCTATTATTGAGAGGTCGTAGACTCTCGTAGCAGAGCTAGACCCACTACCGGTTATCACCGCTACCAGCTCCCCGACACAGAGCTTGTAGTGGCTCAGCCTGAGTTTTAGTGTTGCTCTCACTTGCATTTCACTTAGATTGGTTACATATTTACCCTATTGCTTCATTTAGTCATTTATTTGCTGCACTATTTATTTATTCATTTTGGCATGAGCTTTCTTGTACCTTGCTATGTCCCCTGAGGACCTGGATCCGGATTTTGTCCCCAGGATTTGAGGACGAGATTTATCCCGAGATTTACGGGACCGGAGCAGGAGCTGATCCAGGAGCTGTACCACCATCTGAGGACGAGGTCTTAGCTGAAGATTTCTCTTGAGCATCCATGTTTTTGCTCAGTTTTCATTATTTATTTCAGTCTTTTATATTCTGGTCTGTTGAACCATTGTACTAGATATTTATCGGGTTGTTCCCCGAAGTACTTTGTGAGACTAGATGATGATTTACATTCCTTATTTATTCTGTGGATCATATTTTATACCTTGTGTGGATGAGATTAGTTGTACCATGTTATCGTAGACTTGTTATATTACAGCTTAAGTATGCCCTGATGGATCCATTATATTGAGTTGGTCCATTGGTGCGTACTGCTGGCCTTTGCCACGCGTCCGGTCCCACGGTATTTTGGGACTGGGGCGTGACATGGTTTTTGTGGTGGCCCATGCAGGTCTACGACTAAATTGTTCGGTTTCAACTTAGGGACCGAACCAGCCTGCCCTAAGGATAGGATAAGTTCTAGGTTCTCATCCATTATTTAACCATTATTGAACTCTATATCGAACTCGAAATTTGTTACTTGAACTGCATCCTGTATTGATTCCTCTGAGCGTTCTTACAGTTTATATTTTGATTACAGAGCAATGGATTCCGGGAACAGAGAGGATATTCCTTTGGATACGCCACACGACGCTGTGGTTACTTATGGAGACGGAGTGACACCAGGGGATGGAGGACAAGCATCGCAGAGTGATCAAACCGGTCAGCCTAATCCAAGGTTCCGGAGAGATGACATCCCACCTCCACCACAGTTCACTCCCCAGATGCCAGTATTCCCGCCAGGACAAGCCATGGATGGGCAACAGATGTTCCAGATGATGTATGCTATGATGCAAGCACAGCAACAGATTCAGCAGGAGGCCCATCGGCAGGAGGCCGAGTATCTGAGGACCAGCCTGGTATCCGCATTGGAGCAGGCAAATCCCCCAACGAGGCGAACAGCGACGGAATCTATCACTGATTTACGTCACCTCAAACCTCGCACATTTTCTGGTAAAGAAGGGCCAACGGAAGTTCATGAGTGGCTCACAAACATTCAGCATCAGTTGGAAGCCGCTGAACTTCCAAGAGAGAAGTGGATGACTGCAGTTAACTGATAATGCGCATCACTGGTGGCTAGCAGAAGAGAGGAGACTTGGACAGGATAGAGTCACATGGGAAGAGTTCTCTAGACTCTTCCAAGAGATGTACATCCTGGCAGTCGCACGGTCAGAGCTCAAAGACAGGTTCAACCGCCTTATCCAAGGCAGCATGTCAGTGGAGGAGTACAATACGGAATTTATTCGCCTGAGTCGCTTTGCCCCGACATTAATTTCAACGAAAGAAGAGAAAGCAGAAAAGTTCTTTGACGGCTTAAAGTTCGAGCTTCAGAGAGTGATTGGATCGGTAGCACCTACATCTTATACCGATGTCCTTGCAGCAGCCCGACGCTTGGAGCGCGTCACTAGAAGGGAGTCTACCCTGAAGAGGCCCATCACATCAGCACCATCCAGGCCAGCATATGGGGATTCAGCAAAGCAAACCCAGAGGGGTATGCCAGATAGAGCAGCACATAGGGACAGACCTCTTCCTACTTGTCACCACTGCGGCAAGGTAGGACACATTGAGAAGGAATACAGGCGTAAGTTGGGACTATGTTTGAGCTGCGGATCCAGCCAGCACTTTTCCAGGGACTGTTTCGAACGCCGAGACGGAGCACCAAGACTAGCATTGCCTGCACCACGACCAGCTTATCCAGCAGCAGGAGCCCAACAGACAGGAGTTGGTGGGGTCAGACCACCAGCCCCCAGAGGGAACCAGCAGAGACCACCCCTGGCACCACAGGCAGCCCTATTCCAGCAGCAGCAGCAGAGAGGTCCAGCTCAGGGACGAGGACAGGCATTCCCATTAGCTGTTGAGCAGGAGGCTACAGCAGGCGAGGTCAT
The DNA here is from genome assembly GCA_036927795.1 of Iris macrosiphon. Lineage (NCBI taxonomy): Eukaryota > Viridiplantae > Streptophyta > Magnoliopsida > Asparagales > Iridaceae > Iris > Iris macrosiphon. The sequence continues at coordinate 387,561 of JAYESA010000083.1, forward strand.
TGCAGGTACTATTTTAGTAGCTTCATTACCAGCTGTAGCATTATTTGATTCTGGAGCATCGCATTCATTTATAGCAGCTAGCTTTGTAGCCACCCATAGAGTAGCTACCGCACCCCTTCCGAAGATGAAGAGAATTCTTACGGGAGGTGGAATTATTCCGGTTAGTGACATCTGTAGATCATGTTCTGTAGTAGTTTGTGGACGAGAGATGCGAGCTCAATTTTTAATCTTTTCCATGCCTGACTATGATGTCGTACTTGGTATAGACTGGTTAAGTCAGTACCATGCGACTCTTGATTGCCGACTTGGGCGGGTTATATTTAGACCGCCAGGACACCCAGAATTTGAGTTTCTTCGAGGAGCAGTAGAGCAAGGAGTTCAGCCTACTCTAAGAGTACTATCTGTAGAAGGGGAGACAGGTTACCCAAGAGTCATCTCAGAATTTGTGGATATATTTCCTGATGATCTTCCAGGTTTACCGCCTGATCGGGAAATAGAATTCACAATAGACCTAACTCCAGGAGCAGAGCCTATCACTTCATCAGTCTATCGGTTAGCACCTAAGAAGTTAGTGGAATTGAAGGAACAGGTTGATGATCTTTTGGAGAAGGGTTTCATTCGGCCCAGTGTTTCACCTTGGGGAGCACCCATATTATTTGTGCCGAAGAAGGATAGAACGGTACGGTTGTGCATTGATTACAGGGCACTAAATGCTGTAACCATCAAGAACAGGTATCCCTTACCACGCATTGATGATCTATTCGATCAGTTGAGTGGTGCAAGGGTATTTTCGAAGATTGACCTTAGATCCGGCTATCATCAGATCAAGGTGAGGAAAGAAGACATCCCGAAGACAGCTTTCAGGACGAAGTATGGGCATTATGAGTTCTTGGTGATGCCGTTTGGTTTAACCAACACACCAGCAGTGTTTATGAGTTTGATGAACAGAGTCTTTCATCAGTTCTTGGATAAATTTGTAGTTGTATTCATCGACGACATTCTCATATATTCCAAGAACTATGAAGAGCACGAGGAGCATCTCAGAATCGTGTTAGAGACCTTGAAGCAGGAAAAGTTATACGCCAAGCTCAGTAAGTGTGAGTTCTGTATGGACAAAGTGCCTTTCTTGGGACACATTATATCAGGAGAAGGACTTTCAGTGGATCCAGAGAAAGTTGCGGCAATAGAGACTTGGCCTACACCTACATCAGTCGCAGAGGTGAGAAGTTTTCTTGGACTTGCGGGATATTACCGAAGGTATGTAGAGAATTTCTCGAGGATTGCAGAACCGATGACGAAGCTGACACGAAAGGACCAGGAGTTTATATGGACAGAAGACTGCCAGAAGGCTTTTGAAGAACTGAAGAGAAGATTAACAACAGCACCGGTCTTGACTCTTCCTTCAGGGTCAGGAGGTTTTGTTGTTTACAGTGATGCATCAGGCAGTGGACTAGGATGTGTTTTGATGCAACACGGCAAAGTCATTGCTTATGCGTCAAGACAATTAAAGGACCACGAAAAGAACTACCTGACACATGATCTGGAGCTAGCAGCAGTGATATTTGCATTGAAGATATGGAGGCACTATCTTTATGGAGAGAGGGTAGAAATCTTTACTGATCACAAGAGTCTGAAGTACGTATATACTCAGAAGGAGCTCAACATGAGGCAGAGACGCTGGCTTGAATTGATGGTAGATTTTGACATCAATCTGCAGTATCATCCGGGAAAGGCGAATGTAGTTGCAGACGCACTCAGCAGGAAGCTTACGGCTTATTTCTTGACGATGCAGCCCGAGTTATTGAGAGATTTACAGGAGCTACAGATAGAAGTGGTTGTACCAGGACAGAATAGATTGATGGCTAACCTTGAGATTCAGTCATCACTCGTGGAGAAGATTAAGGAGGCATTGCCCACCGATGCTAGATTCCGAAGACTCAAAGAAAGGACAGAAGCCGGCATACAGACAGGACTTCGCATTCACGAAGACGGGACATTGAGGTTTGGAAATCGCCTGTATGTTCCAAATGGAGAATTGAGACAGGAGTTAATGACTGAAGCACATAGCTCTATGTACTCTGTTCACCCAGGAGGAACCAAGATGTATCAAGACTTGAGACAGTATTACTGGTGGCATGGAATGAAGAGAGAGATCGCAAGATTTATGGCCAAATGCTTAGTCTGCCAGCAGGTGAAGGCAGAGCATCAGAGGACTGCAGGTATGTTACAGCCGCTCCCGATACCGGAATGGAAATGGGAGCACATCACGATGGATTTTGTCACAGGATTCCCAAGGAGCCCCAGCGGCAGAGATGCAGTATGGGTGATAGTGGATCGACTCACTAAATCGGCACACTTCTTGCCATTTAGAGTTGGACAGTCCACAGAGGTACTAGCCGACATGTATATGCGACAAATTGTCAAGTTACATGGAGTGCCTGTTAGTATCGTATCGGATCGAGATTCGAGATTTACATCTTATTTTTGGAGAAGCATGCAAGATAGTCTGGGCACTAGACTCAAATTCAGCACGGCATACCACCCGCAGACAGATGGACAATCGGAGCGCACCATTCAGATCTTGGAGGACATGTTGAGATCATGTATGCTAGACTTTGGAGGATCTTGGGAAGATCATCTGCACTTAGTGGAGTTCTCCTACAATAACAGTTATCAGGCCAACATTCAGATGGCACCATTTGAAGCTTTATACGGAAGGAAGTGCAGATCGCCTATATACTGGAGTGACGTCGGTGAACGTCAAATATTGGGTCCAGAATTGGTAACACAGACAGTGGAGAAGGTGAAGCAGATTCAGAATCATCTACGAGCAGCTCAGGACAGACAGAAGCATTGGGCAGATACGCATAGACGTCCCTTAGAGTTCAAAGAAGGAGATCACGTATTCTTGAGGATTTTGCCCACTCGTGGTACTATCAGATTCGGGAGCAGAGGTAAGCTGAGCCCAAGGTATATTGGGCCATTTGACATCCTCGAGCGTGTTGGTGAGGTGGCTTATCGGCTTGCATTACCTCCATCTTTAGAGGGAGTGCATGACGTATTCCACGTCTCACAGCTGCGAAGGTACATGACCGACCCAAGTCACGTAGTCGATCATTCAGAGATCGCCGTAGGACCGAGCTTGAGATATAAAGAACAACCAGTTGGCATCCTCGACGTCAGTGAGAAGACATTGCGGGGACAGACAATCAGACTGGTCCGTGTAGCATGGAAACATCATTCTCCTGGAGAATCGACTTGGGAACGAGAAGATAGTATGCGCCAGCGATACCCCCACTTGTTCGAGGAGGCAGTTGTAAACTAGGCCATCTTGTAATTCCATAATTCTTCTTTGATAGCTTATTCTTTGATTGCGAGGACGCAATCCTTTTAAGGAGGGAAGATTGTAAACACCCTATTTTTTCAGATAATTTTTTTTAATAAAATTTTTTCGGATGTTTTCGGGATTTTGGATGAAGAACCGAGGTATTTATGAGTTAAAGAATTTTACGGGCAGTTTATGGGTGTTAAAATATTCTAGAAGTAAAAATTTATTGTGTATTATGGAGAACCGGACGCATGACATTTTTCGGTGAATTTATTGGACACCGGAGCAACGAAACGAGGACCAAAAGCTATAGGATGGTGAACCGAACCCAACGAAGCCCGAACCAAACCAACCCGACCCGAGAACCCGATAGAAACCTTAATTCCCAACTGAACAGTGTTTCCGGCGGCGGTGCGACTATTTAAGTCATCTCGGACTTCGCGTAGCCGCAGCCGCCTTCCTCGATATACGTGCCCGAGCAGCGCCGCCTTCTCCAGATTTCGGTCGCCTCGACGAAACCCTAGCTTCACCGGACCATCCACCTCCTTCGTCGACCTCGACAGCCCGTTACCAACGCCTTAGCCGTCCGCCCCACCGGAACCCTAGCTTTCCCGCACCCTCGAATCCACCTCCCTACCGTTCCCGACTGCCTCGCCGTCCCTATCCCCGCCTCGGCTTCCGTGCCACGCCGACCGCCACCAGTTTTCCCTACCATCTCGAGCAACCTCGTCGACCTCCATCACAGAGCAACCTCTCCCGCGTCTCCTCCTCCGTCGCTCTCCGGCGTCGACTTCCCCAACCAAGACCCCGATATCCCATCATCTCCCTCCGCCGTGCTTTTCCCTGGACCCGCCGGCCGTCGCTCGAGATCCGGTCGCCGAGCCCTAGCCGACCACGAGGCTGACCCCCGGCGAAGCCCTCCAGATCAGGACCTTAGTCTGGACTTGTCACTACCACATTTTCTAGGAAAGGGTATTTTGGTAATTTCCTATTTAAAAAAATATTGTGCATGGTAAATAATTTTTGTTGTATTATTTAATTATTGTTGGATGTTATTTAATTATTTTGGAATTATTTTAGTGGACCCAACTAGTTTAGTTTGGACCCATGGACCAACATGAATTAAATAGTTAGATTTGGCCCATTTAGAAAGCCCATAGTTAAGGAGATGGATTGAATTAATTAAGTGATTAGACTAGAAGCTTCCTTCCTTAATTATTTCTTCATGAGAGGCCCCAAGGGGTACATTGGACATTTTATAATTGCTTGGGGGAGGGGCTATGGCCGGCCTATTAAAGAGGGGGGGAAATTTCTCTCTCCTCTCATCTCATTCCAAATCTAGATCTAGAATTCTCCCACTACCAAATTCCCTCCATTCCCAATCCAATTCTCTACCAAATTCATTCCAAATTCTTCCCAATTCACCATTAGAGAAGAAGAAAGCAAGGATCTAGAAGAAGGAAGCAAGGATCTACAAAGAGGAGCAAGGATCTACAATTTGGAAGCAAGTTCATCTCAATTGGAGGTTTCGTTGGGAATCCATCTCCCAATAGGTATAATTCAGATTTTCCCATTTAAATAGCTTCTAAATCTGAGATTTAATCATGTAAAATCAACCTATATGTATGTAGTACCCATAGGACTTTGTTTTGTGTTCATAGGAGACCCATGGAGAAAGTTATGGTGCTTTTTGTGTCAATTTTGTTGGAATTCCGAATTTATATTTTGTTGTGTGTGTCAATTGATCCTATAGATCAATTGAACATGAGATTTGTGTTTGAGGCTAGTGTCGTGTCCATATTGGGATACTTGTGGTTCGTATCCCAACTATTTGGTGATACGTGTCATTTGGGGGTTTTCCTCCGACACGGGGCTTTGAACATGTCGTATTTTGACACGGACACATAGATCTACTTTTGACGCTTTGATTTGTTCATAAATATTATTTGTGATTTGTTTGTGTCCTTCGGGGTGCATTTGGTTGTGTGTTGGACTCGTGTCGCATGCGTATCCTAGATCTAGTGGGATACGGTGAGATACTCTCCAATTGTGTGTATTTTTGCATAGATCTAATTAATTATGGTTCAATTCTTCATTTATAATTAGTATATATATATGGATATTAAATATTTATTTTGTGTATTTATTATAGTAATTATTGTAGCATAGATCTATATTTTGGGTGTGCTAATATAATGTACCATATAATATGTAGCTTTCTTGCATGCAAATATATATGTTACTACTTGTTAAATAATATAATTTATACATAAAATGTTTTATAAAATATATTTGTATGTTTAATTATGTAATTATATTATTTATAATTATTATGTAATTATTTGGATATTAATGTAAATATTTTAGGTGTGCTTCTAGCCATGTAAATTATATGTTCTTTGTTAAATATTTGAAGGTATAAGTTTATGTGTATATTAATATATATATATGTACATTTTTGTATTAATGGTTTATATATATATATATATACTATTTTATATATTCTGTTTATATATATATATATATATATATTGTTTATATATTCTATTTTTATATATATAATTATATATATACAACTTGTTTTAGTGACAGTGAATTAATGTCAGTAAAAAAAAACTGTCATTAATTAGCCGACTAATAGCAGCCGCTGTAGCCTTCGGGCAATTAATGACAAACCTGTCATTAATTGCAGCAGCGGGAAACAGCAGCTTTTCTGCGACGCTTTTTCCGCGACAGTTTAACTGTCAGCGAAAACCAAAGCAGTGGCAGTTTATTATTTGGGTTTCGGTGACAGTCCTTCGGTGACAGTCCCGACTGTCACTATTTAAACTGTTTTGATTTAATTCTATTTTATTCACTGTTTTTCAATGACGCTTTGACAGATTTAATGTATATATTATATATTATAATTGTATATATATATATATGTATATATATATGTATTTTGTGAGGAATAATAATTGTAATAATATATTATGTTATTTATATAAATGTTGGGTTGTATATATATTATTTTAGGGTATATATTAATTATATTATTAGTATACTTTGTGTGAGTTCTTTTTGAATCTAATTTGATTCCTAAATTATTGTAGTTTATCTCTATACTATTTTATAGATGTCTTGTGAGGTTGACTTTGGGTTTGACCATGTTTGACTTTAGTGGACTTTAGAGTTGACCATAGTTGACTTTTGACTTAGAATTGACTTATTGACCTAGAAATTGCCTAGTTTGACTTGTTCTCTTTCCGGGACCTTGTATTAATATGGTATTCCATATCTAGGTCTTCGAGGCACCGAGTCAGACATTTGTGAGACTGTTCATTGGACTTCAGGCGAGTACATTCTCTGATAGTTTTTCATTTATGATATCCTCTATGTTCGTTGTATCTAGTGTAGATATACATGTTCTCTTGACACTATGGTTACACGGATTGGTATATCCGGATCTCGTCATGAGATGTTATTTCTTGGTATATGGTGTATATGGTGCAAGTATTGTTTCATTGGTTATCTTGTATATGTACAGACACCGATTCTCGGGGAGACTAGCTATCTTCTTGGGGAATCTAGTGCCATAACGTACCGTGGTTGGATCTATTATACCAGTCGGGGTGGGGAGTATTTTAGTGTAGATATGTGATCATACCCTCCTTGTGCATGTCTTGTTCCTTGTGAGTGTTGATCATACACCGCATGTATAATCAGCCAGGCCATTATACTCTTGTGCAAGTTCCTAAGCCGATCACATGTTAAAGCTAGTACTCACACACTTAGTCATTAGTATTCTTGTTCTATCAGCATATTGTTCATTATTGTATTTCTTTCCAGTACTTCCTTATTGTCTATATATTTCTTGTATCTATTTATGCATCTTGTTTATCCACAGCTACTTACTGTTACATAGTTTTTATCATTATTTGAGAACTGCTGTTAGGGTTGTACTCTGCTTCTTTCCTGACTGGATATATTTTTCCAGATGACACTGAGGAGTACCCTACCTATTATGGACCCCAGGATGTTGTGGGTTTAGATTCTGAGACCCTAGCTCAAGAGGGACTTATCCCAACTGAGACAGTTGACCCTGGAGTTGTAGCTTTATAGTTTTGTAGTATTCTTTTGTACTGGATTTGTCTCCAGCATATTTCTGTATTTTTCTTCAGACTCATTGATGTATTATTTTAAACTCATGAGTTATATTGTGACTATTCTATTCTTATCTGATTCGTGTTCATTCTATCTTAGTTCTGTGATTGAGTACACTATCTTTTGGTGGTTCATTATATTAGATAGACTTTCTAGACAGCATTCTACCGCCGATTCTGCGGCGTAGGCTGGGCGTTGTTTCCGACTAGTACCCTTACCCCGGGTGTGGGTCGTGACACGTTTTTGGTGGTGACCCATGCAGGTCTAGCTTCACAAGTATGTGATGTCGTGGTAGTGCGACAACTTAGTTGTACTACTGCGAGCCTGCAATAGGATATAGGATATAGGCTGAGATACTCAATCACATCTAGGAAAATTCTTTTGATTCAACTATTCTCCTTTGACGTTGATACTTGATCTCTTAAACTGTCCTTTCCTTGAATATCTTATATCTTGTGCCATATTGATTCTTTCTTTCGCTTTGTCTCAGGATGCCGCCTAAGACTAGATCACAGCAAGGGAGAGCAGTTTCTGAGAGGTCTGCGACATCCCGAGGGCCTGCACCAGTCACTTCTCCGGTGATTGGAGTGTCAGCTGCTTTCGAAGGTCCACCACCCACTCAGAGGACTGTGCCAGCTGTATCTGAGGGGCTTCCACCTCCACCTCCTGTGCCAGCAGAGGCGTCACAGATGTTTACTCTGTTTCGTGAGATGCTCGAGGCACAGAGGGCTCAGTCGGAGGCACATCAGAGGCAGACCGACGTTCTACGGCAGGGCATCGAGAGTGCTCATCAGCTTGCTCGTGCTGTAGTTGAGAGAGGAGTTCCGGTCCAGCAGCAGGTTGTTCCTCAGGTTGCTCAGCTTCGGCCAGGCAACATTCAGGACTTCAAGAAACTGGAGCCTAGGGTTTTCAAAGGGACGGAGGGCATCGTCTATGCTGATGATTGGCTCAAGGATATTGAGCGTCTTATGAGGGTGTCCCGTCTTTCTGAAGATCTGAAGGTTGAGGCGGTAGGACTTCAACTGTTCGACGTCGCTCGCACTTGGTTCAGGAATGAGCCGGTTCTAGTTGACGCAGGATAATCTTGGGAGGTATTCAGGGACCTTTTCAAGAAGAAGTTTTTCGCTCGGATAGACAGGCTTGACTTGGGGAGACAATTTGAGAGTCTCATTCAGGGAAGCATGTCTGTGGAGGAATACGCTGCAGAGTTTGGTAGGATGAGCCGATTTGCAGAGTATCTGGTGAGGGAGCCGGAGGTTCGAGCTATTCGTTTCCGAGAGGGTCTAAACTGGGAGGTGAAGATTCTCATTCCGTCTTTTTATGAGACATACTCGGAGATACTTGCGGAGGCACGCAAGGTTGAGCGGGATCTGGGTTTGAAGACCAAGAGAGACCGTGATTCTTTTCTGGGGGCCAACGGCAGTGCAGTATCTGCCAAACGTCCTCATTTCCAGTCCAGACCTTTCCAGCAGCCACAGCAGAACCAGACTCCAGCTAGAGCGCCTTTTCACCAGGCACCTCAGCAGCAGAGGCAGTTACAGCAAGCTCTATGCAACTTCTGCAAGAAGCCCGGCCACATCTGGGAAGTTTGCAGAAAGAGGCTAGGAGTTTGTTTGTATTGTGGTACTGAAGGGCATCAATTGAGGGAGTATCCTCGTCGTGCAGTTCAGGGAGCAGCTCCAGCTCCGAGGGCACAGATGAGACCACCTGCAGCACAACCGAGGGGACCGCTTCCGATACAGCAGCAGCGTTTTGTCCAGCATCAGTAGCAGGAAGGTGCTCGGCAGGGACGAGCGTTTGCTACGACAGTCGAAGAGGAGGAACCCACCGAAGATGTCATCGCAGGTTCTATTCTTCTTGATTCTATTCCAGCTTTAGCTTTGTTTGATAGTGGTGCTTCCCATAGTTTTGTATCTGTTTCTTTTGCTCTAAAGCATGGTTTGGTAGCTGAGTCTTTGCTTAGGACTTGCAAGATCATGACCGGGGGAGGCATTATCCTGGTTAATAATATTTGCAAAGATCGGAGAGTTACTCTGGGAGGCCGGGAGTTGAGTGCGTGTCTACTTGTAATGCCACTTCCGAGCTACGACATTGTACTCGGGATGGATTGGTTGAGTAGGCACCGTGCTAGCATAGATTGTAGAGGAGGTAGAGTTTTGTTTGGTCCGCCAGGAGAGCCAGAGTTCGAGTTTGCTAGAGGAGCTGCGGAGCAGGGAGAAGGCATTATTTGTGGAGCTATGGTAGAAGACAAGGAGTTGCCGTATCCGTTGATAGCAGAATTTTTGGATGTGTTTCCTGAGGAATTGCCAGGATTGCCGCCAGATCGAGATATTGAATTTTCTATAGACTTGGTGCCAGGTGCAGAACCGATTTCGCAGCATGTCTATAGAGTAAACAACAGCGAGCTGGTCGAGTTGAAGAAGCAGGTGGACGAATTGCAGGATAAGGGGTTTATCAGATCGAGTTCTTCACCATGGGGAGCCCCGGTATTATTTGTACCGAAGAAGGATGGATCGGTGCGTATGTGCATTGATTACAGGGCTTTGAATAATCTCACTATCAAGAATAAGTATCCTTTGCCACGGATTGATGATCTGTTTGATCAGTTGAGTGGTGCGAAGGTATTTTCTAAGATAGATTTGAGATCAGGCTACCATCAGGTGAAGGTGAAGCCGGAGGACATACCGAAGACTGCTTTTAGAACTCGGTATGGTCAGTACGAGTTTATGGTGATGCCGTTTGGTTTGACTAATGCACCGGCGGTATTTATGAACTTGATGAACAAGGTGTTCCACCAGTACCTTGACAAGTTCGTGGTGGTGTTCATCGACGACATACTCATATACTCGAGGACACCGGAGGAGCATGAGGAGCATTTGAGGATTGTGTTGGATGTGCTGAGGAAGGAGAAGCTGTATGGAAAGTTGTCCAAATATGAGTTTTTCTTGGACAAGGTGGAATTCTTGGGGCATGTTGTGACTGGTGATGGTATTTCAGTAGATCCGAAGAAGATTTCAGCAGTGGAATCTTGGAAGACTCCGAGTTCGGTAGCAGAGATCAGGAGTTTCTTGGGATTGGCAGGCTACTACAGAAAGTTTGTGCAAGATTTTTCGAGGATTGTCGAGCCGATGACCAGACTCACAAGGAAGGATATGGAGTTTGTTTGGACGGAAGATTGCCAGGCCGCTTTTGAGGAGTTGAAGAAGAGGTTGACGTCTGCTCCTATTTTGACATTGCCATCAGGGTCCAGAGGTTTCACTATTTATAGTGATGCATCGGGAAAGGGTTTAGGTTGTGTTCTTCAGCAGCATGGGAAAGTGATTGCCTATGCATCCAGGCAATTGCGTCCTCATGAAAAGAACTATCCTACCCATGATTTGGAGTTGGCAGCTGTCATATTCACCCTGAAGTTGTGGAAACATTATTTGTACGGAGAGCGTGTGGAGATCTTCACAGACCACAAAAGCTTGAAGTACGTTTTCACGCAGAAGGAGTTGAACATGAGGCAGCGTCGGTGGTTGGAACTGATGAAGGATTTTAATATCTTTTTGCAATATCATCCTGGGAAGGCCAATGTAGTTGCCGATGCTTTGAGCAGGTATCCGGTAGCTATGTTCTTGACGCAGGATCGATATTTGTTGGAGGACTTGGAGAGCTTGGGCATTGAGGTGATTGTTCCGGGTGGTGCTATGCAGATGTGGGGATTGCAGATACATTCAGATTTGATGGATAGGATCAAGGCAGCACAGTATGATGACGTATCTTTGAGGAGTATCAGAGCTCAGGTGAGAGCAGGATTGGAGGATGATTTCACTATTGCAGAGGATGGATCTTTGAGGCATGGAGTTAGATTGTGTGTGCCTAGTGGGGAGTTGCGAGAGGAGATATTGCAGGAAGCGCATCGCTCTCAGTATTCCATACATCCAGGTGCTAACAAGATGTATCGGGATATGCGAGAGAGTGTGTGGTGGTATGGCATGAAGAGGGAAGTGGCACAGTTTGTATCCAGATGCTTAGTGTGCCAGCAGGTGAAAGCCGAGAGGCAGAGGCCAGGAGGTTTACTTCAGCCATTACCCATTCCAGAGTGGAAGTGGGAACACATTACTATGGATTTTGTGTCCGGACTACCACGATCTCCAGGAGGGAAAGACGCGATTTGGGTCATTGTTGATAGATTGACCAAGTCGGCCTACTTTTTGCCTTTCAAGGTGGGTTTGTCTACGGAGAAGCTGGCAGAGATGTATGTGAGGCAGATTGTTAGGATACATGGAGTTCCCGTCAGCATAGTCTCAGATCGGGATAGTCGTTTTACTTCTCATTTCTGGAGGAGTTTGCAGGAGAGTTTGGGCACTCAGCTCAAGTTCAGTACTGCATATCATCCCCAGACAGATGGGCAGTCAGAGAGGACTATTCAGACTCTCGAGGATATGTTGCGCACTTGTGTACTAGATTTCGGGGGTTCTTGGGAGGACCATCTCCATTTGGTAGAGTTTGCTTACAACAACAGTTACCAGGCCAGTATAGAGATGTCACCTTTTGAAGCTTTATATGGTCGGAGGTGTCGTACTCCTTTGTCTTGGGACGATGTTGGAGAGAGAGTTTTGCTTGGGCCAGAGATGGTTGTGGATGCAGCAGAGAAGGTTCAGTTGATCAGAGACAGACTTCGAGTGGCACAGGACAGACAACGGCATTGGGCCGATAGCCATCGGAGACCCTTGGAGTTTGAGGTATAGTTTAGTTATTATTTTGTGTGCTTGTTCTTGGTTGTTTGTTATAGATAAGTTCTTAAGGTGGTGTTTTGTTCTAGGTGGGTGGTTTGGTATTTCTGAGGATTTCTCCGACACGAGGCACGATTCGCTTCGGTGGAGGCGGAAAGCTTAGTCCGCGATTCATTGGACTTTTCACTATTCTAGAGAGGGTCGGTGCAGTTGCTTATAGACTAGACTTGCCACCTGCATTGGAGGGAGTGCACAACGTGTTTCATGTGTCGCAGTTGAGACGATACGTGGCAGATCCTAGTCATGTATTGGATCACTCAGAGATAGAGGTGGGCCCTACTCTTAGCTATCCAGAGCAGCCAGTTGGAATTCTGGATCGGAGAGAGAAGGTGCTGAGGAACCAGACTATTCCTTTGGTGCGCATCACATGGAGGCATCACTCTCCGGGGGAGTCTACCTGGGAGAGAGAGGATGACATGCGAGAGCGTTATCCATATTTGTTTGTACCTTGAGGTATGTTATTTCTAGTTATGTTCTGTTCATTGTTATGTTCTGTTCATTAGTTAGTTGTGATTCTTTAGTTCTGTTCTGTGATTTTCTGGGGGTAGTTTTCGTCTTTGAATTTCGAGGACGAAATTATTTTAAGGAGGGTAGACTTGTCACTACCACATTTTCTAGGAAAGGGTATTTTGATAATTTCCTATTTAAATAAATATTGTGCATGGTAAATAATTTTTGTTGTATTATTTAATTATTGTTGGATGTTATTTAATTATTTTGGACTTATTTTAGTGGACCCAACTAGTTTAGTTTGGACCCATGGACCAACATGAATTAAATAGTTAGATTTGGCCCATTTAGAAAGCCCATAGTTAAGGAGATGGATTGAATTAATTAAGTGATTAGACTAGAAGCTTCCTTCCTTAATTATTTCTTCATGAGAGGCCCCAAGAGGTACATTGGACATTTTACAATTGCTTGGGGGAGGGGCTATGGCCGGCCTATTAAAGAGGGGGGGGGGAATTTCTCTCTCCTCTCATCTCATTCCAAATCTAGATCTAGAATTCTCCCACTACCAAATTCCCTCCATTCCCAATCCAATTCCCTACCAAATTCATTCCAAATTCTTCCCAATTCACCATTAGAGAAGAAGAAAGCAAGGATCTAGAAGAAGGAAGCAAGGATCTACAAAGAGGAGCAAGGATCTACAATTTGGAAGCAAGTTCATCTCAATTGGAGGTTTCGTTGGGAATCCATCTCCCAATAGGTATAATTCAGATTTTCCCATTTAAATAGCTTCTAAATCTGAGATTTAATCATGTAAAATCAACCTATATGTATGTAGTACCCATAGGACTTTGTTTTGTGTGCATAGGAGACCCATGGAGAAAGTTATGGTGCTTTTTGTGTCAATTTTGTTGGAATTCCGAATTTATATTTTGTTGTGTGTGTCAATTGATCCTATAGATCAATTGAACATGAGATTTGTGTTTGAGGCTAGTGTCGTGTCCATATTGGGATACTTGTGGTTCGTATCCCAACTATTTGGTAATACGTGTCATTTGGGGGTTTTCCTCCGACACGGGGCTTTGAACATGTCGTATTTTGACACGGACACATAGATCTACTTTTGACGCTTTGATTTGTTCATAAATATTATTTGTGATTTGTTTGTGTCCTTCGGGGTGCATTTGGTTGTGTGTTGGACTCGTGTCGCATGCGTATCCTAGATCTAGTGGGATACGGTGAGATACTCTCCAATTGTGTGTATTTTTGCATAGATCTAATTAATTGTGGTTCAATTCTTCATTTATAATTAGTATATATATATGGATATTAAATATTTATTTTATGTATTTATTATAGTAATTATTGTAGCATAGATCTATATTTTGGGTGTGCTAATATAATGTACCATATAATATGTAGCTTTCCTGCATGCAAATATATATGTTACTACTTGTTAAATAATATAATTTATACATAAAATATTTTATAAAATATATTTGTATGTTTAATTGTGTAATTATATTATTTATAATTATTATGTAATTATTTGGATATTAATGTAAATATTTTAGGTGTGCTTCTAGCCATGTAAATTATATGTTCTTTGTTAAATATTTGAAGGTATAAGTTTATGTGTATATTAATATATATATGTACATTTTTGTATTAATGGTTTATATATATATATATATACTGTTTTATATATTCTGTTTATATATATATATATATATATATTGTTTATATATTCTGTTTTTATATATATAATTATATATATACAACTTGTTTTAGTGACAGTGAATTAATGACAGTAAAAAAAAACTGTCATTAATTAGCCGACTAATAGCAGCCGCTGTAGCCTTCGGACAATTAATGACAAACCTGTCATTAATTGCAGCAGCGGGAAACAGCAGCTTTTCTGCGACGCTTTTTCCGCGACAGTTTAACTGTCAGCGAAAACCAAAGCAGTGGCAGTTTATTATTTGGGTTTCGGTGACAGTCCTTCGGTGACAGTCCCGACTGTCACTATTTAAACTGTTTTGATTTAATCCTATTTTATTCACTGTTTTTCAATGACGCTTTGACAGATATAATGTATATATTATATATTATAATTGTATATATATATATGTATATATATATGTGTTTTGTGAGGAATAATAATTGTAATAATATATTATGTTATTTATATAAATGTTGGGTTGTATATATATTATTTTAGGGTATATATTAATTATATTATTAGTATACTTTGTGTGAGTTCTTTTTGAATCTAATTTGATTCCTAAATTATTGTAGTTTATCTCTATATTATTTTATAGATGTCTTATGAGGTTGACTTTGGGTTTGACCATGTTTGACTTTAGTGGACTTTAGAGTTGACCATAGTTGACTTTTGACTTAGAATTGACTTATTGACCTAGAAATTGCCTAGTTTGACTTGTTCTCTTTCCGGGACCTTGTATTAATGTGGTATTCCATATCTAGGTCTTCGAGGCACCGAGTCAGACATTTGTGAGACTGTTCATTGGACTTCAGGCGAGTACATTCTCTGATAGTTTTTCATTTATGATATTCTCTATGTTCGTTGTATCTAGTGTAGATATACATGTTCTCTTGACACTATGGTTACACGGATTGGTATATCCGGATCTCGTCATGAGATGTTATTCCTTGGTATATGGTGTATATGGTGCAAGTATTGTTTCATTGGTTATCTTGTACATGTACAGACACCGATTCTCGGGGAGACTAGCTATCTTCTTGGGGAATCTAGTGCCATAACGTACCGTGGTTGGATCTATTATACCAGTCGGGGTGGGGAGTATTTTAGTGTAGATATGTGATCATACCCTCCTTGTGCATGTCTTGTTCCTTGTGAGTGTTGATCATACACCGCACGTATAATCAGCCAGGCCATTATACTCTTGTGCAAGTTCCTAAGCCGATCACATGTTAAAGCTAGTACTCACACACTTAGTCATTAGTATTCTTATTCTATCAGCATATTGTTCATTATTGTATTTCTTTCCAGTACTTCCTTATTGTCTATATATTTCTTGTATCTATTTATGCATCTTGTTTATCCACAGCTACTTACTGTTACATAGTTTTTATCATTATTTGAGAACTGCTGTTAGGGTTGTACTCTGCTCCTTTTCTGACTGGATATATTTTTTCAGATGACACTGAGGAGTACCCTACCTATTATGGACCCCAGGATGTTGTGGGTTTAGATTCTGAGACCCTGGCTCAAGAGGGACTTATCCCAACTGAGACAGTTGACCCTGGAGTTGTAGCTTTATAGTTTTGTAGTATTCTTTTGTACTGGATTTGTCTCCAGCATATTTCTGTATTTTTCTTCAGACTCATTGATGTATTATTTTAGACTCATGAGTTGTATTGTGACTATTCTATTCTTATCTGATTCGTGTTCATTCTATCTTAGTTCTGTGATTGAGTACACTATCTTTTGGTGGTTCATTATATTAGATAGACTTTCTAGACAGCGTTCTACCGCCGATTCTGCGGCGTAGGCTGGGCGTTGTTTTCGACTAGTACCCTTACCCCGGGTGCGGGTCGTGACAGGACTCGCAGCAGACACGCGGTACCAGCAACTCGAGACGCAGGACACGACGTGGACGTTTGGAGACGTGAAAAATAGAACTCACGGGGCCCTGAACAGGTACCGTTTTCTCCCTCATCGTAACTCCAAATTCGATTCCGTAAATTGCTACGCGTAGACTGCATAACCCCCTCGGTGCCCGTGCAACCCGCTCGGTGCATCGCGTCCTGTGGTGATCGCACACCGCGATCCAAAAACAGGAAAAACAATGCTCTGTTTCACCCCGGAACTGAGTTTGCCCCGCCAATCGGGACGACTTGGTCGCACGCGGTCTTTACCGAACTGTGCGCGACATTGATACGGTCGTGTGAGATTTCGCAGAAGTCGATTCGGAGGTGTGTGCAACCCGGAATCAACGCGTATCCGCCGACGACACCCCGTATCCGTCCTTTCTGGAACACGCTGTAACTTTGTGTACACACGTCGGATCGAGACGAAACTTGCGCCATCGGACTCGTAGTAATACGCTGGTCCTATGACCCAAGTTTGGTCCGATTCCGAGAACGTTGACAAAATCCCGTATCGTGGGCCCCACAGGCTCCACTTGACGGGTGATTTTGAGATCGGCTCATCGGAATCCAATTCTGGAAGTTCCGTTGGGTTCGTGTCATCGATCCTGACTTGTAGACACTGAGTTTGCAGAATTTGGAGACCTTTGACCCCGACACGCTTTTCGGTACGAAGTGGCCCACATGGGGACCCCGCTTTAATCCGAAAATGACCTTTTTGCTCCTGTATCCAAATTGGACGTAAGGACAGGCATTTCTAGCTATTTGACATCTTCTGAGACTAGTGGTGATGTTTATTACAGCTTTTGGAGTAGTACCTACCGGATCCACCGATACAGGGACAGTTGTTGGTATTCGGACATCAGGCAAGTGTACCTTGCCAAACTCTGCAGCTTAGTTATCTATTTTCCTTGCTTTATATATATATTACTGTACATGCTTAACATTGGGTGGGGAGAGACACACATGCTACAGGCTGTTTACATATATATATCTTCTATTATTGAGAGGTCGTAGACTCTCGTAGCAGAGCTAGACCCACTACCGGTTATCACCGCTACCGGCTCCCCGACACAGAGCTTGTAGTGGCTCAGCCTAAGTTTTAGTGTTGCTCTCACTTGCATTTCACTTAGATTGGTTACATATTTACCCTATTGCTTCATTTAGTCATTTATTTGCTGCACTGTTTATTTATTCATTTTGGCATGAGCTTTCTTGTACCTTGCTATTTCCCCTGAGGACCTGGATCCGGATTTTGTCCCCAGGATTTGAGGACGAGATTTATCCCGAGATTTACGGGACCGGAGCAGGAGCTGATCCAGGAGCTGTACCACCATCTGAGGACGAGGTCTTAGCTGAAGATTTCTCTTGAGCATCCATGTTTTTGCTCAGTTTTCATTATTTATTTCAGTCTTTTATATTCTGGTCTGTTGAACCATTGTACTAGATATTTATCGGGTTGTTCCCCGAAGTACTTTGTGAGACTAGATGATGATTTACATTCCTTATTTATTCTGTGGATCATATTTTATACCTTGTGTGGATGAGATTAGTTGTACCATGTTGTCGTAGACTTGTTATATTACAGCTTAAGTATGCCCTGATGGATCCATTATATTGAGTTGGTCCATTGGTGCGTACTGCTGGCCTTTGCCACGCGTCCAGTCCCACGGTATTTTGGGACTGGGGCGTGACACTATGTGCGATGGTCGACGAAGATTTCTGTGGATGCTCCTTTGTCACGCCCCAGTCCCAAAAATACGTAGGACTAGGACACGTAATTATGCCAGCCGCATGGATATGGCAACTCCAATATATAGAAACCAAATCCATACGTACGCTGTATTATGAATATTAAATCCACAAGTGGTAAAAATGTAACACAAGTCACAGGGTAAAATCTAAATCTCATCCACCAAAATCATATAGAAATAAATAACCAGTATCTATGGAACTAGATCTCAACAAGAAGTATCTAAAGATGATAGTTGGGTGGAAACAAATCCACTACCAACTCAAAGGGGAAAAGTAAATACAATAAGTACAACTCACTCAAACAATAAGTACCAGCTACCAATCACGGCTCGAAGAGAAGACATCCACGGAGCATCTATATCCTTCCAAATCTGTGCTCCTGCAAATACTCAAGAACAGGTACACCTGGCAGCGGACCAGGTCCTCAGAGGGATATAACAAGTATACTTAAACACATGCCAATAAAGTACTAAAATAAATATCCAATGGGTCGCCTAACCGTCTAAAGTGAATGCAGTTAAGAACAACTTTCCCCACAAATGAGCTATCTGGCTGAAAACTGGGATTTGGCATGGTTCTCTTTTGAAGAGCCAGGGGCCCAAAGGCACGTCGTCTTTTGAACGACGGAGGCCCGCCAATGTATATATATGGGTCATCACCACCCGTATCTCCAGCGGAGAATCTGGGCATCACAGAAAAAGTGCAAAGGAGCTCAAATGCGGTACTTGTTGTTCTCCCCACCCCATGCTCTAAGTATGTCACATCCATGACACAATTTGGTCCATAACCTATTCTTAGTACCCTAGCCCAATCCTGCAACCATACAAGGACAAGGATGGGACCACCGTACTACAATAGGCTATGTCCATGGACCTCTAATAACTGCCAAGTCTACTAGCATGTAAAGTTTCTAACAGCAGTTATTCCTAACGCACGTCCCACACGTACCGATGATCAGTCAATACGTGCGTCCGTGATCTATATGAGACTCACCACTCGTGTAAAAATATGTGTCACAGTCAAATGAAATCTAATGGTGCTACATGATAATGGGGTAGTCTCATGTACAGGGTCAATGCAATACATAAGTAAAAACATATCGCGATGTCACCATCACGAGCATTTTATATAACAATTAAAATATATGAACAAAGGGCAGAAAATAAAGATGCATGCAACATATGGAATGTAAATAACAGTACAATGGCAAGGTATACTTGCCTGGCAAGAACTGCAAAATGTCATGTCCAGATGTCCAATACACAGGACCAGAAGCTATGGCCACAGAACAAATGTCTCCGGATGCTGAAATAAATATCACCAACGTTTCTGAAATGAGCAAAATAGCTAAAAAGCACATCCCTTTCGTCCAATTTGGACACAGGGGCAAAACGATAATTTTGGACAAAAGTGGGGTCCACGTGTGGCCCACTTTGCACCGAAAAGCGTGCCGAGGGTAACAGTCTCTAAATGGGACAAACTATAGGTCAAACAAATCTAGATGTCAATACGAACTCAACGGTATGTCCAAATGTGGATTCCGATGAGCCGAACAAAATTTGGTCCAAAAAGTCAACTGTGGGACCCGCCAATTGGCGATCTGGTCAACCGTCTCAGAAATGCGTGAAAATTGGGTCACAGGACCAGCGCGTTACCACGAGTCCAGTGGTGCAAGTTTTGTCGCAATCTGACAATCGTGCACAAAATACTCGCGAGTTCCACAAAAGTGGCGACACGAAATGTGTCCGCGGATACGGTCTGATTTCGGCGCGCACACGCGTCCGAACTAGTCCCCACAAATTTTCACGTGTCCCGTTATGCTGTGTGCACCATTTGGTACACTTGGCACACGGTGGGGCGGTCCCGGTTGGCGGGGCGCGCTCCGTTCTCCAACTTTTGGAAAACCGGAAAAAGTGGGTGCGCACAGTTTTGTGACGAACATAACTATGTCCACAGCAACTATTAGCCTAGGGTTATTATACAGAAAATAAACTAGATCATGTATTCTACAGGTATCAAAAAGAATCACCGAATTCGGATCTCTGTGGTGGGAGATACGAACTCGGCAATATGGGTGGTAAATCTGGAATTCTACGATTGCAGAATTCTGTCAGCTCGTCCAACTTTGGACGCTGTTTTCACCTAGGGGCACACGTTTTCCGTGGTTGACTACAAAACAAATACTGGAGAGGGTTGAGGGAAGATTATACCTCTGAAAACGGAACAGCGTTTGGTCGAGCGAGTCAACGGGAATTCGTGCCGGGGCGAAGGTGCCTCGAGTGGGAGACTACAGTTCGCGATGTCGGCGTCGACGGGATGATTGGATGGCTTGGGGAGGCTTCTCTGGCTGTGGTGACGGCTCTAGATGGGAAGGAAAAGTCTGGAGTTTTAGGTTAGGGTTTTGGGAAACTAACTATATATATATATGTATATATATATATAATTAGGAGAGAGAGAGTTGGTTGGAGGCGGGTTGGATCCGCGTGTGAAAGGGAATCGGAAATAGGCGCTGGGCTAATGAAATGCCAAAAAGGGGTGGGTTGCAATTGCAATGGCTGAAGTGGGCGTCCCCTTTGGGAGCAGCACATTGCTGTATGGCCGAAGCAATTTCAAAGGAGTATTAAGTTAGTTGAAGTATAGTAGTAAGTAGTTGATTAATATTATTATTATTATTATTATATTAATTCTTTTTTTTTTTCCTTTCTTACTTTATAAAATATATATACATATATATATATATATATATATATATATATATACTCATAAGAAAATTTATATAATAGGGTATTGCACATCGTTAGGCTAGCAACTGCTCAAGGGGTCTCCTACATGGAATAAATTCCAAAAAATTTCTGAAGGTCCCATAAGTCATCTAAGGGCCCGAACACCTAATGTAAAAATTATTAAAAATCTATTTTTCCTATTTAGACCTAATTACTACAATTTAATTAATAATCAATAAATAAAAGGGTATTTACGATTTTCTAGGAAGGGGGTTTTACATTCTACCCAACTTATAAAAATTTCGTCCTCGAAATTAAAATTAAGCCACGATAGAATGCAATGATGGTATAAGATTTGCATTGTTTAAAATGCAAGGTTAGGTTTAAAGGGGTGGGCGATGTTGCACGTTGCACATCCCGAAAAAAAAAATCATGGAAAAATCCATATGAGCGAAAAATAGGTTTCTTCATGTGTCATGTCCAATGGTGTGGACACATAAATGCTCCTTTGCATAAAAGCGTCCAACAATTAGAAAATTGCACAAAGATGAGAATTGGATGATGGGCATGTCTAGGATAAGGGTGTAGAATTTGTAGGAAGGCAGCGACTAGGAAAGTGCTCCAATTATCGAAGCAATGGTAAGGCGTGTCAAGTGATATCATGTTGTAAAACTAAATAAATTATCGTGTTCTATTTCTAAGTGGATTCGTGCTAGCCTCAGTCTCGCTATCTAAGCCGAGTAGGTCAAATTCCTAGGTGAGGGGGTTTCATAATTCAGCCAACTTAAGACAATGTCGTCCTCAAAATTGAAATAAGGCAGAATCGGTTAATCCTTTATGTACAATAAGGCAAGTCAGTCGCAATCTTCTTGCGATAACTAAAATCCTAATCATATCCATTGCAATCATTTCTAGGTTAGGATGACCATTGCTCCGATCAAAATTTAACCTATGGTTATCTCTTCTTCCCTTGTTTCAAATTATCCATATTCACATAACATCTCCAAGATTTACATACTCATATAACTTTTATCTCACGATCTCTAACTATCATAATCTCTTTTAGAAGTGGTTTGAGTCCAATATATTCCCATTTTCACTTATAAAATTTTGTATGCCTCAACTCTTTAATTCCATTCACATCCTCATTATTTCAAATAGATCGTCCAACCAAAATTTTAATTCTTAATTCAATTCACCAAATTGAAAAATAATTTAAATGCAGTCCACCAATATTCAAGTCTGAGATTCTATATTTATCCTCTAAATTCAAATTGGTGATTCTACCTTCATTGTTCAAAAACTTAACTCATGCACTTAAGGTATAAATATTTGGTCCTCAATATCAATTCATTGATCCTCATCATCTTAGTCATCCTTCTAAATTTCTCAAAATTACAATGGCTTGAACCTCTCCCAATCTAGTTTTACTCGATCATAATCTAAAAGAAATTCCTTCCGAGTTGACAATGCACTACTACCCAACTTAGAATTTACCCACTTATCACCTAAGGCTATATACCTTAAGAAATATCCCTTAATTTATTTACTCATGTCGTTCAATTCTCGAAACTTCAACGCCGATCATATCACATATGATATGTCCTTAATTGCAAAAGAATAATCCTCAAGTATGTGATCGGCCTATGGGGTATATCTAGTACTCTCTGTGTATCAAACTTTATACCCAGTACGAGGTTTCGTCTTTCCGAAATAGGGAAAGACGAAGATCAATAATAAAGAGTTCAAGGGCAGCGTAGTAGAATAGAAGTATTGGGATCAAGGTGTTTAAAGAATTCAATTGGGAATTGTCAAAACAGTTGTGGATTGAAATCCTATTTTGGTAGTTCCTATTCACATGCTCGTATTAGTACAGTCATGTAACCGATATGATATGTCAGACATGTCTAGGGCAAGTATATTCGTCTACTAATCACTACATATCTCAATCCACGTAAAGTAGCGTTACGAAGGGCGAACCAAGCGCACTAAGGCTAGCTAGACCTTAATACACTGGTTCTGAAATGTATTAGTGTAGTACTCCAATAATACATGTCATGAACAAGCTCGATAAAGAATAAGCTTGCAAAACTAGGCTATAATAGCAGCATAAGTCAAGGTAGTACAAAGATTATAGCTACGCTGGATTATGATGAGAGAAGTTACAAATAATTTAAGTTTGCAAAAACAACACAACATAAGCAACAATAACAAAAGACTCTACAATCTCTACAGTTATCATATTAATTCCTTATCTAAGTCGATAGTCGACAAAGTAGGGGTATGAGCCTCTAAGTTCTATAGTCTGGATAAATACTATCATCTTATGTTAGCATACAATTACTGCCATTCAGTTACACTTCATCAATGGATCACAAGAGCTATATGATACTAGGTGGTGAGGTATACTACCAAACTTATAAGAATTAACTAATACGGTGACAGTCTTAAGAGGGTCCTACACAATAATCTTGCACATGTAAATAAAACAGAAACTCTCTATTAGGGTATATGAGAAAAATCTTGGTATTGATTAGGGTATCCTTTTTATGTAGGTAATGGTCATCCTAAGTCTTAGTCATAGCACTTACAAGCAAGTATCGATGGTAAGGATAGAAGAGTTACTGGCCGTCAAGGAGGAAGGGTCTAACTTGTATCGAGGTGAGGGTACAAATTACAGGATTTAAAAGCTAAGGGTTAATCATTGGTCACAATCTACAAAACAACTTAAACTTATCAAGTTCTAACTACCAAGCATAAAAATTTCACACTCAAGGCTACAACTATAAGCCTAGCAAACTATGAGCCCTTAACAAAGAATAAAATTACTTGGCCTACTATCCGAAGTGTCAGATGGCACGAGTTGAAAGATGAAGAGAAGAAACGTAATTAGCCGTCGCAAATAGCGAGCGCTATGGTCGCAGGGAAACAATATATAAAATAAAGGTAAAGGGCTCTAGATAGCATCATGGTTCTCTAAGGGGAGTGGGGTATTAGTTGCTATGTTCGGAGTATGATCAAGGGAGAAGTGTTGATTACATTCCTCTAGGCTTCCTAGGGTGCTGTCTACTAATAACAAGACAATGATATAAGTTTATAGTTCCAATATCATCTAACTATGAAGGTTAGGTTCAGTCCAAACATTAAGTTTTTGGTTTTCTATTGGTTCCTCAATGCTAGGGGCAAATATTGTGATAAAATTTCTAACTATCTCTAGTAGTGTCTATACTACTCAAGTCTTCTTAATACATCAGGGGGTAATGGTATACCAATCTAAAGATAAGGAGTTCTAGGGTTCACTAGATTTTCTAAACTTAGTGGTGTGTCTATATTCTCGTTGTATTCTAAATAGGTGTGCTACTCTAATTATCATCTAACAACAGGAACTTCTATATTCTAGGAGAAGGCTATACTTAAAGAATTATTAGGGAAGTACAGGAATCAAGCAAGATACAATTGTTCAAATAGAACAGATAGGAGGAAGATGAATCATAGTCAATGTGAATGAGATCCTATATTCTAGTCCTAGGTGCAGGCTTGCTCGGCACAGTAACGTAACCGAGATAATATGCTCTTGACCTGCATGGGCCACCACAAAAACATGTCACGCCCCAGTCCCAAAAATACGTAGGACTAGGACACGTAATCATGCCAGCCGCATGGATATGGCAACTCCAATATATAGAAACCAAATCCATACGTACGCTGTATTATGAATATCAAATCCACAAGTGGTAAAAATGTAACACAAGTCACAGGGTAAAATCTAAATCTCATCCACCAAAATCATATAGAAATAAATAACCAGTATCTATGGAACTAGATCTCAACAAGAAGTATCTAAAGATGATAGTTGGGTGGAAACAAATCCACTACCAACTCAAAGGGGAAAAGTAAATACAATAAGTACAACTCACTCAAACAATAAGTACCAGCTACCAATCACGGCTCGAAGAGAAGACATCCACGGAGCATCTATATCCTTCCAAATCTGTGCTCCTGCAAATACTCAAGAACAGGTACACCTGGCAGCGGACCAGGTCCTCAGAGGGACATAACAAGTATACTTAAACACATGCCAATAAAGTACTGAAATAAATATCCAATGGGTCGCCTAACCGTCTAAAGTGAATGCAGTTAAGAACAACTTTCCCCACAAATGAGCTATCTGGCTGAAAACTGGGATTTGGCATGGTTCTCTTTTGAAGAGCCAGGGGCCCAAAGGCACGTCGTCTTTTGAACGGCGGAGGCCCGCCAATGTATATATATGGGTCATCACCACCCGTATCTCCAGCGGAGAATCTGGGCGTCACAGAAAAAGTGCAAAGGAGCTCAAATGCGGTACTTGTTGTTCTCCCCACCCCATGCTCTAAGTATGTCACATCCATGACACAATTTGGTCCATAGCCTATTCTTAGTACCCTAGCCCAATCCTGCAACCATACAAGGACAAGGATGGGACCACCGTACTACAATAGGCTATGTCCATTGACCTCTAATAACTGCCAAGTCTACTAGCATGCAAAGTTTCTAACAGCAGTTATTCCTAACGCACGTCCCACACGTACCGATGATCAGTCAATACGTGCGTCCGTGATCTATATGAGACTCACCACTCGTGTAAAAATATGTGTCACAGTCAAATGAAATCTAATGGTGCTACATGATAATGGGGTAGTCTCATGTACAGGGTCAATGCAATACATAAGTAAAAACATATCGCGACGTCACCGTCGCGAGCATTTTATATAACAATTAAAATATATGAACTAAGGGCAGAAAATAAAGATGCATGCAACATATGGAATGTAAATAACAGTATAATGACAAGGTATACTTGCCTGGCAAGAACTGCAAAATGTTATGTCCAGATGTCCAATACACAGGACCAGAAGCTATGGCCACAGAACAAATGTCTCCGAATGCTGAAATAAATATCACCAACATTTCCGGAATGAGCAAAATAGCTAAAAAGCACATCCCTTTCGTCCAATTTGGACACAGGGGCAAAACGGTAATTTCGGACAAAAGTGGGGTCCACGTGTGGCCCACTTTGCACCGAAAAGCGTGCCGAGGGTAACAGTCTCTAAATGGGACAAACTATAGGTCAAAAAAATCTAGATGTCAATACGAACTCAACGGTATGTCCAAATGTGGATTCCGATGAGCCGAACAAAATTTGGTCCAAAAAGTCAACTGTGGGACCCGCCAATTGGCGATCTGGTCAACCGTCTCAGAAATGCATAAAAATTGGGTCACAGGACCAGCGCGTTACCACGAGTCCAGTGGCACAAGTTTCGTCGCAATCTGACAATCGTGCACAAAATACTCGCGAGTTCCACAAAAGTGGCGACACGAAATGTGTCCGCGGATACGGTCTGATTTCGGCGCGCACACGCGTCCGAATCAGTCCCTACGAATTTTCACGTGTCCCGTTATGCTGTGTGCACCATTTGGTACACTTGGCACACGGCGGGGCGGTCCCGGTTGGCGGGGCGCGCTCCGTTCTCCAACTTTTGGAAAACCGGAAAAAGTGGGTGCGCACAGTTTTGTGACGAACATAACTATGTCCACAGCAACTATTAGCCTAGGGTTATTATACAGAAAATAAACTAGATCATGTATTCTACAGGTATCAAAAAGAATCACCGAATTTGGATCTCTGTGGTGGGAGATACGAACTCGGCAATATGGGTGGTAAATCTGGAATTCTGCGATTGCAGAATTCTGTCAGCTCGTCCAACTTTGGACGCTGTTTTCACCTAGGGACACACGTTTTTCGAGGTTGACTACAAAACAAATACTGGAGAGGGTTGAGGGAAGATTATACCTCTGAAAACGGAACAGTGTTTGGTCAAGCGAGTCAACAGAAATTCATGCCGGAGCGAAGGTGCCTCGAGTGGGAGACTACAGTTCGCGATGTCGGCGTCGACGGGATGATTGGATGGCTTGGGGAGGCTTCTCTGGCTGTGGTGACGGCTCTAGATGGGAAGGAAAAGTCTGGAGTGTTAGGTTAGGGTTTTGGGAAACTAACTATATATATATATATGTATATATATATAATTAGGAGAGAGAGAGTTGGTTGGAGGCGGGTTGGATCCGCGTGTGAAAGGGAATCGGAAATAGGCGCTGGGCTAATGAAATGCCAAAAAGGGGTGGGTTGCAATTGCAATGGCTGAAGTGGGCGTCCCCTTTGGGAGCAGCACATTGCTGTATGGCCGAAGCAATTTCAAAGGAGTATTAAGTTAGTTGAAGTATAGTAGTAAGTAGTTGATTAATATTAATATTAATAATATTATTATTATTATTATATTAATTCTTTTTCTTTTCTTTTTTTTTCCTTTCTTACTTTATAAAATATATATACATATATATATATTTGTATATACATATATATATATATATATATATATATATATATATATATATATACTCATAAGAAAATTTATATAATAGGGTATTGCACATCGTTAGGCTAGCAACTGCTCAAGGGGTCTCCTACATGGAATAAATTCCAAAAAATTCCTGAAGGTCCCATAAGTCATCTAAGGGCCCGAACACCTAATGTAAAAATTATTAAAAATCTATTTCTCCTATTTAGACCTAATTACTACAATTTAATTAATAATAAATAAATAAAAGGGTATTTACGATTTTCTAGGAAGGGGGTTTTACATCCTTTGTCAAATCTACAATATTACACATGGTGTAAGCTTGAATACCAATGAAAATCTCTCATGATCTTGAATATCAATAAAATGCTCTCATTTTTGTAAATATCGTTGTTTGTCTTGAATGAAATTGAGTTGACTGCCATAAAATTTTTGTGCTCTTTTGTTTCTGCTTGTTGGGTGTAGATAGTATCATGTCAAGTAGACTTGCCTTCAGATCGCAAAAAATATCCTCCTAGTATTCTGTTGGGGGACAGGGAACAGGCCTACCATTCAGAACATATCTGTTGCCGAATACAAATAATAGAAAATAATTCTGAGATTAAATTTTTTTGACACAATGTAGTTCAGGACTTTATAACGCGATTGGGTCATGATGATGATACCACCGATAAGGATTGACATTATATGTCATATCCTGAGGCAAAAGGGACTGTACTGGAAGAGATGTATATCGGGGTTGTCAGAGGTAGTTTATTAGACTTTGTAGTAGTATAATCCTTATAAAGTGTTTGACCTAAAAGGAGTCCGGACCATAATAATAACCCTTAGAGAGGTATAACATTATAACCGTTCTCGAGAGAAGAAATTTTCTGGACGTACAATCTAGTCATCAGCTAGTGAATGTGATAATGTGGCAGGAAACTTCAATATGTGACATGTAAGCACGACTTTTGTTGAGGAAAGCAAATAGGCGTTGATATACCATAGGAGAAAATTAAGCCTAGGAGAGATGAACGGAAAGTCAGTGACCCGCAGAAAAGTCCAATAATTGTATATGGGACCCCATGAGTGCACGGAATTGATTAGACACGAACAAGAAAGACACGAGGAAAATAGACTAAAACATGCACAAACCCTATTCAATCCTCTGGGGATTAAAATAGGTTGACAATAACACAATACGACATGATGGTGGAGACTTTATTGGAAACCCACTAATCCTCTAGGGATTATCATGGGTGCATAATAACACAGAAACGAAAATTGACACACACGGAATATTTTTTTTTTGAAGTATACTAGCTCTCTGGGGACTAGAAAAATGGCGGAGAGGTGAGGAGTTTGATAATGGAAGAGGGTACTGCGACCTGAATGGGAATGCATAGTACCCCTTTTTATTGTGGGCTTGCTAGTTTAGTACTCGAACAGAATCTCGACCAAAGAACGATTGCTCCGAGTAAGAGCTACCTTACTTCGGTGTGCGCCAATTGTCAAGTTTTTACCAACAAGTATTGGGGCAAGACGCATGTTCATCGAAAAGACAATGGGGTCTTGTACCTCATGTGGTGCAATGTCTGCTGTCAGGAGCTTTGTGAACATCACTCCAATGCTGGTGTCAGAATCCCATGCTGAAAGATCAGAGGAGACTGAATCTTCTGTGGATGAGGAATGTGCATCAGATGATGAACTGGGGGTGAACTAGCCTAACCCGCACTTAGTTTTATGATAGAATTCGTCGGGTTTGCCCTTCGGTACGGAGGATCATGGTGGGAATCATCATCCTTACACGTAGTACAAACCACGTCCTTTCTAGAGATCATACCCAGTCAGCTTCATTATTTTTGGGCGTTCTGACTCTAGATGTAGTAGGGGATGCATCGTACTTCTTCTTCGGAACCTTCTTGGGAATCTTTTGGATGGGACCTCCCTCTACCAAAGATGATAATGTGTTGATCTTCTGATAGGGGGTGTACCAAAAAGAGGATGTACTATTATGAGTAAGGTGGGTCATCTATCTGAAAGTCCGAAGGCACGAGCATCGACAATGAGCCTTTGGGTACAACACCGAACGTATCCAATGGCTGAATTTTTTGGTAGCTTGTGGGGCCACGGGCTGACCAGTATTCTGCTCTTCATAGATAAGAGTCTGCACATCCTTTGTGAGGGTAGAGAGGTTGATGACAAACATATCGATGTGACTTGATCCTTGATAGGAATTCAAATCAGCCAAGTTGATTATGAGGGTTTCACATATGCTTTATCTTCTAACGCCCTCTAGTGTATCCAGGCTGAAGATGAGATGAGGCTTCTGTTTGCTTATGGCACAAAGGTTGATGACCCAAGATGGTTCATTTAGGATCGGACCTCGATAAGCCTGCAGGGTACTTAATCAATCATGAAAGGCTCTGCTTTCTCATGAGTGTTGGTCCTCCTTTTGTAACCTCTGAAAGAGAGCACAATAGGTTTCTCATCCACCGTGTTAACCTTTGTCTCGTCATCGGCTTTTTTACCATCGCTCTCCCAAGATGGTATTGTCTTATAGAGGAGAGCATCTGAACATGATGCTTCAAAACCTTTGAAAGGATCGACATCTGCGAACTCAGTCCTGACCTTTTCTTGTTCGTCCGCATATTTGAAGCATTGGTGGAGAGTTGAAGGTACAATCCGGTTCTCATGGATCCACGGCCATCCCAGTAGTACGTTATAGGATACTTCCATATCAATGACATAGCATGTCACTTCAGTTTGTAGGTCCCCAATGCGACACTTCAACCGGATCTTTCTGAGCAAAATATTATGGTTAGCGTTAAAGGGAAGGATAGCTGTATTGGTTGCTGAAAGTCGATGCGTCGGTATATTTAGCGTCTTCAATAGACTTCTAGGGATGATGCTTAGGAATGATCCTAGATCGATATGCATCCAGTCCACCTTAATAGAGCTAATATACTCGGTAAAGTATAGTGGTCGATCAAGCTGATTATATTTCAACAACATATCTTCCTGTGAGAAAGTAATATTAAGATATTGTTGAGTCGCGTTATGTCATGACCCGCTCCCAGATGATCAGGCATGAGTACGTGGATACGTCCAGCCAACTCTCCAACATCGACGGTAGAACGATATCTAGATCTCAAGATCAATACAAGTCTAACTAAATATTAATAAGTACTCAACCACAACTAACTAAAGGAAGATACGAATGAGGAAGACAAATATAATTATCAAATCTCAAAAGTTATCCAAGTCATAATCTAATATCCAAATATTTATACAAACCAAGCCAATTAAGTTCTGGAGACAAATCCGGTCTAAAGGAATAAAACTAGTAAAAACACTAAACTACAAAATACTAAAGCTAGTCCTCTCAAAGAAGTCCAAGGTGTAAGAGTGGTCTCAACTATATAATCGTTCTAAGGTCCAACAGAATGTGGCAAAGTTTTCATAATATTTGTCAACATATCATGTCAGGAGTGGAGCAAGTACTATTACAACTATAAAAATAAAAAAATGCATGTATAAGTCTATTATGATAGAAACTGTTCAAGTAATGAACTCATGTAAAAGAATAATTTAAGACAATTAGAGTATAGAACTATAAATATAGATCTGGAAACAATGTAAGTAAGTTATAATACGAACTGACAGCAATATAAGCAGGTAATAAGATGAACTAGCAATATATAAGCAATGAACTAGAACATGAATAAAAAATCTAACAAACTAGTAATACCGTGTGACCTAGAATACAAATTTCGACATGTAGAGGCTAGGCTAAATCTGGCACGTCATACGTGAGGTGTACGACTGCTATATATCGAATCAAATAGGAAAAATAGGGTTTACCACATGTCTACTAGTGTATTCTCCCCGACTCTCCCTCATAAGATTATGGTAGACAAATAATCACAGATATGGAATATGAGCCAAAATCATAAATAGATAGCCACTAATCATAAAGAACGGGTAATCATGAACTATAATACGGATAAATACATGTCGCGAATACGAATAGTCTCGAATCACAACACAGAGACTCTACTAATCATGACACGATAACTCGAATCACAACTCGGACTCACGTATCAAAACTCATATAATCACGATGTCACAACACACTTTTAACTCATTCATGAATCACAATAACCCATCCATGTGCACAATATTATAGTGCCAGACAACTAGTAAGAAAGAATAATGACATTTATCATGTAAAGGTACATTCATAATCGTAAAGTATATGTCTGTCGTCCGGAGCCGGTGGTACAAATTGAAAACTGTATCAGAGCCCAAATAACCTATATCAGGAGTTTACAATGTCAATAGGTGATTTGGAATCAAAAATAATCTTAACTACTTGGTTATTAGGTTTCTAGGTCAATTCTTGGTCAATAGGGTTAAACTAGGTCAATACCTATTTTTGAGTCTTCCAATACCTATTTGGTTGGCCTATGTAGTTATCTTAGCTAATACTAAGTTATTTCTTGGTTTTCTAGGTTATACTCTATAGGTCTAGGTATTCTAGGTATATAGTTATCACATATATAGGTAACTCACTAATACCTTAACACTAGTATTTAACCTCAATACCTTCACCTATATCCTATATTTAGTTATCTTAGTTATCACCAAACTATATCTATATCTATATCTATATCTATATCTATATCTATATATAAATATACTATAGATACCTTAATACCTTACAAGTATCTTACCTATTCCTTACCTTGATATTTACCCAATACCCAAGCATCTCGCTAATACCTTGCCCCCATTCTAATATCTTGACACATAATATCTTATCCTTACCTTAACCTTAGTATCTTGGTATCTAAATATATCTATATATGTATATATACTTATACACATTGCTACCCTCAAGATACACACTCACTTGAACAATCTCAAACACTTACACTTGCACTGTCTTCACTGCACTCAAACTACACTATCACTCACCTAGCACATACACATAATACCTCCTAATAGTACCCGAGTTCTTGCCTATTACTGTAGGCCATTTTTGTTGCTCCTGATCTGTGCATGATTGCAGTAGTGGCATTTTCTCACTACCCTACAACATACATTGCAACTCTCCCCCACTTGCCACTGTATTTCTACCCACTGTACTCTATAATCCACCAAACCCAGTCCAACATTCAATTTTCGATCATAGTACATTACTTTACTTCCCCACGGGCGGATAGCGGGAACCGAACCCGCATTTTCTCCTTAGCAAGGAGAAATTTTCCGGACACAATATCTTGAATACCCGGAACCATGTTCAGTGCTGCAAAAGCGTAGGCTGTAGCCCCCTACTCACTGCCTGCAGTACAAATATGTACTGCACACTGCACAGTACCCAACCCCCATACAACAGTGATCCCCCAACTACCTTCTGCTGCAGGTATTACTTCCCTGAGCAGTTGCTTATGCATGCTACCTGCAACAGACACTCCAGAACCTCCCCCTTCCTCTCTACAGTAGATACACACCCTAATCACTTATGTATCATACTCTAAATAGGATATAAGCCTATACATATATGATACTACACCAAGCTCTATGACATCCAAATGTCAAGCCAAGATACTCTTTATGACACCAAAACCATAATACATAAACACTAGCATAAACACAAATACCTAGTGACCAACACTTCATGATACACATATCTCACCATGATACTCATGATACACTCCTCAACCACCATGATACACTACCAACATCATATAGAATAATTTATAGATAAAATATATCATGAATATAGTTAGAAATAGCTATTCTATTGTAAATAAAGGGAAATGACACAATGGAATACTAATACAAAAAAATTACCAAATCAACCTACCCATACCATGGTGTATCATGATACAGACTTCTACGTAAACAATTATGGACACAAGGACACCAACACACAGCCAAGTAGACACTAATAGTCCTAATGAGGACACCAATCAAACACTTGGTGGACACAATTCGAAATTCTTCTAATTTGAGTATAGAAATCATCATTCCACATGATAAAAGTTTAGATCTACCAAATTGAAGGCTTCTAACACTTATATCTATCATTGGAGAGTCAATTACAACTATGGGAGAGTTCCTATAGGTCCAATGAGTGTTCCTAACCATGAAATTGGTGAAAATAAGATAATTACCTAATATTGGTGTGTCTCCTTTGAGGAACTCCAAATTTGGATACGAGAAAGTCAAATCAGACACGATCCTCAATGCTTGGACTCATCTTCAAGCTTCATTAAGTGATCCAAGCTTCTAGTGCTTTAATGGAAGAAGAATAAATGGAATTCATGGAGAATTGGGGTTGGAATTCAAATTCTAGATCTAGAAATTGGTGAAAAATAAAATGAGCATTGCTTGGGAAAGAAGTAGGGTGAATTGGAGGGAAAATTGAATTACAAATCCTCCATGATAGGGTCGGCCTAGTATGTAGGCTTGGATGTGGGTTTAATTACTAATCATGCCACTCCACTCACTAATTTGAATTCAAATTTAAGTGGGAAAGAAATCTTTGGTTGAGTGGAATCTAATTAGTTGGGGAAGGCATCTAACTAATCTAGTTAGGAATATTCTATCCATGACACTTGGTACTAATAAATTCTAATTAACTAGCATTATAACTAACACTTGACTAATTCGAAGAAACTCTAATTAATTCTAGACTAACCACTAATATAATATAATATAATATAATATAATATAATATAATATAATTAGCAACATACAAAATTATCAAAATATTCCTAAGGTAAAAAGTGGTGGTTACACCTACTGCTGCTGTCACCTATGCTCCTACTCATGCAGTACATGAAGTGCACCGGATGTGCACCAGCACTACCCTAAACCCAGGTAGTTGTTATTCCCTACATTCGCAGCATGGACTGCAAACTGTTGTGCTGGCTTTTGCTGCCAATTAACAGCATCAACTACTGCTGCAGTTGCAAGGCTTTCCCTCCCCTCACCTGCACTTCTTATAAACCCTCATTCATCTACACTTCACTATACATTGCATAACACAGCTATACGTTGTATAACACAGGGACTACACAAAGACAGGTTCACAAGTATGCAGAAACACAACTGTCGTTGCACACATACTCCTCATGCAGTATACACAGTTTGTATAAGGCTTTGCTGTATCTGCTACTGAGTAGTCAATGGTACCCACACTGCCCCACACTCCCCTACAAGTTCACTGTTACAGATATCACAAACCCACCAAGTCTGTGCACACTCATCTAATATACACCTACATTAGTGTCAAATTGACACACTATTGATACTCATTCCTCGACACTTCTCATGTGAATACGTATCCATATGCTATCCTCATGATACCTATGGCACACATCACACTAGGCCAATTCACTAATATATCAAAATCACTCTTGTAGAAGCATAAAATGTACACCTCAGATAGATGGTGCAATTTTTGACAAATAAACCCAACAGTAGAAGAACGACGCACTTTTTACTTGTTTCAGAAGAAAGATGCATACTTTCTTAATATTTAACACTTTTGCGCACTTTCCCTTAAATTCAGAGAATGACGCACTATTCAGATAACAGAAAAGTGGCACACTTTCTTAGCGTTACGAAAGCTGGCGCACGCACGATCTTCCCTTTCTCAGTATTTAATGTAGCAAACTGATAGCTGACAGATGCAGAAATCGAAGAGTCAGGAGTCATAATTACAGCTGTGCTGTGGCACGTAGACCCAGGTTTTCGTTTAGCGACCCAGTCGTTGTGCCAACTTCTTCAAAAGTGCACCGTTGTGCCAATTTCTTCAAAAGTGCGCAGTTGTGCCAACTTCTTCAAAAGTGCGCCACTGTGCCAATTTTTTCAAAAGTGTGCCGCTGTGCCAACTTCTTCAAAAATGTGACGTAGTACCAATATCTTTAAAAATGTGCCATAGTGCCAACTCCTTCAAAAATGCGTCGTAGTGCCAATCTTACCAAAAATGTGCCAGTCTCCAAACGACTTCTAAAGTGCGCATATTATCCTAACCGACAGTGAGCAGTTATGAGTGCGTGTCTTACATGTTGTACTTCTCGTAAAAGTGTACAAATAACTGTCCCCACGATTTATGCTTTCCTCGTATAGGAAGCTACGTGTCAAGCATATAGTAAGTTTTGTACCCACTCATTCAAAATATGAGGTGTTAGTCTACCAAAAGTGTGCGCACAATGGTAAAATAGTGTTGACTGTCCAAAGTGCGCACACTCATAACCATTCCTAAACTTTATAAATACAGGTTCTGTACAACCATTAAGGGGGCTACACCTACCTACTTACCTACACCTAGACAAAGAGGAGAACACATAGACATATAGAGAGAAAGGGGCTAGAATTTTTAAGTCTTTGAAATTCAAGAACAGAGTGAGAAAAATATAAGCTTCTCGTGCCACTATTACCAAAGTTTTTTTATTGTTTAACTCTCCAAATTGTTCACATCATCTCCTATATTTCTTCGTCATCGTATGCAGTTTTTTGTCGGTGTGTGCATTTCTTTGTCGTTGAGTGGTCCAAGGAGTAAAGTGATCGTCCGCAGATCAGATTTCTACAGCTATACTTCCCCAAAATTAATTGTACTTAGATTCTTGTGTAGGATTTTTTTGTATTTTTTTCTTTTTAATAGTTTGTAACACAAAATTTTCGTATAAACTTTTTCTCGCAAACAAAGATGGTGACTCTGCTGAGGACTTCCTTCTCCTCTGACGAGAAGGTGATAGCTCAACTCAATACTGCTTCGGTTGGCTCGACACAGAAGACCTTAGTCATAAAGTTCAACCAATATGCATATGAAGAAATGCTCCATTCTGGGGGTAGTGTCCACCCCTTATCCGCACTTAAGTCGAGGAAAAATCATAAAGTGTGGGTGGCCAAGCCTCGTCATGCATATCCCGAAGTTGTTGCCAACAAGGTAAAAAGAATTCTGATTGACGAGAGTTCCCCTGTCAATTCTGTTCAGATCAATGACTTGGCGGATAATTTTCTTGCGTTAAACAAGGGATACAATTCGCGCAACTAGCACAATTTTGAGCAAAGAGTGATCCACACATAAGATTCTGAATCCTTTGCGTTAAACAAGGGATACAATTCGCGCAACTCGTATAATTTCAAGCAAAGGGTGATTCACATCCAATCTTCTCAGCCCGTGCATATTCGTTGTAATATGCGAGGCAAGCAAGGCATGGACACCGCTGTCCAAACCAACAAGTGCATAAATGGAGTCTTTGTCAGGGAGAATTATTCTTCTAACTTTATGATTACATGCACAGTGGAGGAAAAATTATGCGCCGCTCGTCAGAAGCCTACTATTAGTGCGCCAGGCCAAGACCTTTGTGCAAAATTAAATGCATGTAGACAAACTGTGCCAACTCTGTCTGTGCCACAGTAAGTGCGCCAAGCAGGATCAATCTCTTCATAACATGCAGATTGTGCACCTGTACATAAGAGGATTGCTAGTAACAACTTTCTCTCCTCCCTGAAGGGCAAAAACTCGAGATATGACGAATCACTTGCCAATCAACCCAACAAATACTCTATACACAAGGGACCAAAAATGTGCATAGAAGATTTAATGTATCTCATGTAAAGAGGAAGAGTCTGCCCTTTTTCTCCTCTTTTCTTCCCTTTTTTGATTTACGTGAGCTTATTGTACAAAAGCATAAACAAAGGGACCCTTCTGACATTACAACGATGTTTCCTAATGAACATCATTGCAATTATCATAGAGTTGTAATCGAATGTTGCTGTGCATTAGCAAAGCTGTATGTGTTTGACCGATTAACTTACACTATGACTCCTATATCTGGACATACAAAGAAAGTTGAATACTAGTTGCATGATGACAAACCGCTCTTTGCTTCAGCATAAATGGCTTCGCATCTTCCCTATGGTAGGAGACAATCAAGATAAAGTTCTTCAAGGATACCCAGCCAGAGGAGATTTTACCAACTCGACGACTACTTTGAAGGAGTATACCAAAATACTCGTTCTCGAAGACGGGAGCTCGTTCTTCACGAGAATTCCCATTCCTAAAATCCGAGGCTGGGGGTAGCAATCCCCTCGATTATGAAACTGATAGTGTAGACTCCAACTATACGGTTCTTTCTACCAATCCCTCTGTCGTACACATGAATGTTAGCGTTTACGCCGTCGGTGATGAATAAGACGCTTCTCTATCAGAAGCCACCGAACGTCTCAACTCATTAGAGGCATCTCTCAGGGATATGTACACCATGATACAAAAAATGCATCAAATAATGACACCCCAATATTCTGCTATACCAGTACCTGTCCAAGTGGCTTCATTCATACCTGCACAGCCTACTCTTGGAACAACATCTCTGCAGGGTAACACAAATCCAGAAGCAGTCATAAACCAAAAGTTAGCAATGCCAACTCTTAATCCTCTTAATATTGGGGATGGATCTCTGCCGGTGATGATACATGTTCAACCAGGATCTTATCAGTCTGTCACACCACTTTGAACCAAAGATCCTCTCGAAGCTATCCGAGAGTAGCATACACATGTCAATATTTTAAAGAACAAAGACCAACTCCGCAAGCTGGGGGTGAAACTGTCACGCCCCGAGGCGTCCCCCGAGCCGTGACCGCCGTGCGGGCCTGGAGTTGCGCCCGCACAAGGCTTTCTAATGATTTGCATAACAAGCACATACTCAGAGTACGCAGATAAATTGAAACACAGATTTGAAACATAGAAAAGTTCTCTTTATTGATAATGAACATCTATTACAAACTCTTGAACGAGTCAGCTAATATGCCGAACGGCTTACAAAAAGGGTTGACTCAAAATGAGATGACAGTCCTGTACATTACATCCTTTTATAAACTCAAAATGTATAGACCTCCAGGCTGGAGGATCGCTTTGCCACGGAGCTGCATTTGTGTATGAAGAGTTGCAGCTTCGGCTTCAAAAGGCTTCGAGGCACGGTGAAGGTGCGCTAACAGCTGGACTGGATCGGGAAAACGACTTCGGCTCCTCGCTCGGTTCGCCTTAGTACGGAGAACCTGTTTCAACGAGGGTCAGCATATCGAAACATGCTGGTGAAGGCGAGCTAGCCTGACTATACCAATCAACACGTTGTTTAGTGAAGCATGCATATTTGGTTGATTTCTATCTTGCCTTAGTTCATTTACAGTTAAGCAGCATATTGAATTTACTGAAATGAACGTGCCACCGTTAGGTGGATTTTACCTGACCGTCTGAATTACCTGCACAATACTTACCTTGCCTTCCCTGCCACAGAGACACAAGTTAGTATGCAACAGGTTTAAATGTACACGATGATCACTGGCGTGGTGCCATAACGGACATAGTCAAGGACAGAGATAGCATGCAATCAGAACACGACGAGCACACGATACATTGCAAGCTATCCCCTCCAGCACACGATGACTACACACGAGTTCCGCCCGGACCGGAACGGTGCCAGTGCCCCAGCGACCGTCCGCAGAACTTACCCTTGTGCACAAGTTGTCCATGATCGAACAATACGTTACTTAAACAATCAGTTACGCCTTCGAGGCAACACGAGCACACGATATATCCATAATTGTTAAGCATTTATGCACTTTCAGGCAACACGAGTATGAAATATGTATTTGCATAAGACAAGCAACATTTTATGATTATTCCAAGCGAACAAGCATGAATTTAAGTATTCGTTCGTGACAAGCATATAACCAAGTCTATTCTCTTTTATCTTGGTTTCTTTTATTATTACTTGGTATCGTTGATCGGGGCAAAGGAATGAAGCTGGAAGCAGAGCTAGCTAATCGGGTTGGTAGCCACTCACTTAGATTTTGGAAAGAAGAAGGAAAGAGGCGCTTCACGACTCCGTTCGCAAGCCGCCTACTGCTTGTTCACCTGCACACGAACAGCTCGATTAATACTTCTTCCTCTCTTTCCATTCTCGGAATAGAAGTGCAAGTCTATGAACGAAAATAATGAAAACCATCAAAACCGTTCAAGGAAAACAAGCAAATCCCCAAAACCAACTCAAAGCACGAAAGCAACAAGCGACATCGAAAACCGAGGCAATAAAAGATAGCAGCGGAGAGGTCCCTCCTGACTCTGCCGCTAAGCCGATCCTTGGGGCGCAGTCCACTGAATATGGGAATCGATTCCGAAGAAACAAATCCATAACGAGGACGAGTTCTTAATTCAATCTATCCCGATCGAACGATACCGTCTTGTGTTTCTTAGCCGCGATCTCCGCATCGGGAGAACGGGGCGCTACATCCTACCCAACTAATTGGAAGTTTCGTCCCGAAACTTAGGGTAGAACTTACCGTTAGGGATTATTTTGTTCAGGACGACGACCATGAAGGTTCGGACAGGAGGAAATAGCATGGGCTGGATCGCCACAAGCGAGGCATAATCCAAGTCTTTTACGGCAGTACTTCTTAAGGTGCCCTTTTCTCCTACAGAAGTGACAAGTTTTGTTCCAATCCCCGTCCTGCTGACCAGCGTTATTCGGGCGCTTTGTAGCGGTATTTCCTCCCTCGTTGCTTTGGCGTTTGTGACTGGATGTATGCACAGCGCCGGCAGCAACATGAGGATAGAGTGGTTCGAGAGATAGGGCGTGATTCATGACTTCACGCATTGTTCCATACTGATTATTGACCACGTGCGAATAGATGGCAGGACGGAGTCCACCTTCAAACCTTCTAGCTCGACTCGCTGCATCAGGTAAATAGGCCCTAGCGAATTTGGAGAGTCGGTTGAATTCGGCGGAATACTCTTTAACTGTCATCCTGCCCTGCCTCAGCTGCACGAAGTCATTTTCCATTTTGCGTTGTACTGGAGGCGGTATAAACTCCTCTTCGAACGCGGCACGAAAGGTCGTCCATGAGATCGCCTCCTCTCCGTGATCAAGTTGGAGAGATCGTCGATGCACGTCCCACCAATCGTGTGCGTCGAGGCGGAGCTGCAGTTGCGCGCAGGCGACGCGCCTATCTTCGGGGACCTCTAGCAGAGTGAAGTGGTCTTCAAGTTCTGCTAGCCAATCTAGAGCTACCACTAGGTCCTCAGTCCCGTTGAACGGGGTGTTGCAGACTTTCTTGAATTGGCCCAAGTTGAAGGCAATCACGTCCCTCGGCCTTGGGATTTGAGGCGTCTCCACTTCAAGCACGGGCTGTTCCACCGGAGTCGCTGCTGTTGCGGCGGAATGGTTGGCAGCCAAAGTCTGAACGATCTGATGCAGGGTATCGACCTGCTTCTGTTGGACTGAGAATCGGGTCTCTAGATTACTCTCGAGCTTGGCTTGGCGGGCATCGTCTCTTTGTCGTTGCTCTTCTAGCATTTTCATTAACCGCTCTAGCGGGTCGACTTGAGACATGCCTCTTTGGCTCCGAGAGCTTCCCGAATTGCCCGAGCTGCTTTCTTGTGTTTCGATCGGTGGTTGCGCTGCAGATTGCGCTGGATCCATTCCTTCAAAAGAAGGTAAATTATATTAGGATCATAATGTATTATGGACTTATTGCATGAACGTATCTCATTTTGGCCTAGCGAGTTCAAGAGTTCGTACAGGAATTTGATCGTTAAAGGAACTTTTCCAGCACGAAGTCTAAGGAACTTTGAATCTGTGCTCTGATACCACTATGTCACGCCCCGAGGCGTCCCCCGAGCCGTGACCGCCGTGCGGGCCTGGAGTTGCGCCCGCACAAGGCTTTCTAATGATTTGCATAACAAGCACATACTCAGAGTACGCAGATAAATTGAAACACAGATTTGAAACATAGAAAAGTTCTCTTTATTGATAATGAACATCTATTACAAACTCTTGAACGAGTCAGCTAATATGCCGAACGGCTTACAAAAAGGGTTGACTCAAAATGAGATGACAGTCCTGTACATTACATCCTTTTATAAACTCAAAATGTATAGACCTCCAGGCTGGAGGATCGCTTTGCCACGGAGCTGCATTTGTGTATGAAGAGTTGCAGCTTCGGCTTCAAAAGGCTTCGAGGCGCGGTGAAGGTGCGCTAACAGCTGGACTGGATCGGGAAAACGACTTCGGCTCCTCGCTCGGTTCGCCTTAGTACGGAGAACCTGTTTCAACGAGGGTCAGCATATCGAAACATGCTGGTGAAGGCGAGCTAGCCTGACTATACCAATCAACACGTTGTTTAGTGAAGCATGCATATTTGGTTGATTTCTATCTTGCCTTAGTTCATTTACAGTTAAGCAGCATATTGAATTTACTGAAATGAACGTGCCACCGTTAGGTGGATTTTACCTGACCGTCTGAATTACCTGCACAATACTTACCTTGCCTTCCCTGCCACAGAGACACAAGTTAGTATGCAACAGGTTTAAATGTACACGATGATCACTGGCGTGGTGCCATAACGGACATAGTCAAGGACAGAGATAGCATGCAATCAGAACACGACGAGCACACGATACATTGCAAGCTATCCCCTCCAGCACACGATGACTACACACGAGTTCCGCCCGGACCGGAACGGTGCCAGTGCCCCAGCGACCGTCCGCAGAACTTACCCTTGTGCACAAGTTGTCCATGATCGAACAATACGTTACTTAAACAATCAGTTACGCCTTCGAGGCAACACGAGCACACGACATATCCATAATTGTTAAGCATTTATGCACTTTCAGGCAACACGAGTATGAAATATGTATTTGCATAAGACAAGCAACATTTTATGATTATTCCAAGCGAACAAGCATGAATTTAAGTATTCGTTCGTGACAAGCATATAACCAAGTCTATTCTCTTTTATCTTGGTTTCTTTTATTATTACTTGGTATCGTTGATCGGGGCAAAGGAATAAAGCTGGAAGCAGAGCTAGCTAATCGGGTTGGTAGCCACTCACTTAGATTTTGGAAAGAAGAAGGAAAGAGGCGCTTCACGACTCCGTTCGCAAGCCGCCTACTGCTTGTTCACCTGCACACGAACAGCTCGATTAATACTTCTTCCTCTCTTTCCATTCTCGGAATAGAAGTGCAAGTCTATGAACGAAAACAATGAAAACCATCGAAACCGTTCAAGGAAAACAAGCAAATCCCCAAAACCAACTCAAAGCACGAAAGCAACAAGCGACATCGAAAACCGAGGCAATAAAAGATAGCAGCGGAGAGGTCCCTCCTGACTCTGCCGCTAAGCCGATCCTTGGGGCACAGTCTACTGAATATGGGAATCGATTCCGAAGAAACAAATCCATAACGAGGACGAGTTCTTAATTCAATCTATCCCGATCGAACGATACCGTCTTGTGTTTCTTAGCCGCGATCTCCGCATCGGGAGAACGGGGCGCTACAGAAACAACCTTATCCTCCATATTGGGATAATGTTCTATTCCTTCCTAAATATAAACCCCAATTGATAGTCTTGTTTG
Source organism: Iris macrosiphon (assembly GCA_036927795.1). Taxonomy (NCBI): domain Eukaryota; kingdom Viridiplantae; phylum Streptophyta; class Magnoliopsida; order Asparagales; family Iridaceae; genus Iris; species Iris macrosiphon. Next base: position 430,180 of record JAYESA010000083.1, read on the forward strand.
AAGGCAGGACATCACCGAGCCAATATATTAATTACTTTGATATGATGATGACTTATCTGCAGAAAGAGGATTCTCTTCTTACCAAATTATTCGTAGGATATTTGGCCGGCATAGCCTACAATTAGTATATCAGTTTACCTGATAACTGCATATCCTCGTTTGATGACATAAAGTATTTTTTTCTCTCACGATTCTATAAGTGAGGCATGGATATGACGATGTCTTCACTCATCGATATCAAATAGAAGGAGAAAAAATCCGTTCGTGAATTCGTTGAGCGTTTCAGGCAGGCAACTCTGAAGTTAGCCTCCAGTATTTCAGACTCCGTATTCATTGATACTTGGAAAAAGAACCTACTTTCTATAGTAGGGCTCTAGATGGATCCAACTCAATTTTAAGACTGGACGGCATTCATCATCGGGGCCAAAGCTGCTGAAGGTAACGCTAAGATGGCATATAATATGGGTTACAGATGACCAATACTGAAGGGAAGTGCCCCTCCAAAAGTGCGAATAATCACAACAGCAAAGAAAATGAGGCCTTATTTATAAATCTGTCAAAGCGACCTACCTCTTCTCCAGTACTAAAGGCTCCAGAGTCTTCCAGGCCTAAGGAAGAATATTACTTTAACGAGAGCGATATCCACAGCATTTTTGAATGCTTGATAAAATTAACAAGTTGCAGTTGCCTGACATCAAATGACCAAATAAGGCTGGTAAAATAGATGACCCAACATACTGCTTGTACCACCGATATATACATCACCCTACCAAGACTTGTTATGTCTTGAAAAGGAAGATACAATAGTTGATAGATGCTAAATCTATCACCCTTCACAACAAAGAGAAGACCCAAATGGTGTTGTCCCAATACCTCGAGCTACAATAAAAGTAGTAAATCTTCCATCTCCTAGAAGTCGAACAGAAGAATTGGCACCTCTAACCACAAATTATGACAAGATTATGTGATTCATCCTGACCTGTTGCCAGATTGGAACCAGAGAGTAGTATCTTCCAATTCAAAATCCAAGAAGGGTAAGAAGTATAAATTATGCAATATGATTTTTTTGGATCCTTATTCAGACGGAGATCAGGACCAACATCAGAAAGATGTATCTCTGGAGATCAGATTTCAAAATCTGAATATTGCCCACCAATTTATGCTTGCAAGCTTCGCTTGACTCACCGACAATGGTTCATAATTGGCAGCGTTTCGTTGTATAGGGCACAACAAATCTTCAGTGCTTATGAAGGTGTTCCTACACAAATTCCTTCTCTTTCTGCAACCATTAGAGCATCGACCTCAATTCAGATGCTTGAGGAGGATCGTCCCCAATTTCATCAATACAGCCAGCAATTTGTAGGTTTAAACTTTGGCAAGGGACAACGTATTTCTCTACAACTCCGAGGATAGTCTAACAAATCCCGTAGTGGATTGGGCTACGGCGAGACTAGCCCACAGACTCGCTCCAAGAAGAGGCATAATAAAAAGAAACTCAAGTATTGTAATTTGGTACTTTTTTCTCCAATGTCCGAAGAAGAAGCCCTGACTGGTACCAGGTCCGACAAAGATTATCATAAAACTGACAAATCTGTCTCGGAAGATATTCCTGATACTCTTCCTACTTCTCCAACTCCGGTCGCTCCGGTCACAACCGAACCTGGTCCTTCGAAGCCTACTACGATATAGAAAGGAAAGCAAAATGAAGTACGCATCAAAAAATTATTGAAGAAAAATGTACCCTAAGGACTTGAAAAGCCCTACAATTTTGACATATTGGAACAACTGGCCAATACCCCAGCCCGACTCTTCATATTTGAGTTTCTTCGTTTGTCGAAGGAAACTCGTGAAGCTTTGAGCGAAGCTCTGATACATACAGACTCAAGCTTAGCTCAACTCAAGCCTCTTGATGAAGAGCTATTAGCATATCTTCAATGGCACAACATGATCAAGAACATTCCAAACATCACCTTCACGCAAGATGACATGCTACTCAAAGATAATCAGCATGACTGGCCTCTGTATTATACCAGTTACATCGGATCTATTAAGGTGAACCGAATTTACATCGACCCTGTTTCTTCACTCAACATCTTCTAAAAGTCTACTGAGAGGATTTAAGATACTGATGCATAACCTGTCGGCTACCAGTACTACCATTCTAGGCTTCAATGCAGGAAGAAGTAAACTACTAGGAAAGATACGCCTAAAAATTCAGATAGGCGATCTACGTACTGAAGTCATATATTATGTGATTGACTTTGACATATCCAACATTTTTTTGCTGGGACGGCCATAGATACACGAGCATAAAATTTTACCCTCCACCCTACATCAATGCTTCAAATATGTGAACAGTAGAGGAGAGGTCAAGATAGAGGTAGCTGACCTCAACCCTTTTAAAGGTGTCGAAGCCTATTTTGCTGACTCTGCACTTTATACACTAGAGTATATGAAAGAAAAAGTTAAGCTATTGATGAAGGCAAAAACACTCAAAAAGAAGAGCCTCTAATAACCGAGTCAAAGAACGTACTACTCGTCCAACTCCCTCAAAGCCTCTCGGCATCGACCTGCACAAGTTATCTCCATTGGTCATCAACCTTCGATGCAATGAATAGCCAGCACCGGAGAATGAGCCCCATGTTATTGACCTTCGTCGTAACAAGCAATCGACATCAGTGAATCAACCCCTAGTCATCAATCTTGCCAAGCCTCCTGTCAAGGCTGAAGATTCTGTCGACTATGTGGAAGATGAAGAAATCTTGTATTTCATGAATAAAGAAGATATTACTTCACACTAAATTAATGTTGAACCCTTTACTAAAAAATTCTTAGATGCTCTTTACCTCTACGAACCTCTGTCCATACCCATGGCATCTCCATTCCAATATAGTTCGTCATATGAACCATATGAGGAGGCATAGTTTATAGTCCCGGCGAGACAGGACAAGTAACGTCAGATAATTTTTGCCAAAGCTAGAAACACGTCTTACAGACTAATGGTTCTGATGAGGATATGGGTAGATACAACCGTATTGTTACAATTAACCAGCCAAAAATATTATGCAAGGGACGGGCTACAACTTAAAATTTGATTTGGGACTAAATTATGAAAAATACAGACAGACTCCTAAATGTCACCTCACTCTAAAAGGCAAGCCGAAAATATACTACCAACGGACTGGTCGTGGTTTGGGATATATTGCACCACCAACAAGTCCTAAAAATTTAGAATCGGAAGAAGATATACATTCTCATTCCTCTGACTCATCATTATAGGATTCTGACAAAAGTATTAGTGACGTATTCAAATAGACTTTCTCTGTAAATATGGTGTCAACTGCCCCAGCTGATAAAGGCATTGGAGATTTGATAATGATGCCTACAAACGACAAATTCCTCAATAAGTATTATATCTAAGCAAGACATATTCTTCTCCATCTCCAGCAAATTAAAATAAGATATACAACAAATATATTTTGTTTAATCCCTAGCAACTCATAGCCTACACGGCCTCTCGAACTGTTACATATATTCATTTTTGAATAAGACAAGGGTAATAGGTCCTCAAAGTTTCCCAGCAGAACAATACTCAAATCTAATGGAATACCCTCGTTGAGATCATCTAAACCATTCTCTCCAACAAAAATATTCCATTCTTAAAGCCCAGTTTTAAGGATATCCTATTCTTGATCCCCAGTTGGGTTGGGAATAATCTTACATGTTTATTCACCAGTCAATAAGTTTAATGTGATTCATGTCCATATTATCTCTAAATCATATCCAATTTATTATCCCCTAAAGAGAAGATAATAGTTCATCTTTGAACTACTCTTTCTTCTCTTCCTATATGTTGCCTCTCTCTAAAAGGCAAGCCGAAAATATACTACCAACGGACCGATCGTGGTTTGAGATATGTTGCACTACCAACAAGTCCTGAAAATTTAAAATTGGAAGAAGATATACATTCTCATTCCTCTGGCTCATCATTGTAGGATTCTGACAAAAGCATTGGTGACGTATTCAAATAGACTTTCTCTGTAAATATGGTGTCAACTGCCCCAGATGATAAAGGCATTAGAGATTTGATAATGATGCCTACAAACGACAAATTCCTCAAGAAGTATTATGTCTAAGCAAGACATATTCTTCTCCATCTCTAGTAGATTAAAATAAGATGTACAACAAATATATTTTGTTTAATCCCTAGCAACTCATAGCCTATACGGTCTCTCGAACTGTTACATATATTCATTTTTGAATAAGACATGGGTAATGGGTCCTCAAAGTTCCCCAGCAGAATAATACTCAAATCTAATGAAACACCCTCATTGAGATCATCTAAACCATTCTCTCCAACAAAAATGTTCCATTCTTAAAGCCCAGTTTTAAGGATATCCTATTCCTGATCCCCAGTTGGGTTGAGAATAATCTTACATATTTATTCACCAGTCAATAAGTTTAATGTGATTCATGTCCATATTACCTCTGAATCATATCCTATTTATTATCCCCTAAAGAGAAGATAATAGTTCGTCCTTGAACTACTCTTTCTTCTCTTCCTATACGTCACCTCTCTCTAAAAGGCAAGCCAAAAATATACTACCAACGGACCGGTCATGGTTTGGGATATGTTGCACCACTGACAAGTCCTGCAAATTTAAAATTGGAAGAAGATATACATTCTCATTCCTCTGACTCATCATTATAGGATTCTGACAAAAGCATTGGTGGCGTATTCAAATAGACTTTCTTTGTAAATATGGTGTCAACTGACCCAGATAATAAAGGCATTAGAGATTTGATAATGATGCCTACAAATGATAAATTCCTCAAGAAGTATTATGTCTAAGCAAGACATATTCTTATCCATCTCCAGCAGATTAAAATAAGATGTACAGCAAATATATTTTGTTTAATCCCTAGCAACTCATAGCCTACACGGCCTCTCGAACTGTTACATATATTCATTTTTGAATAAGACATGGGTAATGGGTCCTCAAAGTTCTCCAACAGAACAATACTCAAATCTAACGAACACCCTCGTTGAGATCATCTAAACCATTCTCTCCAACAAAAATATTCCATTCTTAAAGCCCAATTTTAAGAATATCTTATTCCTGATCCCCAGTTGGGTTGGGAATAATCTCACATATTTATTCACCAGTCAATAAGTTTAATGTGATTCATGTCCATATTACCTCTGAATCATATCCTATTTATTATCCCCTAAAGAGAAGATAATAGTTCCTCCTTGAACTACTCTTTTTTCTCTTCCCCTGTGGAATAAACAAGTGAACTATCACGTCCATATCATCTCTGATAGTATTGCATCCTGTAAAATTTATTATTTGTACTTAGCATGAATATGCCTTGAGTGATAAATCTACCAAATTCTCCCTTAGAGCTATTTTGCCATGTCCATAATTCCATAATACCTCTGAGTAGATATATTCAGTAGGATCCTATTTGAAAATATATCACGTCCATATTACCTCTGATCTCGTTTTTAATCTAACATATTATTTGTATCTAATAGTAGATACACAACAAATAATGCGTCCACAACAAACATGCATTGTTCAAAGCTAAATTTTTAATATATTTTCATTGAGAAACTTAGAAAAAAATAAAACAAGGAAGAGCATAGGATAGATTTCACTCAGTGGGAGTAGAAAGATTAAGGAGAAACTGGGTCAGTCGAGCTAGTTGCTGGTCCATTTTCAATGTCGCTCTTCTACGTGCTTCGAGCATTCTGGAGTAATCTGTAGCAAAATGAGCCATATAAGCATAAACCCATATATATACTAAGAGAGGAGAAAAGAGGGTTTAGTTATGGGTTCACCCAAAATGAACCAAACCAAGGGTCCATTCTACATGCGGGTCCTAACTCGGGTCTATGGCAATGCCAAAGGGTATTCTACTGGTCTCGGGTAGTCTCTCTCACCAACAGAAAAAACAAAACAATAAATAAAATAACAGAAACTAACATAAGAAATATAACATGAATACATTATCAGAAAAAATTAAATACTAGAAATTCAAGAAATACTAAATCTTGAATCGGGTGTGACAAAGACACTTTCAAGTTTACTACAGCCATGAATCAGATTTGGAACGATCATGAGGAGGTCGATTGGGGAAGAAGGTTTGGACCGAAGGGGTTGCATTCAAAATATTATTGTGCTTATACAAAGTGATCAGGAATCGGCTACTTACCCGAGACAGGCTAAGCAATTTTGGCATCCACCGTGAGGACATGGAGTATTGTTTATGTGATATTCATGATGAGACCAGGGATCATTTGTTCTTTGCATGTGATGTCAGTTGGGAGATCTGGAGTGCGCAGAGACATAAATTGGGGCAAAATAATGTTCATTGTAGAGAGTTTGCTGCAATATTGAATGATATTAAAGCCCAGAAGGGTAAATGGGATAGAGGCTATCGCCGTCTGAGAATTATGTTTGGGGCGGTGGTTTGGCATGTCTGGAGGGAACGCAACCGGCGTATCTTTGAGGGACGTTCCCTTAGTAATTTTGTTGTACAAAGAAACATAGATGCTTACATAGATTTCTTAGAATCCAGATGACTCATTTTGTAATCTGGGATAGTTCTAAGTTGTAATTATCGTTGATCAATAATATTTATCTTTTTCATATATATATATATATATATATATATATATATATATATATATATATATATATATCCTCCTCTTCTTCCTCTTTCTCTTTCCCACATGGGCAGGTGCTACCCCGCAGATCCGCCCGCTTTTGACCGAGGATGCGGTGCTTTGTTCGGGAAGACAATGGGATCCTCCCCAGCACTTTCCGGCTTGGATTTGGGCCATCTACGACAAGATCCTGCTGTTAGCAAGGGCCTTTCCCTTCGGGTGTCGTCTCGGGGGTTTCCTTTGTGGCCCCTTCCCCTTCGTCGCCCGTCCTCGGCGGCTTCAGTGGAGCAGCCCGCCTCCCTCCTCAGGGGTGTTAGTGTCGCTCTCGTTGGTGCCCAAGCATAGTCCCCATTTGCGAAAGCTGACGCTACTTCTTCTTACCAGGCTGATTCGTTGGTCGTGGCCCCTGGGTTGGATGATCCCATTGTTGGGTCATGCTCTATCGTACGTCCAGTGGGTAGATCCTTTCTGGAGGCCGCTATTAGCCCGGCCTTTTCAGCCACCCTGTCTTTTCCTCCATGTCTTTCTCGCTCGTAGATGGTGCTCCGGTGGTTGAGTTTGGTGCGGAGGAGTGGTTGCGCTCATGGCTCCCTTCCGGTTCGCACTCATTGGCAAATTTTCCTTATCGCGTTCGCCGGCGGACATGGTACGGAGGATGTTTGCTTCCTCAGGTTTCTCAGGTCCTATATCTGTAGGTGTGATAGATGGAAAACATCTACTAATTCGTCCTGCTCTTAGATTAATTTTTTGCGTCTAAGAGCGAGAGAGATTTGGTACATTGGACGAGCACCCATGCGTATTTTCATGGTCGCAAGATTTTGACATGCGTAAGGAATCCACGGTGGCTCCAGTCTGGATGTCCCTTCCAGGGTTGCTCATTTCCTCTTCGTGAAGGCCTCCTTATTCATTCTAGTTCAATGCCTTGGATCCCCGATTCTTATTGATAGAGCTACAGAGACGGAATCAAGACCGAGCCGAGCGCGGGTTTTGGTGGACATCGACCTGAGTCAGTCTCCCCCATCTCAGGTAGGCATCAAGTTGCCCGATGGAAGATGTCTATGGAAAGACATTAAACTCGAAGATTGTCCTCTTTTCTGCAGTAGATATTTTTATCAAGGTCATAGGATTGCAGATTGCAAGCGAAGGCAAGCCATCCCGAAGCAGACTAAACCGACGATGGAGGAAGCCTCTGTTACTATCATTGGATCTCCTTTGATCTTACCCCTACGGCAGTAGGCACTATATGTTCATCAACTTCAGCCCAGTGTGAGGAGGCCTCTCCCATCTTTTTTCAGGTGCCTCTTATCCCCCCCTCATTCCCCCTGACCTTACTTTAGTGTTGCCTTCCTTAACATCAGAGTCTCCCTCCGCCGCCTCTCTATCCTTTCCCCCTCTTCCTTATAACCCACCCCTCCCTCTCCCTTTTCCTGCTCTTCGCCTCCCCCTTGTGGAGCGGTAACCCTTCCGGCCTCCCTCTACCTCCTCCGTTGTAACCCCCCTGATTTTTCAAGAATTTTTAATTTGGTTTTTCATAATTTTCTGTAATTTTCTGGGATTTTCCTGTAATTAAAACTAAGGAGTTTGGACTTTAAATGATTTTTAATTTTTATTAGTTAATATTAAAATACTATGGAAATTATATTTTATGGTATAAAATGGAAAACCGGACATAGGATAATTTTCTGTGAATTTATTGGACTCCAGAAGCATTTTTAAAGTCCTAAAAATCAATATAGAATTAAACTGATTTAAACCCTGACTGAACCCAGTTTAATTTGAATTAAACCAAACCAAACCGACCCAAACTGAACCGGACCAACCCAGCCTTAAAGGGTCGGGTCGAATCCGAATCAAACCCGACCCGGTCCCGAAACCCTAACCGAACCCTAGAATCAGATTCCCCCACTGGATTCACTGTTCATGCCCTATTTATGCCTCGACGTTCGTGTAGCCGTCGCACCCTCTCTCTCTCATCAACCCCGCTGCCGCAGCTTAGCCGTCGACGAACTTCCCCTCGCCTGAACCCTACTCCCCGGTCGTCCTCTCCTCCGCTCAGCCGATCGATCACCGCCTCCACAACCACCTCTCCATCTCCACCACGACTCCGCCGCTCCCTCATCGAACCCACAGCCGAGGACCCTCCATCGCTCCGCCGTCTCGCCATCAGCCCTAACCCGAGCACCCCGCTCGACCAGCACCACCTCACCCCACAGCCCTCGACTTTCTCTCCGTCGACTCCACCGACGTCGACCACCAACCCGGACGCCCTAGGCCAAGCCGCCCTCTGCCGGCGAGTCCACCCAGCGGTCTCCGGACACAGCCCCTAGCCCTGACACAGATCCTGTGTGGAGCCGACACAGCAGACACGGTGACCAGAACACGAGACAGCATCCCGGACCCGAGAATTCTCGGTTCACGGAGCCCTGTTCAGGTAACCCGTTCTCTCACCTCGTTATTCCGTTTTCTATTCTGTCAGTTGTGTCGCGTAGACTGTGTAACCCTCTCGATGCCCGTACAACCCGCTTGGTGCGTCGCGTCCTGTGGCGATCGCAAACTGCGATCCAAAAACAGGAAAACCAATGCCCTTTTCTCCCTGAAACTGAGTACGCCCCGCCAAACGGGACAACTTGGTCGCATACGATCTTCACAGAAACGTACGCACCGTCGATACGGACGTGCAGAATTTTGCAGAAGTTGATTTGGATGTGCGTGCATACCGGAATCAACGCGTATCCGCCGACAACGCCCCGTATCCGTCTATTCTGGAACACGTCGTAACTTTGTGTACACATGTCGGATTGAAACAAAACTTGCACCATCGGACTCGTAGCAATACGTTGGTCCTGTGACTCAAGTTTGGTTCGATTCTGAGAACGTTGACAAAATCGTGTATCGTGGGCCCCGCGGCTCCACTTGACGGGCGATTTTATGATCGGCTCATCGAAATTCAATTTTGGAAGTTTCGTTGGGTTCGTATCATCGTTTTGGACTTTTTGACACTAATTTTGACGAATTTGGAGACCTTTGACCCTGGCACATTTTTCGGTGCGAAGCGGGCCACAAGTGGACCCCGCTTTGACCAGAAACTGTCATTTTTGCCCTTGTGTCCAAATTGGACTCAAAGATAGGCATTTCTAGCTATTTGATATTTTTTGAATCTAATGGTGATGTTTATTTCAGCAACCGGAGTAGTACCTATAATTCACACTGAGACCAGAGCTACAGTTGGAGCTAGACCACTAGGCAAGTGTACCTTGCCTACATCGCAGTTCTTGTTACATATTTCCTTGTCTTATTTATATATTGTTGTACATGCTTGACCTAGGACCGTGTGACTTTACTTAGCGTCCGATTAATAGTCGGGTGCCAACACCGTACGCGGAGTTGTGTAACGTCACATAGACATGGATATCGTGACCCTTTACATTCTCGTACTTGTCTTATCAAGTACATTATAACCCAGGACACTTGACACTATTCATGAGACAGAATCTTTCTGAGATATTCACGGTGATTCTGTGTAGGTTGCAGGATTTATGACATAAACATTATATTCATAGACATTAGATATGATCGTGCGTGACATGGACATGAAGCATCGTGGACATGAGACGTGTGATTACATGGGGTGGGGAGAGACACACAGGCTACAGGCTGATTTTATACATATAATACATAGTAAACTACATAGTAAAATATATAGTTATTACTGCTACCGGCTTCCAGACACAGAGCTTGTAGTGGTCTCAGCCCGAGTACTAGTGATGCTCTCACTTGTATTTCACATAGATGGTTACATATTTATCCTATTTATTTCATTTCCTATTTTACTGCATTTATATTAGCTTGAGTTATTTTGTACCTTGCTATGTCCCCTGAGGACCTGGATCCGGATTATGTCCCCAGGATTAGCTGACGAGATCTATCTCGAGGTATACATGACCGGAGCATTAGCATTAGCAGAAGCAGGTGCCTACATTGGAGCAGAACCAGGATCAGAGGACGAGATCATACCAGAGGACTTCTCCTGAGTATTGGCTTGAGATACTCATTTATTTTTGTTTCTATTTACTTTATTTCCAGTCTATTGCATTGATGTATCAGACTTGTTCTCTGGTTGTTCTCCGAGACACTTTTATTGATATACGTTAGTTTATTTTTATTTGCATTATTCTGGCATTTGATCGGTGATTATCTGTTGTGGATGAGATTAGAATAGACTGTGACATGTATCATTGGACCTATTTATTATTGTATTACAGCTTAAGTATGCCCCGATGGATCCATTAAATTGGGTTTGTCCATCGGTGTGTGCTGCTGGCCATTGCCACGTGTCTGATCCCTCGGTATTTTAGGACTGGGGCGTGACATAGTTTTTGTGGTGGCCCATGCAGGTCAACGACTAAATTGTTCGATTTCAACTTAGGGACCGAGCAAGCCTGCAATAAGAAAAGGATAAGTTTTTAGGATCTCATCCACTTGCTTGAAACGTTCTTGATATCTATATCGAATTCAAATTAATTTCTTGACTTGCATCTTGCCTTGATTCCTGTGTGCCTCTTATAGTTTATTTTTGATGCAGAGCAATGGATTCACAAGCATGCGATGAGACTCCCGCAGGAACACCACAAGTTGCAAATGTCACCTATGACGATGAAGTGACACCAGTTGGTGGAGGTCAACTAGAACAACAAAACAGTCAAGATACCTCAAGAGGTCAGCGAGACGATATTCTACCTCCGCCACAGTTCACACCACCAATGGCCGTATTCCCACAAGGGCAAGCTATGGACGGGCAACAGATGTTTCAAATAATCTACGCAATGATGCAAGCTCAACAGCAGATTCAACACGAGGCTCTGCGTCACAGCCTAGCACTCGTACTGGAGCAGGCAAATCTACCAGCACGATGACCAGTGACAGGATCTATCATCGATTTTCGGCAGTTGAAGCCCCATACCTTTCTGGCAAGGAGGAGCCTACCGAAGTTCATGAGTGGCTCACCAATACACAACAAATGTTAGAAGCAGCTGAGCTTCCACGGGAACGCTGGATGACTGCCGTCAGAATGCAATTGACGGGCAATGCACACCACTGGTGGCTATCTGAGGAGACACGGCTCAGACCAGACCGAGTCACTTGGGAAGAGTTTTCTAGATTCTTTCAGGAGATGTACATTCGGGCTATCGCTCGATCAGAACTTCGGGACAAATTCAATCGCCTCACTCAGGACAGTATGGCAGTGGAAGAATACAACGCAAAATTCATTCATCTAAGTCGCTTCGCCCTAACCCTGATCCCGATAGAAGAAGAGATGGCTGAGAAGTTCTTCGACGGACTAAACTTTGAGCTACAGAGACTCATCGGATCCGTCGCACCTACCTCTTACTCGGACGTTCTTGCTGCAGCTCGACGCATGGAACGCGTCACCAAGAGAGAGACCAATCTGAAACGGTCTTCCACATCAGCCAGAGCACCACAAGAAGAAGCTGCAAAGAGACCTCACATGCACCAGCCACCCAGAGCCACTTCGCAGATACTACCTACATGTCAATAATGTGGCAAGGTAGGCCATATTGAGAGGGACTGCAGACGCAAGTTAGGATTATGCTTGATTTACGGAACCAATCAACACTTAGCCAAGGATTGTCCTCAGCATCGAGATGGAGCACTAATATTAAACAGACAAGCTCTACCAGCACCAGGAGGGTATCAACCAAGGCCACCCTTGGCACCACAAGCAGCACTCTTCCAGCAGGCCCAGCAGCAGCAGAGGAATCCACCTCAAAGATACGGACAAGCTTACACGATAACTTTGGAGGACGCGCAGACTCTTGGAGTAGCTAATACGGGTAAGTTTTATAGTTATCTGCTTCTAGATTTACTTTGATTTGTGCATGTTGGTTCGTGACCTCAGCCTTGACCTAGTAATTTTGAACTTGCTAATAATTAATAACTTAGTATGTTTTTATAAGTAATAACCTAGTTTTCTAAATTGTAATCTTCTAGATTTTCTTCATCCGGGAAATTACATAACTTCCATTGCTTAGGGAAATAATTCCCTATATGATTTTGCTTAACCCTCACCATTAATTCTCCTTAATCGTGATGTGCTTCGAACAATGCTTACAACCGTGTCATCTCCGTTGATCGGTTATTCTTTGATTGCGAGAACACAATCCTTTTAAGGGGGGAAGATTGTAACCTCCCTGATTTTTCAAGAATTTTTAATTTGGTTTTTCATAATTTTCTGTATTTTTTTGGGATTTTCCTGTAATTAAAACTAAGAAGTTTGGATTTTAAATGATTTTTAATTATTGTTAATTAATATTAAAATATTATGAAAATTATATTTTATGGTGTAAAATGGAAAACCGGATATAGGGTAATTTTTTGTGAATTTATTGGACTCCGGAAGCATTTTTAAAGCCCTAAAAACCAATGTAGAATTAAACCGATTTAAACCCTGACTGAACCCGGTTTAATTTGAATAAACCAAACCGAACCGACCCAAACTGAACCGGACCAACCCAGCCTTAACGGGCTGGGTCGGGTCGGATCCGAATCAAACCCGACCCTGACCCGAAACCCAAACCGAACCCTAGAATCGGATTCCCCTACCAGATTCACTGTTCATGCCCTATTTATGCCTCGACGTTCGTGTAGCCGCCGCACCCTCTCTCTCTCATCAACCCCGCCATCGCAGCTTAGCCGTCGACGAACTTCCCCTCGCCTGAACCCTACTCCCCCATCGTCCTCTCCTCCGCTCAGCCGACCGATCACCGCATCCACAACCACCTCTCCATCTCCACCACGACTCCGCCGCTCCCCCATCGAACCCACAGCCGACGACCCTCCACCGCTCTGCCGTCTCGCCATCAGCCCTAACCCGAGCACCCCCTCGACCATCGACCACCACTCCCCTCTGTCGCGGCAACGAGCACCCCGCTCGACCAGTACCACCTCACCCCACAGCCCTCGACTTCCTCTCCGTCGACTCCACCGGCGTCGACCACCAACCCGGATGCCCTAGGCCGAGCCGCCCTCCACCAGTGAGTCCACCCAACGGTCTCCGGACACATCCCCTAGCCCTGACACAGATCATGTGTGGAGCCGACACAGCGAACACGGTGACCATAACACGAGACAGCATCCCGGACCCGAGAATTCTCGGTTCACGGAGCCCTGTTCAGGTAACCTGTTCTCTCTCCTCGTTATTCCATTTTCTATTCTGTCAGTTGTGTCGCGTAGACTATGTAACCCTCTCGATGCCCGTGCAACCCGCTCGGTGCGTCACGTCCTGTGGCGATCGCAAACCGCGATCCAAAAACAGGAAAACCAACGCCCTGTTTCACCCCGAAACTGAGTACGCCCCGCCAAACGGGATGACTTGGTCGCGTGCGATCTTCACCAAAACGTGTACACCGTCGATACGGACGTGCAGGATTTTACAGAAGTTGATTTGGATGTGCATGTACACCGAAATCAACGCGTATCCGCCGACAACGCCCCGTATCTATCTATTCTGGAACACATTATAACTTTGTGTACACATATCGGATTGAAACGAAACTTGTGCCATCGGACTCGTAGCAATATGTTGGTCCTGTGACCCAAGTTTGGTTCAATTCTGAGAATGTTGACAAAATCGCGTATCGTGGGCCCCGCGGCTCCACTTGACGGACGATTTTGTGATCGTCTCATCAGAATCCAATTCTGGAAGTTTCGTTGGGTTCGTATCATCGTTCTGGACTTGTTGACACTAAGTTTGACGAATTTGAAGACCTTTGACCCTGACACATTTTTCGGTGCGAAGCGGGCCACATATGGACCCCGCTTTGACCAGAAACTATCATTTTTGCCCTTGTGTCCAAATTGGACTCAAAGACATGCGTTTCTAGCTATTTGATATTTTTTGAATCTAATGGTGATGTTTATTTCAGCAACCGGAGTAGTACCTGCAATTCACACTGAGACCAGAGCTATAGTTGGAGCCAGACCCCCAGGCAAGTGTACCTTGCCTACATTGCAGTTCTTGTTACATATTTCCTTGTCTTATATATATATTATTGTACATGCTTGACCTAGGACCATGTGAGTTTATTTAGCGTCCGATTAATAGTTGAGTGCCAACACCGTACGCGGAGTTCTGTAATGTCACATAGATATCGTGACCCTTTACATTCTCGTACTTGTCTTATCAAGTACATTATAACCCAGGACACTTGATACTATTCATGAGATAAAATCTTCCTGAGATATTCACGGTGATTCTGTATAGGTTACAGGATTTATGACATAGACATTATATTCACAGACATTATATTCATAGACATTAGATGACTTGATGCATTAGATATGATCGTGCGTGACATTGACATGAGGCATCGTGGACATGAGACGTGTGATTACATGGGGTGGAAAGAGACACACAGGCTACAGGCTGATTTTATACATATAATACATAGTAAACTACATAGTAAAATACATAGTTATTACTGCTACCGGCTCCCAGACACAGAGCTTGTAGTGGTCTCAGCCCGAGTACTAGTGATGCTCTCACTTGCATTTCACATAGATGGTTACATATTTACCCTGTTTATTTTATTTCCTATTTTACTGTATTTATATTGGCTTGAGTTATTTTGTACCTTGCTATGTCCCCTGAGGACCTGGATCCGGATTATGTCCCCAGGATTAGCTGAGAGATCTATCCCGAGGTATACGGGACCGGAGCATTAGCATTAGCAGAAGCAGGTGCCTACATTGGAGCAGAACCAGGATCAGAGGACGAGATCGTACCAGAGGACTTCTCCTGAGTATTGGCTTGAGATACTCATTTATTTCTGTTTCTATTTACTTTATTTCCAGTCTATTGCATTGATGTATCAGACTTGTTCTCGAATTATTCTCCGAGACACTTTTATTGATATATGTTAGTTTATTTTTATTTGTATTATTCTGGCATTTGATCGGTGATTATCTGTTGTGGATGAGATTAGAATAGACTGTGACATGTATCATTGGACCTATTTATTGTTGTATTACAGCTTAAGTATGCCCCGATGGATCCATTAAATTGGGTTTGTCCATTGGTGTGTGCTGCTGGCCATTGCCACGTGTCTGGTCCCTCGGTATTTTGGGACTGGGGCGTGACATCCGTCCCTGTGGTACCACATCCGGGACCCTCATTGGCACCTTCCAACCCCCCTAGCCCCCCTCTACCCCGGCCTTCCCTGCTTCTGTCACTTCTTTTGACCCTCCAGACCATCCTCTACCATAGTCATTTCAACCCCACCCCAGCACCCGCTCCTCCACCATCTTCCCTGATCCTATTCCCTCCCCCTACGATTCCTTCCCCTCTCCCTTCTACTTCACCCACGCCCCCCACTATCTCTCCTCCTTCCTCAGTCAGAGTCCCCCCCCACACCCTTGTCCCCCTTCGGTCGTGGGCCTTCCTCCACTGAGGCGGTGCAAAACATGTCCTCTCTTGAGTCGTGGGGGAAGATATATCACCCTCACATTTTTGGATGGGGGCATTTGAGTCAATTTGCATTTTTTTTGTGAATTAATATTTATTTATATTGTGCTATTAATTAATATTGTGCTTGTATTATTTATTTATAGTTAGTGGGCTAGCCTATTATTTAGACTTGACACTAGTGAACCAAATTAGACTTATCATGACAATAATTGAGCCCAACATAGACTAGGCCCAAGTTAGACTCATCCCTTAGTTAATTAGAAGGATTAAGACTAATTTGCATTAGTTTAGAGACTTTCCATTATAGCCCTCCTTAATATATTCATCATAATTAACCATTAGGGATAAATTAGACATTGGCAATTACTTGGGAGAGGGGAAACAAGGGGCCGACCACTTGTAGGCCTTCTCTCTCTCTCTCTCTCTCTTTATTTGTGCACTTATTTCTAGATCTCCAAATTCTTAGATCCCCAATTCACTTTATCCCTCCATCAATCCCTCTCAATTCATTCACATTCTCTCTCATTCTCATCACTCAAGGAGCATTGAAGCTTGGAATTGTAAGGAGCACTAGGAGAAGGAGCTTTGGCAAGGAGATCGTGTTCGGATCGTGTCCGTGGAAATAATTTTTTGGGAATCCATCTTCCAATAGGTAGAATTCTGATTTCACCTTCATTGTAGGTTCCAAATCATGCATTTGACTATTAAAAACTCTCCCATGGCATAGGGCTACCTATAGGAACAAGTTCTAGGCTAATTAAATGTGTATTATAATTTTTACATGATATTTTATGTCTATTTTGGGGGAATTACGAGATTGATCCATCAAGTGTGTGTCGTGACGCTAATTTAGTTATATGAGACTTAGATTGGAGTTGGGATACTAGCTACATGTCTACAATTGGATACGTGTAGGCCATATCATGATACATCATGGCACGTATCGGTAGATTTGGGGATTTTGAGCCAATAGGTATAATTTCTTATAATTACATGATAATTAGATATTATATATGTTTATATATCATAATTTATATATTAAGAGGGTTTCATGTGTTTTAGAGGTTAGTATCATGGTGGTGTTGGAGTAGGAATAGAGTATCTTAGTGCACTATGGTGTAGTGTGATACTAGTGCATGTTAGGTGTTTGACAATTGGTATCAAGTGTTAATGTGGGTATCATGAGGATATTTGGTAGTGTTTTGTTGTGTGTTTGTGTTGGGGTTGAGGAGAGTGTGCTTGGTATGGTTTTGGGGAGTGTGTATGTGTAGAATACAAGTGGGGGTAACTCTTTTGCTACATTCATCAGCTTTTCAGCAGCTTTTCAGTGCTTTTCAGCATAAGCAGCAGTAACAGCAGCATAAGCAGTAGCTTATAGCCACAACAGCATAAGCAGCAGCAGTAACAGCTGCATAAGCAGCAGCTTATAGCAACAACAGCAGCAGTAGCATAAGCATAAGCAGTAGCATAAGCAGCATCAGCAGCTGTTAGAAGTTAGTGATACACAATTGTGTCCTAGTGTATATGTAGGCTAGTATGTGTTAGAGTGAGGTATTTGAGTGTGTTGGTATTTGTGTCAAGTGTGCTTTAGTGAGAATGTATTCTAAAGGGTATGCATAGTTAAGTGGTATATTGATATCAAGTACCAAGGTTGAGTGAGGGGTATTAGAGTGTCAAGATATTGATAGGTGTTAGTGAGTAAGTAGTATGTTGAGTGAAGGTTAGTGTTGTGATATTTGGGTATTAAGTGTGTGTGTGTGTTGTACCATATTCCATTTTGTGTTTTAGTTAAATTATTTATATTAAGGTATTCAAGATACTTAGTTATGAGTTATACTAAGGTATCGGGTAATTATCATGATACGACATAAGATACTAGGATATGGGGATAAAGTATTGGCTCAAAGCCAAGGTATTAACTCATAGCTAAGACATTGACCCATAACCAAGGTATTTGGCCATAGTTAAGGTATATGAGATACGGCTAAGGTATTTGATTAGGATACTAAGAAAATTATCTATAGGCCAAGGTATTAGTAGATAATAGTGTATATTATAGTATAATAAGCTAGAAACCTACCGGGATGACCTAGAAACCTAGAGATAACCTAGTAACACCTAGTTTTAACTAGTATGGCTCTATAAACCAACTTAGAAGCTAGTTATGAACCCAAATTAGGGTAATAACCTAGTTTGACCGAATTGACCTAGTTTGACCTAATTTGATTTCTATAACCTAGTTTTGACCTAGAAATGACATAAAAACCATATTTTAGCCTATTTAAGTATGTTTATCACTCTAATATACTAATTGACATGGCATTTCATATATAGGTCAGTGTAACACCAGTTCGGGCATTATTTTGCATTTTTTGCTCAGGACCACAGGCGAGTACATCTCTCTGTTAGTTTTTATTTCATGATAGTAGATATATCACATGTTCTAGAACTGTTTACTTGATTCTGACACAGTGGCTACACGGACTAGTACTAAATGGATCCTGTCATGGGATGTTATCCCCTATAGTGTTCAGTGGGTACTTCTTCACATATATTTTATCGTCTGTATCGGATATTGATTATCGTGTACTTCTTATTCACACACTGTTCGTGTTCAATGTGCTTATATTCATGTTCGTAACGTATCATGATTGGATCCATGAGTATTGGTTGGGGATGTGGGAGTATGAGTTGGTTATGTGATCAAGCCAGTGCATTCCTGTATATGTCGATTACGTATCACACGTATAATCGAGTTACCATATTGTATTCGTGTTCAACCTAACCCGATCACATAACAAAATTGTACTCTAAAGCACATTAGCTAGTTTATCTATTTATATTACTTGCAGTTATTTCTTATTGCCTATTCTTCCTTTCTAGTATATTAGATGTTTACTATAGTTCATTTTATTTTCTGTTGCTCGTTTATCTTATATTCTTTTCTATTACTTATCATATATGTTCTACCATATATTTGGAACTGCTTTCAGAGTTTTGTACTTCGCTCCAATCCTGATTGGATATATTTTTTAGATCAATGGTTAGTGGAGATGTGTCACACATATTACGAGACACAAGATGGTAAGCCAGCATGAGAGGTAATACCTCTAGTACAGGAGGACGTAACACTAGCCACAGAGGAGACCTAGTTTTAATTATTGTTTTGTATTTGACTCTTAGACTTGGCATGTACTATTATTATTTTGAGACCTTGGTATTGTGGAGATTAAACTTGGACTTGTGATGTATTATGACTCTTCATATTTCTTTTCTTCTATTCCATATATCATGCCATATCTTTCTCTAGTTTTATATTATGATTGATTATTGATTTTATTATCATATATTATATTATTTCTTCAATTGGAGTTGAGATGATATGACAGGTACTATATATATAGTGTGGGATGTTTAGATAATATTGTTGACCTAGACAGAATTCTACGTCGTTGTTACGACGTAGGATAGGCGTGGTTCATATACTCGTGCCCTTATTCTGGGTGCAGGTCGTGACAAAAGATTTGGTGACAACACTTGTTGGACGGTCCCTGCTCCCCCTGCTCCCTTTCCTCCCTCGCCCAACCCTCTTCTGCTCTTAGTTGGGGAGATGAGATGGAGTATACCGAGGGGATGTTCTCAGGTGGAGTGAGCTCCAATTTTGCTCGTCCCATCGTCCCAGTTGTCCCAGCTTCAGTGGAAGATCCCCCGAGTCTTTTGGTTCAGCATGAGAGGTCAGTCGACATCGGTTTCGCTTGTGCTGGCTGTGCACTTGGAGGATTGGCCTCATCAACGTTAGGGCATGTACCAGATAGGATTGCTGGTACGAGGAGCAGAATGCAGGCGTTGTTTTTCGTCTTGAGGGATGGTACAGAGGGTAGTGTTTTGTCGTAGGGCGGCAGTTTCCAATCAGGCTTGGAGGGGTTGGATCCACCCGCCCGAGCTGTCATTAGTGTCATAGGCACTGGTGAGGAGCAGACCCCCTCCTCCCGGGCTATCATCAGATCCTATTTTCTGGTAGATCGGGGTTCAGACATCTCCCCTCCTAGGGAGGAGACTAAACTGCAGCTTCCCGAGAAGAAGGAAGTGGATGATGTGAAGTCCAGAAGGGCTAAGAATTATCACAGAGTCATTTTCCAGCAACTCATGACTCTTAGGCCATCTTCTTCCAGAACAAAATCAGTCAAACTCAGGTCCAAGGATTCAGGTTTATAGCTTGTTTAACTATTTTCTTTTCTCGGTTGGACGAACTGTCACGTTATTTTGCTGGTCATCAGTATTTTGTAACCCGTCTACTTTGATTCAATAAAATTGTTATATATATATATATATATATATATATATATATATATATATATATATATATATATATATATATATAGTGCTTATTTTGCTAAATGAGCCATGCACATGTGGACCAATAGGAATATAGTGTACTAGCGCACATGGGTGCAATGGGATGTAGGAATCCATTCCTATCAGTCCACATGTGCATGGCTCATTTAAAAAAATGAGCACTATGACTCATATCCCGTTTACCATATATATATATATATATATATATATATATATATATATATATATATATATATATATATATTAAGAAAAGATTTCTATTGCCTGATTTTCAGGAAAATTATTTAGAGGATACACGCTCAGCCAGCCCCAAACCAAACCAATGTAAAGAGCTGATGGAAACAAAAAGAACCTAAACCAACTAAATTATCACCCTATAGAAAATATTGAAAGGGCTTTAGCACGGGTAGAGGATGAGGATCATAGGTTCATAAGATGTTGTGAAGTGGCTCTATGTTTGTTCCACCTGCGCATTGCCAACTTCCAAGAACTAGGATCACCAACTCCTAAGACTACTCGTGCACCTGGCACGACGAAACTATCCTTCTCCCCTGAGGTTGAGTCTATAAAATAGGAAACTACACCACCAGGGGGCTCCTCTTCCTCACAATCCGCCTCATCCACCCAGCTGAGACGAGCTCCCGGCCCGGCCCTCCTCGACTCTAAAAGGAGGTAGGAAAGGCCTTTCCCTCCTCGACATTCGCGGGGCAAACTCCACTGTATGGAGTATGTCACGCCCCGATCTCCCGCTAGAATCGACCGTCCCCGCTAGGCACGAATCACCGTACCAGCGCTCCCGCGGGACGTACGTTTCCATCGGGACGCGATGCCGCACGAGCCTGGGGTTGCGCCCGCGCAAGGCAAATACCGAAACGACCATTGATAACTAGTTCACAGAGTCGTCATAACGGAACATAAAATAAACACAAGTATTGAATCCAAATCAAGCTCTTTATTGATATGAAGTAAGATTACAAGCGGCGCTAGGCCGAGATTACAGATCGCTCATGCTCTCTCTCTCCCTTACAATAAATATGCCCTTAGGCTTAGAACCAATACAAACGATCTAGATGATGATGTTCCCATACATTATGTCTTATATATGCGAGCTCCAGGTCCGTGCGCCATGCTCCAAGACGCCAAGTGCGGTCCGGCGCCTCATTGCGTTAAGCGATCTCCAAATCCGTACGAGTTCCCCCTGCATCCTGCATGCAGACTGGTTGGGTATCAGTACATTGAATGCACTGGTAGAGAGGCCTCTCGCCCACGCCACAAAACAAGCACGTTCATTAGTTATGTATACCGACTGGTTTCGTTGTCTTTCTATTCTTTTGCCTTAGGATCAGTTACATGGCAATATAAAGAAAGTAATCTTCGTGTCATCTCAAGAGTGTCATAATAATGAATAATTAAGTTTACCTTACCACTTCTTACCATTCGGCCTTCCCTGTCATATGCAGCAATATAAACAATGATCTACGGAATAACAAGAAGCAACTATGAAACCCAAGTGTTATACCGTGCCTCTGCCTCACAAGACCCATTTTACTAGAACTATGTGTGATACCGTGCATCCATTCTACTTACATAAAATATCATGCAAACGCACTCCTTCTTGTTTCTCCTTTATTCAATGCGGATAGCCGCTATGCAAACATGACTTATCTATATGAAGGTCACTGGCTCTGCTAGCCATATTGAACATAATCTGCGATGGACGGTTGTCTTCCCAGCTTGGTTGCTAGCCTTGCTGGGCCTCCCATCCGTCTAACGAGTCAGCGCCCATCCAGGTCGGTAGCAAGCCTTGCTGGATGTCCCGCTCTCGCCCGCTAGTCATCAGCTAGCGTATCGCCAGGACTACACTGGCACTGTCCTCCCGGGCTGACACGATTCGGATACCTCAGCAATCGTGTCGAGGACTCTCTCTACCTGGTGCGCAACCAGTTGTCCGTGACCATGCAACTACTCCCCCACTTCCAATCCTAGCTGAGGACAAATCTCGGATCAATCTTTGCCGAGGACTATACTCGAATCTTTTCTTCTTTACGCAGCTCCCTGATTAGAGGCTGCCTCGGTGATCTGCATATCCCGAGTACCTTTATTTCCTTTCATCTTCTGACTCGGAATGACTACTTGATAGCCTTCCTCGTCTATGCATGCAACCTGATTTTACTCTATCTTGTGTCATGTTCTGTGCGGTGCAACGCCTCAGTATGAACTTATACTACTTTATGGCATATATGAAGGAGATTACTAAATTCTAACTCAACAATCATGACTACGCAAATAGCAAATAAAATCTCCATGTTCTATACAATGATAAGGCGGGGTTATCCCCTTAGCTATGTGCGTTCATCTCTTTTATTAGCATGCAAAGGTTATCGCCTGTAAACTAGCATATAATATTCATTTTTATTAGTGTGCAGCTAAGTAGTGACAGGTTCACCGGGGCCACCCACCTTAGCGATGTATCGCATCGGGCGAGCGAGACTCCGGACGCGCCTCTGATAGCCTAAGTCTGACTCCAATTAAGATCCCAGCATAAATGCCTTTGCATCAAACGAGCCATCTCGCTGAGCAAGGCGGTTGAATAGCTACACTTGTGCCATTTGAATCGGCTATCCGGGTTGAGCGGAGCGGGTCGTTACATTATACACCACTCAGAACAAGTCTCATCCTCGAGACTTCCTGAGCACAACTCGTACTATCGCACAACTTCTAAACCAACTCTATACATCTCGTCTAACCTTCAAGGACTGTCTCGATACTACAATCATTTATTTATTTTCTCACCATGCGTTACGCCAATGTTATCCAATTCTCATCAAACGACTCTATCGTTAAATGCTATCAAGCTATACTCAACTCAATCGTTGCACTCCCGACTCAAATCTACTGCACCTGGCGCAGGGCTGTAATACCCAAGAACATGGTATTCTATAACTCAATGGGCACTTACGACTTATAATTGGGTGGACTTGTCCAACTAGTTATGTTATCTCCATAGGAACCTAACTCATCTGAACACATTTGACAGTTTACTTGACGTCGCCTATCGAAACCCATCGTTACGCCTAAAACCAAAAGTTTGAATCTCGGCTAATTTTCCAATCTCGTTTGCATTAAATCTCTCTGAGTCACCATCCAATCTCGCTAAGTAAATCTTACTGTCAGCCAAGGCCGTCTCATTAAATCGCCTATGTTTTCTGACTCAGTCTATATTGTGCCTTAGCACAGAGCTAAATTGCCCACCTGGGGTACGCTCTAATCCTTCAAGTCTTTGGTTCAATCGAACTTAACTCCCTATTCATTTTACTTGTTCCGTTTTGCACGAGTACTTAGTTCAACTATTTCATTCCCAAACTCAGTCTCGTACTGTGCCTTAGCACAGAACTATCTCGGTAGCACGAGAAACGATACAATCTTTCCTTTATGATAGTTTAGATTGAGGCTAACCTATTTTACTTGTCATACTTATCCATGCGAGTCCGAACATTTTCATTTATAGCTGCATCCGAGTTATGCATATCGCTAAGTCTGGATCGTACCCATATTCAAGGCGTCCCCCAAATATGTGTATTTCAACCAAGCTTAGTGACAGATAAGTCGGACAAGCTACTCGTGAAGATCTTTCGAAATGTCGATCGTTCTGCTATACCTGTAACGCCCCGTTCATCCCGTTCCCCCTGCTCGGGGAGCGCGGCCAAGAAATACTTATGACCGTCCGAACGGGACAGATTGAATCAAGATCCTTTCCTCGTTATGGATTAGTTTCTTCGGAATCAGGTCCCATATACAATGGATCGTGCCTCAAGGAAGGACTCAGCGGCAGAGTAGAGAGAGGCCTTTCCGTTGTGTTGGTTTTCCTTGCCCGTTTTCGATTGCCGCTTGGTTGCCTTCGTGTTGGTTTTAGGACTTGCGTTTTCTTGAACGGTTTCGATGGATTTCATTGTTTTCGTTCTTAGGATTTTGCATTCCGTATCGAGCCTTGGAGACCGAAACAGGAGGTATTGATCATTCGTTGGTGCGTGCAGGTGATCGTGTAGACGACGCGCGAGCGGAGTCTTAGGGATCTCTACTTCTTCTTCCTATACAACCGACTGTGTGAGTGGCTCTATTTCGATAAGCACCTTCTTTCCAAGGGCTCCGTTCATAATAAAATTGACTCAGTTGTGCATTCAATCAAACGACACCACTTAAGTAATAAGTTGGATAACAAGATAAGATAAGAAGTAGGCTTGGAACACCCATTGCTTGTCATATAAAATCTTGCATAAATTCATTGATGCATGCATGGTCGTCGGATGTTTAATGGGTTGGTATTTATTGATAGTTCAAAGTACTTTTCAATAAGTTCAAGGTGTTCTTCTATAAACTGCTGTATGTTATTTCATATAACTGTTGGTTGGTTGTGATAGTACAGTAAAGCAGTTTAATACATGATGTTCTTTAAATGGCTAGTAAGTAAATCTATGAGGTAGAGTCATAGAAATGGTCATGGGAATTCTTGTGCACAGGGGATCCAGGTTCCTGCGAGCGGTTACCGGGGCACCGGGCCGTTTCGACCCGGGCGGAATCTACTTTCTTAGTACTGGGAGCAGGGAATTGTAGCGGGGCTAGCTACCCGCGCTGCAAGCGTCGCCGCCAGCCCAGACTAAACCCATGATGGCTCCTAGACAACAAAGAAAGATGTTGTGTATATTTAAACTGTGCAGACTAACTATGTCTTCGTGACAGGGAAGGCTATGGTAAGTTGTACAGGTGGTTCAGACGGGACAGGTAAAGTCACCGAACGGTGGCATGTGGAATTATGTTATTTTCTTCTTGCATACCTGCTAAATGAAATCTGATCTAGGCAAGAATAGAAACCCACCTAAGAACATAAATGTTGCATGTTCATTTAAAACTCATCTAAAGAGCTTGGTAAAGTTGAGCAGCTAGCCTTCACCAGTACTTTTCGAAGTACTGACCCTCGTTGTAGCAGGTTCCCCGGCGCAAGGCAACGCGGCGAGGAGCTGAAGCTCTCTCCGGACCCTTTGGGATTCTTGGCGGGTCGTGGCCAAGACTTTGGAGGCTCAAGCTGGAAGCCTTCCTCTCTCCCCCGTTGCGGAAATAACGCTAAAGCGATGGTGCTTCCCCGCACCCAAAGAGTTTTGTGCTTTGAAGCTATGTAAAGGGACATAATGTATGGATCGGCTATCTCATTTTGCGTCCAAGTTTGTAAGCCCGTGGGGCATTTTATACTTTTGAGTCAAGCAATGTAACAAGATGTTCATTATAAATAAAAGAGAAACTTTTCTATGCCTCAAACTTGTGTTATCTTATTTGTATACTCTGTTGCATTGATCTAAAGAATATCCTTATGCCTAAGGCCTGGTGCGCGCGCGCCCTACGCGTGCACGGCATCACGCCCCTGGGACGATTATCGGTTAGCCGAGATCGGGGCGTGACATATTGGTATCAGAGCATGCTTCAGATCCTTTGATCTCATAAAGAAAGTTTCTAAAAAGGACTTTGTTCCTTTCGAGTAGACCCTTGAATTCGCTTGGCCAAAATGAGATGCGTTCCATACAATAAGTCTGAATATTTTTGAAAAGTGCGTGGGAATTATACGATTGCTTGGACGGAATTATGATGTGAGGGCTTTTGTCCCAACTCATAGAGGATGTTGCGAGAAGAGACTCGTGTTATAATCGGCAAGTTATATGTCTATATGAAAACACCAAACGAGTAGAGTGCGATATGAGAATATCGTTCAGACAGTGGTCCATGCACATGGCCTTTTGGCCAATTTGTGTTAAGTATCGTGCACCAAGACCCGTGGTGCTAGTGAGTTACAGCGAGAATTGGGTATTGTTGGGATGAGAATAAAGTTGACTTGGAGGGAAAACGATAGAGACGTTATCGGATTGCCGCTAAGGTGAGTAATGGAGATCGTGTAGGGAATTTTCGAAAATAATTGGACGGTTATTCATAGCGATAAGTTATGATTTGAAGCATAGTCTGTATAGAGGACTATGAATAAAGGGGTGTGTACGAGTCTAAGATCGCTAAGGCGATAAATAGGGATTGTGTTGGAGTTCTAAGGAACGAATTGGGCATATGAGTGAAGGATGCGAACGCGAATCAGGAGTTATTAGGATGACTCAATTCCTGACTAGTGTATGCGATAAGTCCCTTGTTCGATTATGCAATTTGTGGATATAATGAGTTGTAAAGATTCAGGGAGTATGACTCGAACCCTGAGTGGTGTATTTGTTGGCTTAGAAATGCTTGAACGAAGTCGTGGATTCGGAGAGTTAAGCAAGTCTAGCGACAAGCGACGAGATTGGGTAAAGCCTTAGTATAAATAAGCAGTGCCTAGCACGTAAACGAACTCGGAGAAAGCATTCAATGTTTAGTTCGAACGAGTTACAATGAGTTGAATAAGGGATAAGGCTTACAACAAGTAGATTCCGGGCAATTGGAATCGATATCATGATCGGAAAAGACTTAGAGGATTGCACGAGCGAGTTTGAGTTGAAACAAGCAAATTACAAACTTGAGTCGAGATTGAATAATCTGAGAGGCGATCGAAATAAGTGCAATTAGAAATAATGGATTGAACGAATGATAGCGTGCATGGAAAATTTGGATTGAGTAGGATATCGCTCGATAAAATTCGGTTGAGTATGAATGTTATGATTTCAAATTTTGGGAGATTTAGACCATAACAATGGTTGGAAAATAGTATGGATTGATGCAAGTTAGTAAAAATTATGATTTGATGGATTGAGTTAAGCGGTAATAGATTTGGCTTGGAGTTTGGAAGAACGATCTTGAAATCAAGTTCAGGAAGATAATATTCGAAATCTGTCCCAGCGAGAACGATTATCCTGCGGGAGCATCGGCGTGGTGATTTCACGTACGGTAGGTATAAGCAAACTCAAGAGAACAGGCTCGGTGATTATTCCAAAAACGAACTCGATGAATGGAAAGTATCAATGGGATAGACTTGGGTTTGGGAATTGATCTTAGTTGTTTGAGGAATACTAAGAGTAGACTAAGAAAATGAGTCTAAGGATTCTTCTTGAGGAGTTAGTCTAGAAACGTAAAGTAAGAGATGTTGGACGTTTTCATGAACGGATACGTAGATTCTGCTGGACGACTTAGAGTTCATGATATACATCGATGGTTTATAATGCAATTGTGGCTTGATGATACAGGCGTAGAAAATAATGGATTGGTGAATCCTATTAAACATGATGAAAGAGATAGTATGTGCGAATCGATAGGTTAGCCCTGAAACATGGGCGTATCGTGGGTTCAGTTGAACTCGCGTGTTGGTGTGATAGGATGATCTGTGCTCGATGTTTAGAAATCTGAGTGAAACGAGCTTGGGTAGAATACCCGTGTAAAGGAACAATGGTTTGACCTTAGGGTGTTTGGGGCGAGCGTTGTGCAACACGGTTGCGCGATGAGTCGCAAATTTAAGTTGTACCTATGACTGTGTGTGCTGGCCTAGAGACTAGGCAGACGACCCTATGCCTTGAGTTAAACTGGAGTGGCTGACTTCAGAGTATCGTTCGGGAAGAATGATAGAACTTGGGCAACAAGACTTAGAGTTAGAATTTGGAATTTGGAATATACACTAGCAACGTTCGCGTTGAAACAAACGTAATGCAAGATAGGACTCGGGTGATAATTGATTTAGTTGGATAAGGTTACGCGACGGTAAGGGATAAGACGATAGCTGGATCGAACAAGAGTTCGGTCATTCATATAAGCAAGACGATCCGCGTTTCGAAAGATTTTCACGAGTAGCTTGTCAGACTTAGCTGTCACTGAGCTTGGTTGAAATACACATATTTGGGGGACGCCTTGAATATGGGTACGATCCAGACTTAGCGATATGCATAACTCGGATGCAGCTGCAAAGGAAAATGTTCGGATTCGTATGGATGAGTATGGCAACTGAAATGATTTAGCCTCAACCTAGGTTTTTATAGAGGAAAGATTATATCATTCCTCGTGCTACCGGGATAGTTCTGCGCTAAGGCGCAGTACGAGACTGAGTTTGGGAATACAATAGTTGAACGAATAGATCATTCGGATAAAATGATTAAGCACTCGGGCGAACGGAACGAGTAAAAACGAATAGAAAGGTAAGTTCGATTGAGTCAAGGGTACGAAGGACTTAAGCGTACCCCAGGTAGGCAATTTAGCTCTGCGCTAAGGTGCAATATAGACTGAGTCAGAAAACGTTGGTGATTGGGTGCGAATTTATTTAGTGAGATTGGACGGTGACTCAGAGAGATTTGATGCAAAAATAAGATCGGAAGATCGTTGAGATTCGAGCTTTTGGGTTAGGCGTAACGACGGGTTTCGATAGGCGACGTCAAGAAATAGGCTCAATTGCGTTGGGTTCCTATGGTGATAGCATAACTAGTTGGGCAAGTCCACCCAATTATGAATCGTTAGTGCCCGTTGAGTATAGAATACCATGTGCTTGGGTAATACAGCCCTGCGCTAGGCGCAGTAGATTTTGAGACAGAAGTGCAACGATCGAGTTGAGTATAACTCGATAGCATTGAATGATAGAGTCGTTCGATGAGAACTGGCCAACATTGGCGTAACGCATGGTGAGAAAATAGAGGATTGTAGTATTGAGACAGTCCTTGAAGGATAAGATGAGATATATAGGGAAGTTTAGAAGTTATGCGATAGCACGAGATGCGCTCAGGAAGTCTCGAGGACGGAACTTGTTCTGAGTGGTATATGGTGTAACAACCCGCTCCGCTCAATCCGGAGGGCCGATTCAAATGGCACAAGTGTAGCTATTCAACCGCCTTGCTCAGCGAGATGGCTCGTTCGATGCAAAGGCTTTCATGATAGGATCTTTAATGGAGTCAGACTTAGGCTATCAGAAGCGCGTCCGGAGTCTAGCTCGACCGATGCGATACATCGCTAAGGTGAAAGACCCCGGTGAACCTAAAATAACATAAGAAAATGAATGTTACGTGCTAGTTTACAGGCGATAACCTTTGCATGCTAATAAAAGAGATGAACGCACATAGCTAAGGGGATAACCCCGCCTTGTATCGTATAGAACATGGAAATCTTACTTGCTAGTAGCGAAGTCGACTTGGGTCAGTTGAATCTGCAAGCGGACTTGTCGTACGCGGCGGAGCCTGTCCAAATTTGGATCATAAAAAAAAGCTGTTGCGGAACCGAACGTCTCGCTAGTGCGCGTACTGTGGCGAAACCACTCGGTCGAGGAGTCGACCTGGGAACTTGAATCTGATATGAGGGGAAAATTTCCCTCATTATTCCTTAGTGGTAGGCTCTATTCTTAAGTTTCGGGACGAAACTTCCTATTAGATGGTTATGATGTAACGCCCCGTTCATCCCGTTCCCCCTGCTCGGGGAGCGCGGCCAAGAAATACTTACGACCGTCCGAACGGGACAGATTGAATCAAGATCCTTTCCTCGTTATGGATTGGTTTCTTCGGAATCAGGTCCCATATACAATGGATCGTGCCTCAAGGAAGGACTCGGCGGCAGAGTAGAGAGAGGCCTTTCCGTTGTGTTGGTTTTCCTTGCCCGTTTTCGATTGCCGCTTGGTTGCCTTCGTATTGGTTTTAGGACTTGCGTTTTCTTGAACGGTTTCGATGGATTTCATTGTTTTCGTTCTTAGGATTTCGCATTCCGTATCGAGCCTTGGAGACCGAAACAGGAGGTATTGATCATCCGTTGGTGCGTGCAGATGATCGTGTAGACGACGCGCGAGCGGAGTCTTAGGGATCTCTACTTCTTCTTCCTATACAACCGACTGTGTGAGTGGCTCTATTTCGATAAGCACCTTCTTTCCAAGGGCTCCGTTCATAATAAAATTGACTCAGTTGTGCATTCAATCAAACGACACCACTTAAGTAATAAGTTGGATAACAAGATAAGATAAGAAGTAGACTTGGAACACCCATTGCTTGTCATATAAAACCTTGCATAAATTCATTGATGCATGCATGGTCGTCGGATGTTTAATGGGTTGGTATTTATTGATAGTTCAAAGTACTTTTCAATAAGTTCAAGGTGTTCTTCTATAAACTGCTGCATGTTATTTCATATAACTGTTGGTTGGTTGTGATAGTACAGTAAAGCAGTTTAATACATGATGTTCTTTAAATGGCTAGTAAGTAAATCTATGAGGTAGAGTCATAGAAATGGTCATGGGAATTCTTGTGCACAGGGGATCCAGGTTCCTGCGAGCGGTTACCGGGGCACCGGACCGTTTCGACCCGGGCGGAATCTACTTTCTTAGTACTGGGAGCGGGGAATTGTAGCGGGGCTAGCTACCCGCGTTGCAAGCGTCGCCGCCAGCCAAGACTAAACCCATGATGGCTCCTAGACAACAAAGAAATATGTTGTGTATATTTAAACTGTGCAGACTAACTATGTCTTCGTGACAGGGAAGGCTATGGTAAGTTGTACAGGTGGTTCAGACGGGACAGGTAAAGTCACCGAACGGTGGCATGTGGAATTATGTTATTTTCTTCTTGCATACCTGCTAAATGAAATCTGATCTAGGCAAGAATAGAAACCCACCTAAGAACATAAATGTTGCATGTTCATTTAAAACTCATCTAAAGAGCTTGGTAAAGTTGAGCAGCTAGCCTTCACCAGTACTTTTCGAAGTACTGACCCTCGTTGTAGCAGGTTCCCCGGCGCAAGGCAACGCGGCGAGGAGCTGAAGCTCTCTCCGGACCCTTTGGGATTCTTGGCGGGTCGTGGCCAAGACTTTGGAGGCTCAAGCTGGAAGCCTTCCTCTCCCCCCCGTTGCGGAAATAACGCTAAAGCGATGGTGCTTCCCCGCACCCAAGGAGTTTTGTGCTTTGAAGCTATGTAAAGGGACATAATGTATGGATCGGCTATCTCATTTTGCGTCCAAGTTTGTAAGCCCGTGGGGCATTTTATACTTTTGAGTCAAGCAATGTAACAAGATGTTCATTATAAATAAAAGAGAAACTTTTCTATGCCTCAAACTTGTGTTATCTTATTTGTATACTCTGTTGCATTGATCTAAAGAATATCCTTATGCCTAAGGCCTGGTGCGCGCGCGCCCTACGCGTGCACGGCATCACGCCCCCTGGGACGATTATCGGTTAGCCGAGATCGGGGCGTGACAATACCAATAACCGAACTCTGGTTCGATTTAGTTATTGTCTACTCCAATCTCACCCAAATACAAGTTAGCATTACTAGTAGCAACGCACATCTACCAAGCAACGATCCAACTCATCATGCCAACTTATCTTCAATATCACCAATTCAAATTGTGAGAGTTCCGTCCGACAATTCTCTAATACCGTCTTATTCCTCACCGTCGCATAACTGATCCGACCAAATCAATTATTACCCGAGTCCTATCTCGCATTACGTTTGTTTTAACGTAAATTTCACTAGTATACACTCTCAGTGTTAAGTCCTAACTCTAAATCTCGTTGCCCCAGTTCTATCATTCACCCCGAACGATACTCTGAAGTCAGCCACTCCAGTTTAACTCAAGGAACAGGGTCGTCTGCCTAGCCACTAGGTCAGCTCACAAAGTCATAGGTATAGTTCAAGTTTGTGACTCATCGTGCAATCGCGTTGCACAACGCTCGCCCCAAATACCCTAAGGTAAAACCATTGTTCCTTTATACGGGTATTCTACCCAAGCTCGTTTCACTCAGATTTCTAAACATCGAGCACAGATTGTCCTATCACACCAACACGTTCGTTCAACCGAACCCATGATACACCCACGTTGCAGGTCTAACCCATCGATTCGCACACACTATCTCTTTCATCCCGTTTGATAGAATTCATCAATCTAATCATTTTCTATGTCTGTATCACTAAGCCACAATTCTATCATAAATCATCGATGTATATCATGAACTCTAAGTCGTCTAGCATAATCTACGTATCCGTTCATGAAAACATCCAACATCTCTTACTTCACGTTTCTAGACTAACTCCTCACCAAAAATCCTTAGATTCACTTATATTCTGAAAATTATCTTATCGTATTGAACCACAAGTTAAAATGATCCTTCAATTGTCACGTTCTGGTCTCTCGCAAGTTCAATCATTCCCGTCGAACGTGATATTACCATGCCAACGCTCCCGCAGAATGATTGTCCTAATCCGGACGTGACGCATGTGCGAGCAAGAAGTCATACTCGTACAAGACAAGAAGGTCAATCGTTATGGTTATCATCGAACGAACAGACACCTTATCGTCACCTTTCGTTTTATCCCAAGTTGTACATTGATCCACCAAGCCATATTCTTCTAACAACCGTTCTTACTGCCATCCAAGTTCGCCAAGCCAAAATATCCAACTTCAATATTACCATTTGAACATTTCTTAGTCTACTCTTAGCATTCCTCAAATAACTAAGTTCAAATCCCAAACCCAAGTCTATCCCATTTTATACGTTCCATTCATCGAGTTCGTTTGGAATAATCACCGAACATGTTCCCTTGAGTTCGATTATCCCCGCCGTACGTGAAATCACCACGCCGGCACTCCCGCAGGATAATCGTTCTCGCTGGAATAGATTTCAAATGTTATCTTTCTGAACTTATTTTCAAGATCGTTCTTCCAAACACCAAGCCAAATCTGCTACCGCTTATCTCGATCCATAAAAATCATAATTTTACTAACTTATATCAATCCATACTTATCTTTCAACCATTGTTATGGTCTAAAAATCTCCCAAAATTTGAAATTATTGCATTCGTACTCAAACCGAACTCTATCGAGCGATATCCTACTCAAATCCAAATTTTCCATGCACGCTTTCATTCGTTCGCTCCATTATTTCCAATTGTACTTACTCCGATCGTATCTCAGATTATTCAATCTCAACTCAAGTTTTTAATTCGCTTGTTTCAACTCAAAATCGCTCGTACAATCCTCTAAGTTTTTTTCGACCATGATATCAATTCCAATTGCCCTAAATTCCTATTCGATGTATGCCTTATCCCTTATTCAACTCATTATAACTTGTTCGAACCAAATATTGCATGCTTCCTCCGAGTTCGCTTACTTGCTAGGCATTGTTTATTTATACTAAGGCTTTACCCAATCTCTTTGTTTGCCGCTAGACTCGTTTAATACTCCAAAATCCCTGATTTGTTCGAACACTTCTAAGCCAACCAATACACCACTCAGGGTTTGAGTTATACTCCATGAATCTATACAACTCGTTATATCTACAATTCGCATAATTAAACAGGGGACTTATCGCATACACCACTCAGGAATCGAGTCATCCTAATAACTCCTGAATCCCGTTTGCATCCTTCACTCGTATTCCCAATCCGTTCCTTAGAACTCCAACACGATCCCTATTTATCGCCTTAGCGATCTTAGACTCATATACACCTCTATTCATAGTCCTCCATACAGACTATGCTTAAAATTATAACTTATCGCTATGAATAACCGTCCAAACTATATCTGAAAATCCTTACACGATTCCCATTACTCGCCTTAGCGGCACTCCGATAACGTCTCTATCGATTTCCCTCCTAAGTCAAACTTTATTCTTGTCCGAACAATACCCAAATCTTGCTGCAACTTACTAGCACCAAGGGTCTTGGCGCACGATACTCAACACAACTTGGCCAAAAAGGCCATGTGCATAGACAACTATCTGAACGATATTCTTATCTCGCACCCTACTCCCTTGGTGTTTTTATATAGACATATAACTTGCCGATTATAACACGAGTCTACTCTCGCAATGTCTTTCACAGGTTGGGACAAAAGCCCACGTATCATAATCCCGTTCAAGCAATCGTATAATTCACACGCACTTTTCAAAAATATTTAGACTTATTGTATGAAACATCCATCGAAGCATCGAGAGAGAGCATCTAACACTTTTTTCAATACACAAGTTCAAAACTAAGAGAATCAAAACGAATTCCAAGGACGTAAAGCCGTGCTCTGATACCAATATGTCACGCCCCGATCTTCCGTCGGAATCGACCGTCCCCGCTAGGCACGAATTACCGCGCCAGCGCTCCTGCGGGACGTACGTTTCCATCAGGACGCGATGCCGTACGAGTTTGGGGTTGCGCCCGCGCAAGGCAAATACCGAAACGGCCATTGATAACTAGTTCACAGAGTCGTCATAACGGAAACATAAAATGAACACAAGTATTGAATCCAAATCAAGCTCTTTATTGATATGAAGTAAGATTACAAGCGGCGCTAGGCCGAGATTACAGATCGCTCATGCTCTCTCTCTCTCTCTCTCTTACAATGAATATGCCCTTAGGCTTAGAACCAATACAAACAATCTGGATGATAATGTTCCCATATATTATGTCTCATATATGCGAGCTCCAAGTCCGTGCGCCATGCTCCAAGACGCCAAGTGCGGTCTGGTGCCTCATTGCGTTAAGCAATCTCCGAATCCGTACGAGTTCCCCCTGTATCCTGCATGCAGACTGGTTGGGTATCAGTACATTGAATACACTGGAGGGGAGGTCTCTCGCCCACGCCATAAAACTAGCACGTTTATTAGTTATGTGCACCGACTGGTTTCGTTGTCTTTATATTCTTTTTCCTTAGGATCAGTTACATGGCAATATAAAGAAAGTAATCTCCGTGTCAGCTCAAGAGTTTCATAATAATGAATAATTGAGTTTACCTTACCACTTCTTACCATTCGGCCTTCCCTGTCATATGCAGCAATATAAACAATGATCTACGAAATAACAAGAAGCAACTATGAAACCCAAGTGTTATACCGTGCCTCTGCCTCACAAGACCTATTTTACTAGAACTATGTGTGATACCGTGCATCCATTCTACTTATACAAAATATCGTGCAAACACACTCCTTTTTTATTCTTCTTTATTCAATGCGGATAGCCGCTATACAAAAATGACTTATCTATATGAAGGTCACTGGCTCTGCTAGCTATATTGGACATAATCTGCGATGGACGACTGTCTTCCCAGCTCGGTTGCTAGCCTTGCTGGGCCTCCCATCCGTCTAACGAGTTGGCGCCCATCCAGGTTGGTAGCAAGCCTTGTTGGATGTCCCGCTCTCGCCTGCTAGTTATCAGCTAGCGTATCGTCAGGACTACACTGGCACTGTCCTCCCTGGCCGACACGATTTGGATGCCTCAGCAATCGTGTCGAGGACTCTCTCTACCTGGTGCACAACCAGTTGTCCGTGACTATGCAACTACTCCCCCACTTCCAATCCTAGCCGAGGATAACTCTCGGAACAATCTTTGACGAGGACTACACTCGGATCTTTTCTTCTTTACGCAGCTCCCTGATTAGAGACTGCCTCGGTGATCTGCATATCCCGAGTACCTTCCTTTCCTTCCATCTCCTGACTCAGAACGACTACTTGATAGCCTTCCTCGTCTATGCATGAAACTTGATTTTACTCCATCCTGTGTCATGTTCCGTGCGGTACAATGCCTCAGTATGAACTCACACTACTTTATGGCATATATAAAGGAGATTACTACATTCCAACTCAACAATCACGACTACGCAAATAGCAAATAAAATCTCCATGTTCTATACAATGATAAGGCGGGGTTATCCCCTTAGCTATGTGCGTTCATCTCTTTTATTAGCATGCAAAGGTTATCGCCTGTAAACTAGCATGTAACATTTATTTTTATTAGTGTGCAGCTAAGTAGAGACAGGTTCACCGGGGTCACCCACCTTAGCGATGTATCGCATCGGGCGAGCGAGACTCCGGACGTGCCTCTGATAGCCTAAGTCTGACTCCAATTAAGATCCCAGCATAAATGCCTTTGCATCGAACGAGCCATCTGATTGAGCAAGGCGGTTGAATAGCTACACTTGTGCCATTTGAATCGGCCCTCCGGGTTGAGCGGAGCGGGTCGTTACAGAGGAGACTTAGCTCTGAAAGCTGCCAAAACTGTAGGTGATATCAAAAGATTCGATGGAGCAGCTGAAAAATCCTGCACAACTTCGTCGATGTCCTCTTCTACCGACCACTTCGACCACCCTAGCCCCGGCTCAAAAAAATCCCTTCTTAGACGAGGGAAGGTAGGGGAAAGCTGACCCTCCTCAATCTCCTCAACGCAGACCCTGCTGGAATGGGGAGGGTAAACGGGCGCAGCTAGCACAAGTAAGAGGAAAAGAATAGGGACTTGAGAGACCTGGGCTAGAGATGACCCCGCTACTAGGAGTTCGGGAGCAGACACCATTCCCACAGTGGAAATCCCAATATCTGTGGGGGATGCACTCCCATCCGACATCGGGTCGCCCGGACCTGGAAAGAAAGAGGTGGAGATACCTGGTGATTTTTGGATTACTTTGCAAGCTAGTGCTCTGTGTCCCTGGTGACGACACAGCTGGCAGTAGTCTGGAATGTCCTCAAAGGATCACTCTTGCCAATAGCTCCTATGTCCAGGAAGGTTGATGCGGATGCATGAAGGAAGCGGCTTGGACAGATCCACTTCTACGAACAGACGAGTGACACTCGGGCGCGTTCATACTTCGGTCGCATTGTCTCTCTTTAGAGGCGTGCCAATCGAGTTGGCAAGCTGGAATAGCGCATGTTGTCAAAAAGCTGATGACAAAGTCCCGAAAAAATCACCCACACCGATGCTGAGGTCGATTCCGATAGAGGATCGAAATCGACAGTCCACCTGAAGACCCTCATATGTGACTGAGCAACAAGCTAGGACTGTCGAGTGCGCAAACGAAGAAACTCATCCTCCCGCTGGGGCACGACCAGCACGTGCTTGTGATCGATGACGCCCACCCGACATGAGCCGTCGAAGCCATACACGGAGAAATCTCCGCGAATGCGGTCGATCGGCAGACGATGGTGGAAGAATTTTCCGACGAGCGCCCAGGCCAGAGGTCGCAAAAAAATTTCCTCTTCTTCCCAAGAGAAAGTAATAGCCGGCTCTCCCTCAAAATTCTCTGGAGGCCGTAGGAGAATATACACGGGCGGAGGGGTATATATATATATATATATATATATATATATATATATATATATATATATATATATATATATATATTTGATTTAGAATTAGAATTAGAATTAGATATAGATTTATCTTAGAATATACATCAAAGTAATATTCTTAGACCTAGATTGATAATAACTTAGTAACGAGATTGGAAAATAATAGCTTAATTTAATTAAATAAAGATTGACTATATATACACTTTACATGAAATTGAGAAGATTTCTCAAATATTTTAAAACTAGCTAATTATCTAATCTATCAAGATTACAAGATTAAAAAAAAAAATCTCAATTATTGTAAATCTAGCTAATTATCTAATTTATTGTCAATTCAAACTATATACAACTTCTAAATAGTAAAGCTAATTAGATAATTCCATAATCAGAAATACCCAAGGAATTAATAAATTAATTCCTATAATAACATAATTCCATTAACTGAAATATTTTATTAAAAAATTAAAAAAATTAATTCATCTAATACTTATTTTCTGTAACAAGAAATATAATCTAAAATGTAGCATTTATGTAAATTGAATTGATAATTATGTATAGGATAACTTGACTGAATTTAGATATGATTAAGGAGATTAATTTGTTATGTTTATAATATAACTAAAACTTTGTTGTCTTAGGATTTGAGAGAGACTTTTTAAGTAGAAGTTTAATTAATTACAAATAGGATGAAAGCTGGCCTGGTTGATGCAAAATCTTTTTCTTGCTCTACTAAGCTATGGCAATGGTTAGGTGGTCTGAGATGCTGCCGGATGTCTTGGAATACATCTCCGATCGCCTTCCTCTTCGTGAATTCGTTACTTTCCGTGGCGTGTGCAGGAGTTGGCGGTCCGCTCCGTCCGGTCGCTCCGGGATAACCAACTTCTCCAAAGATGCGCCATGGATCATCTTCTACCAAGGCTTCCTCGACTCGGATGCTGCTGCTTGCTACTTGTACAATTGCCATCGCCCAACCCCCCCAGGCTGGTGCATACTTCGGTTGCCCCATCTCCGGGGTGCCACCGTAACCCAATCCAAGTCCGGTTGGCTGTTCGCTCGCCGCGGTGATCACTTCTTCCTGTACAATCCTTTCACCCTTACAAAAATAGACCTCCCGGACCATAAGGTGTACGAAGATCAGGTTTGCGCGATGTCCTCAACAATAACTACTACTTCCTCCTCTTCCGCCGCCACCGCATGCTGCTTCATTGTGAGCCGGAAGGACGAGTCGGGCATGGAGGTTAGCTTGTGCCACATTGGTGATTCCGAGTGGAAGAGCCATGCGGTGCCGATAAGCAAGGATAAGCTTGGTGGTACTATGTCGTCAGTCTTCGAGATGAGAGAGGAGGACAGGAGGAGGAGCCTCTACATCTTTGCACACGGTGGTAAGTTCTTCGCCTACGACTATACAAAAAAGACCTACTTATTCGGTACTAGTATCCCGACGGAGAACTCAAGCGCAGAAATAAAAAATATCAAATTCCCGTTCACGGAGGACACGTATCATGATAAGAATTGGCTGCAGATGTTTGGAGAGGGGGAGGGCATCACCATCTCTACTTGCCCGCTGAGCATTAGGCCCCCGAAATTTTTGGGCCCCCCGAATTTTTTGGGGATCGGGTCGAGAACTAGAGTTCTTGCTGTAAGAGAAGATGACGACAACGACAACGACGATGGATCATCATCATCGAATGCCAATGCCAATGCCCGTGCCCGTGCCCATGCCCAACTAAAGTCGCTGAAAGCTTCATGGATAGAACCCAAGTTCATATAGCTAGCTAGCTAGCTACAAAGGTTACATTCATTGCTAATTTATTATAGACTTGTAATGGTTAATTATTATTGCTAATCTAATCTAGCTCTATGAGCCTGCCCTTTAATTTTACTACCTTTATATTATAAATAATTTTTTATAGACTACTTAGGAATACCTTTTTTTTTGTTTGTTTGAGTGACAAAATTATTGTCCAAATATCTGCCATATATTTTGAGCATGACCATAAGAGATTTGTGTGCTTACCTATTCCTTCAACTGCCTATCCTTTTGATGGCTTACATTTTTCATGAAATTATTTTTCACGGACTTGAGAAAGAGATACGGAGGGCTCGATGTCGACCTGGAGGGACCAGGTGCCTAGACAAGAACTCCATGAGT
This sequence comes from Iris macrosiphon, assembly GCA_036927795.1. Lineage (NCBI taxonomy): Eukaryota > Viridiplantae > Streptophyta > Magnoliopsida > Asparagales > Iridaceae > Iris > Iris macrosiphon. Next base: position 469,860 of record JAYESA010000083.1, read on the forward strand.
TGATGTCCATGCTGAGGGCTCGATGCTGAGGTCGCAGCAGCTTGGCCAGCGGTGACCCTGTTGGCGAGTTGGACAGCGAGATTGATTCAAGAACCAAAAGAAAAAGGAAAACCTACCAATTTCATTAATTTAGGAAAATTTTCTTACAAATGGTAACACAAAATATGTGATACATCTATTGAACCTTGAAGCATTGGTGTCTCTTATATTGGAGCATTTTCTGTCAATCTAACACCAATTCTCACATAAAACTAGCTTTTGACGTTAATGTCATACACCAAACACTACAAAAACACACTGTTTTAGTGACGAAATTATCCGTTGCTAAAATACAATTTTTTTGCTGCTATTTTAAAATAGCGACGGATTAGCGACGAAATTCTACCATCAGAAATATTAACGTCACTACGGATTTTCCATCGCTAATCGTCGCTCAAGCGACGGCTTAGCGACGGAATAAGCGACATAATTTCAACGACGTATTAGTGACGTATAATTTACTTTGCTAAACTTTCTGACTACTTACCGACATAATAGCGACAGATTATGTGAGCCCAAAATTTGTCAAAATTTTTAGAAGGTTTTGTACATTCTGGGCTCACATAGTTCGTCGCTAATCCATCGCTAAGTCGTCACTCCCAGTGACAGATTAGCAACAGATTTTAGCGACGGATCCTGATACATATTTGGTACATTTGTGTGTCTCAGACTTTTTAGCGACGAAATTATCCGTCGCTAGGTAGTCGCTGACCTGAGATTTTCCAGACTTTTTATCGCTAGTATGTCGCTAGTCCGTCGCTAAAGGTAAATTTTTTCTAGAAATCAATTTCTGCTGAGCATATACCTGTTATACATTCACCAATTTCCACACAAATAAATTTCACACAAGTAAATTCCACACAAACATGTCCAAATGTTATATATACAATGAACTAATAAAGTAGAGTAATCCAAACATACCACAAACTCAAAAATACAAGGTGGAGGCGGATGCGGTGTTACACAATTCAAGTCCAAAAATACGACGGTGTTATACAATTTCACAAATAAAAAAAATACAACCAACTCAAAAAAATACCACAAACTCAAAAATCTATCAAGTCGACGGCGGAGGCGGCTGCAGCTGTCGGCTAGCCATGTACTGCGCCACAATCATAGCGATAATATTCTGTAGATCATCGGGAGCAACGGCAGATGGAGCAGTGGCAGGAGCCATCGAAGGAGCTGGAGGACCCATCGATGCTGTCGGAGGAGTTGGAGCCGTCGGAGTAGTTGGAGGAGCCGTCGGAGTAGCAGGTGCTGGAGCATCACCCGTGTCTATCAACTGTCGGACCAGCCCATGTAGCTCATTCACAGTCGTCGTGAGTTATTCCAGAGACATCACACTCGAAGGAACGTCGAAGCCGGACACTGATGGAGCTGGAGTAGCCGTCGGAGGAGCTCTGGAAAGAACCGACGACTGGGATGCCAACGATCCGGTACCGTACACGTTGTCGCATTTCCCTCTCCTGACAGCTTGTACCCACCGATTGTTTCTCTCAGTCGGCGTACTGCTCTCAGGGCCCCTCTCTAACGTCTCATACGTCTCTTATATTTATTTATATAAATAAGTTTAGAGTTAAAGATTTTATAGTTATATGTGCTATATTTAATTTTGGTTATTGTATCATATTAGATACTAGATATCATATTATATAATTTAACCAAGGTTCGAAGTATCGAAACCGGAATCGGTATCGGACCATTCCTTAACTCTAAACCTATTTGATTCTTAGTACTTTTGAAATTGAATGAAATAGTAATCTAATTAATTTACATGCGATAGATAAGTTTTTCTCTTTTATATGCTTTTACAATCTTAATATAATCTAATATAACTTCATAAACCATTAGAATGGATAAAAAATCAACCTAGAAACTACAAAATATCATAGTTTGACTGTTTGACCTAGAGTTGACCTAGTTTGACTGTTTTGACCTAGAAACCTAGAATCTAATTAAATTATAAAAATAATCTAATTAAATTGACAAAATTTTATAAAGACAACTTACATATGCTTTGGTGGCTCGCTCATCTACGAGCTTCCCATCCTTCTTTTTTTTGTTGGTCCGCTGAAAAATTGCTGGAAAGTCGACTGTCTTGGGTTCTCCGGCTCTGACAATCTCGTCGCACTGTAAAAATTAAGCAATTATTAAATAAACAAAATAAATTAGAATTACAAAAAACCGATATAGCAGAAAATTTTAATACTAACCATTCGTCGAAAATGCTCGACGGTCGGAATAGATCCACCAGTATGGAGACCACCCTTAGCACGGGCAACCATCGCCTTCTCGCACTTGGCCTTGTAGGCCGGGGTATCCATCTTCTTCTTCATCTGCTCCCAGTACTCCGCCTTCAGCCACTCCTTGCGATGATCCGGTCCAAGTAACGCCAGCGCCTTCTGGTCATTGATCATATTTGTTAACCTCTTGTTGGCGACGGTCTTGTAGCACTTCCGGATATTACTATCTCTATGATCCGGCCACCAGTACAACCTCTGCAAATAAAAAAAATATTTTGTATCACTGTAATAAAAAAAAAATATTATTATAAATAAAATTTATATACATACCTCGAGCTTATCCATCCAAGCGAATTGTCAATCGAGTGGGATATTACTAAAGTTGATATAAGGGCCATCAAAGTAGCCCCGCATGATCTCCCCCAGATCATTCCCAACCTTGATCGGAAAAAATTTGAAATAAGTAGACAATATACAATTAGAATAAAAAAATACAAAATAAATGTGCGAATTAACAAATAAATGCTTACGTCGCTCCATCGGCCTATAGCTCGGGACGAGAGATATTGGCTGGCCGCTCTGGTAGAGTAGGGGTTCTGCAAATCTAGGACGGCGAACATATACTCCATTTTTCACAAGAAGGCCTGAAAATGGATTTGCTCCTGTTGGAGCAACTAGTGGAGTAGCCGATGTAGTAGTGCCGGTAGTGGCTGGAGTAGAAGAAGGGGTAGCAGCTGATGGCAATCCGAAAGATGAAGTAGCTTCTCCTACTGAAGAACGAGTATATGGCGGGGATAAACCATCTGCCGCATCTACGAACTCTTCCTCAGGCCGTGTGCGAGAATCTGGGGTAGCCGACGTAATGGACGGAGGATGCTGAAAAGATGATCCTCTATGAAACTGTCACCGTCCTCGTCCTCGTGCGACATACTATAGGTAAATCTGCAGCAAATAAAAAAATGGTGTCATCAAACAGATAATCATAAAGTAATGCATGGTATGGTAAAATAAGCAAATACTAGTGTGATGATGAAATAATTAAATAAATATCTAAGCTAATGCATATGTATGTACGTACTAATCTTCTTCATCTTCTGAATCGTCATCGTCTTTCGAATCATTTTTCGAATCATCTTCATCTTCTACTTCTTCATTTTATTTTTACTTCCACTATCACTATCACCTTCATCTTCCAATTCTTGTTCCTCGCTCGATACCTCCATATCAAAGTTCTCTTCTATATGAGGTAAATCTTCAATGTCAATTTCTTCGTCAACTCTATCATAATCTACGGTAACGTCAACCTCTATACCATCAATGCCGGCCAAACTCATATATGCAAATTGAGGCATGACCACCTCATCATCTTTGTATGCTAGATCCCCAACATTATATATGTTTCTAGCTTTAGTTTTGCATACAGTCCACTAATCTTTATTATTGCGTCGTCGACTAGGATAGCTCATATAATACACTTGAACTGTTTGACTAGCCAATACAAATTGTTCAAAACCTACATATCTTTGAGAAATTTCTCAACGTCCGCCATGAAATCATATTTAAATAGCATATTTGAGAAATTCCTCAATGTCCGTCATGAAATCATCTGTTAAACGAATCATACTCTCATGTCGCCGATTGTACATCCACAATCGGTCAAATAAGTATCGACTCATTGATTCTGCATGTACAATATATTCAAACAATATGGATTAGATACAAGATGAGTTAGGATATGTGCTAAAAGATTGGTTAGTTAGGATACTTGATGAAGAAATCTCATAAAGAACTAAAGGAGCTATTGGAAAGACCATATTTGAGCATTTTTTCCTGTTTTACAAGTATCCAAAACCATAATTCCTCGACACTCATCCGAATATGGCCGATACATGACATAGCATAGTAAGGTTGGAACTACTAATTACTATTTATATTAGTACCCTGAAGTGATAATCGATACTCATAGTAATGGTCCGATACCGATTCCGATACAAAGACCAATTTTCTAAAATGTTAATAATTCATTATAGGTTAAATTAGTGATAACCGTATCGATTTTAGGGGCGATGAATAAATCGATAGTGATACGAATTTTTGAACGTCACATATTCTATTTTCGATATTCTAGGATATGCTCTAGCATATGTATTAAGAATTACGTACGTCTAAGGATACACATATAAAACAAAATAATTATATGTGTAATATTCAATTTGTCAATCTTCTTCTAAGTTAATTATAGACACATACAATACATATTACCATTTTCGTGTCCTAATTATACTCGTGTCAATTTGTCTGTATTTTTTTTGATACGTGTGTCCATGCTATAAATCGATACGAAACCATTCTTGTAGAGATGCTCCCTCACGAGATCGACCTCTTTGAATGGTATATTATGACATTTGACATAAGGGCACTTGATGAGCCTCCCATCCATGAAATAAGGTTGACCACTGACGTATTTGAAAAATTCCTCAACGTAGTTTGCATTATCGGCGATACCGATCCGATATAGACCAAAATCCGATATCGACGATTCCAATATTCAAAGTCTCTTTTTCGGTCAATTCGAAAAATAAAATTGATGAAATAAATGCCAATTAGCAAGGGTGTAAACAATAAGGTTGTAAAAGCATGTAATAAAGTATTTTCAATGTATCTGTGTCCATGTCTATGTTCTCGTGTACGTGTCCAGTGTCTAGTGTCTACGTGTCCAGCACCCTAAATCTTGTATGCTTAATAATTAACCAAAATACGAATGAGGGTTAGGTTAGAACTTACCTTCGACGGAGGAGGAGGGGGTCTGACGGAACGTGTGCCGGAGAGGGGGGTCGAGGAGAGGGGGGCCGGAGGGGGGTTCGAGGAGGGGGTGGAGGCGGACTGTGGGGGGCAGAGAGGGGGGGGTTCGAGGAGGGGGTCGAGGAGCCGGACGGGGGTCGCCGGAGGGGGGGTTCGAAGAGGGGGTCGTCTGAGCCAGGGGGAGGGGGTGTCGAGGAGAGAAGGAGAGAGAGTATCGAGAGAGAGAGAGAGAGAGAGAGAGAGAGAGAATGAAAAAAATGAAACGCGCTCTGGAATTTGAAGTTTTTGTAGCAACGGATATTTCCGTCGCTAACGTAACAACGACGGATTAGCGACGGCTTGTTGATGGAAAATAATATAATTTATTTACATAAATAAATTAGTCGTAATTTTGTTGGAAGTTCGTCGCTGACTCAGTGACGGATTATTTTCCGTCGCTGAGATCCGTCGCTATTTAACAGTATTTTTGTAGTGAAACCATGGAAGGAAATACCCGATCAATGGAATGTACAGTTAGAGCAATAACGCCAAAAGGTATTTAAATAGAATGTCATAAGGTATTTTAAATAGGATGTCATGATGGAAACCAGACTTTCATTTATGACAAAAAAAATTAAAAACAACAACAAAAACAATAGGGATTACCAAATCCTGGACACATAAGAGATCCCCTATGAAATTGTAAGTACTACATCAGAAAAAGATAGTACAGGTAAGACTAGACTGCCTGCCAAAAACCAATATCATATCATCCTAAGATAATTTACTTTTCTACATATTAATTGGAGAACTATTAAATAAAAATGTTACAAACCTTCTAAAACACCTTTGAATCGTTGCAAAAAATAATTTATTACTACACTTTGTAATGTTGTATTTGTAGTGATAGTAGTCACTTGATTTATTCATATGCTTGTAGGTGTTAGGAAAGATCTCTATGACTACAGTTTTTGATTGTTTATAAGCGAGAGAGAATATTGAATTCACTATGTTGACATAAATATTGGTAGTGAAATTTATCCAATTAAAACTATAAGCTGATTTTTTTTAGATTACTTTCAAATGTTGACATAAATATTGGTAGTAGTTACTCCAATCCAATTAACACAGCAACACGTTTCATTCGTTCATTTATGTTAGTAAAATCCATCATAAGCGATACTAGTTGATCCATTCTATAAGTCAATAAATCCAATTCGTTTCATACATTCAAGAAGCTTCGTACAAGTTTCCAAGAGAGAAGAATAAAAACAAAAACATTCATCATAACAATAGTGGAAGCCAACTGAACTGTTCTCATTAACAACATGAAGCGAATGAAAATACAATTAATAAACAGCAATATTTCTGATGATTGGATCAATATCACAAACAGAACGAGATGAGGGTTTTCCTTCTTTACAATAGATAGTAGTTTCTCAATTGAGCAAACCTATTCAAAATTTTCAGCTGCCATACCCAGAATTACAAATTATTTTTACAATGTCATCATGTAACAAATGACAACGTGAACACACGAGGCACCAAGTGGAAATTAATCATGAAATATATGGACACTCGGTCTTTTCCTATAATAAGAGGTGAATATACACCTTTCCTGAATTTATATCATTACATATGCCGAAGTACCCCAAGCACGTACAAAAGGTATGACAAATGGTTCATCAGCAAGATGAGTAAAAAAAAAAAAAATCACAGCTACGTCCACTTATTCACAGCTACGTCCGCTTGCTAATGATACAAATTACAAGATAAATATTCATAGATTACACGGTTATAACCATCCCATCAAGAGAATTAGGTTAATTTCTGTTGAGGAAGATTTTTGCTTCACCATCAACATTTTTGCCCATGGCAACACTGGCACTTGATTTGCATACTATGTGTATGTTATCTGGAGTTTCCTGTATCTTCTCTATTTGTCGCAGGCCTTAGCTTCTCAAGCTGGTAGAGATTATCTGTATTTAGCAATGTATCAAAATCACTCAAAGTTTTCTGTGTTGTTAAATTCCAGTCTTCATCAATGGAGGAAATGAATGAAAACATGCAGAGAAAAATACTAAGAAGAGGAAATAAATAAATTATAAACTTTATCTTGCGTACCACAAGAAAACTTCAAAATCATATCTCACAAGAGTTCCCTTATCCTGAACGACGCTACGGTTGTTGTTTCACCACAAAAAACAATAAATTTCCACTTCCCAACTGCTTACCGCTTTCAATATTTTCAATTAAGACAAACGGTTTAGAAACTAGAGCAATGAGCATCTCAAATTTTGGTATTAAGCAAACAAGTACAGGCATTACTGTAACCATCTATTTCCATTAGAGGAGTATTTTATGCATTTGGTATTTATTGTGAGTTATTATTATATTTAATGTTTATTATAAATTGCTATTGTATTATTTATTATTTATAGTATTATTGGGCCTTTGCATCAGCTCGTTAGTTTGAACTAGTGTATGGACTTAGCACCCAACAAGTACGCACACGGCCCAACCAATTGGGTGGGGTAGGCGGGGAGGCGCGTGGGGGTGGGGGAAGGAAGGGGAAGGGGGGGGGGGGAGGAGGAGGAGGTGAGGAGGAGGGAGGAGCTTGAGGAGAAGTTGGAGGAGGAGAAGGAGGAGGGAGGCGTAGGGGAGGAGGGTGAGGTGGGGGGAGGGGGAGGGCTGGGGGGCGGGGGGAGGGGAAGGGTAGTTTAGGATTTTCATTTTTTATTTTAATTATTTTTTAACGGTATTTTTTAACAGGAGGGGGTCTTTTGATTCAAATATAAAAACAATTGGTGGCAAATTGAGAAAAAAATTTGGGGGGTCTTATTTTGCGAAAGTTGCAAACTGAAGGAGGATTTTTTGCACTTTACCCGTTGGGAATATAAAAAAAGAATGTTAATTTATTTAGTTTTTCATAAATATTCTTTCATATTTCTATTATTTATATTTACATGTTTGGAATAGAAGTTAAAATTTTGAAAGTAAAGTGAGGGTGTTATTGTCCAAACAAAATATTCAACAACATTTCTAGGAAAGCAAAACTATTCCCAATGGGGACATTGGGAATTACTTTCCCACAACAATGGGAATATGACGCCCCACCTATTCCCCCCTAATTCTCCATCCTACACATACCAAACAAGGATAAAGAATCTAAAACTCATTCCCAAGTCTCAAAAACTTGAACCAAACGCCACCTAAAGGGTTCAAAGATGGCAGCAATTAGATTAGCAAGGTTTAATATTGCTTATTTTGTCCGTCTTTTATTTTGTCCATTTCTATAGGCACTCCAAAAATTGTTTAGGACAATCCATTATTTCAGGACAGTCAAATTTTTTACAATTTTTACTCAGAACAGTCCCAAATCTACTCAGGACAGTCCAACTCTCACCCCCTCTCCACCCCAAACCCTAACCCTAACCCTAACCCCAACCCCAACCGCCGGATGAGGAATCGGCGGCGGCGGGACGGCACAGAGGGTGAGCAGAGGAGGGAGGAGGAGGAGCCGTCCGCCGCGCGGACCACCCCTTCGTTGGCTCCCGTCTCCTCCTCCTCCTCCTCGACGCCCAGGACGACATCCACAGCGTCGCCTTCTTCCTCCGCACCCTCACCTCCACCTACTTTGACGTCTTTGCCTCCCTCCCCCCTCTCCTCCCCCTCGGCCTCCTCGACTTCGGCGCCGACTCCGCCGCCCGCCTCCTCCGCAACCCTTCGTCGAGCACAACTCCGCGACAGTTTGACAGTTCTCACCCAGGACTACCACAAATTTTGACACTGTCAATTTTTTGACAGTCCTAAAAAAAATTTGGTGTAGTCTGAAGCAAATTTTCCGGTAGCAAACTTGTAAATAAGTAAAAAAAAAATAAAAAAAAATTGGACCAACCTAAGTAATTTTTGGAATGCTTACAGAAATGGTCTTTATTTTTTCTAAGTATCAGCAAAAGTGTTGTTTGATAACAATTACTTCTTTCTTATAGGGTCTGTTTGATAACATTTCTTTCAACAATTGTCAAACATACCCTACGAATGTTCAAAATTCCTACAGTCCTATAATTGATACCTTGTGTTGTTTGATGAAGCGTATTCAAAGTTCTAATAGAAGCTAAACTTATAATCATATAGAATCTGAATGAGAAAAATGTAAACATATGTTATTTACATCTTTGTATCATGTTCGCTAATAAGAGTTTCTAAAAATTTACTGCCACATTCTTACATCCATGGCTTGAAGTAGTTTGTAGTAGTACCATCTAATTCTAGGCTTGCAAGTCTGAAAGTCTGTATAGCATGTTCTAGGCACATATTCCACCTTCCTGATGCGCAATCATTCACCGTTGCTCAAACCATAAATCCAAGAGTATATTGTAACATGGAAACAAGTTTGTTGCAGTCACTTTAAAGTTAAAATTAACCCTAACCTATACCTTATATTTACTTTTTCCTTCAGGAAATCAGAACATGCCTAAGGATTAACAGTGTCAGATCTATAGGGTTCATACTGTCGGATACCGATACAAGGATGCTCCTACTATGTAGTTTGAATACAGTTTCATGAGATTGAGAACCATACCCCATCTTTAGAACAGATAATAAGTTAAGTTCACTCTGTTGTTGAGGTGCTTTAGGATTTATGTAAGTTATAAACCATTGGCAAAAAAATTCTTGGTATATACCACTTGGTTAAGCCTGCTTGCATCTAAAGAAGGCACAATAGCAACTGTGATAACTTAAGCTTTCTATATGTGTGCAACTAGTTCTTGACACAGTTGGCCAACTCCAGGTAATATCTTCCTCCACTGGTAGCTTCATCGGAAGCCTAAAGGAGAAGCTTAATAATGTCGTAAATAACACAAATAGGTCTACGGACCTGGTGAATTATTGGAACTCATGGATAAACTATATTTCAAATGATGCCTTATTGTTAGTGATTCTACTATAATGCCAATTATTTGGTGTGCTTGGTGCAAAAGAAATCAAAGAATTTTCAATACTAAGTTGGTAGATCCTAAAAAATTTTCCTAAAATTTTTCTCCCTAAGGAGACCCCAACTGAGTTGGTGCGCCATGTTTTGGGTTGAAAATGCCAACTTGGTTGGTGTTTTATCCCTCTGTTTGCAATTACGGAGAACATCTCATGTTCTACCCAAATTAATCAAAGTTCTCCCCTACATATGCAATTTTCTGATTTAAGAATTTCAATTCCACACAGAGAAAAAAAATAAGGAATTAATAAACAAACACATATTGTTATCCCAAAACTGAAGAAGCATTTGTTCAGTCAATAATCACATTTCCTGATCACCAAAAACAATAATCCATCAGAAAAAAGGCCCATGACAGGCCCCTATGTCAGCCCACTTTTCATACATCCTGTGCCTGCAATGTGTCCCGCCTATTTATATTTGTAAACAATACCAAAGAAAGAGAAACAGAAACCAGACAACCTACAGTTTCTTGGCAAGACTCTGCTGATTGCCATTCCATTCCATTCCATTCCATTCTTCTTCTTCTTCTTCTTCTTCTTCTTCTTCTTCTTCTTGATTTTGGATTCACAATGTCTGATAACCCTCAAGATGATCCGATGCCGTCAACACCGCCAACCCCGTCTTCCACTGAACCTCAGAATGATGATCCGGTGTCGATGCCACAGAAAAGCTCGTCTCCTGCTGAGCCCCAGAATCATCAGGTAATTTCCAACTTGGCTCTTTTTGTAGCTCTTGATTCTTTCTTTTATTGCTCAATTGCGTGTTCTTGATTAATTTGTGTGCTTGTTACTTGTGTGAAATCTTCCAGGGTGATGACGTTCAAGATACTGCTTCTAGACTTGACCACTTACCAGCACCGGCAACATCGTCTTCTGATGAACACCAGAATCATCAGGTTTCCAATTTGGCTCTTTGGTAGCTCTTGATTCTTTCTTTTATTGCTCAAGCTCATCTTCTTGATTTATGTTATTGTTCCATGCATGTGTCAACCCTTTAAGGACAATGATGACGAAACTGTTGTTTATTCGCTTATGCACTTAACAATGAACGTGAATCAGCATAGCAAAGATGGCGAGGACGACCAAGTAAAGGTAAGCATGACATAATCCAAGAAAACAAATAGAAAGTTTTTATGACCCTTGTTTGTTTTCGTAAAATGTAGCTAGCCTTTCTATTCTTGTCCCTTCCATCTAGTTTGCCTTTAGTAAAGGATTGCAACAATGTAGGGAAATTGTCACTTGATTTCGTAATGATTTGATGCATCTTGATTTTTTTTTTCTTCATTGCTCAAATTTCTTCTTGATATTTCTTCTTGTTCCTTATGTGAACTTTTTCAGGATGATGATAATGGTGATGAACGAGTAGAGGCATACGGCAGTGAAGTCCAGGAGCTTAGAATGGAAGTCAACAATTTATACAGCTACATAAGAGGTTTACTTGATGAGCCAGTGGAGTACCATCCCTCAGAGCCTCTGGTTGTTCAAGTAAAGGAATGCTGCAAGAAGCTGAAGCAATTTAAAAGCAGCATAGATCAGCGTATAGAAAAGATTCAGAAGGGCTGTTTGGAAAATATTGAGAGGTATACAAAATTTATTGAAACCTCTACAGAAAAAGAGATATCGGAGCTTAAATCGAATTTTGAGATGGCGAATCTCAAAGCGAGCATTGCCAAGAAAGCGGCTAAGGAGCTTAAATCGAACTTTGAGAAGGCGAATCTCGAAGCGAGCATTGCCAAGAAAGAGGCTGAGGAGCTTAAATCGAACTTTGAGAAGGCGAGTCTAGAAGCGAGCAGTGCCAAGAAAGAGGCCAGCGAGCTTTCTCTGAAGCTGCAGGACAGTAATAAAAGGCTGAAGGATGCTAAAACTTCGATAGCAGGTCAGAAAGAAAAGGGTTTGCGCCAGGCCAAGATTATTAACCAAATAAAGAACTCAATATCAGATGTTATTTTGCCACAGCAGCAACCCAAGGATGATGCTCACAAGGTCAGCATGTTGGTTGATGATCATAAGAGAATTCGTGAAGAGCTTGATACGACCAGATTGGAGTTAGAACAGGCCAAGGAGGCCAAGGAAGAGGCTAAGAAGCTTCTGCTGAAGCTTGAGGAGAGCGATGCTGAAAGTTCGATCACAAGTCACAGGATTTTGCAGCAGGACTGTGTTATCAATGAAATAAAGGATGCAGTATCGCATATTAAGTTCCCTCCGAAAGTCATTTCCAAGGATCTTCCTAGTAAGGTCAGGTGGTTGGCTCTTGATCATAAGAGAACTTCCGAAGATCTTGATGCGGGCAAGTTGAAGTTAGAACGTGCGCTTGATGATACTGCATTTCCTAAGGAAGAAGGCGAGGAGCCCATAGATAAGGTCAAGCGGTTGGTTGACTTCTACCAGAAAAATAGCATTTGTGCCTTCTTATGGGATCCTAAAGTAACAGAAGGACTTCTCAGTAAGATGTGGGATGATGCATTACCTGATATTGCTGAAGTACTCAAAAGGTCAAATAAGAAGTTTGTGGCAAGTCTGTCTGATACAATCAGTTTTCCGGAATGGATGGCTAACGAGGAGGAAGATACAGACCCTGAACCATCTTCATCAGCGAATGTGACACACGAGTCCAGTACAGAAAATGCGGTAAGTTTTATAATCTGATTATCCAAGTCTTATTTAACTCTCTCTTTTCTTCCTTACGTACTAAAGTTTGAGTTAAGATCATTGGGTTGTCAAAATAGAACTTAAAGTTGGCATAGCTTTTCTTACCAGTATCATAGTTAATCAGAAATAGCCATATATTAAGTGGCGAGGTTGTTACTAGAGTAATGAACCATACTAATAAAACAGATTTAGTGACACATATAAAATATACAATTTTAGGATCTGAATTTTTTTTTTTTTTTTGGGAGAGGAGTCATGGTGTTGATGCTACAGGTGGCAAGGATATTCGGTTTTGAGTAGAAAACTGGATTCCTAATTAATTTACATGTCATACTACCTATGTATTGTGATATACTCATCTCAACAAATTGAATATTTATTTTTTAACATTATCCTTTAGTGCATCTTTTGTATCCTTGCAAGTAATACTATGGTCAATTTTAAGTGATTTTTCTGTACCGAATTTCAGTTATTGAGGTCTTTCAAATATTTGAGTAATTAGCTTGAATTTTGCCTATATACTTCTTGTGTAATGTGTTTTATGTTTTAGACGTTGAAAACTTGATAATTTAGTGTTCTTTGACACGGGGAATATGGACAGTCTGCACCTACTGTGACCCAGGATGGGACTACAGTCAGTTTTATGTGCTCCTTCTGTACTGAATTTTAGTTATTGAGGTCTTTCATATTTTTGAGTGATTATCTTGAATTTCAGCTATATATATGTTTTTATGTTTTAGTGTTCTTTGACACGGAGAGTATGGCGTGGATTAATTCACAGGGCTTGTATACTTTTGCAGGACAATGGACAGTCTGCACCTTCTGTGACCCATGATGGGACTACGGTCAGTTTTATGTACTGGATTTCAGTATTGTGGTCTTTCATATATTTGAGTAATTAGCTTGAATTTCAGCAATGTGTATTGTGTTTTATGTTCTATTTGTTAACATTTTGATAATTTAGTGTTCTTTAAACGGGCAATATGTCATGAACTAATCCAAAGGAGTTGTATATTTTGCAGGGCAATGGGCAGTCTGCACCTACTGTGAGCCAAGACGGGACTACGGTCAGTTTTATGTGCTTCTTCTGTACTGAAATTTTAGTTATTGGGGTCTTTTATATATTTGAGTAATTACTTTGAATTTCAGCTTTGTGTAATGTGTTTTATGTTTTAGTCGTTGACATGTTGATAATTTAGTGTTCTTTGACACAGGGAATATGTCATGGACTAATCCAAAGGCTTGTATACTTTGCAGGGCAATGGTCAGTCTACACCTTCTGTGAGCCATGATAAGACTACGGTCAGTTTTATGTGCTTCTGTACTTAATTTCAGTTATTGAGGTCTTTCATATATTTGAGTAATTAGCTTGAATTTCAGCTATGTGTAATGTGTTTTATGTTTTAGTCGTCGACAACTTGATAATTTAGTGTTTTTCAGCACGGAGAATATGGCGTGGACTAATCCACAAGGCCTGTATACTGTGCAGGGGAATGAGCAGGTGACACCTACTGTGAGCCCAAAGAATGGGACCATGCCTCCATCATAGCCAAATATATGGAAGGCTACCATTTCTGCGAGGGAGTTGAATATTTGTAAAGAGACTTGGGCTTCTGACTTGTAACGAGAGTCGAAAGAACACATGTTTTTAAGTGTAACACCTACTGATAAATCAAACAACCTTTTCTGCTAAATATATTCCATTTCCTTAACTGAAAATATTTGTACGCAATCAAGGTTCTGTATAACTTTCCTTACGTGAACATATCTGTTATATCTCATCAAGTCGATGGTTTTGATTGACTGCATGGTTGTGGCCTCTGTCAAGTGGAAGAAAAAAAAAAAGGAACATGAGGAATTTGCTTTATTTTACTATTCACCTAAGGTATTTATAAGGTTCCCCTCTTGATTACAAGTCTACAGAAGTTGTAGACCAAATCCTTCATTTCTTTCCATTTTGCACCCCTTAGAATTGAAACTCCACTGGTGTAGTGCACTGTGTAAGTGATTCAAATTTCATAAAACTATAAGAATAGCTTCTGGTTACAATTTTTCTGGTGAAATAAAACTGAAAGTCAGTCCTTGGGTTGAACTAGAAAAACGATTGTCGACTGGAGTCAGAAGGGGATATATCATCTTTTCATCTTTTGTGATGTTCATAGTTTACCTGAGCGTGAAAAAACGTCTTAGCATTTCAGACTTTCAGTTGTGCTGGACAAGTATGTTGTTAGTGGATTCAGGGATGGTGAATCTTCTTTTTATCTGAGTATTTGTTTAGTTGTTATTCTTGAACTCTACCAATTGGTTTGGTTGATCTTGGACTCAAACTCAGGACCTCTCTGTATACATCATCTCCAGTTTACCAACCAGACCATCATATAGAAAACCAAGACTCCCCACTATATACCCTCACAAATACCTTTTGCTATTTGTTTTAGGTGCTTTTTCTTTGAGATAAAGGATAGGATCATGGAGTCCCCAACCAAATCTTATTATAAAGCGTAAGGTACAACTGTGGATACACAAAACAGAGATTACAAGTTAAACACCAGTAAAGATACTACGATGTGAAATTTAGTGCATTAGGTAAAGTGGATGAAAAACTTTCCTGTCATTCTGATAACAGTATGACAACAAATGTAGATGATAGACCATGATATTGCTCCATGATAGGTATTTGTAACTTTCAAGAGAGCAATTAGTTATTTTCCTTTTTAGATGTTCTATTTGACATTTGTATCCTTGTTTACGGTTGTGCTAGATGAATATGTTGTCAGTTGGATTCAGTATGGATTCTTGGATGGTGAAATATAGTATTTGCTTTAGATTTTTTTTGATCTCCACCATTAATGCTATTGTCATGGACAAGACCTCTTTGCTATACATCCTCACCAGTTTACCAACTAGACCAATTAATGGAATCCAGGACCACCCAATGTACACCCTCAAAAATACCTTCTGCTATTTGTTTTAGATGTTTTTTTTTTCTTCGAGATAAAGGATGGGATCATGGAGTTCCCAGCCAAATCTATTTTAAGATAAATCATAAGGTACAACACTGGATACAAGAAGAAGAGACATCCAAATTCCCCCCCACAAGCAAGGCAAGCCCTTCTCCACCATTTCCTTGATCTTCTCAACGTTTTTCCTTTAATTTGATTCAAATCAAAATTGATAATCCCTCTTTACTTCATGTAAACTTAAATTTCTAGCAAAATTGCTAATTCTTGACATGGATAGTCTCTATCTAGAATAGATAACTGTGTTTGACTATGTATCCTTACACTAATTTTGATTTAAAAGTTTACTCTGGTATCTCAGTTAATTAGTTAATTGACATACCAGTCCGAGGAGTAATTGCTACCTTGAAGGAAGTGCAACTACCAATGTTATGCTGATTTTTAAGTATGTGTTTCTATATGAATTACTAGGATTGCCACCTTATAGAGTTGTAGAATTCACCATCGATCTGATACCCGGAGCAACACCAATAGGGAAGAAGATATACCAAATAAACAAAGAGGAGTTGAATAAATAATTTAAGGAGTTGATGTCAAAAGGTTTTATTCAGCCAAGTGTTTCACCATGGGGTGCACCGATATTATTTGTGAAGAAGAAAGATGGAACACTAGTTCTTGATTATTAATCTCAGGTTTCCCCAAACTTAACCATGTCCATATTTACACAACTATTCAGAAACTTGGATTTCAATCACATTATAAATTCATAAATTTTCAATTTCTAACCCTAATCTAATAAATCTAATTATTCGTCGTAGTACTCAATTTGGATTCCGACCTACTAGATTCTCTAGGCTCAATACTATTGAAAGACTCGAGTTGATTGTTCTCAAATGATCGTGGATATGGCACATACAAGACGACTATAGGCTGGATTTTGCATTAAGGATCTAATTAAGATTGGAATTTCAAGTTTTTACTCCAATATAACCTTAGGTCAAAATATTGCTAAACCATAACCTAAGTAGACTATTTATAGGATCCCAAAATCAATATCAACTAGGATAGGAGCTGGATTTAATCCTAAATTATTCTATTTAGGTCAATTCAATCATCCAACGTAGTTTCAAACACATCTCAACTCCTAAGTAAGCTTACTAAGCCACTAACTTAGAGAAAATTCAATTTATACCTATTTTTCGATTTCGGAGAATGTACAGTCTACTTGATTTAAGGCCAAATTTCATGTCAAAGTATTTGAAAAACGAAATTGATAAGGTATTATACAAATTTCCAAACTATACTTACGAAACCAAATCCTCTCATTACTCGAGTAAGACATACACAACTATAAATCCAATTTTAATTTTCAATTTTCTATAGCTAGTTTGAGGTGTTGGGAGAGGTGAACCAGGTTTTTGTGACAAGTCAAATGTGATTTTTTTTTTCCGTGAGTGAAGTTTTTCTACGATCCTTCCACCTGAATTGTAGTGGCGTGCTACCAACAAGGGGTGATCTAGTGGTAGCACTAGTAAGGGAGGGGAGGAATGGACGTGTGTTCAAATCATAATCTGGACAATTTAAATCGGAGGGGGGCTTGGTGCTAGTAGCCCAAGACAAGGACGGTCATTAACGACTTGCCTTTATCTCAAAAAAAAATGTTGGCATGTTGAGGTTTATTACTGTTGATATGGTATGTTGGGTGTCATATTTAAGTATAGTATAAGCACATGGGAATATCCTGAGGACATATTTGGGATGCCAGAATATGTCACAGGATATTCCATTATGAGATTATTGTCATAATGATTGAGATCATTGTATTAATGACTGTAAGGCTATATAATGCCAATGAGACAATCAATAAAAGGATCAACTAATTTCAACATGGTATCAGAGCCAAGTTTCCACAAACCCTAGCTGTCACCAAGCTTCCACAAACCCACAGGAGGATTTCCTAGATCTCCTCCACCGAACTCTTCCACGCCCCCCCCCCTTCTTCCCTTCTCCGTCCTTCGCAGGCCGCCCTTCGCTGTTGCTGCCCCATCCCGCTACTGCTGCGGCTACTACTGCTGCTGCGGCTGCTGCGGCTGCTGCGACTGCTGCTGCTGCGGCTGTTGCGACTGCTGCGACGGTGGCTGTGACATGCGTGCTGCCGCCTCCTCCGCACCAGCACGAGACAGCGCCTAATAGGGATGCCTAGATCTGAAAAAAGGGGGGACATGTTCGGATCTAGGAGCGGACGACGAGGACGAGCGTGAGTCGTGGAGCGGACGTGACGTGATTGGATAGACGACGCATCGATGGAGGAGATCATCAAGAAGCTAGATTCTGCAGAGGTGGCGACGTTGATGAAGTTGTTGATGATGTCGGCTGGTGAGAACACGACACGAACGTCGCCGGAGTTGAAGCTTCCCTCCATCGATCTGAAATTAGATGGACCAGCCACCTATCTGAGTTGGTCACGACGGGTGAGAAGAACCCTCGCAGGAAAAAATATGGAGGGGTTCCTGGCGGGCAAGGCGACAGAGCCGGACGAGGGCTCGACAGGACGCGATGAGTGGAAGTCCACTCATATGGTGATCTACATCTGGCTTCTCAACTCCTTAGTCCAGTCTATTGCCGCCACAGTAGACGGTATCGACATAGTGAAAGATGTGTGGGAGAAGTTGAGAATGACCTATGATGGTATGGGGAACAACTTACGGGTCTTCCAGATAAATGGGGAGATTGATGACACCGTACAGGGAGAGAAGACGGTGCATAAGTATGCTACGGAGTTGGAGCGTCTGTGGTTGGATTATGATCACTCCTCAGATCGGGCGAGCTGCGGGGACCCTAAGTGTAAGGAGAGACAGGTGTGTCTGCAGGAGAGGACGATGAAGTTCCTCAAAGGGCTGACTGCAGCTTTCGCACAGAGGACGGCCCTACTTCTAGCCCAACCAAAGATCCCTAGCCTTGAGGAGGCTATCTCAGCCATGATCCAGGAGGAGACACGCATCAGGCTGCAAGCCGGGACAGGTGGTCCCCCCGAAGCAAAGTCAGCACTAGCGATCACCAGCTCAGGAAACACAGGATCTAAGGGAGAGCCCTGGCAGCATAACCAGCAGTGCTACAACTATGGGGAGATGGGTCATCATCGGTATGCTTGTACCAAACCACCTAGGGAGGGAGATTCAGGTGGTGGAGGAGGACCGTTCGGCGGACGAGGATATAATGGAGGACGTGGTCGTGGTCGAGGGGGTAAACGAGGCGGCCGAGGAGGTTATCGGGCGAACCTCCTGATATCAGAAGGGAATGGAGAAGCTGATGGCACCTTTACTGTGGAGGACCAGGCACTGGGAGACATGAGGAGTAGAACAGAGGAGGCGTCCACCTCATTCTTTGTTAGGGGCAACGCTGCCATGTATGCCCATCCATCAGAAGGTACTGACGAATCACTTGCCCTTGCGTCTATCTCTTCCCTTAAATCATCAGACTGGATTATCGACTCGGGAGCATCTCGGCATGTGACGGGGAATGCTAGTGAGTTTTCTTCCTACACTCACCTAGCATCAGCAGACAGCATTCAGACAGCTGATGGCACTTTCCAGCCAGTGGTCGGTAAGGGTACTGTTAATTGTACATATTCAGTAAGATTATCCAATGTTTTACATGCTCCATCCTTTCCAGTCAGTCTCTTGTCCATTAGTTCTATAATCCTCCAACTTAAATGCATTGTTTCTTTTGATATTCCTAAGGTGACCTTCCAGGAGAAAGGGACAGGACGAAGACTTGGGACAAAGGTTCAAAGTATCGGTATCGGAATCGGTATCGGACCATTCCTATGAGTATCGGGATCGGCGGTATCGGTAGTATCGGCAGTTTCGGATCGGAGTATCGGATTTTTTGGTATCGGAAATCAAACAACTATTAGTAAATTATTAACATTTTAGAGAATATATTTTATACATTTATGCATAATTTAAAGTATTTTCAGTATTGTTTCTTAGTATTTTTGATATTGAATGAAATAGTAGTCATCATTGTCGATTGATTTATATGCGATACATAAGTTTTCCTCTTTTATATGTTTTTACAACCTTACTATGTTTTTATATCCTTTCTAATTGGTCTTTTTAATTCAAATTTTTTTGCCGAATTGACTGGAAAAGAGACCTCTAATGTCGGTATCGGTCAGTATCGGGTATCGGTCGGTATCGGATCGGGACATGCCAAACTGTATCGGTATCGGCCGTATCGGATCGGTATCGGCCGATACTTTAAACTATGCTTGGGACTGGCACTTGGCATGAGGGACTGTGGTACCTAGATCGAGAAGGACTGGACTCAGCATTGGTATCTATGGCAGAGAAGGCTGGCATGGAAGGACTGCAGCAGAGGACTGAGAATACCTTGATACTCCATCATCGAAGGATGGGACATTCTTTCTTTGATACTCTAAGTAAGTTGTATCCAGAGATTTATGCAAAAATAAATAAAGAGAAATTAGTATGTGATGCGTGCGAGTTAGGAAAACTTACTAGGAGCTCATATGTTGGCACGGGTCATAGGAGCACTTTTGCTTTTGAGGTAGTACATTCTGATATCTGGGGTCCATGTGCTACTAACACTATGAATGGTTATAAGTACTTTGTTTCTTTCATTGAGTGTGCCTCTCGTGTTACCTGGTTATATTTGATAAAAAATAAGAATGATGTACCTGCTTATTTTTGGGATTTTCATAAGCATGTCTAGACTCAGTACAAAGCAGTTGTGAAGGTACTGAGGTCTGACAATGGAACGGAGTATACCAACAGGACGCTTGCAGAATACCTGTCAGCACACGGAATACAGCATCAGACCACCTGTGCATACACACCAGCACAAAATGGAGTTGCAGAAAGGAAAAACAGACACCTTCTGAAGGTCGCAAGGAGTATGATGATCGACATGAATGTCCCACAGAGTCTGTGGAGGCATGCAGTGTTGACAGCAGCTCAACTCATCAACAGGATGCCCTCGAAGGTCCTCGGATGTAAGTCCCCATGTGAGGTATTGCAAGGCAATAATAGTGGGATACTCCCACTAAAGGTGTTTGGGTGTGTGTGTTTTGTGAAGGACAACAGGCCATCAGCTGGAAAACTTGACCCTAGAGCGGTCAAATGCATCTTCGTAGGCTACTCAGCGACCCAGAAGGGGTATGTGTGCTGGAGTCCAGTAGAGAAGAAGAAGTTTGTCAGTATGGATGTCTACTTTTGGGAGCATGAGCCATACTACCGCCAGGACGGAACTTCACACAACACGCCTAATACTGCCAGTATTAGGCGAGAGGGGGAAATGGAGAACTTGGTGGTAACTGATTTAGAAGTTTGGCATGGAGGCACGGAGAAGGGACAAGAAGGTGAAGGTGTTAGACCTACGGCTCAGGGAGAGTTACTTACCTACAGCAGGAGAGAGAAGCAAACTGCAGGACCAGTACCGACAGTGCCAGTGCCAAGTCCCTTGTCTGCGTTCGTCCCAACTCCTGAGGCACCGACACCAACCCCCCTTCAGGTGATACCCCCTCCTTCACAAGATATCATTCCTCCTACTTCTACTCCTCCCACACCACTATCTGTACGGAGGACCACTCGCAGCAATGCAGAAAATCCTCCAAACAGATATGGTTGGGATATTGCTCAGTTTGTTTCTTATGACCATATCCCTTCTTCTCATGGAACATTTATAGCATCTTTGGATAGTATTACTGTACCTAACAATTGGCAGATTGTCAAGAACGATCCAAAGTGGAAAGCGGCAATGCACGAGAAGTTGGGAGCTCTGGAGAAGAACCACACTTGAGAGCTTGTGAGACTGCCAGAGGGAAAGAGAGCAGTTGGATGCAAGTGGGTCTTTACCGTGAAGCAGAACCCAGATGGACAGGTTGAGCGCTACAAAGCTCGACTAGTAGCCAAAGGATACAGTCAGACGTACGGCATCGACTATGATGAGACATTTGCACCAGTTGCAAAGATGAGCACTGTCAGGACTCTGATTTCTCTTGCAGCGAATGGTGGATGGAAGCTACACCAACTGGATGTGAAGAATGCGTTTCTTCACGGAGATCTAGTGGAGGAGGTGTACATGGAGATACCACCAGGATTTGGCACTAATCAGACAGTAGGCAAGGTCTGCAGGTTGAAGAAGTCCCTCTATGGACTGAAGTAGTCTCCTCGAGCGTGGTTTGACAGATTCAGAAGGGCGATGATAGGGATGGGATATCAGCAGATCAATGCTGATCATACTGTGTTCTTCCGTCGGAGTGGAGGCCACATCACCATGCTTGCGGTGTATGTGGACGATATGATTATCACAGGAGATGATGAGCAGGAGATTGCCCAACTCAAAGGAAAGCTTGGCAAGGAATTCGAGGTGAAGGATCTCGGCCTTCTTCGGTACTTCCTTGGGATTGAGATTGCTCGAGAAGCAGAGGGGATTGTTCTCTCTCAAAGGAAGTTTGCACTGGACCTTCTCACAGAAACTGGGATGTTGGGGTGCAAACCTGCAGCGACACCAATAGATCAGAGGTTCAAGATTGATGCTGAGGATGGAGAACCAGTTGATCGGGACAGATACCAGAGACTGGTTGGCAAGTTGATCTATTTGAGCCACACACGTCCTGATATCTGCTTTGCAGTAAGTGTGGTGAGCCGCTACATGCATGACCCACGGAAGGGTCATATGGATGTAGTGTACCAGATTCTGAGGTACTTGAAAGGTGCTCCCTGGAAGGGAGTAATATTCAGGAAGAACAATCACGTGAGCATCGAGGGCTACTGTGATTCTGACTGGGCTAGTTGTGCTGATGACAGGAGGTCTACCTCGGGATATTGCATATTTGTAGGAGGTAACTTGGTCTCCTGGAGGAGTAAGAAGCAGTCTGTGGTGGCCAAATCGACAACTGAAGCAGAGTACAGAGCTATGGCCTTGGGAGTTGCAGAGCTGCTATGGTTGAAGAATATGCTGGTGGAGCTGAAGCTGGATCAAGGAGCCAAGATGAAGCTGTGGTGTGACAATCAGTCAGCTATTAGTATCGCAAACAATCCAGTACAGCATGACAGGACCAAACACATCGAGATTGATAGATTCTTCATCAAAGAAAAGTTGGATAGTGGATTACTGGAGCTTGGTCATGTTCCAACCAGAGATCAAGTAGCAGATGGACTAACCAAGGGACTCGCCTCAGTGAGCATGATTAGAGGATGTGACAAGATGGGCTTAGTGAATATCTTTCACCCATCTTGAGGGGGAGTGTTGATATGGTATGTTGGGTGTCATATTTAAGTATAGTATAAGCACATGGGAATATCCTGAGGACATATTTGGGATGCCAGAATATGTCACAGGATATTCCATTATGAGATTATTGTCATAATGATTGAGATCATTGTATTAATGACTGTAAGGCTATATAATGCTAATGAGACAATCAATAAAAGGATCAACTAATTTCAACAATTACTTTTTGGACGAGTGATGGATTCGTTTCTTGGAACTCAGAAAAGAAGGAATTTTTGCCATTTAATTACCATTTGAGTAAATGAGAGTTTTGAAGGTTTCTACTTCATAGTTCATACATTTTGGTCTGAGCTATGGTGTTTGAAAGACCCTAATTCTTGATTGAGAATCAACATTGGTTTGATGGTGAAGTCGCCTCAAAGATTTTTAGATGTTGGTACTTTTCCACTGTACTTACCACACACCTGGGGCTTTTTCTGGCAAATATCATTTGTACTTGTTACATTCGTTTGTTTCATTTGCAAACTAGATTCAATCCCATTATTCCACTAGGCATAGATCTTAACAGACAACATGTTGTAGTTGGATCTTTGTTTAGTTAATCATAATTAATGAAACTCGGGTGTAGGGGTGATTTCCCACCATTTAGTGTCAAAAAAGAAAAGAAAAAAAAACTGTAAAAAAACAAACGAACAAAAAGACAGCAGGTAAATACCTCTGTTTATTATTGAAGGGAAAACCCCTTCTGTTTACTAGTGCATTTCTGTTCTGTTGTATATCTTGATACTCGCCCGAGGATAACTAATTTTATTGGAGAGTAAACATCAGTTTTGAGGTTATTCATTCCTGAAGAGATGATAATGAACACAGGTATTTACCTGTGTTCCACTATTCACTAACAGCTATTACTACTGAAGTTATGGAGTGGATGCAAAAGATTGATGGATGGAATCCCAAGATGTTCACCCCTTTCTCACATCCCAAACAAGTACCGGATATTTCTTCGATGGGTGGTGATTGCTAGGATGGCAGTCCCCCGATCTGGCAAGCATCTACCATGTGAAACTTCGAGATGCCTATGAGGTTGA
This sequence comes from Iris macrosiphon, assembly GCA_036927795.1. Lineage (NCBI taxonomy): Eukaryota > Viridiplantae > Streptophyta > Magnoliopsida > Asparagales > Iridaceae > Iris > Iris macrosiphon. The sequence goes on from JAYESA010000083.1 coordinate 493,881, forward strand.
GGACAAGTTGGCAGATCCTGATGTCCTGAAACAAAGTGAGGACAAACTGGTGAGCCTCCTTGATGAAGTTGAACAGCAACTGTATGATACACAATATCTTGCTGGTGAAGAGTTAGTTCACTTTGGCTGATGCAATGTTTATTCCTGTTCTTTCACGGCTAACACTTCTGAACTTGGAAGAGGAGCACATTCTTTGCAGGCCCATGATAGCTGAATACTATGAGTTGGTGAAGTACATACCCAGTTACAAAAAGGTTATCGCTAGGTATTTCTCAGGATGGAGAAGATATCTTTGCATTAGGGTCATGTTTAGTAAGTATGTAGAGTGAAGCAATAAAGGGCAATGGTGTATAGAAGTCACTGAATGCAGAGAAGTGGTAGATTCAAAGAATCAGCTGTGAGTTCCTCCTGAATTTTGTGAAGGAAAGGAACCATATAACAATAATAAACCAATGTTGTCTTTGGTCGAGCCTTCTTCTTTGAGCGTACATTCATTTGCAAGATTGTCTGGAATTTCATGTTATAATACCTTCTTTTACTTTGTTGGATTGTTGATGCACTCTCAATAAAAACACCATGTATATTTTTGTGAAGTTGGTAGTGGAGTAGCTATATATTTCTCTTTGATATAGTAATAATTTTTGAAAGTATATACACAGCTTTGATTTGAATGGTTTGTCAATAACTTGATATATATATAGTTGGCATGAGTTGAAATGTATTGGAATTCTTGGCTTAGCTTTATTGATGTTAGGGGCTACATATATATAGGAGGGGCTCACCCCTCTCTCTTCAATTCTACCCGATGTGGGACTAAACTCTCACTAATACTCTCAACATTCTCCCTCAAGATGGGCGATAGATATCAATCATCCCCATCTTGTTACATAGTTTAGAAAGACTCGATGAATTAAGACCCTTAGTCAGACAATCTGCAACTTGTTCTTCTGAGCGAACATGATCGAGCTTTAATATCCCTTTTTCTAGCTTCTCTTTAATGAAGAACCGATCGATCTCGATGTGCTTAGTTCTGTCATGCTGAACTGGATCGTTAGTTATACTTATTGCAGCTTGACTATCACTCAGAAGATGCAGCGGTGTTCCCTGGTCTAGGTTCAACTCTGTCAGCAGTGCTCTTACCCACAACAACTCTGAGTCATTGCTCTATATTCTGCTTCAGCAGTCGACCGTGCTACCACCGACTGTTTCTTGCTTCTCCATGAGACTAGGTTACCTCCCACAAAGACACAGTACCCTAAGGTAGACCTTTTGTCGTCCCTGCAGCTTGCCCAATCTGCATCGCAGTACCCCTCAACATCCAGGTGTCTATTTTTCTTAAACCATAGTCCTCTTCCAGGAGTCCCCTTCAGGTATCTCAAGATATGGAAAACTGCATCTATGTGGCCCTTGGATCATACATGTAGCGACTCACTACACTCACAGCAAATGAGATATCAGGGCGAGTGTAGCCTAGATAAATCAATTTGCCTACAAGTCTCTGATATCTCTCAAGATCAACCGGCTCTCCTGCCTCTGCCCCCAACTTATCTCTCTGATCAATTGGAGTAACTACCGATCGACATCCCAGCATCCCAGTCTCTGTGAGCAGATCTAGTACATACTTCCTTTGAGAGAGGACGATCCCATCTCTTCCTCGAGCTACCTCGATCCCGAGAAAATACCTCAACATTCCTAAGTCCTTCACTTCAAACTCCTTGGCGAGTTTTGATTTTAGCTGGGTGATCTCCTCCTTATTATCACATGTGATCACTATATCATCCACATATACTGCAATTATGGTGATGTGGCCTCTTGCATGCTAGAAGAAGACCGTGTGATCTGCATTGGTCTGTCGGTATCTCAAGCCTGTGACAGCCTTCCTGAATCTATCAAACCAGGCTCGAGGAGATTGCTTGAGTTCATACAGTGATTTTTTCAGCTTGCACACCTTTTTTGCCGACTGCTTCGTGGAAAACCCTGGGGGGTCTCCATGTATACTTCTTCTTGTAGATCCCCATAAAGAAAAGCGTTCTTCACATCCAATTGATATAACTACCACCTATGGTTTGCTATGTAACCTCCGTATCCTGAAATTCTAGCTTAAATGTTGTTATTAGGTTAATTTGGGGCTATTGGGATTTTTCCATAATTTTTAGTTAATTAAAAACTAGTAACCCTAATTTCCTAGGACTTTTAATAATTTAATTTAGGGATAAACTTAATTAAAAATATTTCAAAATTTTATTTTAGGTTCTAAATAATCAAATATATTTTCTAGAATTTTTTGAAATTTTTTTGATTATTTTTAGCATTTATTTTGAGTTAATTATGAAAAACTGAATTAAAAACTATTTTCTGAAAATAAAAACCAAAAAAAGTAATTATTTCTGTCCAGTCAGCCAACTGGGGCCCACCTGCCAGCCTCCTGCAGCGAATTGGGCCGGGCCTACCTATCAGTGACCGCGGGGTGGGTGCGGGTGAAGTCGAGCCGACCTCGAGCCGAGCCGAGTCAGAGTTCGACTCAGACTCAGCTGAGCCGAGCCGCGTGAATCCATGACCGTTCGATCTGAGCGGGCAGCCACGGATGGCTGCCACGTGGCGCACTCCGAACCGCGGCTGCTCTCTCTCTCCTCTATATATATAATAGTTTAGTTATTTATTTCTAGGGTTTTCTTTGAGCCAAATTTTGGAGAATTGTCATCTTGGGTTCCTTCATCTTCCAGAAGCCATTGCGCATAGCTCCGGACTCCAAACGAGGCCCAGTTTCTTGCGTTAGAACGATATTGAGGTTAGCTTTCTGAATATATAAATTTTTTTACAAAATTATGAGTATTAAATTCTGGAAAATTTGTAGAGCACAGCATATCCGAAAATAGACGTGTTTTGATGTTTTCGTGATTCTGGGAGAATCAGGATCAAAATCATGAACCGTTTAAAGTTTTGGAAATCTAATGTCAAGATAATTGACATATGTTTTTACCATAATTTAATTCGAAGTATTTACATACTGTTAATTCTGTAGAACTTCTAGGTTTGAATTTAACCATCGGTGCACAATACGAAATTTGTATGTGCCTTAATTTCCAAACGAATTTGAATTCGGATGAGCCATAAATTCTAGCATATTTTTGATACTGAAATCTACAGAAAATCATACATAAAATTCGAGTTTGTGTCAGTTGACTTTTTGGTCAACAGATTGCCTCGATTTGCGTGCCATGAGTCTCGAGTTGATAAAATTAAGTTTCTTTGGACAAAATTTAGGAATTAACCTAAAAATCAGAATAATAAGATTGAAATAAGATTTTAGAGTAATTATTCCAGAATTAAATAAATTAAAATAAATTATCTTTTGACATGGTAAATTTGTAATACATAGGCTATTTGGACTCTGATTCATACCAGCTAAGGACCCCAGGCGAGTACATTCTCTGACAGTTTCCATTATGTTGATTATCTCTATGATTCTTGTTGTATAGCGTACATGACTCTGACACTATTGTTTATACGAGTTGGCATCATTGAGACCTGTCACGAGGAGTCGTAATTGGAATCCATCGTGCTAGCTGGGGATAAATGGGGAAATATTAGTAGCTTATGTGATCATACCCAACTTTACATGCATCATAGCTCACCCACACCTCACGTCGGTGCAGCCTTACCCTTACATGCCTCATCGCTGTTACATATGGTTAGCCTGACCTGTTAGGGATGATTGCTAATCAATGTAATGAGTCATATAGTCCCAAGCCGATCACATGATATGCTGATGTTTCACACACTTAGTTAGATGATTCTTGACATGCATCTCTAGTATATTGATCTAGCATCTTTACATGTTCTACTTATTATTCTTGTACACACTTATATACCAGTTCATTGTTCTTGCGTGTACTTGTATTTCTATTTTATTGCTAGATGTACATTGATGATGACATGCTCCAGTATTCCATTTATTCCAGTATTTCTATTTCTAGTACATCCATGCTCGTCAGTATTTCTTATTGCCAGTATTCATATCTGTCTTGTATTTCTTTACACAGTACTATAGATTTTGTCAATATATGTGGAACTGCTGTTAGAGGTGTATTTCGTTCCAATCCTGACTGGATATTTTTTCCAGACTGTGACATAGAGGACTTGTTTCCAGCATACTTGGAGATATGGATGTTATTAATTGCAGGTTAGACTATTTATTATTGTTTAGACTTGTCTTGTATTTCATTTGCTTTCTTCGATATCTCATCGTGCTCGAGTTTATGTGATTGAGTATTCCGTATTATATTGTGATATTTGTGCCTCCTTATGGAGTTGGATATTCATGTGAGATTGATTAGATAGTTACATGACCTAGACAGCGTTCTACCGTCGATGCTGCAGCGTAGGCTGGACGTACCCACGCTCTCGTGCCCCAAAATATGGGTGCGGGTCGTGACATGCTGCAAGGAAGATCAGGGTTCTTACAGTGCTCATCTTGACTACTGAAGCAAAAGTCTCATCATAGTCGATGTCATAGGATTGAATGTATCCCTTTGCAACCAATATTGCCTTGTACCGCTCTACCTTGCCTTTTGGCGTCTCCTTTACTGTGAAGACCCATTTGCATCCAACTGCTCTCTTTCCTTTAGGCAACGGAACAAGCTCCCATATTCTATTTTTTTGAGTGTCCCAAGTTCCTCCAACATTGAAGCTCTCCACCTTGGATCTTTCTTTGCTTTCTGCCAACACTTAGGCAAAGAGGTGGTGTCTAACGATACAATAAATGCTCGATAAGTAGGGAATATATTATAGTAGGATAAAAAAATGGCAATGTCATATTCATAACCATAACGATTAGGAGATTTTTCCGCATTACTGCGAGAAGATCTCCTTAAGGGAATATGAGGTAGTGGTGGAGAGAACATACCATCAGAATCAGAGAGATTCGTATCTGAATCAGAGGGATCCGGTGCGGGAGACACATCTTCAAGAGTTGGGGCAGGGTTAGGCGAGGGACATGGCACAGTAGGCGAGGGACACGACACAGTAGGGCCAATAGTTACAGTATTAGACTGTTCGATGTCAGTATTAGTGTCACGTCCCAGTTCTAAAATACACGGGACCAGGCCACGTGACAATGGCCAGCTAATACGACTCTGAGAGATTATCCAATTTAATGGACCCGACGAAACGTACTATGATGTCCTAAAATACTAACAAGTCTAATATGCTAACATACATCAGGTAAATGTCTAATCTCGTCCACAAATATAAATAAAAAGTGCTAAAATAAATACTGGAAAATAAGTGCGAAGTCTGAATGTTATAGTACAATCCAAATATGTCTGATAGGAACAAGCCCACTACAATGATGAAATAAGAGTACGAAAGGACAGATAAGAGAGTACGGCTAGAGCATCGGCTAACTAGATAAGGATGCTCCAGCCCTAGGCGGAAGGCCTACCAGTGATCAAGGAAACTCTGATGGTAGCACCTCAAGCTCCTCCTCGGACGCGTACCTCATCTCCTGTCCGGGCCCGTATACGGTAGGATAGTATGCCTCGTCCAAATCTAGAAGGGAACCAGGTCCTCAGAGGGACGTAACAAGATACAAAAATACATGCCAAATATAAATACTCAATAAATAAAGGGGGTGTGCTAACCATCTAAGTGAATGCAATGTGAGGACAACCTTGGTACGTACGGGTAGGTGTAGGCATAACGTCCAACACTCTGAAGAGCGTGATATCTGTACATATAACGTCCATCGTTCCGAAGAACGAGATATCTGCAAATATATACGTCTGTATCGCTCCAAAGAATGCGGTATCTGAATAAAGGAAGTCATTGGATCCGTGACTCCTCTGGATACTACGGATTCCAATGTGTGTATCCCATACGCCTACCAGTTGTTCTCCCCCGCCCAATTCAAATATACAAGTCGAATACACGATGTACATACCACGTAACTACATGCCAGGTCTCAATTAATTTGATATTCCTGATTACGCACTAAACCGTGATGCATGTCATGCACACCGATAGCTAGTCGGGTATGCTAACTCGCATCCCAATATGAGTTTGTCATCGTGATGAGTGTAAAAAGTGTCAGGGTCTTGGAAGATATCAGAATATTCTTACAACAATAGGTGAGTCTGCTAGTGACTAAGTCAATACACTACACATCGACACATTGGTCGACTGCACCCGACTCATTCTCAGACGCACACAGTAATATATAATATTACAATAATATATCATGCAACATTTAATAATTTAAATTAAACAGTAAATAAGGCAAGGTATACTTGCCTGGATCCTCAAGCTGTGAGTACCAAAATCCTGCTCCCGAAGTCTCGCCCGAACGGTCCAGCGACCTTATATATATGATATAATATAATATAATCATCAGTCATTACACTAGTACGCACAGGAAATACACTACACTGTACTTAGAAACTGACGCAAGGAGGGGTCATAACCGGTCAACTAGCAGGGTCGAGTGCGCACGTAGCTAAAATGTACAAGTGTCATATCCTCAAATATCGTGCACAGTAAGACGATTAACTACCAAAATACGTTACAACTCTAATATCGCATAACCTAAACACATGTCCTAGCTAGTAGGTTAGTGTGCACAATGTCAGTTTTAGTCTAAACACCTAGGTCAACACAAATATATACCATACTAAATAACCAAAATTTCTATGAAGTATTTACTAACACCAACTACTATTCTAAAACATGCAAACATATAAACACTACACTAGGGTTCACAAATACACATAGGTCCATGCAACAATACATGAAGAAAGAGAAGGACAAGTGCAAACCTAGATGTGCTCGTGACGGGGGGGGGTGATGCTCGTCCGCTGCACGAGGGGGGCCGGTCTCCGGCGGTGCACAGTAGCAGCAGCTACAGTGGCAGCATCGAGGTGGTGGGTTGCTGGTGGCGGTGGCCGTGGCGGGGTGAGCTGCTGGTGGCGGTTGCCATAGGGTTGGAGGTGGTGATGGTGGAGTGATGGTGATGGTGGTGGGATGATAGTGGCTAAGGTGGTGGTGGTTACTGTGGTGGTATTGGCGGTGGTCCGGGAAGAAGGGAGGTGAGGTAGTCGTGGGTTGTGGTGATGGTGGAGTGATAGGATGATGATGGTGGTGGTGATGGTGATGATGGTGAGGCGGTGATGTTGGTGTTCAGGATGATGATGATGGTGAGTTAGTGACGATGGTGATAGAAGTGGTGGAGATGGGTGGAGGAGGCGGTGGTCGTGGGGACTATGGCGACGGGGTAGTGATGTCGGGATGGTCGGAGGAGGCGGTGGAGAAGTCGGGGAAGAAGGATGGTCGGAGAAGAAGAAGAGGAGAGGGAGGCTGCTGTGGCGGTGATGGTTGCTGTCGGGATGAGGGATGTCGGAGGAGAAAGGTCGGAGGAGGTCGGCGGGATGCTCGGAGGAGGAGGGTAGCTGCTGTAGTAAGTCAGGAAAGAAGGAGAAGTCATGTAGTTTTAAGGTTCGAGTAGGGTGAGGGTAATGGTGGTGTGAATGAGAAAAAAATGGAGAGAGGGAGGAGGTGTTTATGTAGGAGAGAGAGAGAGAGGAGGTTGGCATTGGCATTAGGGCCGGCTACATGCATTCCTAGGGATGGGGGGAAGGTTCTACATGAAGGAATGGAGGGCTAGGATGGACTAGGTTTTGAATGGAGGGTATGGATGATGTAGGGAAAAAGTTAGTGTGTAGTACACTCAAAATGGAGGGAACACCTATGTAGAGGACCGGTCAACAATGAGGGGGGGTTCTTCATGGCTTGGCTTTAATGGGAAGTGGATACCTCATTATCTTTTTGCACAAAAGCCCCTAACAATTGGGAAATTGCACAAACAATGGAGTTTAGGATTGGATGAGGAGAAATACCATGTTTGGTGTGATGTAGTGGGTTAAAATGGTGTGTGGTATTTACTATAAACCTTGAGGGTGTGAGTGGGGGTTTGGGTTAGTGTTGGGTCTAGTGTTTGGTTAGGTTGGGTCCTTACACCAATTTAATTAAAATTAGTGTCAACGGTGTTATTTAATTAATTGGAAGTGAATAGGGTTAAAATTGGGTGGAAAACAAGTGTCATGGACGTAGAAGACCCAGAATAGAATATTCTCATAAATTAGGTTGTACAAAACGGGTCGAGATTGTGTCTCCAATTTTGATTGGAACGGACAAAGATAAAAAGTTGAATTTATTTAGATTTAAAAATAGACGTTTGTAACGAATATTATGCGACTAAAAAGAAGCACAAGGGCATGTATTTATGAGTTACACAAAGGTCAGAATGGAAGGCTGACACGTCTAGGAAAAATGTATAAAATTTGTTTGAAAGAAAATGCTAGTGTAGCGCTCCAAATATCGAAGCAACGGTAAGGTGCATAAAGTGATACAAATATTTGCACAATAAATCTAAAATACTATGTTCTACTTCTAATTGGCTCCAAACTAACCCTAGTCTCTCTATCTAAGCCAGGTAGATCTAAATTTGGTCGAGGGGGTTTATAATCTACCCTTTTTAGAGCATTTTGTCCTCGAAATTAAAACAAACATATGGTAAAAGCTATTGACTGAAATTAAATGCTACTACATACCTAGGTCTTCAAAGATATGGGGAAAATATTGCCGAATATCATCGTCTCATTCCCAGGTCAACTCACCTGGTGCATGATGCCTCTATACGATATGAACTAGAGGGATAGTCTGACCTCGCAATACCTTCTCGCTTTGGTCCAGAATCTCTACAGGCTCCTCCTAATATGACAAACTCGGTCCGACAGTGATCTCCGAGTGGTCAAGCACATGACTCGGATCTGGCATGTACCTCCTTAGCTGAGATACATGGAAGACGTCATGAACTCCTTCTAATGTCTGTGGCAATGCTAATCTGTAAGCAACCTCTCTGATGCGCTCCAACACATCGAATGGCCCGATATACCTCAGACTCACCTTTCCTCTGCCTCCAAACCTGATGGTCCCTTGGGTAGGCGAGATTTTTAGAAATACATGATCTCCAACCTGGAACTCTAGGGTCGTCGATGCGCATTTGTCTATTGCTTCTGTCTGTCCTGTGCTGCTCGCAGGTGTCCCTGGATCTTCTTTACCTTCTCCACTGTACGAACAACCAACTCTAGCCCAAGTATCTGCCTCTGGCCCATATCACTCCAACACAGTGGGGAACGACACTTACTGCCATACAATGCCTCATAGGGAGCCATCTGAATGCTCACTTGATAGCTATTATTGTAGGAAAATTTGGCCAAATGTAAATGGTCCTCCCATGATCCACTAAAATCAAGCATGCACGTCCTCAACATATCCTCCAGTGTCTGAATGGTGCGCTTGGACTGGCCATCCGTCTGTAGGTGATACGATATGCTGAACTTCAGGCGGGTACCGAGACTCTCTTGCATACTCCGTCAAAAGTAAGATGTGAACCTTGTATCCCTGCCAAACACTATACTGACTGGCACCCCATGCAGTCACATGATCTTTCTCATATACATATCTGCTAAGACCTTCGTAGACTGCACAACTCTGAAGGGTAAAAAGTGAGCAAACTTGGTGAGTCGATCTATTATCACCCATACTGCATTGCGACCACTAGGACTCCCCGAAAAGCCCATAAAGAAGTCCATAGTGATGTGCTCCTATTTTCACTCAGGTATCGGAAGTGGCTGAAGTAAACTTGCAGACCTCTGATGCTCAGCCTTGACCTGCTGACACACCAGGCACTTTGCCACAAAGCGGGCTATCTCCCTCTTCATTCTAGGCCACCAATAGTACTGCCTCAAGTCTCTATACATCTTTGTGTCTCCTGGATGAATAGAGTATGTTGAACTGTGCGCCTCCGACATCAGCTCCTGACAAAGTTCTCCATTCGAAACATAGAGACAATCTCCATATCTCAAAGTCTCGTCCTCGTGTATGCGTAATCCTATCTGTATCCCGGCCTCTGTCCTTTGTCGAAGCCTCTGGAATCTGGCATTTATTGGCAAGGCAGCCTTGATCCTCTCAACCAAGGTCGATTGCACCTGGAAAACTCGACAACTGGCCATCTGCTCCGGGCGTAATGACCTCTATACCCAACTGCTTCAAATCTCTCAATAGGTGTTGCTGGATAGTCAAAAAGAATGCCATGGGCCTCCTGCTCAATGCGTCAGCTACCATATTGGCCTTTCCCGGATAGTACTGTAGCTCAATCTCAAAGTCTGTCATCACCTCGAGCCAATGTCTTTGTCTCTGGTTTAGGTCCTTCTGAGTATATACATACTTCAGGCTTTTGTGATCTATGAATATCTCTACCTGTTCTCCGTATAGGTAGTGCCTCCAAAGCTTCAGGGCAAAGATCACTGCGGCAAGCTCCAAGTCGTGAGTGAGATAGTTCTTCTCATGGGTCCTCAGCTGCCTAGAGGCATAGGCCACAACTTTTTCATGCTGCATCAAGACGCATCATAATCCCTTCCTAGACGCATCGTTGTAGATCACAAATCCTCCGGATCCAGAAGGTATAGTCAAGATAGGTGCCATAGTCAGATGCTTCTTCAGTTCATCGAACGTCGTCTAACACTCCTCGGTCTAATTGAACTCATGCTCCTTGCGGGTCAAGCGGGTCATCGGCTCTGCGATCCTCGCAAAGTTCTCTACGAACCTCCGGTAATATCTTGCAAGTCCTAAGAAACTCCTCACCTCCGAGACGTTGGTAGGGGTCGGTCACATCTCTACTGACAAAATCTTTGTTGGATCTACTAAAATACCATCTCCTAAGATAATGTGTCTAAGGAAAGAGACACGATCTAGGAGGAACTCATACTTGCTCAACTTGGCATAGATCCTCTCACGCCTCAGCGTTTCTAACACTAACCTCAAGTGTTCCCCGTGCTCCTCGTGACTTTTTGAATACACCAAGATGTCGTTGATGAAGACTACCATGAACTGGTCTAAATATTGGTGGAAGACTCTGTACATCAGGTTCATAAATACTGTAGGCACATTCGTCAGTCCAAAAGGCATCACCAAGAACTCGTAGTGGCCATAACGAGTCCTGAATGCCGTCTTTGGAATATCTTCTCTTCGCACATTTACCTAACAATACCCCGATCTCAAATCAATCTTCATGAACACCACTGCTCTTGACAGCTGGTCGAACAGATCTTAATCTGCGGTAGGGGGTACTTGTTCTTAATAGTCAAAGCATTAAGGGCTCTGTAATCAATGCACATATGGAATGTCCTATCCTTCTTTGGTACAAACAACACTGGTGCTCCCCAGGGTGATGCACTAGGACGGACAAATCTCTTGATCTGCAACTCCTCTAACTGTAGCTTTAGCTCATCTAGTTCCCTCTTCGCCAACAGGTACACATTTAAAGATACCGGTGCTGCTCTGGGTAAACTCAATAGTGAACTCCACCTCTCTATCCGGCGGTAGGCCTGACAACTCCTCCTGGAAAACATTCTCGAACTCTGCAACTATCGGTGGGGGTGACGTCTCCATAGTCATATAAGCTCCAGCTGTCTGCCCTACTCCTTGCTCGATGGTCCCCCGCATGTACTCGAACTCCGGGTGATCTGGCGATCTAACTATGACGCTACCCCTCCGACAATCCAGTATGGCATTATACTGGCTCAACCAGTCCATGCCTAATACAATGTCAAAGTTTGGCATCGAGAATACCAAAAATTGCGCTCTCATCTCCCGACCACACACGACTATCGAGCACGTTCTAATAGTGCTGGTAACCGGTACGATGCCTCCTCCGATAAGAATCTTCCAACTCTTAGGTAAGGGGGAAGTAGCTACTCTAAGCATAGCTATGAAACTACTAGATATAAAAGATAGTGTAGCACCAGAATCAAACAATGCAGTTGCAAGCAATGATGCAACTAAAATGGTACCTGTGATAGCTTCCCCTTCTGGTTCCTCCTCAATCGCTGCTAGTGCAAAGGCCTGCCCATAGCTCTGCCCTCCGACCTGCTATCTGGCTCGATCAAAGTGTGCCTCATGTGGGGTCAGGGGTGGTCCCCTCTGAAATCCTCCGGTTGCTGGTGGACGTTGACCTCCTGTCGGGGGTATATCCTCTGGACTGGTGCTGCTAGCCTCTGTCATATCTGCGGTGTTGCATCCCTGCGCTGTGGGCAATCTCTGGCAAGGTGTTGACTCGCTCCACAGATTATGCATAATCCAAGATTCTTCAGGCAATCTCTGACAATATGTCCCTTCTTGCCACAATGGTGATAATTCGGAAGCTCTTTGTGCTGGTATGGTACTATCCTCTGCTGTGTCTGCGCTCCCGGACGATTGATTGGTCCTCCTGCTCTGGGCTGAGCTCTGGCTAGTACGGTCATGCTGGAATGCCTCGATCCTCTACCAATAGCCTCCTGGATCCTAGCCTCTGACAGAACCTTCACGTAAGAGATCCTCGCCTAGGTGGTAGTGTACCTCTGCAGCTCGAAAGTCAGACCATGATGGAATCTCCTGGCCTTCTCCAGATTATTGGGTATCAAGATGGCACCAAATCTACTAAGTCGACTAAACTCCGCGTCATACGCGTCTACGGTCATATTCCCTTGCTCTAAGTGCAGGAACTGGGAGTATAATGCATTCCTGACCGTAGCCGGGAAATACTTCGCATTTAAGTACTCTAAAAACTACTCCCACGTCTGCTTCTTGCCGATGCTGCACTCTATGGAGTCCCACCAGTGATGGGCATTCCCTTTCAATTGGGCCCTCACTACGATCATCCAAAGGTCCGGATGTAACTGAGAAGCCTCCAGCAGCATCTCCGTATTGGCGACCCAATCGGAGATCTCCTTTGCGGTCTCGCTGCCTGAAAAGGTATCTGAGCCTATCTGACGAAACCCTCGAACAGTACTAGGTGGCTGAACATGTGTAGGTATTGGTGCGGGTACTAGGGCAGGTATCCTCTCCATAACTGCCATCGAGCTCTGTCTCAAAGTCTCGGTCTGATGCCACTGCGCCTGCATCATAGACTGGAAGAACTGGAATATTTGCGACTGTCCCTCTGGATGTGGCATCTGAAGTGGAAGGGTGGAGGTAGTGGCAGTGGGACCTCCGGCTGCGCTGTAGGTGTCTCCTCAGATGTCGGCCTCTCGGGCTGCGGCATCAGCGTAGCCCTCAAAGTCTGGCCCTCGAGGTGTCATTTCAGGATAGTCTAAGAAGTCTGGCCCTCGTATTACTGTGTCAGGTCGTCATGAGAAGTCTGGTACCAATGTATCAGCGGGGCCTGTAGGATCAGTGGGGCCTGGGTAGTGGCTGCTCTCCGGGTGGTCCCTGGGATGTATCCTCCCTCTGTGCGGTGACAGATGGCACTATGGTACCGTATGCCTCGCGTCCGCTGCGCAAGTTCATCTCTCTGCAAGAGATGGAACTACATTAAAAGAGTATGAAAAAAGAAAACAGGATGCAGATATTCAAAAAAATACGAAAGAGGTTCAAAGACGTAATCAAGGTGGATGAGATCTAATAATTTTTATCCTATTGTAGGCTCGCCGGGCATGTTACCATACCACAAGCGATAAACATGACCTGCATGGGCCACCACTAAAACCATGTCATGCCCAAGTCCCAAAATACACGGGACTAGGCCACGTGGCAATGGCCAGCTAATACGACTCCAAGGGATTACCTAATTTAATGGACCCGATGAAGCATACTACACTGTCCTAAAATACTAACAAGTCTAATATGCTAACATACAACAGGTATGTCTAATCTCATCCACAAATATAAATAAGAAGTGCTAAAATAAATACTGAAAAATAAGTGTGGAGTCTGAATGTCATAGTACAATCCAAATATGTCTGATGGAAATAAACCTACTACAATGATGAAATAAGAGCATAAAAGGACAGATAAGAGAGTACGGCTAGAGCATCGTCTAATTAGATAAGGATGCTCCAGCCCTAGGCGAAAGGCCTACCAGTGATCAAGGGAACTCTGATGGTAGCACCTCAAGCTCCTCCTCGGATATGTACCTCGTCTCCTGTCCGGGCCCATACACGGTAGGATAGTATACCTCGTCCAAATCTGGAAGGGAACCAGGTCCTCAGAGGGACGTAACAAGATACAAAAATATATGCCAAATATAAATACTGAATAAATAAAGGGGGTGTGCTAACCATCTAAGTGAATACAATGTGAGGACAACCTTGGTACGTATGGGTAGGTGTAGGCATAACGTCCAACACTCTGAAGAGCGTAGTATCTGTACATGTAACATCCATCGTTCTGAAGAATAAGGTATCTACATATATATACGTCTGTATTGCTCTGAAGAATGTGGTATCTGAATAAAGGAAGTCATTGGATCTGTAGCTCCTCTGAATACTACGGATTTCAATGTGTGTATCCCATACCGCTACCAGTTGTCCTCCCCCGTCCAATGCAAATATATAATTCGAATACACGACGTGCATACCACGTAACTACATGCCAGGTCTCAATTAATTTTATATTCCTGATTACGTACTAAACCGTGATGCATGTCACGCGCACCGATAGCTAGTCGGGTACGCTAACCCATATCCCAATATGAGTTTGTCATCGTAATGAGTGTAAAAAGTGTCAGGGTCTTGGAAGATATCAGAATATCCTCACAATAGTAGGTGAGTCAGCTAGTGACTAAGTCAGTACACTACACATCGACGCATTCGTCGACTACACCCGAGTCATTCTCGGACGCACACAGTAATATGTAATATTGCAATAATATATCATACAATATTTAATAATTTAAATTAAACAGTAAATAAGGTAAGGTGTACTTGCCGGGATCCTCAAGCTGCGAGTACCAAAATCTTGCTCTCGAAGTCTCGCTCGAACGGTCCAGCGACCCTATATAGATGATATAATATAATATAATCATCAGTCATTACACTAGTATGCATAGGAAATATACTATACTACACTTAGAAACTGACACAAGGAGGGGTCATAACCGGTCAACTAGCATGGTCGAGTGCGCACGTAGCTAAAATGTACAAGTGTCATATCCTCAAATATCGTGCACAGCAAGACGATTAACTACCAAAATATGTTACAACTCTAATATCGCATAACCTAAACACATGTCCTAGCTAGTAGGTTAGTGTGCACAATGTCAGTTTTAGTCTAAATACCTAGGTCAACACAAATATATACCATACTAAATAACCAAATTTTCTATGAAGTATTTACTAACACCAACTACTATTCTAAAACATGCACACATATAAACACTATACTAGGGTTCACAAATATACATAGGTCCATGCAATAATACATGAAGAAAGAGAAGGACAAGTGCAAACCTAGGCGTGCTCGTGACAGAGAGGGGGTAATGCTCATCTACTGCACGAGGGGGGCCGGTCTCCGGCGGTGCACAGTAGCAGTAGCAGCTACAGTGGCAACAGCGGGGTGGTGGGTTGCTGGTGGCGGTATCCGTGGCGGGGTGAGCTGCTGGTGGCGGTGGTCGTAGGGTTGGAGGTGGTGATGGTGGAGTGATGGTGATGGTGGTGGGATGATGGTGGGTATGGTGGTGGTGGTTACTGTGGCGGTGTAGGCGGTAGCCGAGGAAGAAGGGAGGTAAGGTGGTCGTGGGTGGTGGTGATGGTGGAGTGATGGGATGATGATGGTGGTGGTGATGGTGATAATGATGATGATGGTGAGGTGGTGACAATTATGATGGAAGTGGTAGAGATGGGCGGAGGAGGTGGTGGTCCTGAGGACTGTGGCGGCGGGGTAGTGATGTCCGGATGGTCGGAGAAGGCGGTAGAGAAGTCAGGGAAGAAGGGTGGTCGGAGAAGAAGAAGAGGAGAGGGGGGCTGCAGTGGCGGTGGTGGTTGCCGTCGAGATGAGGGAGGTTGGAGGAGAAAGGCCGAAGGAGGTCGGTGGGACGCTCGGAGGAGGAGGGTGGTTGTTGTAGGAAGTCAGGGAAGAAGGAGAAGTGATGTAGTTTTAGGGTTCGGGTAGGGTGAGGGTGATGGTGGTGTGAATGAGGAGAGAGAAAGAGAGAGGAGGTTGGCATTGGGATTAGGGCCGGCTATATGCATTCCTTGGGATGGGGGGAAGGTTCTACATGAAGGAATGGAGGACTAGGATGGACTAGGTTTTGAATGGAGGGTGTGGATGATGTAGGGGAAAAAGTTAGTGTGTAGTACATTCAAAATGGAGGGAAAACCTATGTAGAGGACCGATCCACAATGAGGGGGCCGGGGGAGGGAGGGTTCTTTATGGCTTGGTTCCAATGGGAGGTGGACACCTCATTGTCTTTTTGTACAAAAGCCCCTAACAATTGGGAAATTGCACAAACAATGGGGTTTGTGATTGGATGAGGAAAAATATTATATTTGGTGTGATTTAGTGGATTAAAATAGTGTATGGTATTTAGTATGAACATTTAGGGTGTGAGTGGGAGTTTGGGTTGGTGTTGGGTCTAGTTTTGGGTTAGGTTGGGTCCTTACACCAATTTAATTAAAATTAGTGTCAGTGGTGTTATTTAATTAATTGGAAGTACATATGGTTAAAATTGGGTAGGACACAAGTGTCATGGACGCAAAAGACTCAGAATAGAATATTGTCAATAATTGGGTTGCATAAAATGGGTCGAGGTTGTGCGTCCAATTTTGATTGGAACGGACAAAGATACGAAGTTATATTTATTTGGATTTAAAAATGGACGTTTATAACAAATATTGTGCGACTAAAAAGAAGCACAAGAGATGGTATTTATGAGTTACACAATGGTCAGAATGGAAGGCTGGCACGTCTAGGAAAAGTGTGTAAAATTTGTTTGAAAGCAAATGCTAGTGTAGCGCTCCAAATATCGAAGCAACGGTAAGGTGAACAAAATAATACAAATATTTGCACAATAAATCTAAAACAGTATGTTCTACTTCTAATTGGCTCTAAACTAACCCTAGTCTCTCTATCTAAGCCAGGTAGATCTAAATTTGGTCGAGGGGGTTTACAATTAGACTGCTGCTTTCTCCTTCTGTAGACTTGGAGCTCTGTAGATTGTTCTGTAGTCTATTTCTCCCCATGCACTGGAGCATCACTTTCTTTCTCTTGATTCTCACTACTTTTTTCCTCTTGATTATAAGCATCCTCATCACTTTCCTCACCCTCTCTATCTTCCCCTTGTTTTCTTGTACCAGCTTCCATCATTGGGCATAGAACTGACCCAACAATCACGCTTGGGCCCATCTTTCCCTCACTCCTAATACCTCATGTGTTAAGTGTGTCACCAAATGCAGAGCCTTTACTGAATCATTGTGGTAGTATGGTTATATCTCTCTGAATATAACGTCCATGTTCACAAAGAGCCTCTGCTCCACTAGACTCCAACAAGAGTATCCCTTCTGAGTCCCTGATTAGCCAACAAGGATGCACTTCACTATCCGAGGGTCTAACTTTCCTACAACAAGCCTGTTATGTTTCACAAAGAATACACACCCAAATACCTTTGGGGGAACAATGTACTTATTTTCTCCTATAAGTATCTCAAACGATGTCTTCCATCCTAACACCTGAGAGGGCATCCTGTTGATAAGATATGCAACCATCAACACAACATGCCCCCATAAGTATTTAGAAATATTCATGGCAAACATCATTGACCATGCTACTTCCAACAGGTACCGGTTCTTCCGCTCTGCCACGCCATTCTGTGTTGGTGTATAAGCACACGAAGTCTGATACTATATCCTATGGGCTGATAAGTACTCTTCCATAGTCTTGTTTGTGTATTTTGTTTCATTGTCAGATCTCTAAATCTTTACTTTAGTACTATACTGTGTTGTAACCCTACGATAAAAATCTTGAAATCATGCTAAGTCATCACTCTTACTCTTTATTAGGTATATTCAGGTGACACGAGTGTAATAGTCAATAAATGTGACAAACCATTTAAAACTATTAACACCAGTTGTAGGAGAAGGTCCCTACACATCAGAGTGTATCATATCAAAAACAGATAAGGTTCTATTTCCAGAACTCATATAAGAGCTTATGGTATATTTTTTAAGCTCACAAGCATCATAAACTAACTTTTGTTTATTAGCCTTTTGATACATAGACGGATAGATCTGACTCAGTAGACTGAATGGAGAGTATCCCATGCACTGACGTTGAAGTAATAATTCTGCTTCTACAGTTCTCCGTGGCTCCTCCGGTTATGCTTTCTCCATCAGTGATGCTATTGCTATGTCTATTTCTCTCATGTCCAAGTACCATAGCTCCTTATGTCAAGTGCCAGTCCCCAACTGTCTTCTTGTTCCCTTCTTCTTAAAAGTCACCTTAGGAATGTCAAAGGAAACAATACAATTAAGTTGAAGAACAATGGCACTAATGGACAAAAGATTAACAAAAAAAGATGGAGCATGCAAGACATCAGTAAGGGTCATGGAAGGGGTGCATTCAACTGTGCCTTTATCCATAATAGCTCTAGCAGTACCATCAGCAGTCTGAATGCTTTCAGGCATTGTCAGGTGACTGTATTCTTGGAACACATCATGGGAACTCGTGACATGGCGAGATGTCCCAGAGTCAATTATCCAACCTGGCTTATGGATAGATACAAGGGCATGAGCAGGTATACATGTGCTTGTTTAGGCATATTAGGTGATGTTACCCCCGGAGGTGGTTGGAGTCGATGCTCCAGGGGTGTTGGCTTGACTGTCGCCGGATCCAAGCCTTATGCTTCTCCATATCTCTAGCATTTTTCTCTCACTAGGGGTCATTCTAGGTAACTGACTCTCACTTTCTTCTTCTGCCAGATTTGCCTTGTGCTCTCCAGAATGATTATCTCTGCCACCAGCATAGCCTCCTCTTCCACCCCTACGCCCTCCACGGCTGCGTCCGCGGCCACTGGACTGGCATCTCCGAGGTTTTGTACATAATCTGATGAAGTGCTCAGGGTCTTCACAGTTGTCGCACCCTCCCCCTCCGGAAAAATTTGGGTTAAAACTTGCTAGGACTAATTTTTTCCCCAGAGAGCTAGTGGTGCTAGGCATTAGCTTCAATCGTGCCTCTTCTTGTGCCATAGCAGCTATGGCCTCCTCTAGTGATGGCAGCCTGGGTTGTACAAGTAGGACATTCCTTCTCTGGTCAAATGCTAGGTTGAGCCCCTTTAGGGACTTCATCATCTTCTATCGCGAAACATACTCCATGAACTTATAATATTTCGCAAAAGTTGTTTCTACTTGCTCATCCTCCACGCCAATGGGATCATAGTGGTCGAGATCGGACAAATACTTCTTCAGCAAAGCCGCATACTCAGAGATAGTGTGATCCTCTTGGACCACCTTATTAACTTCATCTTGTAGTTAAAAGACCCTCATATGGTTGTCCAACCCTGAGTACATATCTTTTAGCATCCTCCAAATGTTATCAGCACCCTCTATCGCTTCCATATTGCCCAACACCTGGTCGGTCAATGAAGCTGTCAACCATCCAGCTACCACATTGTTAACGATTTCCCACACAACAAACTCCTATGAGGGGTGATCTTCAGGTGCTTTGGTTTGGCCATTCACATAGCCCACCAAGCCTCTTCCCTTCAGAGTTCGCATCGCCTGACGCGACCACTTCAAGTAGTTGGAAGTACCCTCCAACTTTAGCTCCAGTTTCTTCAAATTTCTTATTTTGCATGGTGAAGGATCCATATCCGCGTGTGCAACACAGGGGCTAGTCTCGGTCAGCCTCTTGGAGAAGAGATCGTCTACCAAAGCTTTCATCTCTTGGGTCGTCAGCTTGCCATAGATCGTCTCTATTGTCTTCTCCTTGTTATTTCTCATCAGCGAGGAGGTAGCAGATATAGGTCATCTCTACCTCTGATCTTCGTCCTCTCTTCGTCTACTGTTATTCTTTCAGCGGTAACAGTATCCTTGAGAACCGCTGCTCATGTCTCGTGCAAGGCTTCGACCCGAGGCCGCATGACCTCACGAGATAACAGTTTAGTCGAGATCAGGGGTCACACAAAAGTTCCCTCACTGTTATACCTTGATCCAACTTCAGAAGAAGAAGAAGAAGAAGAAAATGACGTCGTCACTGGGATCGAGGTCGTCGGGGTTGCAGCGGCAACGACAGCGGTTACGACAACAGCAACAACAGCCCCAGCCACAGAAATAGCAGCCACGGGAGCAGCATCGGCGACAGCGTCCAGGCTGGCGCTGCGGCACATAGCCAGGCAGTCGCCCGGCTGAGGGAGGGAAGGGATAGGGCTTCGGACGGTGAAGGGGGCGGTGGGAAGGGAAGGGGGCAGTGAGAGGGGGATTTAGGGTTAGGGTTAGGGTTTGGAGAAGGGGTGAGGGGGGGTTGGCTCTAATACCAAGTTGAAATGTATTAGAATTCTTGGCTTAGCTTTATTGATGTGAGGGGATTCATATATATAGCAGGGGCTCACCCCTCTCTCTTTAATTCTACCTGTTGTGGGACTAAACTCCCACTAATACTCTCAACAGCATGTAGAGCTCTTCATGTTCCAAATACTTCTGCAAATGCTTGATGGTGCAGTCCGCACAGTAATATATTTTCTTGGCTTCCTTACCGCCATCTTTCATCCTTCTCTCTGCTTAACTTGCCTGATCTGCTTGACTTGATATTGATAATTGATTATTAAGTGGTCTTTACATGAAGTTGTGCATTATTTGCTCATCCAAGGGCCACATCTTTATCACCTTTATAGGTTGTATGATACCTTCAGATACAAATGTAGTTAATTATGTCAATTATTGTTTTTTATCATCATAATGACAGAATTATGTTAGACTGAATCACACTTCCCATTATTTGCATGCCCGTCTTGATACTTGACGTTTATCTTTTAAGCACTTCAATTTAAACCTATAGTCAGTCTACTATGATCTATAAACAGCACCCGAATCAGCACTTTCCTCCTATATTTTTGCGAGGACAAACTTATTCTAACTGTATTGCAAGAAAGAAGTTACTCTAGCTGTATTTAAGGTCTTTCAGAATTTTGGTCTGATCCATAATGACATACCTGTAATTGATACTTGGTTTGGCTCACATAGGTTTGTGCTATCATAGGCTATGGTCGGGAAAGACTAGTAAAGTAAAATAACTAGTGTGATTATATGTCTAGTGCAAGTTTCAAGTATGAAGATTTTCTTAAATATAAGGTATAGGTCAAATACCTTGCCCATAAGTTTTTTTAAGACTTGGGTATGTTTTCTAAATAAAAGGTTAGGTTACGACAGTACGATAGGTTATATCATTATGGTAGGTGTCAAGCAGAACGATCTGGCCAATTCGATCAGGCAGTCCTCATATAATTCATTGTTCAGTAGTTAGTCTGACCACCATTTCTTTCCAGATGAAGGGCAAAACAGATAGGAAGATAGGTATATATAATCCTAACTGGTACTAAAATGACGAGTTAGTTCTGGAATACTTCTGGAATATCAGGTCAATTGAGCAGGCGACAGCCGCCTCCTGTTTTTCGAAACTATATCATATTTAAAGATGAAACAATGGCAACATACATGTAATATTTAAAGGCATAAATTTCTAATAGGAAACCAAAACAGATGAGCAAAATCAAAAGATTATGTCAAATAATTAAAATCCATCCAGATCAATTTTAAATAAAATAAATTCTAACTTACTTGTAAATCTATTTGGATTTAGAATGACTTAACTAATGGTCCTTCTCCATCAAAATGTCTTAGGGTTATATATATATATATATATATATATATATATATATATATATATATATATATAACATGGTGCATCGCTTGCCCGTGCATCTGGAGCCCTCACCCGCGGCGCATCCCCCCAACCCTCCTGACCCTCCTCCTCATCCCACCCTCCCCACCCCCTCCCCAACTTCTCTGCTGTCGCTGCCGCTGCTACCCCCACCACTCCGCCTTTCTTCCTATTCTCTTCTCCCGTGCCAGGTTTTGGATCAGGACCCAGACCCGAGGCCGTCAGTGGCCGCGGCAGGCATATGGTGGCGCTGAGGCGTCCGACTACCCCGCAGCAAGTCCCCTTCATCCCTAGTGATGGATGGACGACTGTGAATCAGCGACGCAGGAAGGGTGTTAAAGCCTACTCGTCGTCTTCTGTCCTAGGTGCGTTCCTCTGTAGGTGGCGTGACTTGCACTTCTGGTGGGTCTGCCACGGTCGGGGAAGGAAGATGGCTCTCGCCATCCGACTTCGGCCAACACATCCCGAGCTTCTGGTTTCCCAATGGTCATGCCCAAATTTTCGATGCGCTACGCACCCCAGGTGATTGACAAAATGCTGGTAGGGCTCCTAATACGTTTAAGACCTCGGGAGTGCTCCCATCTCCTAGGTAGATCGATGCAGGCTGGACCTGATAAGGGACGACATTGAGATGCACTTTGTGGCGCCCAGCCTTAAAGAAGGAAGAAAGGTCATCTCTATCACTAAAGAGGATATCGCCAAAACAAAAGTATTCGGAAAGAACACTATTGTTCTCTACGTTATGGGAGCCCGATCGTACTTTGGTCAGCTAAAGGAATTTGCCTTGCGAATGGGGAGACCTAAGGAAGCATGAACGTTTACTCTTGGGAGAATGGATTTTATTTTATCAAGTTTGGGATGTCAAAAGATTTAGAAAGGGCGATCCAGAATAGTCCTTGGATATTCGATGGGAGACTGGTTGTGTCATGCCCCAGTCCCAAAATACGTAGGACCAGGAACACGTAAGCATGCCAGCCGTGTGTATATGGCAACTCCAATATATGGATACCATAATACACACGTATGCTATAATATGAATATAAACTCACATGTGGTATATATATGGTCACAAGTTACAGATATACTAATCTCATCCACATAACAAGTCATAGAAAAGAAATACAAACTAGAATAATGAGTCTGAAATATCCAAAATAATAGTCGGATGGAGACAAATCCACTACCAAAGACTATATCTAAAACTAAAATTAGAGAGGAGTATAAAACCACCAGTATAAAATAAGGTGATGATAGAAGTGTATCAGCAAAGCGATCCTCCGCTAGAGATAATCAATGATGCTCAGAAGGTAAGACCTCCTCGGAAGAGATAAGTGGTAAGTCCTGATCCGTGCTCCTGCGAATAGTCATGAACATCTACACCTGGAAAGGGACCAGGTCCTCAGAGGGACGTAACAAGATACATAGAAGCATGCCCATTTGAATACAGTAAACATGCATAATATGTAGAAAATATGTAAGTACGCTGTACAAGACAATCTATATGAAATACATAATGATGACAACTTTTTAACGTATGGGCATAAGTAGGCTACTCGATCTAAATCTCACAAGTCACACACACATAAGAAACATCATTAGCCGTCATACCGCGGGGGTAGCGACCATCGTGACACCATCAGCCGACATACCGCAGGGGTAGCTGTCACTACCCGAATCTAAAAAATAGAGTTTTTATTTTATTTTTATTTTGGTAATTGTGCATTGTATTTAATTAATTATATTTATATTTAAATAGTGATTGTATTATTTTTAATTGATTATTTTAGGGTTTTGGCTAGTCTGGACCCATGTCAGACCCTAGTGGACCCATGTTCGACCCAGCCCACACCCTTGTGAGACCTATTTTTGGGTTTAGAATATTTATTATATTTTTAGTGGGTTAGTTGGAGAGATTTGGAGTTAGTTTGAGTGCTTTTAGAACCCGAAACCCAAACCCAAGTGAGAGGAGGGCATTTTGGGCATTTGGAGACTTGTGAAACCCTTTTTAGGGTGTGGCCGGCCTTCCCACAGCCCCCTACCCGTGCACACATCAGCCCCAGCCCCTATTTCTTCTTTTTCTACTTCTTCTTCACTTCTTCTTCTTCTCCACTCTCCACTTCTACTTATTTTTTTCTCCCAACTTCAAGTAAGTGCCCTATTCCTCTTCTTTCTTCTTCTATTCTCCATGGTTGTGAACCCTAACCTTATAATTTTCCCTAACCTAGGTGGATAGAGCCTAGACTTGGTATGAAGGCTAGATTTGGAGGCTTGGAGCTTGAGGGAGATGATTTCAAGTGGTTTGGAGACTTTGGCCTTGGGATTCCAACTCCCAAGAGGTAAACCCTAATTTTTCTCTTGCTAATTACTCTTATGTAGTATAATTAGTGGTTTAGAACCTTTTTAGACCCTAATCCTACCCGTGGGAGGAAGTTGGAACTAGTTTGGTTGAGTTTGGAGACTTTGACACTAGGTTTTGTGTCAATTTCGGGTGGAATCCAAAATTGGCCCAATTTTGGGTGATGCCCTAGGTTAGACGGACCTAGGTAGACGTTGTCGGGTGTCTTGAGGGTGAATGCGTGTCTCCGATTGGACACGGGAAGTCGTGTAGCAGAGAAACGGGCGTTTCGGACAAATTTGGGGTTTTCGTCGTCGCCGGTTCTAAGTGCATGCGCGTTTTCGCCACGGGCCTAGAATCGATGGGGTAGCAATTTTTCTAGGATCTAGATATCGTTTAGAACCCGTGAATAAATTTTGGGCCGATTCTGAGTTGGTTTGGTGTGCGTTTTAGGAGGTTTTCCGAACCGCACACCGCGTGTTCGTCGAAATGACCGAACGACCATTTCGACTTGGTTTCGTAGTTTCGGGCTTGTGCGCGCGTTGGGTTAGCATCGGAGAGTGTGTGCTAGAATTCTCGGGTTATATTTTATAAATATATATAGGTGTTTGTGCGTGTCGGGGCCGTTGGGCGTGCGTTGGAGAGTATTGTGTGCGTGGTTGTGTGTAGTGTTGTGTTTATATATATATATATATATATATATATATATATATATATATATATATATATATATATATATATATATATGTGTGTGTGTGTGTATATACCTATATTTGTGCTTGTGTATGTATATTAGTGTGAGTGTGTGTGTATATATATATATATATATATATATATATATATATATATATATGTATATGTATAAGTGTGCGTGTGTGTGTATATGTGTGTGTATATATATATATATATATATCAATGTGTATGTGTATATATATATATATATATATATATATATATATATATATTTGTGTGTGTGTGCATATATATATAAATAGGTGTGTTTATATATATATATAGCTATGTGTGTATATATTTATAAGTGTGTGTGTGTAAATATATATATGTATTAGTGTGTGTCTATATATATATAGTTGTATATATATTTATATATATGATGGTATATATATATATAGATATATGTGTGTTGATTGTGTTTGTGTGCGTGCTCGTGGGTGTGTGAGGCAGACAGCAGCAAGTGCAGCAGCTGCTGTGCACAGCACAGCAGCTGCACAGCAGCAGTACAAGCAAGAGCAGCAGCAGCAATACAAGCAAGAGCAGCAACAACAGTATAAGCAAGGCAGCAGCAGTAGCCGGCCCTAGCACGCAGCGCAGCGCGTTGGATAGCAGCGAGGTAGCAGGCGAGTGAGGGGGAGAGATGTAGATCTATATATCTATATAAATATACTAGATAGATAGTTAAATAGATAGATAGTTAGATAAATAGATACTAGATGTATACATAGATTGATAGATAGATAGTTAATAGATAGATAGATATATAGTTATATCTATCTAAGGTATAGATATATAGTTATATCTATCTAAGGTATAGATATATATCCCTATAGCAATATATATGTATAGATACTAGATAGTTATATATACATATTTGAGAGAGGGTATAAGGTATTATATATGTGTGTGTGTGGATATCTATATATATATGCATAGGTACTTAGATATGTATAATATATGATAGATATAGATATTCTAGCCTAGATTAGTAACTAGGAGTATATCTACATACTTAGATAGCTAACTAAATAGCTAGTTAGAGGGGTATGAGAGAGATATCCCAATACCTTAAGATATCAAGGTATCTCACCAAGGTATTGAGTTTCGAGCGGGGTATTTGAGCAATAGCCTAGGAATAGTATTGGAGTGATTTTTATATGTATATGTGTATATATTTACGCGTGCTGGCATAGGTTTTAGCAGGTTTAGACGGGGTGCGTGGCCTAGATCGAGGTATCGGATACCGAGGGTATCCCGGTATCTTGAGGAGGCGAGTTTGAGAGTTTACTAGCTTAATGAGCTCGGTTTGACCTAGAATTTCAGGGGCACCCTAGTTTGACCTAGCTTTGACCATAATTGTTCCCGTTGACCGTAAAAGTCAACGTTTGACCTAGTTTTGACCTAGAGTTGACTTTTTGGTCCCCGGGCTGACTTTTTGACTCGAATTTCACCGGTTTGACCCGTTCGACCTAGAATATCCCTAGAAGCCTATTTTTAATTATTTTATATCAGTTTAAATTCTTAGAACCCTGTTTAATTCTGCTTTTCGCAATAGGTTCTTGCGACACCAGTCCGAATCTCGATCCTCATCAGTTGCTCAGGACATCAAGCGAGTACCTACCTCTGATAGTTTCCATTTCATGATAGCGTTTGTATCACCTGTTCTAGAACTGTGATACTTGATTCTGACACATTATTACATGAGCTGGTATTAGTGGATCCCGTCATGAGATGCTATCCCCCTTACCGTGTTCAGCGGGTACTCTATCACGTGTATTTCATCATGTGCTTCGGGTATTGATTCTCATGTGCTATCATGTACTTCTTGTGCTCTCGCCTTTGTGTACGCGAGCTATTATCATGTATATAGCGTATTGTGGTTGGATCCAAGAGTATTAGTGGGGAAGGGGAGTAGGAGTTGGTTATATGATCAAAGCCAAACAGTATTCATGTATATGTCGGTTATGCAACTCACGCATAACGGAGTTATCGTAGTGTTTTTCATGTGCAACCTAAGTCAATCACATAATAAAATTGTGCTCAAGGTACTTAGCTAGTATTCATGTTTTCTCACATGCAGTTACTTCTCTACTTGTATTGTTCTCCAGTTTACTTGCAGCTACTTATTCTGCTCCAGCATGTATTTATTTCCTGTGTATCTTGTATACTTTTCTATTGCTCGTCATATACACCTTACTATGTATTTGGAGTTGCTTTCAGAGTTATGTACTTTGCTCCAGTCTTGACTGGGCATATTTTTTTTAGGGGATCCTGAGGATTTTTGCCCGACGTTCTACGGGCCGGGTGTTGACCAGGGGTGTGACCCCGAGACTGAGGAGGAGCCCTGCGAGGAGACGCCGTTAGCGCCCTAGTTAGCTAGGTGGTTTACCTGGGTTATTCCCAATAGTTTATTTTGGATGATTGTACTTATTCTTTTGATGCTGTGAGATATTGTAGACTATTATAGACTTGGACTATATTTTGGTTATTGTCTTGCTCTCTTTGGTTATGTTTCTTTGTTCATATCATATCGTGCTTTTATTCTTCCCCTAGTTATTGTGATTGAGTATTCATATATATATTGCGTGGTTGCCCTCCTTTTGGAGAGAATTATTTATATATATATATTGTGTGGTTGCCCTCCTTTTGGAGAGGTTATTGACAGATTTTTGTGAGTTATATAGATAGATTGTTGACCTAGAACGGACATTTACAACGTTCTACCGTCGATTCTGCGGCGTAGGCTGGACGTACCCATGACTCATGCCCGATTTTTTGGGTGCGGGTCGTGACATAGCGACCATCGGACATGACTACCATAGTGCGTGCTAGTTACTACGGTTTACCAGAGTGGTTGTAGCCCATACGTCTACTGATTGTCCTCCCCTCCCATGATACTATGTGTCAAGTGTGTGTCAACATATTTATAGTATGTAAATATGACTGGAAAAAAAATACTCATGCAATGAGCATAAAAAAATATAATAAGCATGCAAAGTACTGTAAGCAATTTGGCAAGGTATCTTGCTTGGCAAGAAAGCTGCAAAGTGTGACGTCCAGGAGTCAAGCACACAGGATCAGAAACTACAACCTCAGAATGAACGTCTTCAGATGCTGAAATAAACATCACCAACATTTCCAGAATAAGTGAGATAGCTAAAAAATACTACCCTTTCGTCCAATTTGGACACAGGGGCAAAACGGTAATTTTGGATCAAAGTGGGGTCCACATGTGGCCCACTTTGTACCGAAAAGCGTGCCAGGGGTAAGCAACCAAGATCTTTCCAACCCCCACCATCTATGCGCTGAGGACCAAAGGTCTTTGACCAGCGATATGCCACTCTCGCTTGGTTCGACCGACAGTGGAGGGAGGCCGGGAGGTAATAGCTGTTAAGCCCTCTTAGCCGCGCGTGAAGAGCCGGGAATTTGTCTTCAAAGGGAAGCTGCAGGATATGGCTCTCGGAAAGACCTCTAAAATGGACAAATTATAGGTCAACCCAATTCTAAACGTTAATACGAACTCAACGGTACGTCCAATTTTGGATTCCGGTGAGCCAAAAACAAATTTGCCCAAAAAGTCAACCGTAGGGCCTGCAAATAGGCGACTTGGTCAACTGTCTCAGAATCATGTAAAACTTGGGTCACAGGACTAGCGTGATACCACGAGTCCAATGGCGCAAGTTTCGTCATATTCTAACGAGCATGCACTAAATGGTGTCGTATTTTGCCAAAGTCACGATATAGGGACTTTTTGTGGATACGGTTTGATTCCGACGCGCACACGTCTCCGAATCAGTTTCTGCGAAAGTCCACACGTCTGGATATACCATACGCGCCTTTTGGTGCAATTGGTACACGACGAGGCGGTCCCGTTTGGCGGGGTGCGCTCCATATCACAAGTTTTAGAAATTAGAAAAATAGGTGATGGCAAAGGAGTATGGACATGGATGAGCTAGCCCTGTAGGAGGCCCCCCAATCCTCTCTACTGCGGAAAAGAATGGGAGCGCGGAATGAGAAAGAAGAAAGAGGGGGTAGAAATGAGGAGACACAACATACGATGGTAGTGTTCACCGTTGTAAACCAACAGGAGAAAGATAACTCTAGTCTTGTCACGTTTAGTGCTGAGGCTGTTAACCAAGCAGGTAAACATGTCAAAGTTAGGAGGAGACTGGAAAGTGGATGAGCGCTCTGTATAGTTTCGCCTGTAGACAAATCTTCAAATACCCAAAGTAAAGAAGACGGACAACCAAATGGACCGTTGACATATACAAATCCTTTTTGGCAGGCAAAAGTGGAATCCAAAGTAGGAGATGGCAAAGCTAATAACCGACAGAAGGATGGACTCTTCCCACCCCTTAGAGAGAGTTTGCGTATCAATAAGGGAATCCACTAACGTAATTTATGACTATATTCACATGGAATATGACAGGGACGAATTCGATTGGTAGGTGGAGGAATATTTTATTGTATAGCAATAAATCTAAGTGCTCGATCATCAATATTTTGGAATCCAAAGTAAGATCAGAAATTTTGATTAATAAGCGTACTCCGATGCATTGGTCCTCCGTCCACAACATTGATTGTAGCGACTGTTACGCCCCAATTTTTGCTAAATCGATAATCGTCCTCCAGACGTGATGCCGTGCACGCGTAAGGCCCGTGCGCACAAGGCCTAGGCATAATGATATACTTTAGAAACATATGCAACAGAGTATGCAATTGAGATATCATACATTGAGATATAGAAAAATCCTCTTTATTGATAATGAACATATGGTTACAGACTCTTGACTCAAAAGTAATAAGGATGCCACATGGGCTTACAACTTGGACGCAAAATAAGATAGCCGATCCATATATTATATCCCTTACTAATATTTCAAAAGAACAAACCACCTTGGATGCGTGTTAGCACCATCGCCTAGGAGATTTCAAAAGGTATGTGCGAGCTCCTTGTGATTTTGTACTTGTGCTCCAAAAGTCACAAACATGAACGCGCCAGATCAGTGGAAGGTTGGGAAAAGTTTCAGCTCCTCGCCGCGTCGCCTTGGCTCGGGGAACCTGCTGCAACGAGGGTCAGTACTTCAAAAAGTACCAGTGAGGGCGAGCTAACCCAATATACCAAATCGATATCATATTTATGTGAACATACAATAATATTATTATATAATCTTTCTATCTTGCCTTATTTCAATTATATATATATATATATATATATATATATATATATATATATATATACGATAGAATGGAATGACATACCAAAATATGCCACCATTCGGTGACTTTACCTGTGCCGTCTGAACCACCTGTACAAAACTTATCATGACCTTCCCTGCCACAAAGACATAGTTAGTTTACAACTTTTAAATATACATAAGGATCACTATCTTGACTAGCCATCATAGACTATAGTCTGGGTAGACAACGATGCTTACAGTGCAGGTAGCGAACCCCTCAACAAACTCCTGTCTCATTCGTGCTAAGTTGCTAGCACGACTAACTGTTGTTCTGCCCGGGACGAATCGGCCCCGGTGCCCCAGCGATCGTTCGTAGGAACCATATACCTTGTGCACAAGTTGTCCATGACCATTGACGATATAAATACTAAGTTAATATATAAAGTATTTCAAGACATCAACATGAGCATAACTACTTTAGCACGGTACGATGGCATAGTCTACTAGCTTATATGATCAAATCATAAGTTGTGTACTACCCATTGAATAGTTATAGATACATAAGTTCTAACTACAACTGAACACAAAATAGATACATGTATAACGGACAAGCACGCAACAATATGACCGTATAAAAATTTATGTGGCAAGCATTAAGTGTTTCAAGTCTACTACTTTTATCTTGACCCAATTCTATTCTTTTGGTATCGTTGATCGGAACGTACAAACGAGTCAAATTTTTAGGAATGAAGACTTGGAAGAAGGACACTAATCAGAAGTAAATCCACTCATAAGTTGGTGAATCGGGAGAGAGAAAGGGGAGATCTTCAAGACTCTGCTTGCGCATTGCCTATACGATCACCTGTATGCACCAACAGATGATTAATATCTTATGCTTCGGTCTCCAAGGGTTCGATACGAAATACAAAATACAAAGTCTAAAGAATAAAGACAATAAAATCCATCAAATTCAAGAAAACGCAAGTCACAAAACCAACAAGAAAGCAACCAAGCGGCATCGAAAATGGGCAAAGAAACCAGCATAACGGAAAGGCCCCTCTCGACTCTGCCACCGAGTCCTTCCTTGAGGCACGATCCATTGAATATGGGACCTAATTTTGAAGAAATTAATCCATAACAAGGAAAGAATCTTGATTCAATCTGTCCCAATCGAACGATACCAAGTATTTCTTAGCCGCGCTCCCCGAATAGGGAGAACGGGGCACTACATCTTAACCAACTAACAAAAAGTTTCATCCTCAAAACTTAGGAATAGAACCTACCCCTAAGAAATAATGAGGAAAATTTTTCATTCATGTCCGATTCGAGTTTCCAAGTTGATTCCTCGATCGATTGGTTCCGTCAAAGAACGCACACAAGCGAGACTGTATGATTTCGTAACTGCTTATCTTTCAATCTAAGATCTGAACGGGTTCTTCGATGTACGACAAGTCTACCTGCAGATCCAGCTGACCAACATATACCACGTGGTTTGGGTCATTCATGTACTTCCTAAGCTGTGACACATGGAAAATATTATGCACGTCTGACAGGGCTGGTGGTAATACAATTTGATAGGAAACTGAAGTGATTCGCTTGAGAACTTTAAATGGGCCAACGAATCTCGGACTTAACTTTTCTTTTACTCTGAATCTCATAACTCCTCGCATAGGCGAGACCTTTAAAAACACATGGTCACCTTCGAAGAACTCAAGGGGTCGACGAAGAATGTCGGCATAGCTCTTATGCCTGCTTTGTGCTACTTTTAGTCGCTCTCGGATCAACCGAACCTGTTGGACTGTTTATTCAACTAGTTTTGGTCCAAGGATTTGATGCTCCACAACTTTATTCCAGCAGATCGGTGACCTATACTTCCACCCATATAGAGCCTCGTACGGAGCCATTTGGATGTTGGACTGATAACTGTTGTTATATGCAAATTCGGCCAATGGTAGGTGGACGTCCCAACTTGACTTTGAATCGACTGCACAGAGATGCAGCATGTCTTCGAGTACCTGATTCACTTGCTCTATTTGGCCATCGGTTTAAGGATGGTAGACTGAGCTGAACTTTAACTTGGTTCCCATCGCTGACTGAAGGCTTTCCCAGAAACGTGATAGGAATCGTCCGTCCCGATCTGATAATATAGAAACTGGCACTCCGTGCTGCCGAACTATCTCATCAAGGTAGGTCTGGACGAGGCGATCGATGCTCTAAGTAAATTTAATGGTAATAAAGTGGCTGACTTGGTTAACCGGTCGACAATGACCCAGTCTGCGTCATTCCTCCGTTGCGTCTTTGGCAAGCCAACAATGAAGTCCATGCTTATGTGCTCCCATTTCCATTCCGGGATAGTAAGATTCTGCATCTCTCTGCCCGGTCTCTGATGTTATGCTTTCATCCTCTGACAGGTTATGCATTGCAACACAAAAAGTGCCACATCTCTCTTCATGGCGTGCCACCAGAAAATAGTGCGAAGGTCTTTATACATCTTCGTGCTCCCGGGATGGACTGTATAGGCTGCATAATGAGCTTCCGCAAGGATCTTCTTTCTGAGTTTTGTGTCTTTGGGTACACATAGCCTTCCCTTAACTCGTAACACTCCATTCTCATGCAAAGTCCTTCGCCTTTTCCGTTAAAACCTGCTCACACATTTTCCTTAGGAATGGGTCATCCCTTTAAGTAGATGTGACTCTCTCTAACAAGTTGGGTACGAATTGCATCTGAGCAATTTGCGCATCATAATATCGAATTCGGAGTTCAATGCCCATTTCCTCTAGGTCCCTTTGTAACCTGCGATCAACGGACAAGGATCCCGCAAACACTCAACTCAACGCATTCGCTACCACATTTTCTTTACCAGATGTGTAGTCGATCGTTAAGTCATAGTCTTTGATTAATTCTAGCCAACGTAATTATCGTAGGTTAAGGTCCGTCTAGGTGAATAGGTACTTCAAGCTTTTGTAATCAATATAAATTTGGCAAGCCACACCATAGAGGTAGTGTCACCACAATTTTAGCGTGAACACAATTGTCGCTAGTTGTAGGTCATGCGTAGGATAATTTTTCTCATGCTTTTTCAGTTGCCTGGATGCGTAGGCTATCACCCTATCCTGCTGCATGAGTACACACCCCAAGCCTTGCCCTGACATGTCACTGAATATCTGGAGTCCTGAGATCTTGTCTGGTAGTGCAAGTAGTGGGACAGAGGTGAGGCGTTGCTTTAACTCTTTAAACGAGGCTTCGTAATCGGCGGACCACTCGAATTTGACTCCCTTCTGTGTGAGGCGAGTCAGAGGTGATGCTAACTTGAAAAAGTCTTTCACAAAATACCTGTAGTAGCCTGCTAGCCCGAGGAAGCTTTGAACCTCACCGACGGATGCAGGCCGCTTCCACTCGACGATGGCTTCAACTTTCTTTGGATCGACTGAAATACCTCCCGCAGAAATGATGTGCCCGAGAAAATATACACTGTTCATCCAGAATTCACACTTACTCAATTTTGCGTATAGCTTGTTGTCCCAAAGAGTCTGTAGCACGGTCCGCAAGTGCTCTGCATGTTCCTCCCTATTCTTCGAGTACACCAAGATATCATCAATGAACACTACTACAAACTTATCGAGATATGGCTGGAATACACGATTTATTAAGTCCATAAAGGCGGCAGGGGCATTGGTCAGTCCGAATGGCATTACCAAAAACTCATAGTGGCCGTAGCGAGTGCGAAAGGCTGACTTTGGCACGTCATCCGGCTTGATCTTGAGATGATGGTAACCCGAGTGAAGATCAATTTTCAAAAATATCGTCGCACCTTATAGTTGATCAAAAAGGTCATTAATCCCAGGAAGGGGGTATTTGTTTCCAATAGTGGCCTTATTCAATTCACGATAGTCGATGCAGAGCCGCATTGAGCCATCATTTTTCTTAATAAATAATACAGATGCGCCCCACTGAGACACGCTAGGACGAATATACTCATGATCTAACAATTCTTGCAACTGGACCTTTAACTCTTTTAGTTTTGCTGGGGCCATTCGATACGGAGCCTTGAAAATTGGCCGAGTCTCTGGAAATGTATCGATAGTGAACTCAATCTCTCGGTCGGGCGGTATGCCGAGCAACTCATCTGAAAACACATCAGGAAAATCTGCTACAACGAAAGTAGACTCCATGTTTATGCAATCTCGCTGAGTGCCTCGAACAGACGCTAAGTACCCATCATAGCCGAAATATATCATCCGCCGAGCAGACATTACAGAGATCACCATCAGGCATTCGGTGCTCTCGATGGTGGACTGCACGCATAGCAAAATTCGATCTCGCCAGGTAGACGAAACATGACTTTCTTTTTTGCATAATCAATGGTAGCCAAGCAAGCGACGAGTCAATCCATCCCCAGAATGATGTCGTAGTCCCTAATGTCTAATACTATCGCATCAAGTGATAATTTTCTTCCTCCGATACAAATATTACCTTCACGACAAACTAAGTGAGCTGGCAAATCCATGTTCGATGGAGTATGGACGCTAAGGTTTAGGCCTAGCGGTGTCATGGGAAATGTGTTCTCGGCGGCAAAATTTGTCGCAATAAAACTATATGTGGCACCAGAATCAAACAATACCCAAGAAGGTATTTTATTGAAAAGTAATATACCTGACACCGTCGTGTTTGATACGAACGCCTTTTCCCGAGTCAGGGCATAGACCCGGCCTTGAGCATTTTGCGGTGCTGTCTGGTTTGCTCGAAGTGCTTAACCCTAATTTTGAGACGGACAATGTTGTTGCTGTGGACGGCACGGAGGGTTATCGTTGGGGCGATCCCGACAATCGCGAGCTAGTGGCCAAACTTACTACAAATAAAACATCCCCCTTTTTGAATACGACAGTCGTTGACATGGAATCCTGGCCTATGGTAGTAGGCACAAGGTGGCTCTTGGTTCTTCCCTGGATTATGGTCCTAAGAGATGTCGTTATTGTGGTGCTTGTGCACTTTTTTACCACCTGTGTTGCTAGGGTACTTATAATAGAAATTTTGCACATCGCTGGTGTGAACTGGGGGGTACTGCGACTCTAGGAAGAGGGCATGGTTTAGAGACTCTCGCATGGTATAGTACTGAGGGATGACGATATGGGCATGAATAGAAGGTCACAGTCCTATCTCAAACCTTTGAGCTCGATTTTCGGTGTCACAAAGATGAGACTTAGCAAATTTTGCAAGCATGTTGAATTCTGCGATATACTACCGTACCGTCATATTTTCTTGTTGAAGATGTGTAAATTTGTCTTCCTTCTCACGACGGACGGTGGATGGAAAGTACTCCTCTTCGAAGGCTTTACGGAACACAGACCAAGAGATAGTCGTCTTGTTATCTCCACTCAATATAGCTTGTTTGTGCACATCCCACCAATCATATGCATTTAAACGGAGCTGAAGCTGAGCACAAGCAACTCTCTTTGTCTCATCCATGCGAAGCACTTCAAAGTGGTCCTCTAACTTAACCAGCTAATCCAATGCCACGAAGGAGTTCTCAGTCCCTTTGAAGGTAGCATAACACATCTTCTTAAACTCTGATATTTGAAGGATGGAACCCTTTTTGTCTGAGGACGGAGGTTCCTAAGAGCCATGAAGTCCCGCGGTCTCAGCTACAACTGGAACTGTCGCGACAGCCATTGATGTAGAATGGTTGTTGGCGACGAGCGTCATCACAATCGTTTGCAAGGTATCCATTTGCTTCTGCTGTACCTCAACATGAGTCTGCTGCGCCTGAAATTAAGCCTCAATCAGGGACTCGAATTAGCTTTGATGTAGTTCTGCCTGGCTCTGTTGAATTTTTATCAAACGCATCATCCGCTCGAACAGATCGACAGAGGGCACGACTGCTGGACTATCAAAGCTGTCTGAAGTGTTGGAACTGCTCCCCTGCACCTGCGCCACCACCTGCACTTGTGCATCTGGTTGTGAGACCGTTCCTTTAAAGAAAAGTAACTTGCATCAGTCTCAAAATATATTATGGACTCACTGTATGGAACGCATCTTAGTTTGGCCAAATAAATTCAAGAGTTCAACTGGGAGGGACAGGGTCATTTCAAAAAAACTCTTCTGACACGAAGGTCAAAGGATCTGAAGCCATGCTCTTATACCAATATGTTACATCCTAATTTTTACTAAATTGATAATCTTCCCCCGGACGTGATACCGTACACGCGTAAGGCACGTGCGCACAAGGCCTAGGCATAATGATATACTTTAGAAACATATGCAACAGAGTACGCAATTGAGATATCACACATTGAATAGAAAAGTTTTCTTTATTGATAATGAACATATGGTTACAGACTCTTGACTCAAAAGTAATAAGGATGTCACATGGGCTTACAACTTGGACACAAAATGAGATAGTCGATCCATACATTACATCCCTTACTAATATTTTAAAAGAGCAAACTACCTTGGGTGCGTGTTAGCACCATTGTCTAGGAGCTTTCAAAAGGTATATGTGAGCTCCTTGAGATTATGTACTTGCGCTCCAAAAGTCACAAACACGAACGCACCAGATCAGTAGAAGGTTGGGGGAAGCTTCAGCTCCTCGCCGCGTCGCCTTGGCTCGGGAACCTGCTGCAACGAGGGTCAGTACTTCAAAAAGTATCGGTGAGGGCGAGCTAACCCAACATACCAAATCGATATTATATTCATATAAACATGCAACATTATTATTATGTGATCTTTCTATCTTGCCTTATTTTAATTCTTTATATATATATACGATAGAATGAAATGACATAACAAAATATGCCACCGTTCGGTGACTTTACTTGTACCGTCTAAACCACCTGTACAAAACTTACCATGACCTTTCCTGCCACAAAGACATAGTTAGTTTGTATAGTTTAAATATACATAAGGATCACTGTCTTGACTAGCCATCATGGACTATAGTCTGGGTAGACGATGATGCTTGCAGTGCAGGTAGCGAGCCCCGCTACAAACTCCCACCTCACCCGTGCTAAGCTACTAGCACGACTAACTGTTGTTCCGCCCGGGACGAATCGCCCCGGTGCCCCGGTGACCATTCGTAGGAACCATATACCTTGTGCACAAGTTGTCCATGACCATTGACGGTATAAACACTAAGTTAACATACGAAGCATTTCAAGACATCAACATGAGCATAACTACTTTAGTACAGTGCGATGCCATAGTCTACTAGCTGATATGATCAAATCACAAGTTATGTACTGCCCATTGAACAGTTATAGATGAATAAGTTCTAACTACAACTGAACAAAAAATAGATACATGTATAGTGGACAAGCACGCAATAATATGACCGTATAAAAATTTATGTGACAAGCATTAAGTGTTTCAAGTCTATTTCTTCTTTTATTTTGACTCAATTCTATTCTTTTGGTATCGTTGACCGGAATGCACAAACGAGTCAAATTATTAGGATTGAAGACTTGGAAGAAGGGCGCTAATCGAAAGTAAATCCACTCACAAGTTGGTGAATCGGGAGAGAGAAAGGGGAGATCTTCACGACCCCTCTTGCGCGTCACCTACACGATCACCTACATGTACCAACTGATGATCAATATCTCCTGCTTCAGTCTCCAAGGATTCGATACGAAATGCAAAGTCTAAAGAACGAAGATAATAAAATCCATCGAAACCGTTCAAGAAAACGCAAGTCACAAAACCAACAAGAAAGCAACCAAGTGGCATCGAAAACGAGCAAAGAAATCAGCGCAACAAAAAGGTCCCTCTCGACTCTGCCGTCGAATCCTTCCTTAAGGCATGATCCGTTGAATTTGGGACCTGATTCCAAAGAAACCAATCCATAACGAGTAAAGGATCTAGATTCAATCTGTCCCGATCGAACGATACCAATTATTTCTTAGTCGTGCTTCCCGAATAGGGAGAAGGGGGCACTACAGCTACTTAGCTCGCATATGGGTTATGTCAGACACCAGAATTTGGTAGAAAGGTGTGATACAAAGATCTGACCAACTCTTCACCATTAAATTTAGCAACAAAGGGGGACTTGAGATTTTGGTAGGAGCGGTGTATGGACAAAATGATAGAATCAAGCGTCTAGAGTTGTGGAATGATATTACTATGACCAGGCGCTGATTGGAGATAGATGGCTGCTAGTTGTGGTGGAAGACATCAATGCTACCTTATTCACTCATGAAAAAATAGGAAGGCGCCCGATGCAACAGGCGATTCTATCATAATTTTAACATTGTTTATTATCCTCTGGGCTCAGGTGTATAGATAAAACGGGACATATATTGACGTGGAATAACAGGGCGATAACTAACTGGATTTTCATTCAGCTTGATCGTGCTCTTTATAATGGGAGATGGTTGGAAGTGTTCCTATCTTTTAGGGCGGCATGCTTAACACCTGGAGCTAGCGATCACTCCCCCATTGTTTTCAGACTAGCAGAAGTGCCGGCTATCAAAGGGAGACCTTTCATATTCAACAACGCCTGGATTCATATGGAAAGCTATGAGGAGGTAGTTCAACAAGGTTGGGACTTTGGGTCGACTGGGACTGGTTAGTTCAAGATGGTTCAGAAGTTAAAAGCTATTAAAGGTCTTCTCAAAGCCGGGAATAAAGGCAGACCTCACACTCCTCTCCAAGAACTGGAGAACAAGTTATCTGACATTCAAATAAGAGTTTAGCTAGATCCGCTTAATCTCGCTCTCACGGAAGAGGAGGTAGCCCTTCAAGATCGTGTGTGCAAGGATATATTCCTAGATGAGGTCCAGATCAGACAAAGAGCTAAATGCAGTTAGCTCAGATATGGAGATAGGTGCTCTAAATTCTTTCATACTATTATCAAGGCTAGATAGAGTCGGAATACCATACACGGATTGCTTGAGCCTGATAGAATTCTCATTACTGGGGATGAGGGTATTCGGAAGAGGCGGTGCAGTATTTTTGGGACCTTTACAGTCAGATCTCCTACCCAAATGACTTTCTGCACTTTGACTTTAAGAGGATGGTCTCTCAGCGAGGTAATGCTGCTTTACGGGCAATAGTGTCGATGGAAGAGATATATTCTATTGTTAGTAATGCAGACCCTACCAAATTGCCAGGACAGGATGGCTTCGGGATGGCCATTTTCAAAAAACACTGGAAGATGATTACGATCTACGTCCTGGATGCGGTAAGGGAGTTTTTATCTCTGGTAAACTGCTGAAGGAGCTCAATCACACATTTGTGGTATTAATAGCTAAGGTGGAGGGTGCGACTGAACTGGGAGACTTCAGGCCGATTGCATGCTGTAACTTCTTATACAAGATTATAACCCACCTAATGTGTGACCGGATGAGGGTTGTTACGAAAGAGCTTATTTCCCCTAATCAGACAGCCTTCATCAAAGGGCGCTCCATCTCAAAGAATTGTCTACTGGCTCATAAACTTGTTAGGGATTTCAACAAGTAGGGAGGTAACAAAGCTTGTCTTAAGCTGGATCTCAGAAAAGCTTATGATATGGTAAGTCGGGACTTCCTTTGCCAT
The DNA here is from genome assembly GCA_036927795.1 of Iris macrosiphon. Classification (NCBI taxonomy): domain Eukaryota; kingdom Viridiplantae; phylum Streptophyta; class Magnoliopsida; order Asparagales; family Iridaceae; genus Iris; species Iris macrosiphon. Next base: position 533,397 of record JAYESA010000083.1, read on the forward strand.
ATCATGTTCTACATAGGTTTTGACAGATGGTGGGTGGACAGGGTGAGAGAGTGTGTATGCTCTGCTTCTTTCTTGATTATGATTAGGGGTCAGTCGAAAGGATTTTTTAGAAGTAGTAGAGGCCTGAGACAAGGGGATCCCTATCTCCCTATCTCTTTGCTATGGTGATGGAATTCCTCACTTGTCTTTTAAATGATGCGACTATAGACGGATTGATTACTCTGATATTTTGGAAGGTTAACTGTCCCATCTAATATATGCTGATGACCTCTTGGTGTTCGTTGAGCCATCTGACAGATGCCCGGACACTCTGAAGCATATATTCGATACCATAGAAAAATGTTCGGGTTTGCAGCTGAACAAGAACATGAGCCAAATGTTCCTGAACCGTAATTGTGAGAATAAAGAGACATGGCTGGCCAAGATGGGCATAATAAAAGGAATGCTTCTGGTGAGATACTTGGGTCTTCCACTCTCAATTAACTATGCTGCTAATGCAGAGTGTAAAGGTCTTCTGAATTATACACAATCGAAACTAGAGGGATGACAGGTGCAGATGCTATCCTTTGGATGGAGGATTTAACTTATTAAAGCCTTAATTGAGGCGGTTGCCCTTTTCTGGCTCCAGGCTATTATGCTGCCAAATGGTACTATAAAGAAAATTGAGAGCATGTGTGTGAACTTTTTATGGAAAGGAGGCATACGTGCAATTAGTTGGGAAGAGTTGTGTTGGCCTAAAAAGTAAGGTGGAGTTGGACTGCGATCGTTGGGTCTTCTCCGGGAAACTGCATATCTCAAATTATTCTGGAGATTCATCAATGATAAGTCTCTGTAGGCCGAATAGATCAAGGGCAGGTACTTTCCGAAAGGGGACTTCTGGTCAGCTAGTAGCAACAACAACTTCTCGGTCACCAATAAAGCTTTGCTGAAGACGAGAAAAAAGGCCAAGGGTAAATTGACGAGAGTCATAGGTTCAGGGGACCAAACAAGCATTTGGCATGACCCATGGATTAGGCACTCTAGCCTGATTGAGAGGGAGAGATGGCATATTTATGAGCTTATAGGTTCCACGGATAAGGTTAGCATCCTCATCCAGGAAGGAGAGTGGAAGATCCAGGGCCATTTGACCAAAGGCAGGTTAAGCAATTTTGGCATCCACTGTGAGGACATAAAGTATTGTTTAGGGCAGTGAGAGCTGGCTGCAGTCCTAAATAATATTAAATCTCATAAAGGAAAAGGAGAGAGAGGTTATCGCCATTTGAGAATAATGATTGGGGCAGTGGTAAGGCATGTCTGGAGGGAACGCAACCAGCGTATCTTTGAGGGTCGTACCCTTAGTACTTTTGTTGTACAAAGAAACATAGATGCTGATATGGATTTCTTAGACCCCAGAAGACTCATTTTGTAATCTAGGATAGATCTATGTTGTAATTATCGTTGATCAATAACATTTACCTTCTTCAAATATATATATATATATATATATATATATATATATATATATATATATATATATATATAAGATAAAGGGTTGTAAGGCTATAAATAGCCAAAATATTATCAATAAAAAATATAATAATTACTCCAAAATATTCTACATGGTATCAAATCCCAAACCCTAGCCATCACCTCCCAAACTCTAGCAGCCACCACTGCCACCGCTGCCACACCTTCAGCCACCACCGATGCCACGCCGCCCGCCACCACCGCTGCCGCACCGCTCGCCTGCTACCGCCGTCATCGCTTGCCCGCCACCACCGTAAAGCCGCGACTCCTGTGAAGCCTTCTACCGTGGGTCCTGGCGTCTCCCACGGGTTATTCCAGACGTTGACATCGAAGGCCTAGATCTGATGGAGGAGAGACATGATCGGGTCTAGGAGAGGACGAAGAGGACAAACATGAATCGTGGGATGGGTGTGAGGTGATCGGAGAAGAGGATGATCGATATAGGAGATCATCAAGAAGTTGGACTCTACGGAGGTTGCAACATTGATGAAGCTGATAAAACTGTCGGCTGGTGAGAGCGCGACACGAACATTGGCAAAGTTGGAGCTTCCATTCATCGATCTGAAGCTTGATGGACCGGCCACCTACCTGAGTTGGTCACGACAGGTGAGGAGAACCCTCGCAAGGAAGAACCTGGAGGGTTTCTTGTTAGGAGAGAACACAGAGCCGGATGAGGGCTCGGCAGGATGTGATGAGTAGAAGTCCACTCATATGGTGGTATACATTTGGCTCCTCAATTCTTTAGCCCAGTTGATCTTTGCCATAATGGATGGCCTTGAGATGGTGAAAGACATGTGGGAGAAGTTGAGAAGAACCTACGATGGTGTGGGGAATAACTTAAGGGTTTTTTAGATCAAGGGGAAGATCGATAACACCGTACAGGGAGAGAAGATGGTACAGGAGTATGCCACGGAGTTGGAGTGTCTGTGATTGGATTATGATCATTTCTCAGATCGAAAGAGCTGCGAGGACCCGATGTATAAAGAGAGACATGTATGTCTCCAGGAGAGGATGATGAAGTTTCTTAAGGTATTTACTTAGAGGACAGTACTACTTCTAGCCCAACCGAAGATTTCTATACTTGAGGAGGCTATCTCGGACATGATCTAGGAGGAGACTCGTATCAAGCTACATGAAGGGATATGTGGTCCTCCTAAAGTGAAGACAGAACTGGCGGTTGCCAATTCAGGTGGCACATGACCTAAGGGAGACCCCCGGCAGAATTATAACTGCGGGGAGGTGGGCCATCTGAGGTATGCTTGCACCAACCACCCAAGGAGGGAGATTCAGTTGGCGAACGTGAACAGTTTGGAGAGCGTGGCTGTGGTCGTGGGGGTTGACGGGGTGGTCGAGGAGGTTATCGGGCGAACCTGCTGGTAGCAGATGGCAAGGAGGGAGCTAATGGTGCTTATACTGAGGAGGATCAGGCACTACTGGGCATGCTGGAAGTACTAAAGATAAAATAGAAAGTGTCAAGCAATGGAGACATGAGGAGTGGGACCGAGGAGGCGTCCACCTCAGTCTTCGCTAGAGGCAACACTTCCATGTATGTCCATCCATCGGAAGGTACTGATGACTCACTCGCCCTTGCATTTATGCCTTTCCTTAGATCGTCGGACTGGATTATCGATTCGGGTGTGTCTCGACATGTGACAGGGAATGCTAGTGAGTTCTCTCCCTACACTCACCTAGCATCTACAGACGGCATTCAAACAACCGATGGTACTTTTCAACCAGTGGTCGGTAAGAGTACTGTCGAGTATACAGGTTCAGTAAGATTATCCCATATTTTATATGCTCCTTTTTTTCAGTCAGTCTTTTTTCCATTAGTTCTATAATCCTCCAACTAAAATGCATTATCTCTTATGATATTCCTAAGGTGATCTTCTAGGAGAAGAAGACGGGATAAAGACTTGTGACTGGCACTTGGCATGATGGACTGTGGTACCTGGATCGAGAAGGACTGGATTTAGCATTGGTGTCTGTGGCAGAAAGGGCAGGAATGAGAGGACCAAAGATGAGTGTCGAGGATACACTAATACTCCATCACAGACAGTTGGGGCACTCCTCTTTTGGTATTTTGAGTAGGTTGTATCCATCTATTTATGAGAAGGCAAATAAGGAAAAACTAGTATGTGATGCATGTGATTTAGGCAAACTTACTAGGAGCTCATATGTTGGTGCAGGCCATAGAAGCTCTTCTGTTTTTGATATTATACATTCTGATGTATGGGGGCCGTGCGCCACAACTACTATGAATGGTTACAAGTATTTTGTCTCTTTTATTGATTGCTCTTCTTGTGTCACCTGGTTGTATTTGATAAAAAATAAGAGTGACATCTTTGCCTATTTTTGGGACTTCCATAAATATGTCCAAAATCAGTACAGAGCAGAGGTGAAGGTACTAAGGTCTGACAATGGAACAGAGTATACCAACAAAGTACTTGAGGAATATCTGTCAGCCCAAGGGATACAGTATCAGACCACCTGTGCATACACACTAGCACAGAATGGAGTGACAGAAAGGAAGAACAGACACCTTCTAGAGGTGACAAGGAGCATGATGATCGCCATGAATGTCCACAGAGTCTGTGGGGGCATGCAGTATTGACAGTAACTCGATTGATCAACAAGATGCCCTCGAAGGTACTGGGATGAAAGTCTCCATATGAGATATTGCAAGGAAATAATAGTAGGATACTCCCACTAAAGGTGTTTGGATGCATATGTTTTGTAAAGGACAACAGACCGTCAGTTAGGAAACTTGACCCTAGAGCAATCAAGTATGTATTCGGGGGCTATTCGGTGACTAAGAAGGGGTACATGTGCTGGAGCCCAGTAGAGAAGAAGAAGTTTATGAGCATAGATGTTCACTTCAGGGAGTTTGAGCCATACTACCGTCAGGAGGGAACCTCATCCATGAGCAATTCACCTTATACTGAGAGTATGAGGTGAGAGAGGGAGATTAGTGAGAGTATGGTGACCGATTTAGGAGTATGGCATGGAGGAACATTTAAGGAGGAGTAGGAGAGTGAAGAGGAACGTGGGGAGGCGATGAGAGGTGTTAGACCCACGGCTCATGGGGAGTAACTTATCTACAATAGGAATGGGAAGCAAACTGTAGGACCAGTACCTATAGTGTCAGTGCCAAGTCCCTTTCCTACGTCCGTCTCGACTCCTGAGATACCTACACCACCACCAGATTCCCTTTCAGGTGATATCATTCTTTCTACTCATCTTAAACCATTATCAGTACGAAGGACCACTCGCAGCAATGCAAAAATCCTCATGATAGATATGGTTGGGACCTTGCTCAGTTTGTTTCATATAATAATATCTCTTCTTCTCATGGAGCATTCATTGCATCTTTGGATAGTATTACTATACCTAACAATTGGTAGGATGTCAAGAACGATCCAAAGTAGAAAGCGGCGATGCACGAGGAGTTAGGCGCTCTTGAGAAGAACCACACTTGAAAACTGGTAAAACTTTTAGAGGAAAAGAGGGCAGTCGGATGCAAGTGGGTCTTTACTATAAAGCAAAACCATGATAGAAAAGTAGAACGCTACAAGGCTTGACCGGTGGCAAAAGGATACAGTTAGACGTACAACATTGACTATGATGAGACATTTGCACCAGTGGCGAAGATGAGCATCGTCAGGACCCTAATTTTTTTGGCAGCAAATGGTGGATGGAAGCTACACCAACAGGATATGAAGAATATATTTCTTTATAGGGATCTAGTTGAGGAAGTGTACATAAAGATACCACCAGGATTATGCACCGATAAGATAGTGGACAAGGTCTGCAGGTTGAAGAAGTTCCTCTATGGAATAAAGTAGTCTCCTCGAGCGTGGTTTGATAGATTCAGGAGGGCGATGATAGGGATGGGATATCAGCATATCAATACTGATCATGTTATGTTCTTCCGTCAGAGTGGAGGCCACATCACCATGCTTGTGGTGTATATGGATGATATGATTATCATAGGAGATGATGAGCAGAAGATTATTCGAATCAAGGGGAAGCTTGGCAAGGAGTTTGAGGTGAAGGACCTTGGCCTTCTTCAGTACTTCCTTAGGATTGAGATTACTTGAGAAGCAGAGGGGATTAATCTTTCTCAGAGGAAGTATGCGCTGGACCTTCTCACAGAGACAGGGATGTTGGGATACAAACTTGCAGCAACACCGATCAACCAGGGGTTCAAGCTGTATGCTGAGACTGGAGAACCAGTTGACCAAGACAGATACCAGAGACTGGTGGGCAAGTTAATCTATTTTATCCACACATGTCTTGATATCTGCTTTGCAGTGAGTGTGGTAAGCCACTACATGCATGACCCAAGGAAGGGTCATATGGACGTAGTGTACCAGATTCTGAGATACTTGAAGGGTGCCCATAGAAAGGGATTGATATTTAGAAAGAATGATCACTTGAGCATCAAGGGCTACTGTGACGCTGACTGTGCTAGCTGTATTGATGACAGGAGGTCTACCTCGGGCTATTACATATTTGTAGGAGGGAACTTGGTCTCTTAGAGGAGTAAAAATCAGTCGGTGGTAGCCAGATCGACATCTGAAGCAGATTACAGAGTTATGGCCTTGGGAGTTGCAGAGCTGCTATAGCTGAAGAGTATGCTGGTGGAGCTAAAGCTAGATCAAGGAGCCAAGATGAAGCTGTGGTGTGACAACCAGTCAGCCATCAGTATCGCCAACAATATAGTACAGCATGACAGGACCAAACACATCGAGATCGATAGGTTCTTCATCAAGGAGAAGTTGGACCGTGGACTACTAGAGCAAGGTCATGTTCCAACCAAGGAGCAAGTAGCAGATAGTATGACCAAGGGACTTAGCTCTGCAGATATGATTAGAGAATGTGACAAGGTGGGCTTAATGAATATTTTTCGTCCATCTTGAGGAGGAGTGTTGGTATATTAGAATATTCTTAGTATATTTATTGGTATATTAGAATATTCTTGGTATATTTGTTGGGATATTAGAATATTCTACAGGAGATTTTAATAGGGTATTAATGTAAAATGAAGGGTTGTAAGGCTATAATAGCCAAGAGATTATCAATAAAAAATATAACAATTGCTCCAAAATATTCTATAATATATATATTAGTATTAGTATTAGCATCAAACATGTTAGTTAAGTACTTCATTATAAATGACCAAAATAATCCCATCCAAACAATATTCAATAATTTGGGAGGTAGATAGAGATTTTAGGGTCCCTATAATTTGCCAATCTCTAATATCTTCAACTTTCAGCTGTTAACATCACAATTACAATGGCTGCAACATCTTATATCAGCAAAAGAAAAGATAGGCTCGGCTGAACATTGGCCCATATACATCTTGGGTTTGATAGACAGATACTATATATGATGTCTTTGAATCAAGATCATATTTGTGATGGCCAACTGACTCTTTGGCTTTCTGAAAACCTCTATATTAATTATGTCTCTTTTACTTGGTGCAACCAATGCATTATTAGGCTTCAATTAGGGATGGTAATTTTTTCCAAACCCGATGGGGACTCAGATTTTTTTTCCGCACGGGAATGGGGATTAAAATATTTCTCTGGTCACGTTCGGGTCCGGATATGTAATACCCCGTTTCGCTCAAGCGGACTGCCGGCTCAAACGGCAAAAGTGCAACTGTCCTGACCCGCTTTACCTCAAACGAGAAGCAAAGGATATCCAGACTTGTCCCTACAGGAATTCAGCTTAGGCTTTCAGAGGCTCGCTTGACGTATCGCTCAACCGAGGCGAATCATCGCTAAGGTGGGTGGCTACAGTGAACTTGTCTTTGCTTAGCCAGCACACTTAAAATCTAGAATGTTACATGCTAAGTTGCTAGCTGATTCACCCCCTGCATGCTAATAAATCCAACGTACCTAGCTAAGGGAATAATCCTAACTTGTATTGCTTATGCTAGAACATGGAAATGAAATATTGCTTATATATATGTTCAGACCCTCGCATGCTACCCTAGAACGTGTTGCTCGGGAAGTCCCCTAACGATCTCACTCTTCGACTTACCTTCGGGCCCGAGCTAACGTGAATATTGTATTTATACAATTGCATGCTTGTCTGCTTGAATGTTGCCTTATTTTCATCCAAACCCTGGGAGACTACTAAGTAGTCGTTCCGTGCATGATTTAACCTGCAAGAATCCGGGACCGTTGGGTCACCAGGCAGCCCCAAACCAGGGGAATGCATCAAGGCAAGACATTCACTGAACAAAGAATCAAGATTCAAGTATCTCGTGTACTCGTGTACTCGTGTTCCTGTGCACTTGTGTTCTCGTATTTTAGTGCACTCGTGTTCTCGTGTCCTCGTGTATCTCGTAATAATTGGAAGACCCTGACCTGCATGTCGCGGACAACTCAGAAACAAGGTACAGTTCCACGGACGGTCACCGGGGCACTAGGGCCGATCCGATCCGGATGGAACTTCATGCGTGGTCCTTCGTGTGAAGACGAGAATGGTTCACAGCGATTTGTGTTTCTCTCGTTGCATTCCATTCTCGTCTTGGGCCACGTCACGTGCAAATCCATCATGTACAGGCGAAATAGTTCGTAGCGCATCGTATACTCTCGTTGCGATCCATTCTCGTCTGGGATTAGTCATTTATGGCTATGCCAGCGACTCATGTTCATATAGATAAGTTATCCTCGCTTACCGGCTATCCGCGTGTGAGTTATTACATCATGTCAAGAAACAACTGAACACCTGAATGATCTGGATATAACGACTCTCGTATTGTATATGCTATGCCTTGGTTTTCATTATAAATGCCCCTGAATGTTTATACATGCCCGTGCTTAAATTAATAATGTTTGCCTTGGATAGGGAAGGACAATTGGTAAGTGGATAAGTCTTGCCGTGTTTTCTCTCATATTGCACGGTGCACTGCCACACGAGTAGGCTATTCGATATTTGCATAAAACTGATCCTAAGGCAACTAGAAAGAAAACTTAATAGTTGTGCACAAAACTTATATTATGTGTTTGGATTTGTCGAGCGGGTGAGTAGCTTCCCCACCAGTGCATTCAATGTACTGATAATCCACCAGTTTGTATGCAGGGTGCGGAAGAATATCGTTTGGTGCGGATGCCTCCTTTGTGTGTGCTAAGGCGTGGAGATCACTCCGAAGCAACGCTGCATCCGGAACTGAAGCACATATACAAGACATAATATTGTGAACATCGTCTGATCATCGCCTGTACAATACTTCCACAATTGTAGCCACTTTGCACGCTTTTACTGTTTCAGAGAGAGAGGCTTGAGCGACTTGTAATCTCGGCTATATGCCGCTTGTAACACTTGTTTATATCAATAAGAGCTTGCTTTACTTTAACATATGTTATTCAATGCTTCCGCTATATTGTCAACTCAGTGAACATGTTACCAAATTGCTATACGGTTATGACTCCGCTGCATTCGGACAATTTGTGCGACTCTGTGGCTTAGAATTCTTACCGCCAGCCAATGAACTATGGCCTTGCAAGGGCGTGGCTCACGCTAGTGTGGCATCACGCCCGGATGGTTCAAAATGATCGTTCCGCAGGAGCGCTGGCGCAGTGACTCTCGCCTAGCGGGAACGACTAATTTGCCTACGGGAGATCGGGGCGTGACATAGTGGTATCAGAGCCTGGCTTCTACGCCTTTGGATTTCATTTCGATATTACAGTTTTGAAAGTTCATTCGTGGGTTATGTGCACGCTCTCTCTCAATGCCTCGATAGGATATTCCAATAATAAGTCTAAATACTTTCAAAATACGTTTTGAATGATATGATATGATTGCTTGTATGTTATTGTGTTGTGAGTGGCCTTTGTGCCAACCTATGCGAACCCTTGAGAGTATCGCAGTAGCTTGTCCAATTTCACTAACTCTAAGTTTGTTTGAATGCATCTATTCGAGGGACGCCTTAAACTTGTGCACCATCCAAGACTTAAGAAAAGGTAAAACTCGAGTGCTAAAGACTTCGCTATCACTAAGCTGGTTGACGTGCTCACGCTAGAAGTGTACTTCGAAAGTGCGCACGATCCAGACTAAGCGATATGCTGATCTCGACGCTTGTGCAAGTGAATATCCAAATAAAACAAGTAAAATGACTTATGTAGGTTTGCCTCAGCCCCGTGCCGTTAAATCAAAATTGATTGAAACGTACTGCTTGTCCTCAGTAAGTCTCGAGGATGAGACTTTTTCAGAGTTGGGTAGGATATAACACCCCGTTTCGCTCAAGCGGACTGCCGGTTCAAACGGCAAAAGTGTAACTGTCCCGACCCGCTTTGCCTCAATCGAGAAGCAAAGGATATCCAGACTTGTCCCTACAGGAATTCAGCTTAGGCTTTCAGAGGCTCGTTTAACGTATCGCTCTACCGTGGCAAATCATCGCTAAGGTGGGTGGCTACGGTGAACTTGTCTTTGCTTAGCCAGCACACTTAAAATCTGGAATGTTACATGCTAAGTTGCTAGCTGATTCACCCCCTGCATGCTAATAAATCAAACGCACCTAGCTAAGGGAATAATCCTAACTTATATTTCTTATGCTAGAACATGGAAATAAAACGTTGCTTATATATATGTTCAGACCCTCGCATGCTACCCTAGAACGTGTTGCTCGGGAAGTCCCCTAACGATCTCACTCCTCGGCTTACCTTCGGGCCCGAGCTAACGTGAATGTTGTATTTATACAATTGCATGCTTGTCTGCTTGAATGTTGCCTTATTTTCATCCAAACCCCGGAAGACTACTAAGTAGTCGTTCCGTGCATGATTTAACCTGCAAGTATCCGGGACTGTTGGGTCACCAGGCAGCCCCGAACCAGGGGAATGCATCAAGGCAAGACATTCACTGAACAAAGAATCAAGATTCAAGTATCCCGTGTACTCGTGTACTCGTGTTCCTATGCACTCGTGTTCTCGTGTTTTAGTGCACTCGTGTTCTCGTATCTCGTAATAATTGGAAGACCCTGACCTGCATGTCGCGGACAACTCGGAAACGAGGTACAATTCCACGGACGGTCACCGGGGCACTAGGGTCAATCCAATCCGGATGGAACTTCATGCGTGGTCCTTCGTGTGAAGGCGAGAATGGTTCACAGCGATTCATATTTCTTTCGTTGTATTCCATTCTCGTCTTGGGCCACGTCACGTGCAAATCCATCGTGTACAGGCGAGATGGTTTGTAGCGCATTGTGTACTCTCATTGCGATCCATTCTCGTCTGGGATTAGTCCTTTATGGCTATGCCAGTGACTCATGTTCATATAGATAAGTCATCCTCGCTTAGCGGCTATCCGTGTATGAGTCATTGCATCGTGTCAAGAAACAACTGAATACCTGAACGATCTGGATATAACGACTCTCGTGTTGCATATGCTATGCCTTGGTTTTCATTATGAATGCCCCTGAATGTTTATACATGCCCGTGCTTAAATTAATAATGTTTGCCTTGGATAGGGAAGGACAATTGGTAAGTGGGTAAGTCTCGCCGTGTTTCTTCTCATGTTGCACGGTACACTACCACACGAGTAGGCTATTCGATATTTGCATGAAACTGGTCCTAAGGCAACTAGAAAGACAACTTAATAGTTGTGCACGGAACTTATATTACATGTTTGGATTTGTCAAGCGGGCGAGTAGCTTCCCCACAGTGCATTCAATGTACTAATAATCCACCAGTTTGTATGCAGGGTGCGGGAGAACCTCGTTCGGTGCGGATGCCTCCTTCGTGTGTGCTAAGGCGTGGAGATCACTCCGAAGCAACGCTGCATCCGGAACTGAAGCACATATACAAGAAATAATGTTGTGAACATCGTATGATCATCGCCTGTACAATACTTCTATAATTGTAGCCACTTGGCACGCTTTTATTGTTTCAGAGAGAGAGGCTTGAGCGACTTGTAATCTCGGCTATACGCCACTTGTAACACTTGTTTATATCAATAAGAGCTTGCTTTACTTCAACATGTGTTATTCAATGCTTCCGCTATATTGTCAACTCAGTGAACCTGTTACCAAATCGCTATGCGTTTATGACTCCGCTGTACTCGGACAATCTGTGCGACTCTGTGGCTTAGAATTCTTACCGCCAGCCAATGAACCACGACCTTGCACGAGCGTGGCTCACGCTCGTGCGACATCACGCCCGGATGGGTCAAAACAATCATTCTGCGGGAGCGCTGGCGCGGTGATTCTCGCCTAGCGGGAACGGTTGATTTGCCTGCGGGAGATCGGGGCATGACAGGATATGGGTATAGTAGTTCCCGTCCCCATAAATTTCTGACTCCGATTACTTATACCCATATGTGCAGCCCTTTGGTATTAGTTAGACATTAATATCTCTTTTAATATTATCATTTTTGTTGTTTTGTACTTTGGACTTCTATTTAGTACTTGTATGTTTTTGTTGGATTATTATTCTTTTTTTTGTTGTATTATATCATTTTCTCTATCTAGGAGTATATTTCTTTTGATAAAAAATAGGTTTTATTAATCTGTTTTGTATTTTTTGGAATAAAAATAGTTTTGATTATTAGTCTGTAGGAATTTGCTTTATTTTGCTATTCACTTAGGTATTTATAAGGTTCCCCTTTTGATTATCGGTCGACGAAAGTTGTAGAGCAAATCTTGTATTGCTTTCCATTTTGCATACCATAGAATTGAAACTCCACTGGTGTAGTGCATTATGTAAGTGATTCAAATTTTATAAAACTTAGCTTCTGATTAGAACTTTTCTGGTGAAATAAAATTAAAAGTTAGTTCTCAGTTTGAACTAAAAAAATAATTGTCAAGTGGAGCGAGAAGGGGATTCTCGTCTTATCATTGAAGTGGTTGTTGTGTTTGGCAAGGGGATAAATTCCTTACTAATGAAACAAGATTCATTGATGTGAGAACTTAACACTACCATAATTCATGGGTATTAGAGAAATTCATCACCAGAATTAGTTTGTAATATGTATCTATATATATTGAGTATGGTCAATATAGTATGGTGGGAAGCATGGAGTCATTTATTGGTGCCAGTGCTCTAGCAGTCTGAACATGAAGGAAATTCATAGGCAGTAGCTGTTGGTGCTCGGGCATTGTGCATGCATCTCTGTAGGATCAATACAAGATCAGTGAGTGTGAGAGTATCAGTGATTAACATGGTGTATGTAGTATCTAGTATCAGTGCATGTCATGTATCAGAGCTAGGATATATTAGTATATTTGAGTGTCATGCCTAGGTAAGTTTAAGTACTAAGCTAAGGATAAGAGTGTTGAGTATATGATTGTGTGTGCTCTTGTGTGTGTGTATGAGAGCAAGAGATAGGTTTTTGGGCAAGTGCAAGTGCACTAATAGGATGAGAAGAGTAGTGAGGTTCAGTTCATGGCTTAGGTGTGTGTATCTAGATATTGGTGTTGTGTGGTGTTTAGATTATTAGGCTTGGGTAAAGTGCAAAAATAGGCATGTATCAAGGGGTGTTTTGGTGTCTGTTTTGTGCACTGAGGTAAGACTGTAGGGTGAGAGTGTGGGGAAGTGCAGGTGCAGGTTTTTTAGTTCAAGTCTGGGGATATTAGGCAAGTGAGGGGAGAGCAAGGTTTCAGTGTTTATGAGTGTGGGAGTGTGATACATGGGTAACTAAGTATCTAGTTGGTATCTAGTTATATGAGTAGTGTGTTGGGCTACTTGAAGGTGGATACCAGGGTACTTGGTATTAGGTTGAGGTAATAGCTAAGTTATGAGTAAGGTTTGAGTTGTTGAGTTAGAATACTAAGGTATTGCTAAGATATTGAGAGATATTAACTAATTATTAGAGATACTAATGTATATATAGTATATATCTAGAGTTATGATACCTAGGATTTGGATACACATAAGACATGACCTAAAAACTCAGAAATAAGCCTACTATTAACTAGTATGAGTTAATATCACTCCATAGACCAACTAAATAGTGAATGTGGGTCTAGAATCTAGGTATTAACCTAGTTTGACTAGTATGACCTAGAAATCATATTTTTAGCTTATTTAAGCATGTTTATTACTTCATTACACCCAAATGACATGGAGTTCAGATATATAGGTCAGTGCGATACCAGTTTAGACACTGGTTTACATTATTTGCTCTGGACCACAGGCGAGTACATTCTCTGATAGTTTTTATTATTTGATCATTACTATAATTCAAGTATTTAAAAATATTACGTATGATTCTTGACACAATAGTACATAGATTGGTATTGTTATTCGATCGCCAGTCATAAGATATTACCTTGATTTATCGAGATGGTATCGAATATTATTCCTTATTAGTATTGGATAACATTGGATAATATTGGTAAAATATTGGATACATTGGCTAGTAACATGTCATGGTTGGATCCATCGTATCAGCCGAGGCTGGGGAAGTACTAGCTAGATATGTGATCAAGAACTATTAGAAAGTAGTGTAAATCATCGGCTACTAGCTAAGCATACATTTCACGTATGGTTGAGCTAGTTTTTTTCCTTAGTGTAAATTATTGAATCTCCCAAGCCGATCACATATCTATTTAGTATTTCAAAACACATTGTATGTAGTAGTTTTTATATTCAGTTCATAGATTATATTATCGTGTACCTGATATTACAGTTCCTTCTTTTTTATTTCATATATGCATTGGCTATACCCTATTGCTTATATTTCTTGTCTCTCTTTACCATTTGTTATTACATTAGTTTATTGGTTTTCTTATCGTGTATAGCATCCTCTATTTACTGTTTTATAGTCTTTGTCAATTATTTGGAACTGCTATTGGGTTGTACTTTGCTCCAATCCTGGCTGGATATATTTTTTAGACGATGACTTAGAGGACTGGTGTCCCACGTACTATGGACCACAAGAGGGGATAGCAACCATGGGCCCTGACACTCAAAAGTGATTGTCGGAAGTTCTAGCCAAAATTACTAGTTATCCTAGATAGTTTTTATTAGCATTTTGGTACCGGATTTGTTTTTGGCTTATATTCGAGACTTGGATATTGTTGATATTATTGGATGTTGTTGATTTTTAGACTTCATAATTATGTTAGACTTTTTAATATCCTATCGTGCTTTAGATATGTAATTGAGTACTGTGTTGCTTTAATTACCTTGTCCTTCTTATGGAGTTGAGACATTATTAACTATTGAGTTTTACATTGTGTGAGATGTTATATAGTTAGTGATGACCTAGACAACATTCTACTGCCGATGCTGTGGCGTAGACTGGACTGATGGAACTGGGGATCCCAGGACCGCAGATTGGTGTGCATATCGATCGATAGAATATTAACAAGTTTAATACGTGATAGAAACTAGGGTTCACAAATTATACCTGAAGTAACGAGAAGAAGATGAAGGTTTTCAGTAACCTTGATCAGTTAGCGACCCCAAGATCTTCTGCATGTATTCTTTCCTCGGATTGGACGTCGTATGGGCGACGATCTTCTAACCTTTTCTTCCCCTTGGCCAACCATTTTTCTTTCCTTATGTGAAAAATAAATTTATAGAATGTTGTTTTCTTTTTATATTTTTTACGGCCAAAGAATAGAGGATATATATATAGGCTATAGCAGGGACCATGAGGAGAAATTAGGGTTAGTCTCTTAACGGATCTGGGTATCCCATATTCAGCCCGAACACACAACCCTGGCCCGTTAACAATAGCTTGGTCCACTAAAGAGATATTGTTGCACTACCTTCATAATTCCAAATTACGATTATGGGCTCCTTCTTATTATATGCTTGTTTGTCTCCCCATGTTAAGATATTGAATGTTCGTCGATCAAATTAAGTTACTAATAATTATATTAATTGACATCTTTTATCCTTAAGTAGTACCACTCAACTTTATTTGTGTTTGTCTCTCTATGTTAAGATATCGAATATCCGTCGATCAAATTAAGTTACTGACATTTATATTAATCGACATCTTTGATCCTTAAGTAGTACCACTCAACTTTATTTGTCATATCGGATATAATCCACCTGCAGGGTTTACATGACAATCCTTATGAGTTCCTTAAGGGGACATCATCAATCCAATGTATCGGGACATGGATTCCTTTTATAATCAACAGTCCATCATACACACAATGTCATTACCCAATTCATAGAGGTTATTGATCCATAATGAATTTTACTCTTTTATGAGTCAAAGTAATGCACATTGCATATACATGTCTGTTTTATATCCGGATTAAGAGCATAAGCATCCATAATAACAAAGTGTTTGTTCTCTTATGTAGTCAGTATAAAGAGAATAATCTTAAGTGGTCATGTTTAATACACACAAAGTGTACTAGTGTAAACCAATAGTCAAGATAGATTAATACCAGATTATAACACAACCTTTCTAATGGTTTGTCCAAGTCCATCTAGGTTGTGAACTATTTATATATTCCACAGGGAACTGATAATATGATCTTCTTTGTGACACCACACACCATATTATCTATAATATAGATTATTAGACACTTGCATTAACATTATAACAAATACAACATACAAATATTTGCCCATATGATTCTCATTTAAAATAAGGAAATATAGTTAATATAAAGTGATGCTTTTAGTATATAATCCTAATAGTACAACAGGAGGCTGGACGTACCCAGGTACTTGTGCCCCATCACCGGTGCGGGTCATGACACTTGCCAAAATTGTTAACCGACTTCAAGATATTTGTCTTGGCAGGCATACCGATGGTATACTACAGTATACTGATGGTATACCGATTTGTGGAACTTTGTTTTCTAGAACCTTTCTTGCCTAATTGAAACGGCATACCGACGATATAAAAATCGATAATATACTGATTTATTTGAATCCAGAATTGTTGTATTTTTTCTATCTCTAGACCGGTATACCGACGGTGTACTAGACTATACCGACGATATACCGATCGTGCTCTTTCTTTAGGAATTCTTGGTTTTTTTATGATTTTATTTTGATTCTTCTGGATTTTGCTTGGACACACGATGACTTGACCTGACTAGACATGAACTTACATGGCTTCAGATGACTTGACTTGGTTTTACTTGTTTAATCCGGCTTTGCTCGGCTACACGTGATGACATGACTGACTGGACTTGACTTGGCATGACTTTATATGGCTTCATCGGATATGGCTTGACTTGGTTTTACTTGGCTTCACCTAGATGGACTTGGCTTCAAATGGTTGTACATGGCTTTACCTGGCTTCATATGGCTTTACCTAACTTCACTTGGTTTTACATGGCTTGGTTGTTGTCGTGGCCTACATGAGTCCGTTTATGCAATGTATATTAAAACTTGTTTATATTACTATTAGAACTTGTTTTGTTGTATCATATCTAGGATAGATTATGTGGAATGCCACACCCGGATTCATACAAAAAAAGCTAGGGGTTATTAGCTAGAGATTCACTTAGTACATAGCTAGGGATTTTCCTAGATTGCATGCAGTCCCGGTTATTCATAGGGTTACCTTGTAGAGTATCCAGTGGTTTATCTTGTGGAGTATCTTGAGGAATATTCGTGGCTAGTTTATACGTATGGATATCTCGGACGGTCTACAGGGACATGCGATCAGAAGGAACCCTAGTATTACGTTGCATTATAATTGTTAGTAATTAGGATTGTGATAACCCTAGTTAGTTAAAGTATCAAGCCGTACTTATATAATTTGACTTAATTGATGGATGATGGTTAGCCTAGTCTTTATATGATCACACCTTTATTTTTTGCACTAGTTATTCTATTTTTCTTATCAATTCAGGATATGTCTCATTGCAGGTTTACAATATTTTTTTTATCCTGAGATTATTTACATTTATTTACTTTCAGTTATATTTATTGCTTGTGTTGTTGGTTTAAGTTCCTAGATTGGCTTCCTTTGTAGTACTTGCTATTTGAGGTCTGACCCCACTGGTTTTGCATGGCCAGATCCAGTAGACGCATCAGAGGATCTTTCGTACCTTCCTGAGGATGGTGACCACCAGAAGCACCAGACCACTTGAGTGGATTTTCTTACTTTTCCACTGTGATGTACATTCTATTTTTGTTGGCGTTTAGCCACCGAGCATGTATTTAGCTCATGTTTTGGTTTGATCAGTTAGCCAATGGGCAATAACATGATTGACATATCCTAGGATTGATCATGTATGACTTAAATTTTGGCTAGTTTATTTATTTTGTGTTCACTAGCTTCATGATCATCTATATATTATAGTTAAGGACGCTTTACTATTATATTTCAGCTGATCTAACATCTTGTTATTATTCATGTTGTTCTTGTGATTGAGATACTAAGATTTGTTGGACCTAGACTTGACTGTTGGTTTGTAGTAGTGACCCATCATGTCTTACAGCTTCACTGTATATACGGAGTAACGGTGTGCTCTAAGTATATTTAGCTGGCATTTTTAATCCCACTCTCAAGTTTTCTTATTTTGGGGCGTGACATGATTTTAGTGGTGGCCCATACAAGTCTAGTTTTTACAGATATGTGGGAGTTATTGTTGTTGCTAGATGTCTCAATCCTAAACGGTTTCCCTTGATTCTTAGTTATTTTTCTCTATCCCTGATTCTTGATCTGATATCTGCTTATTCGTTGATCTATCATGTTCTTTGATTGACTCTTGTGTCCTTAACTTTTAAGGGCATTGTTCCTGTTACTATCGGCTAGATGGATCAAGTGTAGCTCAAGTAGGGACAACATTCGAGAGCCTAGCGTATTCCTGGAGATCGGTCTCAGCATTCAAGGGCAGAGTCTAGAGTAGATCCTGAGGCAGATCGGCCGACAGTTCTGGACCAGCAGGCAACACATGTGTACCTAGTTCAGCCTGAGCAGCTAGAGGGTATTGTCTGAGGCCTGATGGATGTACTTTGAGGTTTTATGACGAACAAGCAGCAATAGAGTGACGTACTCACTCAGTCGGTCCAGACAGCATTGGATCGAGATGGTTCTCAGATTCATAATTCTACGACCAGCTTCAAGCATCTCAGTCCTCCACACTTCTATGGCTCAAAGGACACAATTTCGTCTAATGCTTGGCTGCAGAACACTGAGGCCATCTTGGAGGCAGTAGGAACTCCGGCTAGAGAGCATGTAGTAGTAGTAAGGCTACGGTTGTTGGACTTGGCTCGTGATTGGTGGGCAACGCAGGAGGGTTCTCTCACAGCACCAATTCCATGGGCAATTTTTAGTTAGGGATTCCAAGCGAGGTATTTTGATGCGGTGGCACATTATGAGCGTCAGCAGAGGTTTAACAACCTCAGGCAGGAGGGCAGGACCGTCGACGGTTATGCGACAGAGTTTGCGAGGCTTAGTCGGTTCGCTCCCACTTTGGTAGTAACCGAGTTGGATAGGGCAAGGAGGTTCCAGCAAAGACTCCATTTAGAGATTATCTTGGCGGTGGAGCGGCATGAGTTTCAGACCTTTAACGCGGTGATGCGGGCAGCCAGGAGGTATGAGTACACATTGCAGAGGATTAAAGATTGAGTTGGGAGCCAGAAGATACCCAATATTTTAGGAGGATCAGCATCCCAGTCATCAGCACCGGCTCCAGCAGTTCGAGCCCTGATGATTGGATCCTCGGGGAGGACAGCATCATCTTAATAGTCTTTCCAAATGTGCCCTCAGCAGAGGTAGTCATCTTCTTCTTCTTCCCTTAGTTAATTTTATTACGGAAAACCTGGGCATAGAGAATCAGAGAGCTGTAGGGCACAAGGATTGTTCTTGGTGTGTGGGGCATCAGACCACATAGTCGGATCATATCCTTGGAGGAATCAGTATCACGCCCCAATCCTAAAATATACGGGACCAGGCCACGTGGCAATAGCCAGCTATCACGTCTCCGAGAATATCCTAATTTAATGGATCCAAACGAAGAGTGCTACGCTGTCCTAAATAACTAACAAGTCCAATATCAATATCAAACAGGCAATCTAATCTCATCTACAATATAAACAACAAGGAGTACTAAAATAAATACTGGAACATAAACGTCAGTCTCGAATATCATAGTACAACCAAGAATATCTTGTGGGAACAAACCCACTACTATGATAAAATAAAAGTACTGAATGACAGATAAAAAGAGTAATGAATAGGGCATCTGCTGACTAGATAATGATGCTCCCAATCCTAGGCAGAAGGCCTACCAAGTGATCACGAAAACTCTGACGGTAGCACCTCTGGCTCCTCAGTTGTAGCGTACCTAGTCTCCTATCCTGGGCCATACACTGTGGGGTAATATGTCTCGTCCATATCTGGAAAGGTACCAAGTCCTCAGAGGGACATAACAAGATACATAGAAATATGCCATATATATAAATACTAAATAAAATAAATACAATAAATGGTGTGCTAACTATCTAAGTGAATGCAATGTGAGGACAACTTGGTATGTATGGGTAGGCGTAGGCATAACGTCCATACCGCTCCGAAGAACGTGGAATCTGCATAGAATATAACGTCCATATCGCTCCGAAGAACGTGGAATCTGCATAGAATATAACGTCCATATTGCTCCGAAGAACGTAGAATCTGCATAAAGGGAGTCATTGGATCTGTGGGTCCTCCGAATACTACGGATTCCAATGTGTGTATCCCAAACGCCTACTAGTTGTCCTCCCCACCCAATGTAGATACACAAGTCGAATACTCGACGTGCATACCACGTATCTATATGCCCAGTCTCTACTAATACAAAATCCTGAATTATGCACTAACCGTGATGCATGTCACACGTACCGATAGCTAGTCGAGTACGCAAACCCGCATCCCAATATGAATTTGTTACAGTGAAACGTGTAAGAGTGTCAGGTCTCGAAAGATACCAGAGTATCCTCTCTATGGGGTGAGTCTACTACTAGCTAGGTCAAGTACACTACTCATCGACTCATCCGTCGACTACACCTAAGTCAATCTCGGACGCGCATAGTCATATAAAATAAAGCAACAAGATATCATACAACATATGCATTATTTAATTTAAACAGTAAATATAGCAAGGTATCTTGTCTGAGTCCTCAAGTTATGAATGCCAATAGCCTGCTCCTGCAGTATCTTCTGGCTGGTCCAATGACCCTAAACACACAATATAATATAGCAATCTCGCATCAGACACTAAAGTAAAACATACACAAACTACGACGCTGCTCTTTGGTACTGACGCAAGATCACGGCTGGTCGACTATAGAGTCGCGTGTGCACGTAGCTAAGGTATACACGTGTTCTGTCCTCAGTTATCGTGTACCTCACGACAATAACTTATCGAAGTTATGGTTTATGAACTACTTATGTGTTGTACAATTACATGTCATTATACCTCATGTTACAGTGTACTAATCTAGTTTTTTAGGTAAAATACAAGTCCCTTATACAAGTCATAATATTAGGGTCATTACTAATTCATTAATTACTAACTTATTAATTATTATCTAATCTGATTAAGCATACACACATTCACATATAGGGTTTAACATACTACTCGTGTCCAAATCTATGACACACGATGCAATAACACGATGCTACAATAATACGACAATATAATGAAGAAAAGGAACTAGAGAACGAGTACCTAGTTCACTGACGAGGGGGTCTGCTCTTCGACGGCTTTCCTCCGACGGGACGGAGTTTCGGTCATCGTGCGGCAGTCAAGGCAGCAGCGATAGTAACTATAGCAGGTGCAGCAGCAGCCTGGCAGCGGCGGTTTGGCGGTGGAGAAAGTGGTCAGGGTCGTGGGGAAAGGGGTGCTGGTTGGGCTGGCGGTGGTGGCTGGCGGTGTTGGAGACGGTGGTGGTTGGGAGCAGTAGGGCGGCTTGGGGAAAGTCGACTTGGGGTCGGGTTTGATGGATGATAGGGATGGTTGATGGCGGTGGTGCATGCGGCCTGAGGGTGTGGTCCGGTGGCTAGGGGTGGTGGTATTGGGAAGTCGGGGAAGGGAGAGGGGCACTCGGGTTGAAGAGGGGGCTAGAGGTTTGATAGTGAGATGGTTTTTAGGGTTTTAATGTAGCAATGTGTATTTATATGGGAAAGGGATTTATGGGATGACCTCGAAGTTTTGGCCTGTCTGGACTCTCTGGGGTGGGGTTTGGTCCACATGAAAGGGTGTACATGGGCTTGGTTAGGTCTTGCTTTGGGGTGAGATTGGCCTCCAATTTAATTAAATTAAAAACCAATGCACACGGCGTTCTTTTGTCAATTGAAAACACATGGGATTAAATTTGGGTGGAACACAAGAGTCATGGGCATAGCAGGCTCAGAATAGGTTAATACCCTAATTTGGGTTATAGGGAATTGGGTTGTGGTTGTGCCTCAAATTCAAATAGGAATGGCCAATTATGAGAATTTGGATTTATAGGAATAATACATGAACGTTTGTGATGAATATTGTGCAGATAAAATAAAGTGCAATATTAAGTATCTAAAAGTTACACAAGGGTCAGATGGGTAGTCTGGCATGTCTAGGAAATGTGTATTTAATTAGTTTGAGGGTAACTACTAGTGTAGCGCTCCAAACATCGAAGCAACGGTAAGGTATATTAAGACATATAATTATTGTACATTAATATTAATTGTATCCAAATTAATCCTAGTCTCTCAATCTAAATTAAATTAATCCTAAATTGGTCGAGAGGGTTTACAATCTACCCTCCTTAGAGGATTTTGTCCTCGAAATTAAAACATATGTATGGTAGGAACTACTGACTGAATTTAAAATGCTACTACATACCTAGGCCTTCGAAGAAATGGGGATAACGTTGTCGAATATCCTCCTCGCGTTCCCAAGTCGACTCGTCTGGTGCATGATACCTCCATGCAACACGAACTAGAGGAATAGTCTGACCTCGTAATACCTTATCACTTCTGTCCATAATATCCATAGGCTCCTCTTGGTATGATAAGCTCGGGCCGACTGTGATTTCTGAATGATCAAGCACGTGACTCGGATCTGGCATGTACCTCCTTAGCTGAGATACATGGAAGACTTCATGCACTCCTTCCAAAGTCTGTAGTAAGGCTAACCTATAAGCAACCTCTCTGATACGTTCTAACATATCGAATGGTCTGATATACCACGGACTCAGCTTTCCTCTACCTCCAAATCTGGTAGTCCCTCGAGTAGGTAAGATTTTTAGAAATACATGATCTCCAACCTGGAACTCTAGGGGTCATTGATGCGCGTTCGTCCAATGCTTCTGTCTGTCCTGTGCTGCTCGCAGGTGCCCTTGGATCTTCTTTGCCTTCTCTACTGTACGAACAACCAACTCTGGCCCAAGAATCTGTCTCTCGCCTATATCGCTCCAATATACTGGGGAATGATACTTCCTTCCATATAATGCTTCATATGGAGCCATCTGAATGCTCGCTTGATAGCTGTTGTTGTAAAAAAATTCGACCAAATGTAAATGGTCCTCCCATGATCCTCCGAAATCAAGTATGCATGCTCTTAACATGTCTTCCAATGTCTGAATGGTGCGCTCGGACTGGCCATCTGTCGGCAGGTGATACGATGTGCTAAACTTCAGGGGGGTACCGAGACTCTTTTGCATACTTCGCCAAAAGTAAGATGTAAACCTCGTATCCCTATCAGATACTATACTAACTGGTACTCCATGCAGTCGCACAATCTCCCTCAAGTACATATTTGCTAAGACCTCTGTAGATTGTCTAATTCTGAAGGGTAAAAAGTATGCGGACTTGGAGAGTCTATCTACGATTACCCAAACTGCATTGCGACCACTAGGACTCCTCGGAAAGCCCATAACAAAGTCTATAGTGATGTGCTCCCATTTCCACTCAGGTATCGGGAGCGGTTGAAGTAATCCTGCAGACCTCTGATGCTCAGCCTTGACTTGCTGACACACCGGGCACTTTGCCACAAAACGGGCTATCTCCCTCTTCATTCCATGCCACCAGTAGTACCGCCTTAAGTCTCTGTACATCTTCGTGCCTCCTGGATGAATATAGTAGGTTGAACTGTGTGCCTCTAACATTAACTCCTGACGAAGTTCTCCATTTGAAACATAGAGACGGTCTCCACATCTCAAGGTTCTGTCTTCATGTATACACAATCATGTATGTATTCCAGCCTCTATCCTCTGTCGAAGCCTCTGAAATCTGGCATCTGTTGGCAAAGCAGCCTTGATCCTCTCAACTAATGTCGATTACAACTGAAAACTCGACAACTATCCATCTATTCCGGGCATAATGACATCTATACCAATCTGCTCTAGATCTCTCAAAAGATGTTGTTGGGTAGTCAAGAAGAATGCCATGGGTCTTCTACTCAATGCGTCAGCTACTACATTGGCCTTTCCCGGATGGTATTATAGCTCAATCTCGAAGTCTGTTATCACTTCGAGCCAACGTCTCTGTCTCTGGTTCAGGTCCTTCTGGGTATAAACGTACTTCAGGCTCTTATGATCAGTGAATATCTCCACTCTTTCTGTCATGACCCGCACCCGAAATTGGGGCACGAGTACGCGGTACGTCCAGCCTACGCCGCAGCATCGGCGGTAGAACGCTGTCAAGGTCTTGATACTATCTAGCCAATCTCACTCAAGCATCCAATCTCCATAAGGAGGCACGGATGACACAAATAAAATGAACACATACTCAATCACAGGACTACAGCACGATAAGATATCGAACAAAATTAAATACAACACAAGTCAAAAAGTAATAATCTAACTCAACAATTAACCAAGTCTCATCAAAATTGCCGGAGACAAATCCGGTACCAAATAGTCTGCTAAAAGAACTAACTAGAAGATTAGTGATTTCGGCTAGACCTCCCGGAATCACAACTAAACTGCCAAGCCCAAGTTGCAGCTACTCACCATATGGTCCATAAAGTGTCGGACAGCGGTCCTCTAAGGCATAGTCTGGAAAAATATTTCCAGTCAGGAAGGAGCAAAGTACAAATCTCAAATAACAGTTCCATTTAATTGATAAGGACTATAAGCAATAAACAGATAATGCTAGATACTGAGAGAAGACAGTGAAATAATATAATGACAAAATAGAGAGACAGGCAATGTAAAGAGACAGGCAATAGGCAATATGATACAGTCAGTGCATGTATGAAAAGAACAATGGTACATTATCATATACGGGTGATGTCGTATATAATTTAAAATAGGGAACTGTAATCTATTCTAAGTGTTTGAAATAGTAGTTTCAAAATGTGATCGGCTTGGGAACATGTACGATAGCTATAGGGCCTGGCTAATCATATGTGAAGAGCATGATTAACACTTACATTGTTCTATACTTGTATAAAGGGTATGATCACATTTCTTACTAGCTACTTCCCCGCCCCCAACTAGTACTGTGGATCCAACCATGACACGTCACGATACACGAGCAAGTCCAATCTATCATGTACGATGTCTAATATACATGTCGTGTACAATGTCAATACGATAATCAATGTAACATCTCATGACTGCAGATCCAAGCTATACTAGTTCGTGTAGCACAGTGTCAAGGATTCAGATGTAACATTTCTAGATTATTGAACTTATAGAAATTATCAAGGAATTGGAAATTATCAGAGAATGTACTTGCCTTGAGTCCTTAGCTGATAACCACTAGTGTCCTGTTCCAGAGTATCGTCTGAAAAAATCAACAGTCCTATAAACATACCACAATATCACTTGTATCAGATGCTACTCTAACACACAAATAGAATGTACTGGCCTTAGGGGGAGATCGGGTCAGAGCATGGCCAAGTGGCCGGCCGGAGCAGAGCCTGAGGGGATGGGTTTCCCTCTCTTCTTTCAATTTGAAAAAAACAAAGTAATGAAAAGGAGAAGAAGAGAAAGAAGAAGAAGAAAGGAAAGAGATGAAGAAAGGAAGAAGGAGAAGAAGAAAGGAGAACTCCTACGTTGGAGGCTTGTGAGAATGTGGGGGCTTGTGAGGAGTTGGGAAACCTAGGTTTTCTAAGGATTAGGGTTTGATGTGACATGACATTATATAGGGAGAGAGGGTGTGTGAATTTAAGGGTGAGGATGGACCCATAGAATGAGTGGTCCAGATTTGTCATGAGGGAAAAATAATTCATGTAGGAATGAGGGTGAGGTTTAATTAAAAAATTAATAGGACTCCCTCATTGGTTTAAACAAATGGGTGTTGACACCAAAAATACAAATTTGCAAATTAGCCCCCTTAAATTTGGATATTTGCACAGACGCATAAAATGATGAAAATTTGGCGGACGATTTGGTGTTCGGTGTTTTGTAGGGTCAGGGGGCACTGTAGGTTCGGTACGGGCTCAATTAGCAGGGCGCTGGAATTAAATTAGGATTTTCAGAATTGGTTAAAATAGTATCCTCAATTTAATTAGAAATAAATGTAAGTTGTGTTCTAAAATTAATTAGGAGTACATGGGGCCAAAATCAGGTCAGGTCATCAATACCAATAATAAAGTAGACTCAGAACAGGATATTACCCTAATTTGGGCCACACGAAAAATAGGTCAAGATTGCCTCCAATTTCAATTGGAACGCACAACGATACAAAATAGGGATTTATTAAATAACGTCCGCGATAATTTTTGTGCGGCTAGAAATGATGCACAGAGTGCATAATTATGAGTTACAAAAATAGTAGAATGGAAGGCGGGCATGTCTAGGGCAAGATTGTGAAATTTGTTGGAAGGCAAAAGTCAGGGTAGCGCTCCAAATATCGAAGCAAAGGCAATACGCAATAATTAATTAAAATACGGTAGTTAATTACAATCTCCAATAAATAAATTCTAGATAAAATAATTAAATACAGAATTCTATAATTCCGACAGGTGTTCATCTACTGGCTTCTAGGTCAAGTCTGCTAGCTCAAAATAAATGAACACTGTATATAATACTATATTTAATTACACATCACATAATTATTTAAATTAAATATACTGTCATGCAATTACTTAATTGTAATTACCATAATATTAAATATTATTAAAAGTCGAAAATATCCCTGTTTTCGGAACGTGGTAGTGACAAGTCTACCCTCCTTTAAAGAATTTCGTCCTCAAAATTTAAAATCCTCAAGGTAGCGTTTATTCATACACATTATTATTTCCCTCAAAGTTTAAATTCATCATCCATGAAATCAGGTAATAATCCTCAATGTCCTTCCACAATTTTCAAAAATTCTGAAATTATTGCATTCTGGAAAAATTCTCGAAATGAAATCAAAGTCCATTTTTATCAAAAATTTCCTTGAAAGTTTTAGTTAATAATTCAATTCTCAGAATTTAATATCCACTCCTCTAATTTGATTTTAATCAATGCACATATAGAAAATGTAAATCTCATCCCAAAAGTTCGAATTCAAACATTAGTCCATCAATAATTTTATTCCTCGATTTTCTCTTTCCTCAAAATACTCAACAATGCGATACTTAAGGATTCTCCAAATGCAACATCCAAATATAACATTTTAAAAATTCATAACTTGCAACCAAATAAATATAATGATAGTCTCCCAAATTTTCCAAATTTTAATAACCAATTTAATTACATCATAATCTTCCTGGAATTAATAAACCACCAATTATGCCATGTTAATTTCTTAACCCTCTATTTAAATCAATGTTTATCCTCGAATTTTAATCATCTTGTCTCTCTTGTCAAGTCATAACTCCTTCATGAATCTTCGTCATGGTCAAACCCCAATAATCATGGTCCAAGAAAAATCTTTCCTACAATCATATAACATGCAATCTAAGGGGGATACGTACGGTCATGGTATCTATTGTCATGGTATTGCAGTCTCTGTATCATGGTGTACTACTAACTAATTATAACAAGAAAATCATGCATGCAAGCTACGGTACTAAGGTATCAGTCAATCAATCAAATAGTTAGGAAAAGAAGGAAAGAAGAGAGCCTGCTAACACATTACCTACAGTATCGGTCTCCTCGACCGTCATCGCAAATGCCCCGCCCTGCTGGGGTGGTTCCCTTTGCGGGTGCTGAGCAATATACGGTTCCACAGGTAGCCTAACTGGATCTCTATAATCTGAAGCTGCGCGCTGGCCGGGAAGATAAGGGGCTAGAAGACAATCCCTTACTAGATGTCCCACAGCGCCGCAGTGCAAACAAAGTCCTAGCCTCGTTCTACAGCTCTCCCAAAGGTGACCTGGCTTTTTACAGAAATGACAAGTCTGCTGTGTCTCTCTCGGAGGCTGTTGCTGATTCTGCTGAACACGGACTGGTGCCTGGTACTGCTGTTGATACTGATACGCCCATGGATGTTTCTGGATATGAACTGGTACTAGGTACTGCGGTGGATGCTGAAATGTCCATGGTTGTTGCTGAATATGAAATGGTACTTGGTACTGCTGTTGGTGCTGAATACGGGGATGCTTGGCTGGTCCTGTGCTACCATTCGTATCTCCAAAAGTATTGTGACTCCTCTTAGGCCTGAGATCCAGATCCTCTTCTGCAATATGAGCATCCATCAAGATAGCCTCAAAGGTAGCGGTACGACGACTAGAAGTAGGCGACCTAATCTCTCTCGTCAGCCCTTTTCTAAATTTCTGAGCTCGATCTTCTGGGTCTCGAATCATGGACGATGCAAAACGGCTCAATCTACAGAATTCTGCAGCGTACTCGTCGACCGACATATTTTCTTGAACTAAGTCATAAAACTGACTTTCCAAGGTTCCCAATGCCACGTCGGGAAAGAACTTCTCCTTGAAGAGTTCCTTGAAGGTCTCCCAAGTAAGTCATTGTACAGTAATTCTCGGCTCCGTGCGATACCACGTGAGTGCGATATCGAACATCTGGCTGCCAGCAGCTTCTATCTGCAAGTTCTCTGGAATCTGGGTCAATCGCAGGCTCCTCTCTATATCCTCTAGCCAGTCGTCAGCGTAGAGTATCCCTTCGGTGCCTTTGAACTCTCGAGGCATCATCCTTTTGAAGTCCACTATAGTGCCTGATCTCTGCTGTTGCTGCCCAGGAAACTGCTGGTACTGTGCTACTCTCTCCAAAGCTTGGAGAGTCACCTGATGAGCATTCTCCATGCTTTCTCTCATCAGCTCGGTTTGTGCCTGGTGCGCTTCTTCTTGCACCCTCTGAGCCTCAGCTTGAACTCGCTGAGCATCTGCCGTCACTCTCTGGGCATCTACCATGCCCTGGATCAAGGTAAACATTTGTGTCCCGTCAATGGGCAAACCTTCGAGAAGCGGAGTCGGTGGAGGAGGAAGGTTGTCCGTCACAGCTGCGGCAATCCTTTGAACAGGTGGGGGAGGAGGATCCCCGAAAAGTGCAGATACTCCTACATGCATCGGAGATGTAGGAGGAACTACGGCTGTCTGTCCATCAGGTGGAGAGGTGACAGACCCCTCTAAAGCTGATGTTCCCGCTCTCATAGACCGTGTCTGCGGCGACATCCTGAAGACAGATCCCAAAGAATCAATTAAGGCAAAATGCGATATCATCAAGGAAGGACAGTACAGTTCTAAAGAGCAACATTCAAGATAAAAGATTGGGAATAAATATTCCTAGTTGTGATTTTACAGGTCAATGATGCATCCAAGGTTTGATACCTCTATCCCCTAGGTACCATAGTTCTACTAGAAACATACTCACTGCTAGCTTCCTTACCTACTACAACCGTTGATACTAGTTATCCTTATCACTCAAGTGCATATCAATACAACACATCATACTAAGTACTGCTCTCTCCAATACAATCCTAGATGAACACCCAAGTTAGTTGGCAGTGAGATCTCAATCATGCTCAAGCCAACAGATCCTTACACATGCATCTCATCTACTTATATACTAATATATCTCTCCCACTATAAAATCTTATCCTCAAATAAAATTCCTCAAAATAACTCCTCGAATAAATTTTAAAGTAAAAATGCATACACTTTCCTCAAGGTTAATTATTTAAATACAGAAATGAAAACTTAATCACTAAAAATCTTTACAGTTTTGTCTATGTTCATTAAATTGAATCTGAATCCTCAAAATTTTAATAACAATATTTCAACTCCTCAATTTCAAAAAATTTGCAATTCATTGAAATCTTCAAATTATAATTTAAATCCATATCTTGTAGTCCAGTAGCTCTAATGTAAATCTTTCTCACTGTCCTCATCAACATGTGTCATCAAATAATACCATAAATTAGTCTGTAAATTCATCTTGATATGAAATCAAACCCTACAATGAAACCAAAATCCTAATTTAATACCTGATCAACAATTAACAAGTGAGAATGGACGGAACAAGGGAATGATTTTAAATTGTAAATTATAACAAGATTCTCAGGGATCATCCCAGGAATCTCTCAAGGAATTGTGATTGAGTATTCGCTCTCGTCCTAGTATCCTATGTCCTAGATCCTATCGCAGGCACGCAATAGTGTAACAAAGATGCCACACTACTACGACATCGCACAACTCGCGAAGTCTGACCTGCATGGGCCACCACTAAAAATGTGTCATGACCCGCACCCGAAATTGGGGCACGAGTATGCGGTACGTCCAGCCTACGCCGCAGCATCGGCGGTAGAACGCTGTCAAGGTCTTGATACTATCTAGCCAATCTCACTCAAGCATCCAATCTCCATAAGGAGGCACGGATGACACAAATAAAATGAACACATACTCAATCACAGGACTACAATACGATAAGATATCGAACAAAATTAAATACAACACAAGTCAAAAAGTAATAATCTAACTCAACAATTAACCAAGTCTCATCAAAATTGCCGGAGACAAATCCGGTACCAAATAGTCTGCTAAAAGAACTAACTAGAAGATTAGTGATTCCGGCTAGACCTCCCAGAATCACAACTAAACTGCCAAGCCCAAGTTGCAGCTACTCACCATATGGTCCATAAAGTGTCGGACAGCGGTCCTCTAAGGCATAGTCTGGAAAAATGTTTCCAGTCAGGAAGGAGCAAAGTACAAATCTCAAATAACAGTTCCATTTAATTGATAAGGACTATAAGCAATAAACAGATAATGCTAGATACTGAGAGAAGACAGTGAAATAATGTAATGACAAAATAGAGAGACAGGCAATAGGCAATATGATACAGTCAGTGCATGTATGAAAAGAACAATGGTACAGTATCATATACGGGTGATGTCGTATATGATTTAAAATAGGGAACTGTAATCTATTCTAAGTGTTTGAAATAGTAGTTTCGAAATGTGATCGGCTTGGGAACATGTACGATAGCTATAGGGTCTGGCTAATCATATGTGAAGAGCATGATTAACACTTACATTGTTCTATACTTGTATAAAGGGTATGATTATATTTCTTACTAGCTACTTTCTCGCCCCCAACTAGTACTGTGGATCCAACCATGACACATCACGATACACGAGCAAGTCCAATCTATCATGTACGATGTCTAATATATATGTCGTGTACAATGTCAATACGATAATCAATATAACATCTCATGACTGCAGATCCAAGCTATACTAGTTCGTGTAGCACAGTGTCAAGGATTCAGATGTAACATTTTTAGATTATTGAACTTATATAAATTATCAAGAAATTGGAAATTATCAGAGAATGTACTTGCCTTGGGTCCTTAGCTGGTAACCACTAGTGTCCTGTTCCAGAGTATCGTCTGGAAAAATCAACAGTCCTATAAACATACCACAATATCACTTGTATCAGATGCTACTCTAACACACAAATAGAATGTACTGGCCTTAGGGGGAGATCGGGTCGGAGCCTGGCCAAGTGGCCGGCCGGAGCAGAGCCTGAGGGGATGGGTTTCCCTCTCTTCTTTCAATTTAAAAAAAATAAAGTAATAAAAAGGAGAAGAAGAGGAAGAAGAAGAAGAAGAAAGGAAAGAGAAGAAGAAAGGAAGAAGAAGAAGAAGAAAGGAGAACTCCTACGTTGGAGGCTTGTGAGAATGTGGGGGCTTGTGAGGAGGTGGGGAAACCTAGGTTTTCTAGGGATTAGGGTTTGATGTGACATGACATTATATAGGGAGAGAGGGTGTATGAATTTAAGGGTGAGGATGGACCCATAGAATGAGTGGTCCAGATTTGTCATGAGGGAAAAATAATTCATGTAGGAATGAGGGTGAGGTTTAATTAAAAAATTAATAGGGCTCCCTCATTGGTTTAAACAAATGGGTGTTGACACCAAAAATACAAATTTGCAAATTAGCCCCCTTAAATTTGGATATTTGTACAGACGCATAAAATGATGAAAATTTGGCGGGCGATTCGGTGTTCGGTGTTTTGTAGGGTCAGGAGGCGCTGTAGGTTCGGTACGGGCTCAATTAGCAGGGCGCTGGAATTAAATTGGGATTTTAGAATTGGTTAAAATAGTATCCTCAATTTAATTAGAAATAAATGCAAGTTGTGTTCTAAAATTAATTAGTAGTACATGGGGCCAAAATCAGGTCAGGTCATCAATACCAATAATGAAGTAGACTCAGAACAGGATATTATCCTAATTTGGGCCGCACAAAAAATAGGTCAAGATTGCCTCCAATTTCAATTGGAACGCACAACGATACAAAATAGGGATTTATTAAATAACGTCCGCGATGATTTTTGTGCGGCTAGAAATGATGCACAGAGAGCATAATTATGAGTTACAAAAATAGCAGAATGGAAGGCGGGCATGTCTAGGGCAAGATTATAAAATTTGTTGGAAGGCAAAAGTCAGGATAGTACTCCAAATATCGAAGCAAAGGCAATGCGCAATAATTAATTAAAATACGGTAGTTAATTACAATCTCCAATAAATAAATTCTAGATAAAATAATTAAATACAGAATTCTATAATTCCGACAGGTGTCCATCTACTGGCTTCTAGGTCAAGTCTGCTAGCTCAAAATAAATGAACACTGTATATAATACTATATTTAATTACACATCACATAATTATTTAAATTAAATATAATGTCATGGAATTACTTAATTGTAATTACCATAATATTAAATATTATTAAAAGTCGAAAATATCCCTGTTTTCGGAACGTGGTAGTGACACTTTCTCCATATAGGTAGTGCCTCAAAAGTTCTAAACCAAAGATCACTGCGGCAAGCTCCAAGTCATGAGTGTGATAGTTCTTCTCATGGGTCCTTAACTTCCTAGAGGCATAGGCCACAACCTTTCCATACTGTATCAAGACGCATCCTAATCCTTTCCCGGATGCATTACTATAGATCGCGAATCCTCCGGGTCCAGAAGGTATGGTCAAGATAGGTGCTGTAGTCAGACGCTTCTTTAGCTCATCGAACGCTGTCTGACACTTCTCTGTCCAGGTGAACTCCTGCTCCTTACGGGTCAAGCGGGTTATCGGTTCTGCGATCTTCGTGAAGTTCTCCATGAACCTCCGGTAATATCCGACAAGTCCTAGGAAACTCCTTACCTCCGAGACATTAGTAGGGGTTGGCCATGTCTCTACTGATGAAATCTTCGTCGGATCTACTGAAATACCATCTCCTGAGATGACGTGTCCAAGAAAAGTGACACGATCTAGGAGAAACTCATACTTGCTCATCTTGGCATAAAGCCTCTCTCTCCTCAGGGTCTCTAATACTAGTCTAATATGCTTTTCGTGCTCCTCGTGGCTCTTCGAATACACCAAGATATCGTCGAGAAGACTACCACAAACTGGTCTAAGTATTGGTGGAAGACTCTGTTCATCAAGTTTATAAATATAGCAGGCGCATTCATCAGTCCAAAAGGCATCACTAAGAACTCGTAGTGACCATAACGAGTCCTGAATGCTGTCTTTTGAATGTCTTCTCTTCGCACCTTTACTTGGTGATAACCCGATCTCAAGTCGATCTTTGTGAACACTACTGCTCCTGTCAGTTGGTCGAATAAATCATCAATTCGTGGCAGGGGGTACTTGTTCTTGATAGTCAAAGCATTCAGGGCTCTATAATCAATGCACATTCGTACTGTCCCATCCTTCTTAGATATAAACAACACTGGTGCCCCCAGGGTGATGGACTAGGATGGATAAATCCCTTGATCTGCAACTCCTCTAATTATAACTTTAACTTATCTAGTTCCTTCTTCGCCAATCGATATACATTAGAAGATACCGGTGCTGCTCCGGGTACTAGCTCAATAGTCAACTCCACGTCTCTATCTGGCGGTAAGCCTGGCAACTCCTCCAGGAAAACATCCTCAAATTCTGCCACTATCGACGGGGATACCATCTCCATAGCCATGTAAGTTCCAGCTGTATGTCCGACTCCTTGCTCGACGGTCCCTCGCATGTACTAGAACTTCGATTGATCTGACGGTCTAAAAGTGATGCTACCCTTCCGGCAGTCCAGTACGATATTATACTGGACCAGTCCATGCCTAACACGACGTCAAAGTATGGCATGGGTAATACCAAGAATCGCGCTCTCATCTCTCTACCACATACGACTAGCGAGCACGTTCTAATAGTGCTGGTAACCGGCACGATACCTCCTCCGGTAAGAATCTTCCAACTCTTAGGTAAGGGGGAAGTAGCTACTCTATGCATTGATACAAATCTACTAGATATGAATGATAGTATAGCACCAGAATCAAATAATGCAGCCGCAGGTAATGATACAAGTAAAATGGTACTTGTAGCGTCTCTTTCTGTTTCCTCCTCAGTAGCAGCTAGTGCAAAGGCCTGTCCGTGCCGCTGCCCTCCGGTCTGCTATCGGGCTCGATCAAACTGTGCCTGTTGTGGGGCCCAGGATGGTTTCCTCTGAAATCCTCCGGGTGCTGGTGAACGCTGTCCTCCTGGCGGGGGTAGTGTAAACCCCCAGATTTTTCTGAATTTAAAAATCAATTTTTAGAATTTTTCTAGAATTTTTTGTGATTTTTTACTAATTAAAATCAAGGTATTTTGGAATTAAAATTTTTAAATATTTTTATTAAATATTAAAATATTATGAAAATAATATTTTTGGATGTAAAATAAAAAATTAGACATAGGGTAATTTTCCTAGAATTTATTGGACCCCGGAACCATTTTTTAAAACCTAAAAACTAAGTTATTTCTTAAACCCTAAAAAAACCAATATAAACCAAAATAAATCCGGTTTATTTCTGAACCGAACCAACCTAGACCGGTCTATCTGAACCTAACCCTGAACCCTAGCGGGTCAGGTCGGATCTAAACCCGACCCGAAACCCGACCCGAACCTGTTACTGTAGCAGCTACAGTAACCCAATTGAAACCAACGACTAAGCCGATTCTACTCCGTCGCCGCCCTTCACCGCACCCGTCGTGTCCGCTCGCCTTCCCAGTGCCGCTCGACCTTCCTGCTCCTGCAACCACCGCCGCTTCTCCTCCCATTCGCCCCTATTTAAACCCTACCCCGGCCACCCTTCACCACCATAGCCCGGCCACCCCCTCCACTCGATCTCCGCCGCCTGACCCGTAGCATCCCCGGCCGATTTTGTCCCTGCCATCTTCAGCCACCCGACGCCTCCCCAGCACCACCTTATTCTTCCTCTGTCTCCACCGCCACCGCGTCTCCCCTCCGCCGTCTCCTCCACCTCCACGATCGACCCCCAGGCTACTCGCCACCACCGAGACCAGCACCTCCTCCGCCGAGCTCATCCGGCGAGCAGTAGAAGCCCTAGCCGCCACCGCCGCCAGTGCCCTAGCCGCCACCGTGTCGCACCTCCTTGCAAGAACGCAGTTTTCAGCCTTCTTCAGAGCCATGTTCATGTGACTGTATCTCTCTCCTCGCTGCCTCGTTTCCCGTTTTGCCTGTTGTGACGCGTAGACTGCATGACCCTCTCGATACCCGTGCAACTCGCTCGGGGTATCGCGTCCTGTGGCGATCACAAACTGCGACCCAAAATCAGGAAAATAATTACACTATTTTTCCCGGAACTGAGTGTGCCCCGCTAAACAGGATGACTTGGTTATGTGCGGACTTCACCGAAAGGTGCACTCCATTAATATGGACGTGTGGGATTTCGCTGAAGTTGATTTGGATGTGCGTGCACACCGAAATCAACGCGTATCCGTTGACAACACCCTTTATCGGCCCTGTTCTGGAACTCGTTGTAACTTTATGTACGCACGTCGTATCGAAACGAAACTTATATCATCGGACTCGTAGCAATACAATGGTCCTATGATCCAAGTTTGGTTCGATTCTGAGAACGTTCATAAAATCGCGTATCGTGGGCCCCACGGCTCCACTTGACAGGCGATTTTATGATCGGCTCATTGGAATCCAGTTCTGGATATTCCGTTGGGTTCGTATCGTTGTTCTGGACTTGTAGACACTAAGTTTGATGAATTTGGAGAACATTATCTCTGACACATTTTTCGGTGCGAAGCGGGCCACATGTGGACCCCGCTTTAACCAAAAACTGTCACTTTTGCCCCTGTGTCCAAATTGGACTCAAGGACAGGCAATTCTAACTATTTGATATCTTCTGAACCTGATGGTAACGTTTATTTCAGCAACCGGAGGAGTACCTGCAAATCCTGCCGATACCAGAGTAGCAGTTGGAGTCAGAACCCCAGGCAAGTGTACCTTACCATACTTGCAGCATTTGTTTATACTATTCTCTTAATTTATTACTATAATATCTCTGTTCAACCTAGGACCGTGTGACATTACTTAGCGTCCGAATAATATTCGGGTCTCAACACCGTACGCGCAGTTGTATAATGTCACCTAGACATGGATACCGAGACCCTATACATTCTCGTGCTTGCCTTATCAAGTACGTCATGCCTCAGGACACCTGACACTATTCATGAGACAGAATCTTCCTGAGATATTTATGGTAATTCTGTATAGGTTACAGGTTTCATGACATATACTTTATTCATATGCTTAGCTATCTTTATGACTTGCTGCATCAGTTAGAGGTCATGATCTTGCGTGTCATGGACATGAGACATCGTGGAGATGAGACGTGTGATTACATTGGGTGGAGAGAGTATTACCATATCAAAGGCTGATTATATTATATATATTATTATCTGGAGGTATCTTAGACTCTGACACAGAGCTTTGACACATGTACTGTCCCTTTGAGAAAATACTGTTATGGGTTTCCCCGACACAGAGCCTATAGTAGTCTCAGCCTGAGTATGATTAATGCTTTCATATTGCATATCACCTAGCTAGTTATATAGTTTACCCTATTGATTCATTTATTGTTGCACTGCATTTAGTTGGCATGAGTTATTTTGTACCTTGTTATGTCCCCTGAGGACCTGGATCCGAATTATGTCCCCAGATATAGCAGAGGAGTTCTATCCAGAGGTATATGGAACAGCAGCAGGAACAGGAGCAAGAGCAGGCACTGGAACTGATCTGATCCCCGAGGACGAGGTAATCACCGAGGATTTCTTCTGAGTATATACTTATTCTATACTCAGTATTTGCAGTTGTTTACTCTTATTTCTTGTCATTTGAACCATTGTATCAGACTTATCCTCGGGTTGTTCCTTGAGATATATTATTGAGACTTGTTATTGATTTATATTTCTGATATTGTTTGTATTTATTTCTGTGGATGACTATTTTCCATATTATTGTATAACAGCTTAAGTACACCCTGATGGGTCTATTAAATTGGGTTGGCCCATCGGTGTATGTTGCTGGCCATTGTCACGTGTCTAGTCCCTCGATATTTTGGGACTGGGCATGACATAGTTTTTGTGGTGCAACGACTAAATTATTCGGTTTTAACTTAGGGATCGAGCAAGCCTGCATTAAGAATAGGATAAGTTATAGGATCTCATCCACTTGATTGAATCGTTCTTGATCCCTATATCGGATTCAAAATTTCTTGACTTGCATCCTGCCTTGATTCCTGTACGCCTCTTATCGTTTATTTTGGATGCAGAGTAATGGATCCACCAGCAAGTGATAAGATTCCTGCAGGATCACCACGAGGAGTTGTGGTTACCCATGAAGAAGAAGCGACACCAGTAAGTGAAGGTCAATCAACTCAACAATACAGACAAGCAAATCAGCATGCCTCGATAATCCAGCAAGATGACATTCCACCATCGACGCAATTTACTCCACCAATGCCCGTATTCCCATAAGGGCAAGCTATGGACAGGAAACAGATGTTTCAAATGTACTACGCGATGATGCAAGCCTATCAGAAGGTTCATGAAGAAGCTCAGCAACGCCAAACGGAGGAGTTCATTTATAGACTTATCTCTGAGCTACAGAAGTTAATCAGCTCTGTTGCAATGGACGTTCTTGCTGCAGTACGACCCATGGAGTGCGTCACCAGGAGAGAGCCAGCCTGAAGTGGCCTTCCACATCAGCACCAGCCAGAGCACCACAGGAAGAAGCTGCAAAGAGATCTCATATGCACCAGCCACCCGGAGCATCTCCGCAGGCACTACCTATCTGTCAATATTGTTGCAAGCGAGACCATATTGAGAACTAGTGCAGACGCAAAATAGGATTATGTTTAGCTTGCGGATCTAGTCAGCATTTAGTGAGGGAATGCCTTGAGCGTCGAGAAGGAGCACCAATGGTAAACCAACAAGCTTTACCAGTACCAAGGCCAACCTATCCAGCATTGGGAGCACCACAAATGGGAGTTAAAGGAGTCATACCACTACCTCCAGGAGGGTATCAGCCGAGGCCACCTTTGATACCCCAGGCACTACTCTTCCAGCAGGCTCAACAGCAGCAGAGGAATCCAACGCGAGGATATGGACAAGCTTTTGCGATGACCTTGGAGGACGCACAGACTCGTGGAGTAGCAAATACGCGTAAGTTTTTTATAGCTATCTATTCCTAGTATTGCTTTAGCTCGTGCCTGTTAGTTCGTGACCTTAGCCTTAAACCTGGTACTTTTGAACTTGTTAATAATAATCTAGTATATTTTTATAAATAATAACCTAGTTTTTCTAAGAAATAGTTTTCTTGCTTAAACTAGATTTCCTTCACTCTTGAAATTGCATAACTTCCATTGCTTAGGGAAATGATGTTTTTCTTTCCTAGGTTTTGTTTTGCTTAAACCCTCATCCTTTGATTCTCCCTCATCCTGATTCTTGATTATGATGTACTTCGAACAATGCTTGCAACCGTGTCATCTCTGCTGACCAGTTATTCTTTGATTGCGAGGACGCATTCCTCTTAAGGAGGGTAGATTGTAAACCCCCAGATTTTTCTGAATTTAAAAAATCAATTTGTGAATTTTTCTGGAATTTTTTGTGATTTTTCACTAATTAAAAAAAAAGTATTTTGGAATTAAAATTTTTAAATTTTTTTATTAAATATTAAAATATTATGAAAATAATATTTTTGGATGTAAAATAAAATATTAGACATAGGATAATTTTTCTGGAATTTATTGGACCCCGGAACCATTTTTAAAGACCTAAAAACTAAGTTATTTATTAAACCCTAAATAAACCAATATAAACCAAAATAAACCCGATTTATTTCTGAACCGAACCAACCCAGACCGGTCTATTTGAACCCAACCCTGAACCCTAGCGGGTCGGGTCGGATCTAAATCCAACCCGAAACCCGACCCGAAACCCGTTACTGTAGCAGCTACAGTAACCCAATTGAAACCGACGACTAAGCCGATTCCTCTCCGCCGCCGCCCTTCACCGCACCCGCCGTGTCTGCTCGCCTTCCCAGCGCCGCTCGGCCTCCCCGCTCCCGCAACCACCGTCGCTTCTCCTCCCATCCGCCCCTATTTAAACCCTACCCCGGCCACCCTTCACCACCACAGCCCGGCCACCCTCTCCACTCGATCTTCGTCGCCTGACCCGTAGCAGCCCCGGCCGACTTTGTCCCTACAATCTTCAGCCACCCGACGCCTCCCCAACACCACCTTCTTCCTCCTTTGTCGCCACCGCCACCGCGTCTCCCCTCCGCCGTCTCCTCCACCTCCACGATCGACCCCCAGCCGACTCGCCGCCACCGAGACCAGTACCTCCTCCGCCGAGCTCCTCCGGAGAGCAGCAGAAGCCCTAGCCGTCGCCGCTGCCAGTGCCCTAGCCGCTACCGTGTCGCGCCGCCTCGCGAGAACTCGGTTTTCAGCCTTCTTCGGAGCCCTGTTCAGGTGACTATATCTCTCTTTTCGCTACCCCATTTCCCATTCTGTCTACTGTGATGCGTAGACTGCGTGACCCTCTCGATACCCGTGCAACTCGCTCGGAGTATCGCGTCTTGTGGCGATTGCAAACTGCGTCCCAAAATCAGGAAAATAATTATTCTATTTTTTCTCGGAACTGAGTGCGCCCCTCTAAATGGGATGACTTGGTCGTTTGCGGAATTCATTAAAAGATGCGCGTCGTTAATACGGACGTGTGGGATTTTGTGAAAGTTGATTTGGATGTGCGTGCACACCGGAATCAACGGGTATCCGTCAACAACATCCGTATAGGCTCTGTAATGGAACTCGTTGTAACTTTGTGTACGCACGTCATATCGAAACAAAACTTGCACCATCGGACTCGTAGCAATACACTGGTCCTGTGACCCAAGTTTGGTTCGATTCTGAGAACGTTGACAAAATTGTGTATCGTGGGCCCCACGGCTCTACTTGACGGAAAATTTTGTGATCGGCTCATTGGAATCCAGTTCTGGACATTCCGTTGGGTTCGTATCGTCATTTTGGACTTGTAGACACTAAGTTTGACAAATTTGGAGAATATTGTCTCTGACATATTTTTCGGTGC
This sequence comes from Iris macrosiphon, assembly GCA_036927795.1. Taxonomy (NCBI): domain Eukaryota; kingdom Viridiplantae; phylum Streptophyta; class Magnoliopsida; order Asparagales; family Iridaceae; genus Iris; species Iris macrosiphon. The sequence goes on from JAYESA010000083.1 coordinate 573,570, forward strand.
GAAGCGGACCACATGTGACCCCGCTTTGACCAAAAACTGTCACTTTTGCCCCTGTGTCCAAATTGGACTCAAGGACAGGAAATTCTAACTATTTGATATCTTCTGAACCTGATGGTAACGTTTATTTCAGCAACCGGAGGAGTACCTGCAAATCCTGCCGATACCAGAGTAGCAGTTGGAGTCAGAACCCCAGGCAAGTGTACCTTGCCATATTTGCAACATTTGTTTATACTATTCTCTTAATTTATTACTGTAATATCTCTGTTCAACCTAGGGCCATGTGACATTACTTAGTGTCCTAATAATATTCGGATGTCAACACCGTACGCGCAGTTGTGTAACGTCACCTAGACATGGATACCGAGACCCTATACACTCTCGTGCTTGCCTTATCAAGTACGTCATGCCTCAGGACACCTGACACTATTCATGAGACAGAATCTTCCTAAGATATTCATGGTGATTCTGTATAGGTTACAGGTTTCATGACATATACTTTATTCATATGCTTAGCTATCTTTATGACTTGCTGCATCAGTTAGAGGTCATGATCTTGCGTGTCGTGGACATGAGACGTGTGATTACATTGGGTGGGGAGAGTATTACCATATCAAAGGCTGATTATATTATATATATATATTGTTATCTGGAAGTGTCTTAGACACTGATACAGAGCTTTGACACATGTATTGTCCCTTCGAGAAAATACTGCTATGGGTTTCCCCGACACAGAGCCTATAGTAGTCTCAGCCTGAGTATGATTAATGCTCTCATATTGCATATCACCTAGCTGATTATATAGTTTACCCTATTGATTCATTTATTGTTGTACTATATTTATTTGGCATGAGTTATTTTGTACCTTGTTATGTCCCCTGAGGACCTGGATCCGGATTATGTCCCCAGATATAGCAGAGGAGTTCTATCTAGAGGTATATAGAGCAGGAGTAGGAACAGGAGCAGGAGCAGGTACTGGAACTGAGCCAATCCCCGAGGACGAGGTGATCGTCGAGGATTTCTTCTGAGTATATGCTTATTCTATACTCAATATTTGCAGTTGTTTACTCTTATTTCTCGTCATTTAAACCATTGTATCAAACTTATCCTCGGATTGTTCCCCAAGATATATTATTGAGACTTTTTGTTGATTTATATTTTTGATATTGTTTGTATTTATTTCTGTGGATGAGATTAGTATTATTGCCTATATTGTTGTTTTACAGCTTAAGTACACCCTGATGGGTCCATTAAATTGGATTGGCCCATCGGTGTATGCTGTTGGCTATTGTCACGTGTCTAGTCCCTCGATATTCTGGGACTGGGGCATGATAGATAGTATCCTCGGAACTGGTGCTGCTGGCCTTTGTCCGGTCTACGGTGCTATATCTCTGTGCTGTGGACAGTCTCGAGCATGGTGCTGGCTCGTTCCACAAATCATGCATGTTCCCAGTCTCTTTCGGCAGTCATTCTGGAAATTTCCTATCTTACCACAGTAGTGGCAATTTGTAAGCTTCTTTTTCTGGTACGGTACTGTCCTCTGCTGTGTCTGTGCTCCGGGTCGATGGATCGGTTCTCCTGCTCCGGGCTAGGCTATGGCTGGTATGGTCATGCTGGAATGTCTTGCTCTTCTGTCGGTGGCCTCTTGGATCCTCGCCTCTGCAAGTACCTCCTCATAAGAAATCCTTGCCTATGTGGTGGTATACCTCTGTAGCTCGAAAGTGAGGCCACGATAGAATCTCTTGGCCTTCTCTAGATCATTGGGTATCAGGACGGCACCAAATTTGCTAAGACGGCTAAACTCCACGTCATATGTGTCAACAGTCATATTTTCTTGTTCTAGATGTAGGAACTGGGAGTACAGGGCATTTCTGACTGTAGCCGAGAAATACTTCATATTGAAGTATTCTAAGAGCTGTTCCCATGTCCGGGTCTTGCCTACACTGCGATCAATAGAATCCCACCAGTGATGGGCATTGCCTTTCAGTTGGTCCCTCACTGCGATCATCCAAAGGTCTGGAAGCAGTTGTGAAGCCTCTAGTAGCATCTCCGTGTTGGCGACCCAATCGGAGATCTCCTCTACGGTCTCGTTGCCCGAGAAAGTATCCGGTCCCATCTGTCGGAACCATCTTACAGTACCATCTGTCTGGGCTGGTGGAGGTGTTGGTACTGGTGCTGTGACATATATCCTCTCTAGTACTGCCATCAAACTCTGTCTCAACGTCTTGGTCTGATGCCATTGTGCTTGCATCATAGTCTGGAAGAACTGAAGCAACTATAGCTGTCCATCTGATTGTGGCATCTGGGGTGGATAAGGTGGAGGTGGTGGTAATGGAACATCTGGCTGTGCGGTAGGTGTCTCCTCAGATTTCGGCCTCTCGGTTTATGGTATTAGCGTAGCCCCTGAAGTCTGGCCCTCAAAATGCTGTGTAGGGATCATCTGGGAAGTCTGTCCCTCATGCTGCTGTGTACGATCGCCCTGAGAAGTCTCGCGCCAATGTATCAGCGGGGCTTGTAGCGGTGGTTGCCCTCCAGGTAGTCCCTGGAGTACCTCCTCTCTTTGGGTGGTATCATTTGGCACTACGACACTGGGTGCTCCTCGTCTACTGCGCAAGTTTATCTTGCTGCAAGAGATAGGACTTCATTAAAAGAGTACGGAATCAAGCAAAATAGGATGCAGATTTTTAGAAGTAATACAGAGGAATTTCAAAGACGTAATCAAAGTGGATGAGACCTAGTAATTTCTATCATATTGCAGGCTTGCTGAGCATGTTACCATACCACAAGCGAAAAACATGAACTGTATGGGCCACCAATAAAACCATGTCATGCCCCAGTCCCAAAATATACGGGACCAGGCCACGTGGCAATAGCCAGCTGTCACGTCTCCGAGGATATCCCAATTTAATGGATCCAAACGAAGAGTGCTACGCTAGTCACGCCCCAGTCCCAAAAGTATGTAGGACTAGGAGCACGTAAGCATGCCAGCCGCATGGATATGACAACTCCAATATATGGAAACTAAAATCCACACGTACGCTGTAATATGAATATCAATCCACAAGTGGTATAAACATATGTCACAAGTCATAGGGTACAATCTAAATCTCATCCACGAAATTAAATATAAATAAATAACCAGTAACTATGAAACTAGATCTCAATATAAGTATCTAAGGATGATCGTTGTATGGAAACAAATCCACTACCAACTCGAATGGAAAAGTACAACACAATAATCACAATATAAGAATACTAGCTAACAACCACAGGGCTCGAAGAGAAGACATCCTCGAAACATATGTAACCATCCAAATCTGCGCTCCTGCAATACTCAAGAACAGATACACCTGGAAAGGGACCAGGTCCTCAGAGGGACGTAACAAGATACATAGAAGCAAGCCAATTTGACTACAGTAAACATGCATAATATTTGAAAATAGGTAAGTACGCTGTACAAGACAATCTATATGAATGCAAATGAGGACAACTTTTTGACGTATGGGCAAGGGTAGGCTACTCGATCTAATCCTCACAACTCATACACTCATCAGTGGACATCATCAGCCGACATACCTCTGGGGTAGCGACCCTCGGACTCCATCAATCGACATACCTCGGGGGTAGCGACCATCGGACATGACCACCATAGTGCGTGCTAGTTACTACGGTTTACCAGAGTGGTTAAAAGCCCATACACCTAATGATTATCCTCGATGATACTAAGTGCCATGTGTGTGTCAACATATCTAATACATAGTAATGACTGAAAGAAAACTACACATGCAAGAAATATATAGAAATGCAATAAATATACAGAAATATACTAAGCATGCAAAATACTGTAAGCAATTTGGCAAGGTATCATGCCTGGCAAGAAACCTGTAAAGTGTAACGTTCCAAAGTCCAACACACAAGATCAGAAGCTATGGCAAAAGAACAAATGTCTCTGGATGCTGAAATAAACATCACCAACGCTCCCATAATAAGCAAAATAGCTAAAAGTACTTCCCTTTCGTCCAATTAGATACAGGGGCAAAACGGTAATTTCAGGTAAAAGTAGGGTCCACGTGTGGCCCACTTTGCACTGAAAAATGTGCCAAAGGTAACAGTCGCTAAATGGGATAAATTATAGGTTAAACAAACTCTAGATGTCAATACGAACCCAACGGTATGTCCAAATGTGGATTCCGATGAGCCGGACACAATTTCGTCCAAAGAGTCAACTGTAGGACCCGCTAATTGGCAACATGGTCAACTGTCTCAGAATTGTGTAAAAATTGGGTCACAGGACCAGCGCATTACCACGAGTCCAGTGGCATAAGTTTCGTCATAATCTGACGAGCGTGCACAAAATGTGCACGACTTCCACAAAAGTTGCGACACGGGATGTGTCCGCGGATACGGGCTGATTCCGATGCGCACACGCGTCCGAATCAGTCACCGCAAATTTTTACGTGTCCGGTTATGCTGTGTGCACCGTTCGGTATACTTGGTACACGACGGGGCAGTCCCGTTTGGCGGGACGCGCTCTGTTTCACAACTTTTGGAAATCTGAAAAAGTGGGTTCGCGGGGTTTTCCAACAAATTTAATTATATCTACAACAGTTAATAATCTAGCGTTATTTAACAAAAATTTAACTAGGTCAAGTGGTCTACGTATACCAAAAAGAATCATCGAATTCGGATCTCTGTGGTGGGAGATACGAACTCTGAAAGATGGGTGGTCACCGCAGTTTTCTGCGATCCCAGAATTCGGTCTGTTTTTGCCAACTTTGGCATTGTTTTTGCCTATGGTTACTTATTGTTCGAGGTCTACTAACAAACAGATATGGAAGAGGGTTAAGGGGTGAGCATACCGGTGAAGACGGAGTAGCATTTGGTTGAGCGAGGCGACGAGAAACAACTCCGGAACACAGGTACCTCGTTGTGGGAATCTGCAGTGCATGGGGTCGCGGTCGTCGGGATTGGTTTGGACGGCCTGGCGGGGTTCTCCGGCTGAGGTGGTGGCGCTCTCTAGGTCTAGATGGGAAGAGGGAGGGTTTGGATGATTAGGCTTAGGTTTTTAGAAATAAAAATATATATATATATATATATATATATATATATATATATATATATATATATATGAAAGGAAGAGAGAGGAGGCGGGTCAACGTGGGGGGTCTCGGCTAAGCAAGTTGCTGCGTGGGAATGGTTAAGTTGCAATAGGGCAGCTTGTTGTTGCTTTTTGCAAGGGCTCACAAGGAAATAAGAGGCAGCAGTTTGCTGCTACTAGCTAAGGGGTAGTTGTAATGGTTTGATGTGGTTTGCTTATAGTATGGATTGGCTATTAATATTATATATTAATTTATTTTCTTTTCTTTTCTTAATCTTTATTTCTTTTACAACTCCTTTTCAATTAAATATATATATGCATATATATATATTTGTATATATATATATATATATATATATATATATATATATATATATATATATATATATATACTTATAAGGAAAAAAAATTCTAGATTATAATAATGCGCACCGTTAAGCTAGCAACTGCTCAAGGGGTCTCCTACATGAAATAAATTCGGAAAATTTCATAATTGCTCCATAAATTCCCTAAATGCACATATATATATAAATACATAGAAAAATTCAAAAAATATATTTGTGCACACCATTAAGCTAGCATCTGTCCAAAGGGTCTCCTACATGAAATAAATTTCGAAAAATTCCTGATGGTCCCATAAATCCTCTAAGTGCACCAACACCTAAAATAAAAATTATTAAAAATCTATTTCTCCTAATTAGCCACTAATTACTATAATTAAATTAATAATTAATAATTAAAAGGGCATATACGGTTTTTAGGATTTGGGATTTTACAACGTTGTCCTAAATAACTAACAAGTCCAATATCAACATCAACCAGGTAATCTAATCTCATCCATGTAGAAGCATAAAATATGCTGGAGAATTGTCCACGTATTTTACAGTCAAAATCTCCAATATACATGAAGTCCCTCTCTGCGTAAAATACTTCAAGGTTGTTTGGCGTAAAAGTTGTTTGGCATAAAAGTTGTTTGGGGTAAAACAGAGCCTCAGAGCTGTCCGCGTAAAATAGGGCTTCATAGTTGTCCGCGTAAAGTAGAGCTTCAGAGCTGTCCGCATAAAGTAGAGCCTCAGAGATGTCTGCATAAAATTTAAATACGCAGCGTAAAGTTCTTCAGAGCTGCCTGCGTAAAACAGAGCTTCAAGGCTGTTGGCGTAAAAAAGGGCTTCAGAGTTGTCCGCATAAAACAAAGCTTCAAGGTTGTTTGGCGTAAAAGGTTGCTATACCTTCCTGCATAAAGTTAAAATACGTTGTTTTTAATACAGCATAAAGTGGTACGAGGAACCCTTCATATTCCTCGGATAAATTTGTCAGTCAAATCAGTGAACCTGATATCTGATAAAAGTACTGCACGGCTGTGATGATAATTTTTGCACAGAGACCCAGGTTGTCGTTTTGCGATATATTCTTGATATAAGTCATTTTTACGCATGCAAAGGAAGAAAAAGGGGGTCTTCTAAATATGCTGCCTATTCTACAGTAACAGAAATGAGTTTTTACGTTCAAGATAAGACAAAATCAGACACCACGTCAAAAGTTGTTTCTTGTACAGAGCTCGAAGCATATCTCTGTATTTAATGCACGAGATTGAGGCATATCTCTGCATTTAATGCATGAAATTTTGTTCTATGTTCAAAATTTGTCATAACTGGAAAAGCTAAGACTGAGACTAATACGCTCACATCAACATCCTTGTATTTTACGTCAATCAGGCTATTTTCAACTATAGGAGTACGCCGTATGCTATCTCCTCGAAATACGCCAACTCGGCTATATGTGCAAAGGTACGTGGATAAGGATACTTAGCCCAGAATATGTTCAAGACCTCAGTCGTGAAGGATAATTGGCTATTTTATGCTGCTATCTATTATTCATGAATCATCAAGCTTTACGCAAGGAGCAGTTACCTACGTGGCTTGCATGCCATGATCTTCGAGAAGCAGTTATACGCGTTACCTTATAAAGGGATATGTGTCATACGCAGGTTCAGAAGATTATTTGAACATGGGTAGCAGTTATTATAACTGCAGCGTAAATGAGGCAATCTTCTTCACAGTTTGGCCTTTTACGCCAACGAGACAGTTCTTTGGCTTTTACGGCAACCAAGTAGTTATCTACGTTGCTTGCATGCCATGATCTTTGAGAAAGCAGTTATACGCGTTATCTTATAAAGGAATATGTGTCATATGCAGATTCAGAAGATCATTTGAACGTGGGTGACAGTTATTATAACTACAGCGTAAATGAGGCAATCTTCTTCATAGTTTGGCCTTTTACGCCAACAAGACAGTTATTTGGCTTTTACGCCAACCAGGCAGTTATTAGATTGATCTCTATAAATAGAGACTCATAGACAGACAGACAGACAGACAGAACAAAAGAAAAAGGAGAGAGAGGAGACAAAAGGTGTTTTGGCTGACAACTTTGGCAACAAGAATTCGACCCTACTTGCAACTTTCCTTTGATCGGCTTTTGCCTTCAGTTCAGAGAAAGTTTGAAGCTTCTTCTACAGCACTTCTTCATCATAGTGTAGTCCAAGGAACAAAGTGATCGACCGTAGATCAGACTTCCATAGCAATAATCCCCAGAATTATTTTTTTATTGTACTTAACATCCTCGTATAGGATTAATTATACTTTTCTTTTTTCTCGTTTGTAAACAAAAGGTTTTGTATAAACCTCTCTTTTATTTATCCACAAACAAGATATCGACTCTGTTGGGGATAACTTTCTCCTCTGACGAGGAAGCAATTGCTCAACACGATGTTGTATCCATCGGATCGACGAAGAAGACTTTGGTCGTCCAATTCGACCAATCTGCCTATGAAGACATGCTTCATGCAGGGGGTAGTTCTCATTCCTCCTTTGTCCATAACAATAGGAAGCTGCATAAAGTATGGATGCCCAAGACATCCTCTACCCTTCCTGCAAGATGTCATGCACTGATCAACAAAGTTGTGACAAAACAGCCAATACGCCCTGTGCGTAAAACTTTGTCTCCCATCTGTGACGTGGTAGACAAGACTTCTGGCAATGCCTCAGTGCCAATCCAGAAGTCTCAAACACGCTCTGCGCGTAAAACTTTGTCTCCCGTCTGTCACGAGGTAGACAAGACTTCTGGCAATGCGTCAGTGCCAATCCAGAAGTCTCAAACACGCCCTGCGTGTAAAACTTTATCTCATGTCTGTCAAGTGGTAGACAAAACTTCTGACAATGCCACAGTGCCAATCCAGAAGTCTCAAACATGCCATACGTGTAAACTTTTGTCTCTCGTCTGTGACATGGTAGACAAAATTTCTGGCAAGGCCTCAGTGCCAATTTGAAAATTTCAAACACGCCCCACGCGTAAAATTACATCTCCCATCTATGATGAGGCAGATGTACCCTTTGATCACATCAAAGGCAAGCAAGTGACGAATTCTTCAACCTCTAAGATTTTACGCCCATGAGAGAAGAAAGTTCCCACTTTACAGATTATGCGTGACGCTGAAAGTCGTTTGAGGACTTTTCCTGTTTTATACGAACCTATGCTACGTTAGGATAGGTCGGTCCGTGTAAAGAAGACTCATTTCACGGGAAGATACGCTCCTCAGACAGATGATGGATCATATGCTACTCATATGGGTGAACTGTTGTATTCCTACGGTAGAGAAAGGGTTATGGTTCCTAATCCACACATTCCTACTGATGTAAAAAGGCAGAATAAGCCTTCTTCTTCTAATGTTGTCCCTATTTTGCGTGATTTCGTGATCCAAAAACACAAAGACAGGGTATCTCCTAATATGTCTATTACACCCCCTAGAGAACATTGTTGTAATAGTCATAAGGTTGTAATTAACTGTTGCTGTTCTAAAGCAAAACGGTCAGTATTCGACCGATTGAACTATTCTTTGTCATTACAGGAAAAAGAACCAATATTTGCTTCAGTAAATATGGCTTCGCATATTCCTAGAGGAAGGTCGAGTTCAAGATGTCATCCCTCCAGACTCCAAGCTAAAGGAGATTTGACAAACTCATCGAGACTTTTGAAGAAGGTGTTTTTTGAAACACTCGCTCGAGGTCACGACAATCAGCTTCATATTCTTCAGATTCTGACACTGGAAATCGCCAGTTTTCTGAAACAGATGCTGAAAGTATAGATTCAATCTCTACAGAGATCTATACTAATCCCTCAGTGGCATCTAGAGAAATGGGAGTTTATGCTGTTGGAGACAAACATGAAGAAGCTTCTCCATCAGAAAGTACTAAACAACGCATCACTGCATTGGAGACATCACTTAAAGAAATGCATACCATGATGGAGAGTATGCACCAAATGATGGTGACTCAATATGCAACTGCAATAGCTCAAACACATGTTCCTCCGACTCAACTACGTGTGGGGGTAGACATACCACCATCCAATGCAAGCCATGAGCCTGTTCAAAATCAAGAATCAGCTGCTCCTCAAACTCTTAACCCGAAGAATGTATTACCTCCTGTTGAAGTTATAATACATCCAATCTCTCACCTTTCTACTGTCCCTTTCCCAACTGAAGATCCAATACAAGCAGTTCGGGAATTGAAAGCCCAATTTGATGCTTTGAAACATAAAGATCAGCTCAAGAAGTTGGGAATTTACCAGCCATATCCAGTTGTCTGGGATGAGATCCTTTTCCACCAAAATATAAACTACTAGCTATGGTTTTGTTTGAGGGAAAGACGTCACCAAGCCATTATATGAACTACTTCAGCATGATGACGGTATTGTTGCAAGGAAATAATGCCCTTCTCACTTAAGTGTTTAAAGGTTGTATGTCTGGAGTATCTTACCAATGGTATCGTAGTATACCTGACAACTACATTACTTCTTTTAATGATTTCAAAAATTTATTCTTCGCTCGATTCTACGAGGGGAATGGACATGTCTATGTCGTCAAACAAAAGAAAGAAGAAGTCATGATCCGTTATCGAGGCGCATAGCATCTCTATATGTTGATAGATACCCGAGAGACTGAGTCCTTTCCTTAAGGCATGCCCCTATATTAAAGTAAAGCAGAAGAAAAAAGAAAATGTTTGTACTTTCATCGAACGCTTTCGTTAGACTACTTTACAGATGCCTCATGTAGTTCTAGATTCAGCCTTAGTGGACATTTGCAGAAAGAACCTACTACCACTAATCTCAGTATTCACGGGACCATATCAGTTCCATGATTGGCCCTCATTTATCATATCGGCAGTAGCCGCTGAAGATAATAGTAGGAAGGCTCGTGACAACGGAATCATGATCTCTACCTCTGATAGAGAGAAGCGTTCATCCTCCAATAATGATAATACTCGTAGTTCAAAAGAAAAGGAGGCCCTGGCAATTAATACGTCCAAACAAAAACTCCGGTAACTATGCAGACGAATTCTGGAACTTCCAGACCTAAAGAAGAATATTCTTTTGACGACAATGATATTCCAAGCATATTTGATTGTCTAGTCAAAAGTGGCAAGCTTACTCTACCAGAGATAAAGCGTCCAAATAAAGTCGGCAGTACAGATAATCCTAAGTATTGTATTTTCACAGATACATACATCACCCCACAAAGGCGTGCTATATACTGAAAAGGAAAATCCGGGAGTTGATCGACACCAAAGTTATCACTTTGCATAATAACGAGAAGACGGTCACTGTAAATATGATCTCACTCTAATTTGGCAATTTTCTCCCTCAAGAAGTACCGGATGATGAGTCCCCAAAGTCTCCCCAGCGGAGCAACCTTCAGGTCTATCCTCATTTTCGGATAGACCACACTTAGCAAATCACTCCCCAGTGAGTTTTTCGGACATGGGTTCACGTCCATATTACCTCTGAACTGTTATCCAAATATTTTTTTCCCGGCTGAGTTTGCCATGTCCAAGTGACCACTGAGCAAACCTCCCAGGTTTTTGCTATCGATCATCAAGTCCATATTACCTCTGATATCGGTTTTTTATCACCCGTACCCAATCCGAAGTATGCCCACGATGCTAAGTCCACAAAACCTATCATGTCCATATTACCTTTGATAGGATTTATTTTGAATCTATTACTCGCACTCCAAGTGCGCAAAAAGGTAATAGGTCCACCAAAAATCTCCCAGTGGGATATCCTTAGGACCGTACCTAACCTCTCGGTATGGAAATTGATCAGCTCACGTCTACGTCACATCTGAGCTATCGTCCTCATATCCTCCCCCGAGAGTCTGCCATGTCCAAGTGACCTCTGAGCAAACCTCTCCCTACGACTATCACCAGTCGTCAACTCAACTTATCACCTGCCCTAAAGATGAATTCTCTCTTTCCATTACAGACGTCATGATCGATAATACGTGTGGTTTTGAGCGCATGTCTTTCATGGATGGATTTTCAGGATATAACCAAATTAAAATGAATCCTGAAGATGAGAAGCATACTGCTTTTCGTACACCATTAGGAGTATATTGCTATACAGTCATGCCTTTTGGATTGAAGAATGCCGGGGCCACATATCAACGAGCTATGAGTAACATATTCCATGAGCATTTACGCAAAACGGTAGAATGTTACATAGATGATATTGCTGTCAAAAGCTGCCTCAAGGATAATCACATTCAAGACTTGAAGACAGTATTTGATTTGATGCGCCAACATCAACTCAAAATGAACCCTACAAAGTCCTTTCTTGGTGTATCCAGTGGCAAATTTTTGGGATTTATCATTACTACTAGAGGCATTCAAGTTGACCCTGATAAAATAAAAGCTATCCTAGAAATACGATCGCCCCGTAATCTCAGAGAACTTAGGGGATTTCAGGGTCGTCTAGCTTATATCAGGAGATTCATATCCAATCTCTCTGGAAGATGCCAACCTTTTTCTCGTCTAATGAGGAAAGGTGTGTCATTTGTATGGGACGAAGCCTGTCAACAAGCGTTTAATGACATCAAACGCTATCTTACGAATCCTCCAGTTCTGGTGCCTCCTGTCATAGGAAGATTATTTTTGTTGTATGTTCGAGCAATGGATCATTCTTTAGGGGCTCTCCTCGCACAGAAGAACAATGAGGGTTATGAACAGGCTATATACTATCTAAGCAGGATGATGGTCAGAGTAGAACACAGGTATAACCCAGTGGAAAAAGAATGCTTGGCCCTAATGTTTGCCATCCAGAAGACACGATATTATGTGACAGGCCAAACTATTCATATCATATCCAGAATCAACCCACTTCGGGTATTGATGAATAAGCCAAGTATTCTTAATTCTTGACTCGCAACTTGGGCAATGATATTGACAGCGTATGATATGGTGTACGTCCCTCAAAAATTCGTGAAAGGTCAAGCCTTGGCTGATTTCTTAGCTGCCCATCCAATTCCAGAAACCTCCAAATTATATGATGACATTCTCGATGAAGTTGCAGAATATAATTTGGCAATGGAAGGTGATACATGGCAGCTATTCTTTGATGGTGTTTCCAGAACTGGTCCCAAGGAAAACGTGGTTTCAGGTGTAGGGATTATTCTAGTGACTCCCGATAAACTCGTCATTTATCGAGCATATTCTCTTAGTGAACCATGCTCTAATAATGTAGCAGAGTATAATGCTCTATTAATTGGGCTTCAAGTTGCTAAAGAATTGGATGTTGAATACTTGAAAGCTTTTGGTGATTCTCAGCTGATCGTCAATCAGATCAGAGGAATATATGAAGTCCGCAATCCAGATCTCATTCCTTATCACCGAACAACAATCGAGATAGCAATGTCTTTTAAAGTATTTTTCTTAGAACATGTTCTTCGATCTCAAAATTTGGAAGCTGATGCTCTGGCCAGTCTAGCTGCAGATCTAGCTATTCCTATAAGAAGGCAGAATTCGATAATTCTTCTTAACAGAGATTTGTTTTGTATGAAAAATAATTTTTACCTAGAATGCAGCTATGTTATAAACATGGTTCCTCCTAAGAGAGATTGAAGAAGTTCCTTTATAGACTTCGTGTCATATAAAATCTTACCAGAGGATCCTAAAGAAGTAGCATCTATCAAAAGACGATCGCTACGTTTCTATTTTGATGCTTCTTCACAAAGTTTGTATCACCGAACATATGATGGACTATTGTTACGATGTCTCTCTGGTAATGATGCAAGGCAGGTTATCCGAGAAGCTCATGATGGAGTATGTGGAGCACATCAACCAGGTCCTAAGTTACAGGATCGTATCAGGAGGATGGGCTACTACTGGCCTACTATGATTGCAGATGCCGTGGAATATGCAAGAAAATGCAAAGCCTGTCAGGTTCATGCAGATTTCATACATCAACCTTCTGAATATTTATATCCTACTATTTCATCATAGCCCTTTGAAGCATAGGGTATGGATATCATTGGTCCTATTCATCCTTCATCTTCTAGAGGACATCGGTTTATATTAGCTATCACTGATTATTTTTCCAAATGGGCGGAGGCAATTCCTCTTGCTGAGGTAAAGACATCCAATGTGATCAGCTTTATCAAGGATCATGTAATTTATCACTTTGGGATACCCCGAAGGATAATTCATGACAATGGGTCTTAATTCATCAGTCAAGCGTTTTACCAATTTTGCGATAAAAATCAGATACAAAATATGGCCTCAACGGCATATAATCCTGCTGCAAATGGTTTGGCAGAAGCCTTCAACAAAACTATTATCAAACTCTTGAAGAAATTTGTCTCTTCGAACAAAAAAGATTGGAACGAGAAATTGGGGGAATGTCTGTGGGCATGCCGCACATAGGTACGAATACCAACGGGTTGTACTCCATTTTTATTAGTTTACGGGTGTGAAGCAGTTCTCCTTATTGAAATTCAAATTCTATCACTCAGAATAGCAGTAGCTAATGAGCTGACTAAGGAAAATAATGATCGTTTAAGACTTCAAGAGATAGAAGGGTTAGATGAAAGACGTCTTCAAGCTCAACAGCGTATTGAGTTCTACCAAGCACGCATCTCTGGAGCTTTTAATTAAAAAGTGAAGAAAAGAGTGTTCAAAGTTGGTGAGCTAGTTTTAGCTATGAAGAGACCAATGATCATTACACATAAAAGTAAGAGAAAATTCCAGCCCAAATGGGAGGGCCCCTATGTGATTGAAACAACATTTTCAAATGGCGCTTACAGATTAGCCAAGCCTAATGGAGATTTGATAATGGCTCCTATCAATGGCAAATTCTTGAAGAAGTATTATGCTTGAGCTCCCTTGCTTAATGGAGTATGACAAAGATTTCATTCTGATGATACTATCTACAAAAATTTAGTTGGATCATATTCTATCATGTTCATATTACCTCTGAATAGATATGTTTAACTAATTTGAAACTTCAAAATCTATCATGTCCATATTACCTCTGATAGTGTTTTGTATACAAATTTAGTTGAATCATATTCTATCATGTTCATATGACCTCTGAATAGATATATTCAGCAAAACCAGTTACCAAAAGTATATCATGTCCATATTACCTCTGATATCACTTTCATCTTAGCCTATCATTTATATTCTAAGTGATGGGTCCACAGAATCAGAAAATATATCTTTATTATCTCTGAGAATTACAAATTACATGAAGGAGCAAAAAAGTACATAATACATCATTATGGAGGAGCAGTTAAATCATGGATTTGTTGTACTAAAGCAGCCATCCTTTCATTCCTGGAATTTAAAATTTTGGTGCGAGCCAGTTCCAGTCTTGCTTCGTCATTACTAAAAAGAGACAGTTCAGACAGAGAATCAACAAAACTTGCGTGGATGACACCCACATGTGTCAAGTTCTGCTGAGCCGTATTCACTTGGCCCTCTAATACATCACTAACTAGCGATGCTTTGAGAAGCCTCTCCTTTGTTTGAGCAAGTTCATCTTCAAGTTCTTGAATCCTCACTTCATATCCCTCACATT
Source organism: Iris macrosiphon (assembly GCA_036927795.1). Classification (NCBI taxonomy): domain Eukaryota; kingdom Viridiplantae; phylum Streptophyta; class Magnoliopsida; order Asparagales; family Iridaceae; genus Iris; species Iris macrosiphon. The sequence continues at coordinate 588,574 of JAYESA010000083.1, forward strand.
CGGCATGGCACTGAGCTATCTGAGGAATACTCTCCACCAATACGGCTTGCTCTTTCTCCATCTCTTGTTGTTGTTCCTGGATGGATTTGTTTAACATTTCTGTCTTTTGAGCAAGTTCCGAAGTTAGGGAGTCATACTCAGCCTGAACCAAGTCATTGATGCTGCCACTGGATAATTGCAAATATTCGTTAATGGGTTGTTCTAAACTATTAACCATTTGCTCTAGCGCATTAGCTCTGTTAGCGTCATTAAAAATTTTAATTTGTGCTATAGTGAGCTTGCAAGAGGTCTTCAAAGCATCAAAGCCTAGATTCTTCGCCAGCACCATGGATATTAATTCTTTTAAAGTAAGGTAGAATATGCTAGTATATTGTTCAACTAGCATAGTAAGGCTCGAATGGAAGCTGGGAGTGGCTGCAACATCAGTACATTTCTTTGCTGGAATGACTGCAGAAGATGTTGCCACAGTAGTTGCTTCAACATATGGCGCGACAAAAGAAGAGACACCAACAACAGTTGAAGTTGTTGGCATGCTAGACGAAGGTGGGATTATCTCTGAGAATGTTGCGGTTTCAAGGCACACTTCTTCGACAGTGGTCACAGCCGTTTCAGTAGCTGAATCTGCAATAAAAGCAGAGGTTGTTTCAGCTCCGCCTTCCCCAGAAATGTCTTCACCTGAAAATAAGATAAGAGAAAGTTAATATCAATTTAATGTTAAATTCTCCCGAAAAAAGCGTAAAGACAATATTTACCCATGGCCGATGGTATGTATATTGCGTCTGCAGCATGTATAGCTAAATCATTTCTTAATGATGCTAAATAAGCTATCATTCCTGGAGAGTAAGGTACACCAAGTGACGCTTGAGGGTCGTCATCCCAGTTATCACCCAAATCTACTCGAGGTTCATCATGTGGAATCTCACTTGAAATATTTACAGATGAAGGAGGGGATAATCCCATTATTTGTCTAGTAAGTGATGATAAAGGTACATTGATTATTAGAGAGCTCGGCCTCGAAGGCGATAGAGAAGCATCACCAGTAACGGTGGTAGATGTAATGGCGGCAGTAGTCATTGGCAAAAAATCTCCAGCACTTTCAGCTAGGACTGTGGATGCTCCTTCTTTAAAAGGCGAAGGGCGATGAGGGGATATAGAATCCCTAATCACAGAATCATCCCTAATAGGGGAAATAATAGGTTCACTCCTGGAAGAGGCCCCCTTGGTGGAAGTCCTTTTAGGACCTCTAGTAGTTTGCTTCTTCTTACGAGGTGAAGGCTCTTTCTGAGTAGAAGCCTTTCTTTTATTGGAAATTATGAGAGGCTCTGTTGGTGGAGCTGTTATGCCTCTCGGTAATATCAATAAATAATCGTCTGCCCCAGTAGTCTTATCACCTTCATCAGAGGAAATAGATGGTATCTCCTCTCTTCTAGTGAATTTATGGGACGGCATTCTGAAACTTCCATATACATCAAAATCATGATGGAAAGTATTAATGGACGCATAAAATTATGCGTATGAATGAAGAATGCGCAATTCTATGGAGAGAGAAGTCACGGGACAGCAAAGGTTGCTTCAGTACAACCCATGATGAAATAACGCCATCCTCTAGCTCCATCAATAAGCCCACCTTTGAATTTAAAGCTGGTGATGGGATTTTCCACATGCAACTGATCATATCTAAATTGCCTGGCGAAACGGCTAGGCAGATAAGGTTCCAGGTAGCAGTGATCCTCACTTCTATATAGCAGGTGGGAAGGTCTAATACAGACCAACCAGTAAAATGCTTCAGGAGAAAGAATGGACTTCCCCTGACCTATATTACGAAGTTTAGCCCCCTGCTGATTAATATGTACGGGGGGGACTATACAGAAAATTTCTAACTATGGGCAAAATTCAGTGCTATTCGACAATCTATGACGCTAGTCACATTCCAGGAAAAATTCTTGTAATTCAACAGGAAGTTATTGCCCGAACCACTAGCAGATCCGGGAGACATCACTCTGGTGTTATGAAGGACTAACCATCCCATCAGATATAAGAATGGTAATTATACTCTGGGATATCCTTTGCGCTGACTGGTATTGGCCAGCAGTCCATCAGTAATAGCCCTCAGGCCAGCTTGTATCCTGTATACCATGGCAGGGAGTAGGCCAAATCTGGCTCCAAATACCAAACGTACTGCAGGCCATAGGGTGTTGCGATGAATATGATCTGCAGACACAATGCCAGGCACCACCCATCGGCGTAGCCAAATAGAAAGAAAGCCAGCCAGTTAAGCTTCTTTTGACAGAGGCTTTCGACAATGCCTCATATAACTGTAGGCTTTGGTCCCTGCAGGATAACTATCTATATCTTCATTGAGAACACAATCTGGAGCTTCTGCATCCTCAATAAGGTCATCTATTGTGTTGGCATTAAGAATACCCAGAGGGTTCAAAGGTTTGTCTTTGCCTTCTACAACTTTGTCCTGCTTGGCATTTCTAGCCTGATGGAAGAAACTGTAAGATACCCACTTGTTAATATGAGCTAAATCAGAAGGCTCTCTGTAAAAAGTGGTGCATGCAAGATAGTGGCTCATCAATTCTTGGTATACAGCCACTACTCGAGGGTTGGTATCTTTCAACTCTCTATTGGTGGGAATGTATTCTTCATAGGGAGTGTCTCCCATTGGCAGTTTTGAGATATCTGCCATCTCATGAAGTGCTAGGCCCAACTCACCTATTGGAGTAGCAAAAGTCCTAGTAAACGAGTTATATCGTTCCATCAAAGCTAAGAACAAATTTGTGTTGATAGGCAGTCCAACACTAGTAGCACTGACAGTATCATATAAGTTGATACTTTCTAGCTCCACTTGAAAATGCTTCAGGGCCCATGCAGTTAATCTGGCCCATCGAAGATTGTGGAGGTTAAGCCATCCACTGGTACGAGGGTTAACTTTGGGATATACTCCTCCCTGCCCCCATGAAGTCATTGTAGAAAGTTGCTATCAGAAACGGCTGGATCAAGGAAGAGTCTTCACTAGGGACGCTGCCTGGTAGTAAACCTCTGAAGGGCACAATAGGACCTGAGGGACTACTTACGAAGGATCCTCGGTCTAATCTCTTCTTATAGAAGATCTTCCCTGGCGGTCCATGAAGATCAGGAGTCAGAATCTGTGCCATCCTTCTGGGATGTGTGGCATGGAAAAATGCAGAGATGGGGTAGTCTCTGAACATCTTTGGCAGGTACATAATAGTGCCCTCAACAGAAAATACCCAGTCTTTCTTCTTGGGCTTTGTTTGGGATTACTTATCAATAGCATCTCCAAATAAGAAAGCTAGTTTCTTATACTCGGTTCCATCTATGTATGTCAAGGGTTCTCCGCTGATCATAGTTAGCAACATTCTTTCTCCTTGGGCCAAGATCAGAATTCCCCTTTCTTTAGGATACTCATTTCCAGAGATGGGGAAAGTTATATGGAACAAGTCCTCCAAATAGTTGGAATTTAACATTCCAACAGCAGAACCCATTACTTCAGCCAGAAGGGAGATCTGTAGGTCCACTGCAAAAGAAAGCAAGAGAATAAGTCAGTTTTATGCTGGAATTTACTTTCAGTGCGTAAAACGCAAGGTGAGTAAAAATCTTATAGTATACGCCAAATTTGACAGTCCGAATTTTTACGCCAGATTGCAAAATATGGAGTTTTACGCTGATACATTAAAATGTGGGCGTAATCTTGCAGTATACGCCAAATTTAATAGTCTGAGTTTTTATGTCAGATTGTAAAAGATGGAGTTTTACACTGATACGTTAAAATGTGGGCGTATCGATAAATCATCTCTGTGCATCATCTTCCTCGAAGAGACTCTTAGCACAAAAGATAACCTTACACATACACGTATAACGTGTGCGAAGGGTTTTTATTTCTTGAAGTTTTACCTGTGATGTCCGGTGCACAGCTAGACAGCGGAGCACTTCGTTCAGAATGAGGCTCGCTTGGCCTAGGAGGAGTCGCTCGTGCTTGAGCAGATGAGCGAGATGATGAAGCGGCTTGCTTTCCTTTAGCGGTGGAGGTCTGTTTTGGTGCCATGGCAGAAAAGAAGGGTTTTTCAGAAAGAGATGAAGGATTTTTCAGAAAGAGATGAAGGGTTTTTCTCTCTCATGACCTAGGCCTATTTATAGAGTTCAAATGATTCTTCGAATCCTTAATCAAATCCGATCTTATTATAGTCAGTTATGATTTGGGACCATGTCAGCAGATAATTTGAAAAGGAAGACAGATAGGCATGCTGCGTAAAGGATACATCAGATGCTATGATCTATGATTTTACGTGCAGAGCAAGGATCTATGATTTTACGCTCAGAGGCTACGGATCTATGATTTTATGCTCAGAGGCTACAGATCTATGATTTTATGCTCAGAAGCTACAGATCTATGATTTTACGCTCAGAGGTTACAGATCTATGATTTTACGCTCAGAAGCTACAGATCTATAATTTTACGCTCAGAGGCTATAGATCTATAATTTTACGCTCAGAAGCTACGGATCTATGATTTTACGCGCAGAGCAAGGATCTATAATTTTACGCTCAGAGGCTACGGATCTATGATTTTACGCTCAGAGGCTATAGATCTATTATTTTATGCTCAGATGCTACGGATCTATGATTTTATGCGCAGAGCAAGAATCTATGATTTTACGTGAAGAACAAAAATCATAAATTACGCGGGACAGATCAGTTAGCAGAATACGCGTATATATTGATAATCTGAGTTTTACGCTCGAGAAAGCCAGTTACAAGAGTTTACGCAGAAAATACTCTTTTGATTCCATATTATTTTCAAACATTACAAGTGCCTGAAATATGCAAATATCAGCGTTTGCAAACAGACGACGAGTATTCAGTAACTTCTCTTCTTCTTCAGTCGAGAGGACTTTATCGGACGAAGGGCTAAAGAGCTCCCTGAAAATGTCTATCTTTATTAGAGATGCCTCTTCTTCTTTGGCCATTGGTAGTTCATTCGAAGTTTAGCCAGGATCTTTTATATCTAGTTCAAGGATGGTCTGTTCGACGGACATTTCTTGCCCTATCTCGAGAATCTTTCGAGAAGCCATTTTTTAAAATGATGTTCTGAACAGATGTTCTTCGTATTTATAAAGGAGAAATGATAGTTCAGAATTCTATGCGACTTCTCGTCAAAACAGCATGACAATGGGATATTCAAGACAATTTAATGTTAAAGAGTTTTTACGTATCTTCCTTATGCGTAAAAGTTGGAACGTGAGTGGTACATATTTATCAGAGTCTGCGTAAAAAATTACTCAAGCATGTCGAAGCTGCGTATTACCAAACTTCCTAACAGCAACATGGCAAATCAATAGTGTATAAAAGAAGACAAGTTTATTAATCATGATTACATATGATGGAAATCCATTTTACAAAGGATTTTTCATTAATATTCAAGATCACGATTACATATGATAGAAATCTATTACGCTAGGTTCTCATCTGATGGAGATCTTCATTTCTTCTTCTACAGCTCTTCTTCGGCTCCTATACGCTGGGTGCCAAGAAAATGGTGAATGGAGGAAGGATACAAAACTGGGCCTGTTTAAATTATTCAAGCCCACCCTCCATACGTCATTGGCGGCCATGCTTAGAATTATGATTGGGATTCAGACCCAACACAATACTGGAAGACACGGCCAAGCTGCACCCCAGGATCCAGCTTTATAATAGGGGAAAATACAGCTAGCAAGCTGTGTGGTCTAATACGATCCTTCCTCTCTCTTTGACGAATTGCCATATAAAATCGCTGATTACCTCGAGCAAAGGAAGCTATGATATCCCTCCATGGTCCATCATTGCAGAGAATATTTGTTCGAAGACGTCTCTTTTTACGGGTCCTTATATGCTGGAAGAGCATAATCTTCTTCTTTCTCAGTTCAGCACAATGAATCTCAATATTCATCTTTGTGGTAAAGGAAGTATAAAAAATCAAGTTTATTTGCTTGCCCTTATATAGGCAGAAGAGAACGTACGAATTCCAACAACTTCTTAAATATAGCAAAGAAATTAGCCTCGAAGAATGAGTCAAATTTGACCATTTTATGCTTCATTCAAAGTATTTCAAATTACGAGGAATTTGAAAACATTGAAGGGGGTCTTGTAGAAGCATGAAATATGCTGGAGAATTGTTCGCGTATTTTATAGTCAAAATCCCCAACATACATGAAGTCCCTCTTTGCATAAAATACCTTCAAGGTTGTTTGGCGTAAAAGTTGTTTGGCATAAAAGTTGTTTGGCATAAAACAGAGCCTCAGAGCTGTCCGCGTAAAGCAGAGCTTCAGAGCTGTCTGCATAAAACAGAGCCTCAGAGCTGTTCATATAAAATTTAAAATACACAGCATAAAGTTCTTCAGAGCTGCCTACGTAAAACAGAGCTTTAAGGCTGTTGGCGTAAAAAAGGGCTTCAGAGCTGTCCGCGTAAAACAAAGCTTCAAGGCTGTTTGGCGTAAGAGGTTGCTATACCTTCCTGCGTAAAGTTAAAATATGTTGTTTTTAATGCAGCGTAAAGTGGTACGAGGAACCCTTCGTATTCCTCGGATGAATTTGTCAGTCAAATCAGTGAACCTGACATCTGACAAAAGTACTGCACGGCTGTGATGATAATTTTTGCACAGAGACCAGGTTGTCGTTTTGCGATATATTCTTGATACAAGTCATTTTTACGCATACAAAGGAAGAAAAAGGGGGTCTTCTAAATACGTTGCCTATTCTACAGTAACAAAAATGAGTTTTTACGCTCAAGATAAGACAAAATCAGACACCACATCAAAAGTTGTTTCTTGTACAGAGCTCGAAGCATATCTCTGCATTTAATGCACGAGATTGAGGCATATTTCTGTATTTAATGCACGAGATTTCGTTCTATGTTCAAAATTTGTCATGACTGGGAAAGCTAAGACTGAGACTAATACGCTCAAATCAATATCCTTGCATTTTATGCCAACCAGGCTATTTTCAACTATAGGAGTGCGCCGTATGCTATCTCCTCAAAATACGCCAACTTGGCTATATGTGTAAAGGTACGTGGATAAGGCTACTTAGCCCAGAATATGCTCAAGACCTCAGTCGTGAAGGATAATTAGCTATTTTATGCTGGTTATCTATTATTCATGAATCATCAAGCTTTATGCAAGGAGCAGTTACCTACGTGGCTTGCATGCCATGATCTTCGAGAAGCAGTTATACGTGTTACCTTATAAAGGGATACGTGTCATACGCAGGTTCAGAAGATCACTTGAACGTGGGTAGCAGTTATTATAACCGCAGCGTAAAGGAGGCAATCTTCTTCACAGTTTGGCCTTTTACGCCAACGAGACAGTTATTTGGCTTTTACGCCAACCAGGTAGTTACCTACGTGGCTTGCATGCCATGATCTTTGAGAAAGTAGTTATACACGTTACCTTATAAAGGGATACATGTCATATGCAGATTTAGAAGATTATTTGAACGTGGGTAGCAGTTATTATAACCGCAGCGTAAATGAGGCAATCTTCTTCATAGTTTGGCCTTTTACGCCAACAAGACAGTTATTTGGCTTTTACGCCAACCAGGCAGTTATTGGATTGATCTCTATAAATAGAGACTCCTAGACAGACAAACAGAAAGAGCAAAAGAAAAAGGAGAGAGAGGAGACAAAGGTGTTTTGGCTGACAACTTTGGCAACAAGAATTCGACCCTACTTGCAACTTTCCTTTGACCGGCTTTTGCCTTCAGTTCAGAGAAAGTTTGAAGCTTCTTCTACAACACTTCTTCATCATCGTGTAGTCCAAGGAACAAAGTGATCGACCGTAGATCAGACTTCCATAGCAATACTCCCCAGAATTATTTTTTTATTGTACTTAACATCCTCGTATAGGATTTATTGTACTTTTCTTTTTTTTCTTGTTTGTAAACAAAAGGTTTCGTATAAACCTCTCTTTTGTTTATCCACAATCCATAATATAAACAACAAGGGGTACTAAAATAAAAACTGGAACATAAACGCCAGTCTCGAATATCATAGTACAACCAAGAATGTCTGGTGGGAACAAACCTACTACTATGACAAAATAAAAGTACTGAATGACAGATAAAAAGAGTAATGACTAGGGCATATGCTGACTAGATAATGATGCTCCCAATCCTAGGCAGAAGGCCTACCAAGTGATCACAGAAACTCTGACGGTAGCACCTCTAGCTCCTCAGCTGTAGCGTACCTAGTCTCCTGTCCTAGGCCGTACACTGTGGGGTAATATGCCTTGTCCATATCTGAAAAGGTACCAGGTCCTCAGAGGGACGTAACAAGATACATAGAAACATGCCATATATATAAATACTAAATAAAATAAATATAATAAGGGTGTGCTAACCATCTAAGTGAATGTAATATGAGGACAACTTTGGTACGTATGGGTAGGCATAGGCATAACGTCCATACCGCTCTGAAGAACGAGGAAGCTGCATAGAATATAATGTCCATATCGCTCCAAAGAACGTAGAATCTGCATAGAATATAACGTCCATATCGCTCCGAAGAACGTGGAATCTGCATAGAGGGAGTCATTGGATCCGTGGCTCCTTCGGATACTACGGATTCTAATGCGTGTACACCATACGCCTACTAGTTGTCCTCCCCACCCAATGTAGATACACAAGTCGAATACTCGACGTGCATACCACGTATCTATATGCCCAGTCTCTACTAATACAAAATCCTGAATTATGCACTAACTGTGATGCATGTCACACGTACCGATAGCTAGTCGAGTACGCAAACCCGCATCCAAATATGAATTTGTCACAGTAAAACGTGTAAGAGTGTCAGGTCTCGGAAGATATCAGAGTATCCTCTCTATGGGGTGAGTCTACTACTGGCTAGGTCAAGTATACTACTCATTGACACATCCGTCGACTGCATCCGAGTCAATCTCGGATGTGCACAGTCATATAAAATAAAGCAACAAGATATCATACAACATATGCATCATTTAATTTAAACAGTAAATATGGCAAGGTATCTTGCCTGAGTCCTCAAGTTGTGAATGCCAATAGCCTGCTCCTACAGTATCTCCTGGCTGGTCCAATGACCCTAAATACACAATATAATATAGCAATCTCGCATCAGACACTAAAGTAATACATACACAAACTACGATGCTGCTCTTAGGTACTGACGCAAGATCACGGCTGGTCGACTACAGAGTCGCGTGTGCACGTAGCTAAGGTGTACATGTGTTCTGTCCTCAGTTACCATGTACCTCACGACAATAACTTACCGAAGTTATGGTTTACGAACTACTTATGTGTTGTATAATTATATGTCATTATACCTCATGTTACAGTGTACTGATCTAGGTTTTTAGGTGAAATACAAGTCCCTTATACAAGTCATAATATTAGGGTCATTACTAATTCATTAATTACTAACTTATTAATTATTATCTAATCTGATTAAGCATACACACATTCACATATAGGGTTTAACATACTACTCGTGTCCAAATCTATGACAGACGACGCAATGATACGATGCTACAATAATACGACGATACAATGAAGAAGAGGGACTAGAGAACGAGTACATAGTTCGCTGACGAGGGGGTCTGCTCGTCGACGGCTTTCCTCCGGCGGGGCGGAGCTCCGGTCGTTGTACGATAGTCAAGGCAGCAGCGGCAGTAACTGTAGCAGGTGCAGCAGCGGCAGCAGTAGCCTGGCAGCGGCGACAGCGGCGGTTTAGCAGTGGAGAAGTGGTCAGGGTCATGGGGAAGGGGGTGCTGGTCGGCCTGGCGGTGGTGGCTGGCGGTGCTGGAGGTGGTGGTGGTTGGGAGCAGTCGGGCGGCTTGGGGGAAGTCGACTTGGGGTCAGGTTTGATGGATGATTGGGATGGTTGATGGCGGTGGTACAGGCGGCCTGAGGGGGTGGTCCGGTGGCTAGGGGGTGGTGGTGTTAGGAAGTCGGGTAAGGGAGAGGGGCACACGGGTTGAAGAGGGGGCTAGAAGTTTGATGGTGAGATAGTTTTTAGGGTTTCAATGTAGCAATGTGTATTTATATGGGAGGAGGATTTATGGGTTGACCTCGAAGTTTGGGCCTATCTGGACTCTCTGGGGTGGGGGTTGGTCCATATGAAAGGGTGTACATGGGCTTGGTTAGGTCTTGCTTTGGGGTAAAATTGGCCTCTAATTTAATTAAATTAAAAACTAATGCACACGGCGTTCTTTTGTCAATTGAAAACACATAGGATTAAATTTGGGTAGAACACAAGAGTCATGGGCATAGCAGGCTCAGAATAGGTTAATACCCTAATTTGGGTTATAGGGAATTGGGTTGTGGTTGTGCCTCAAATTCAAATAGGAATGGCCAATTATGAGAATTTGGGTTTATAGGAATAATACAAGAACGTTTGTGACGAATATTGTGCTGCTAAAATGATGTGCAATATTGATTATCTAAAAGTTACACAAGGGTCAGATGGGTAGTCTGGCATGTCTAAGAAATGTGTATTTAATTAGTTTGAGGGTAACTACTAGTGTAGCGCTCCAAACGTCGAAGCAACGGTAAGGTGTATTAAGACACATAATTGTTGTACATTAATATTAATTGTATCCAAATTAATCCTAGTCTCTCAATCTAAATTAAATTAATCCTAAATTGGACGAGGGGGTTTACAACTAGACTGGCTCATTATCAGTCCATTCAGCAGTTCGGCCAGCAGCATCATAGTACAGGAAAACAAAAGCAGTACAGCAGCAGCAGATTCAGAGGCCTTTGTCTCCACTGGCTCAGGCATTCTAGCAGAGGTTGCAGATATATGCGCAGGCCCAGGCACAAGCAACACCTATAGGTCAGCAGAGGAGACCAACACCCAGAAGGCAGGGTCAAGACTTTTTGCTATCGATGGAGAAGGCTTTGGAAGCAGAAGAGGTAGTAGCAGGTACCATTCTCGTCCACTTTCTTTCAGCTTCAGCTTTATTTAATTTGGGTGCATGGAATTAATTTATATTTGTACGCTTTACGACACGAGTTGGATTGGAGTCTGAGTCCTTAACTATAAGATTTAATATACTTACTGGTAATAGTCTCATGGGAGTAGATAGAGTATATCCCTCGTATAGAGTTATAGTGTACTGGAACGTATTTCTTGCGAGGCTGATAGAGTTTCCTATGGGTGATTATGATGTCGTTCTTGGGATGGATTGGTTGAGTGTGAGACACGCAATGATAGATTGCCATAGTGGCAAGGTTATCTTTCATGTACCAGGTGAGGAGGAGTTCTCATTCTTGAGAGGTTCAGTAGAGTCACCGGTGGTTACATTGATACTGGCGGAGGCCGAGGAGGCATAGTTTCCCAGGAGAGTTTGTGAGTTTCTTGACGTATTTTTCGACGAGCTACTAGGTGTACCACCAGTTAGAGTTATGAATTTCTACATTAATTTGATCCCAGGAGCAGAGCCAATTTTAGAGAGAGTTTATAGGATATCACCATCTGAGTTGGAGATCTTGTACCGGATGATTGAGGATTTGAAAGCCAAGGGATTCATTAGACCTAGTGCATCACCTTGGGGAGTCCCGTTACTTCTTGTTAAAAAGAAGGATGGTTCATTGCATTTAGTTATTGATTATTGAACACTAAATGCGATAACTATTAAGAACAAGTATCCCTTCTCTAGGATAGATGACTTATTTGATCATCTTAGTGGGGCAGTTGTATTTTCTAAGATCGATTTATGGTATGGGTATCATAAGATCAGAGTCAGAGAACAGGACATACCTAAGACGGTGTTCAGATCTAGATATAGTTATTGGAATTTCCTAGTTATGTTATTTGGAGCGACCAATGCACCAGCTATATTCATCTCTCTCATGAATAGTATCTTCATGCCTTACCTAGACCAGTTTGTTATAGTATTTATTGATGATATCTTGGTCTATAGTCGGAGTAAGAAAGAGCATGAGCAGCATCTTTACATCGTTCTTCAGATTCTTTGAGAGCAGCAGCTATACGCGAAGTTCAACAAGTGTGAGTTCTGGCTTAATCGTATCCCATTCTTGGGATATATCATTTCTAGTGGAGGAGTCGAGGTAGATTCCAAAAAGGTGGAGACTATTAAGAGTTGGCCAGTTCCCGTACATCTTTAAATATGTACAATTTCCTGGGTCTAGCAGGCTACTACAGGCAATTTATGGCATTTGCTAGGATCTCCACACCCTTGACACGGTTTATGTGTAAGGATGTGTGCTTTGAGTGGTCAGATGCTTATCAGACTTCTTTTGAGAAGCTCAAGCGGAGTTTAATTTTGGCTCCTATTCTGACACTTCCAGTAGGACCAGGTGGATCTCAGTGTATTATGATGCTTCAGGAGTGGGACTAGGGTGCGTCCTTATGCAGCATGGCAGAGTGACAACTTATGCGTCTCGGCAGCTTCGAGACCATGAGAAGAGTTATCCAACGCATTATCTTGAGTTGGCAGCAGTAGTGTTTGCACTTAAGCTCTAGAGGCATTACCTATATGGTGATCGAGTGGAGATCTTCACAGACCACAAGAGCTTGAGGTATGTATTCACACAGAAGAAACTCAATATGCGACAGAGGAGGTGGCTCGAGTTATTATCGGTCTATGATCTTGACTTTCAGTATTATCCAGGGAAGGCCAATGTCGTAGCAGACATTTTGAGCAGGAGAGGAGAAGATTACTTCTTGATAGAGAAGTGCAAGATTTTGGAGGATCTGCAGAAGATAGGTATCAAGGTAGTATTACCTGGTAATATCGGTTTTATGGCAAGTTTGTAGGTCTAGTCTTCTGTAGTTGAGAGGATCAGAGAAGAGAAGACTGGTGATGTCAAGCTTCAGTAGTTCATAGCAGAGTGTGAGTCAGGACGCAAACCAGAGTTGAGCATCATTCATGAGGATGGGACTCTGAGGTTTGGGAGTTGACTTTGTGTGCCGAGAGGAGATATTCGGCAGAAGATTATGTTAGAGGCCCACACTTCTCAGTACTCAGTGCATCCAGGAGGGACGAAGATGTATCGGGATATCCGTTAGCACTTCTGGTAGAATGGTATAAAGAGAAAGATAGCTTGATTCGTTTTTCGGTATTTTGTATGTCAGCAGGTTAAGGCTGAACATCAGAGACCGGCCGGACTACTTCAGCCTTTACCAATTTTGGAGTGGAAGTGAGACCACATTACTATGGACTTTATGACTGGTCTTCCTAGATCCCCGTTTGGTAGAGATGCTATATGGATTATAGTGGATCGACTCATAAAGGTTACTCACTTTCTTCTATTTAGAGTGCGCCAGTCTACAGAGGAGCTAGCCAAGATATACATGAGGCTGATAGTAAGATTGCATGGCATGCCAGTTATTATAGTCTAAGATAGAGATTCGCGGTTCACTTCTCATTTTTTGGCAGAGCCTACAGCAGAGTCTGGGTACTAGGTTGAAGTTCAGTTTAGCCTACCATCCGCAGACAAACGGGCAGTCAGAATATACTATTCAGACTTTAGAGGATATGCTTCGAGCTTGTACACTTGACTTTGGTGGATCTTGGTAGGATCACTTACATTTAGTAGAGTTCTCATATAACAACAGCTTCCAGGTGAGCATTCAGATAGCACCCTTCGAGGCTTTATATGGTAGGAGATGCATATCATAGTTAGCTTGGAATGACATTGGCGAGAGGCAGATGCTTGGTCCAGAGATTATTGCTCAGTCGGTTGGAATGATTAGGCAGATCAGAGAGCATCTCAGAGTGGCTCAGGTTCGCCAGCGTCATTGGGCAGATCAGCGCCATCATCATCTTGATTTCTCTATCGACGACCATGTATTTCTAAGAATTTTGCCTACCAGTGGAGTTATCATATTTGGAGTATGGGAAAAGCTTAATCCCAGATATATAGGTCCGTTCAATATTCTCGAGTGAGTTGGAGACGTATCATATCATCTAGCTCTTCCACTATCGCTTCATGAGGTACATGACGTCTTTAACGTATCTCAGTTGCGTCACTATATTCCAGACCTCAGCCATATCCTGGATCATTCTGAGTTGGTCGTTGGTACCGACCTATCATGAAAGGAGAGGCTTATGTATATTTTGGACCAGAATGAGAAGGTTCTCAAGAACCAGACTATCGGATTAGTTCAAGTTGCTTGGGGGCATCACTCACTGGGCGAGTCGACGTGGGAGTGTGAGGACGATATGCGTACTCGTTATCCATTTTCCTTCGACTCGGGAGGTATACTTATTTGTATGCCCGTGTCTTATCTTAGCCTGTGCATGTGATTGATTGTTAGCTTATTTGTTATGTCTGTTATTGTTTTCTTTTCTAATTTCTTGTTGTTTCCCAGGAAATTTATGCTCACATAAGTTTTCTTCTTGTCTTTTGGTTTTGCTCTTGCTTTCTTGGATTTGCTTGTTAGTTGATTATGAATCCTTAAAGAAATTCTGAGGACAAAATTTTTCTAAGGAGGGGAGAGTTGTGAGACTCGTCTCACAGTATTCGTATTTTATGCAGATACATATTTTTGTGCTATTTATTGCATTATATTGGTTCTCGGGAAAGCTTAAAAATTATTAAAATTAAAACTTTACTACCTGACCGGTATACCGATGGTATACTACAGTATACCGATGGTATACTGCTCGACGGATATTTATTTTACTTTTTGAGATATTTTCGGTAATTTCTCTATAAATAGCCCTTGAATTTTTTTTTCTCTTTTTCTTTCTCTCTCTTCTCTTCACCCTTTTTTCCTCAAGCTTGGAGCTTGGTCTTGCAACTTGGAGTGTGGTTTCTGAACCCCTTCGTGGTGGTGGACTAGAAGATTTAGGCTGGAAGCTCGCTTTAGGCAAGTACATATTGCCTATTTTGTGAACTTCTCTTACTTTTTGTTATTTTACTTTCATGGAGCTTTGGTTATTATTTTTTAGCTTAGACATACTTTACTATTATTTTTTATATCGTAATTTCTAGCCTTTTGACCGTTTTGATTTTGATTTCTGCTAGAATCTTGTTCCGTCCCTTTTTGGTAACTCGGTAACGAAAATGGTACCGGAGTTGTGACCGTGAATTTTAGTCCATATTGTGATATGAGACTTACCGTTAGACTTGATTCCTTGTTAGACTTGGTTCTGGTAATTTTTTGGGTTTGATTTGGGTCCTGAAAATCGAACTTGACTTTAACCATGTTTATCCTTGGAAACCGGCCAACGGTATACTACAGTATACCGACGATATACCGATTTTGACCGACTTAGATTTCTAAATATTTTTTGTGAACCTTATCGATATACCGATGGTATACTACAGTATACTGATGGTATACCGATCATTGCCAACATTGTTAACCGACTTCAGGATATTTGTATTGGCCGGCATACCGACGGTATACTACAATATACCGACGGTATACAGATTTGTGGAACTTTGTTTTTCAGAACCTTTCTTTCCTACTTGGAATGGCATACTGACGGTATACTATAGTATACCGACGGTATACTGTGGTATACCAATGGTATACCGATTTGTTGAAATCTAGACTTTTTTTTTTCCTATCTATGGACCGGTATACCGATCGTGCCCGTTCTTTAGGAAATCTTAGCTTTTCATGATTTTATTTTTATTCTTCTAGCTTTTGCTTGGACATGTAATGACTTGACCTGACTAGACATGAACTTATATGGCTTCAGTTGACTTGACTTGGCTTTACTCGATTTTACCCGGCTTTGCCCGGCTATATGTGATGACATGATTGATTGGACTTGACTTGACATAACTTTACATGGCTTCATCGGACATGGCTTGACTTGGTTTCACTTGGCTTCACCTAGATGGACTTGGATTCACATGATTGTATATGTCTTTACCTGGCTTCACATGGCTTTACCTGGCTTCACTTGGTTTCACATGGCTTGGTTGTTGTCGTAGCTTACATGAGTCCGTTTGTGCAATGTATACTAAAACTTATTTATATTACTATTAGAACTTGTTTTGTTGCATCATGTCTAGGATGGATTCTGCGGAATGCCATACCCGGATTCATATAAGAAAAAGCTAGGGGTTATTAACTAGAGATTCACCTAGTATATGGCTAGGTATTTTCCTAGATTTCATACAGTTCCGGTTATTCATATGGTTATCTTGTGGAGTAACCAATGGTTTATCTTGTGGAGTATCTTGTGGAGTATCTTGAGGAGTATCTGTGGCTGTTTTGTGCATATGGATATCCCAGACGGTCTGCAGGGGCATGCGATTAGAAGAAACACTAGTATCGTGTTGCATTATAATTGTTAGTAATTAGGATTGTGATAACCCTAGTTAGTTAAAGTATCAATCCGTACTAATATAATTTGTCATAATTGATGGATGATGGTTAGTCTAGTCTTTACATGATCACACCTTTATTTTCTGTACTAATTATTCTATTTTGCTTATTAGTTCAGGATATATCTCATTACATGTTTATATTATTTCTTTATTATCCTGAGATCATTTATATTCAGTCTTTACTTTCAGTTATATGTATTGCTTGTATTGTTGGTTTAAGTTTCTAGATTGGCTTCCTTTGTGGCACTTGCTATTTGGGGTCTGACTCTACTGGTTTTGCATAGCCAGATCCAGTAGCAGCACCGGAGGATCTTCCGTACCTTCCTGAGGATAGTGACCACCAGGAGCACCAGACCACTTGATTGGATTTTCTTACTTCCCCAGTCTGATGTACATTCTACTTTTGTTGGTGTTTAGCCACCGAGCTCATATTTTGGTTTGATCAGTTAGCCTATGGGCAATAGCATGATCGACATATCCTAGGATTGATCATGTATGACTTAGATTCTGGCTAGTTTATTCATTTTGTGTTCACTAGCTTAATGATCATATGCATATTATAGTTTGGGACGCTTACTATTATATTTTAGCCGATCTAACATATAGATATTATTCCAGTTGTTCTTGGGATTAAGATACTAGGGTTTGTTGAACCTAGACTTGACTGTTGGTTTATAGTAGTGACCCCTCATATGTTACAGCTTCACCGTATACGCGGAGTACCGGTGTGCTCTAAGTATACGTAGCTGGCCTTGCCAGTCCCTCTCTCCAGTATTCTGGTTTTGGGGCGTGATACTACGTACTCATATCTGAATATCCGGGTGTAGGTCATGACACTCCTTTATACCTGGATTGTGATTCTCATTCTGTCATGCCGGAGGTGATGTGGCTGTTGAACCTCAAGTCTAATTTTAATCCGTTGCAGGAATGTTACGACTAGATAATTCAATTTATTAGAGAGATGTTGCCAAGAGGATCGAAGGACTTGCCAAAAAAATTCTATAAGTCGAAGATGATAATACGAAAACTCGAATTAGGCTATAAAAAGATAGATTAATGTCGAAATAGTCGCATGTTGTACTACAAGATGAACAATAATAAAGACAGATGAATTTTCTGTCATAAGGACCGGTATAAGACAATTCAGTGCAAAAAAAATCAACTGCCCGAGCAAGGTTGCATCCTACAAGTACATTCAGTTTTTGTCGATAACAAAGAGGCTGTAGAGGATGCATATATCCGCAAGTACAGCACAAATATGACATAGCATAGCAAGGAATGGAAGATAGATGACAGAGAATTATCACATCCTTAATGGATAGGCATGAAAGCATTTTGATTGATACCATCTTAAATTTGCTGCAGAGCCTAGGAATGTTCGGTTGGCTTTATGTTCTGACGGATTCACTCCTTTCGGACAGTCGGGATCTCAGTACTCCCGTTGACCAGTAATTTTGACCCCTTACAATCTACCACCATGGATGTAAATGAAGACTCTGTATATGTTCTTAATACTTATCATGCCCGGTCCAAAAAATCTAACGAAGAATATCGATATCTATTTGCAGCTGTTGGTGGATGAGTTAAACCAATTGTGGCAATTCGGTATTCAGATGTATGATATATCGAATGAGCAGAACTTTCAGATAAGAGCGTCACTTATGTGGACCTTCAATGATTTTTCAACATACAGGATGTTATCGGGTGGAGTACGCATGGTACTATGTCTTGTCCGATATGTATGAAAAAAAGTAAGGCATTACCTCTTCGAAATAGAGAGAAAGCATGCCTTTTTATTATAATCGACAGATTTTTCCTGTATCGCATCTGTAAAGAAGGAACAGAGATGCTTTTAGAGCTGGTAAACAAGAACTTTCTCCTCCCCCATTGAGATTGACAGGATACGCAATTTAGGAAGATGTAGAAGAATTGTTGACTCTGATGGAAGACCCGAGATCGGGCCTTCCCTTTGAAGGATTCGGACACGCCATAATTGGACGAAGTAGAGCATCTTTTGGGACTTACCTTATTGGAAGAAAAATCTCATAAGACACAATCATAATGTCATGCATATTAAAAAGAATGTATTCGACAACATATACAATACGATGATGGATATCAAGGGGAAAATGAAAGACAAACACAAAGCGAGTAAGGACTTAAAAATTATTTGCAGGCGTCCAGATTTGCACCTAAAATAAAGTGCCAATGGTAATTTGGTCAAGCTCCAGCACCATTTACATTGAGTAGGGATGATAAATTTATAATATGCAACTAGATTTCAAAGTTGAGATTTTATTGACGGCTATGTGTCAAATTTGGCTAGATGTGTCAATCTCAACGAACGAAAGTTGACAGGAATGAAGAGTCATGTTTGCCATGTGTTCTTGGAGAGGTTACTTCCTGTCACTACCCAATTCTATAAAATAGGATTATTTTTTATTTTATTTTGGTAAATTGTATATTAATTATAATTAATTATAATTAATTAATATTTATATTTAATTGATGGTTATATTATTTTTTGTTTGGTTGTTTTAGGATTTTGGCTAGTCTGGACCCATATCAGACCCT